>CANUEZ040000041.1:4363125-5075000 GCA_948099385.1 Fasciola hepatica | reverse complement strand
CCCCTAATTCATTGCGTATTACTTTCATTTAGTTAGAAAAGATGGCAGTGACTCGTTAATTGATTCGGTATACGATTCTGGCTGCTTGGACGATTTACAATTGTCCTTTGGGTTTTCTTCGGGAAAACAAATTGTCCTGAAGCAATGGATTCAGCCTTCCGAGGTAAAGATCACTTGGACGTTTACCGCCCCGTGACAGTCACAAAATAAGAGCAAGCTCGTCTGAACTCGAGTACGATTCGCTATTCTCGGGCTGATGGAACTTACTGAAATCACTCCAAACCAGAGCTCTGCAAATCAAAATAGCAAAACGGCCTGGACTCTGGAACTACAAGTTGATTCTTTCGCAGAATCATTTTATGTAAATTTGTTAAATCAAAGAAGATAAGTCGTAGATCGCTAGTCCAGCAATCACTATAAGGTTTTGTTGCACCTGCTGGCCTTGATTCTGACTGATTGATATTGCTCAGTGCTTACAGTCACAAAGCCCTATCAGTACGTGTCCCTTGTGATGCTCGCTGAATCACCACAACGATTCACGACGGAGAGGAAGTTACGCACAACAGTCGGATGTTAATATCTAATCAATGCTACGATTTTCAAAGCAATGTTTTATGTTCTATGCCAAGTTTGTTAATTATCAGCAGAAGTGCTTGTTTGGGTCGAAAATCGGCGGTACAACTTTGATCTGGTAAAGACGACTATATAGGGTTGTCGTTCCGTAAGGGAATGACTCGCAGATAAAAGAACCATGAGTCCAAGTTTGCTTGGTTACGTGTACCAAAGGACATATTATCAAACAATACCAATAACACATGTTGTGTGCAAACCGACCACAGAATCAAGACAGTCAGCAAGGGCTTCAAAAAGCCCAGGAAGCAGTAGACAGGAAACGCTCTAGACGACAATGCAGGAACGAGTCAAGTGACTTACAAAGAAGGTCCTTTATTGTGGAAGGCATTTTAGCTAACCAACAGACAGAAACGTATTAATTAGCCGAAGGAACACATACAAGTGTGGCGAAGAACTAAAGGAGTAGTATGACTATGAGGAAGTGGTATGATCATGACTGGATGGTAGGAAAGCAGTGGTTGACACAGACTAGGTAGAGAGAGAGAGAGAGAGAGAGAGAGAGAGAGAGAGAAATACAGTTTCGTCCAAATGTTTGGGCCTGGTCGAGTTACCCAGGCAACTGTGACGTAATAACAGAACGGGTTGTCTATATGTGGGTCAGTGCACATAGATTCCAAGACCGAGGAGAAACGTTACGTAAGCGGCAAAATCTGTTTAGAATCAGAGTTCAGTACGAACGGATAGGGCCAACAATTAGACCCGTGACAATTAAGGTCGATCAAATCCTGTCACAGAACAAAGCTAAAATGGCGAGATGCAGTAGGACTGAACAAACAACTTATCACGCGGGCGTGGTATCGACGAGGTGGTCGGTGTGGAAACTAGAGACCTAAGCGCACGGGGAAACATACGAGCAGTTCGGTGAATGCAAGAAAAGACGATGGTAATATGGGATATAGACTGAGCCAGATTAAAGGCCGTTCTTGATATGGCGAGCTATATTTCCATGTCAAATTTCAATGAATCTTTACCGTAACGATTTAAGTTGGATGGCGACACATGAAGAAATTATTATTCCATATCACTATCCTTCCGGGAAGAAACGATGCCGTAAAAACAGTTATACTGACTTGGTTGACTCTTCAATAGTGCTCTTCTCACACGTGTTTATGGTGCACGGGAAAACGACGTCGGAAATAGATGGCTAGCTTTCTGGTCGTGAGCAGCAGACAGTTGAACATAACAAAGATACTATTCTGGACATAAGGAATAAAGAAGTCGTTAATATGTGGCCTTCCACGAACGATGTCGTCCCCGTACTTGATGAACACATACTTGCCATGAACGAGCAAGGAGAGCACGCACACAGAAAAGAAAATGAGAAAATTTGATGGCACCCGGTCAAATCAACACTGATATGTTCCATGTAATATTCCAATGCATTTTGTTTTACTGCGACTGCTTACCCGATAGGTGTACTGAATACTTAGGTAGTAGATAAATGAGAGTGATCTAATTTGTTTCATTATGCTACTATTTCAAAATAGTCAACCCAATCTTTTGAATGAATCAGAATTTTTGACTACTTGAAATTATGCCTAATAGCAAATGAAAACAAAATGCATAGAGCATGTTTCGTATGTAAAGCAATGGCTGCTGCCCTTGAAACTGATTTTCCTGATATTTCTTGAAATGGAGAGATTCTCTCTAGGTGATCTAAAATAGAGGATAAGCATTTGCTTTCGGAACCAGAGGAAAAATCGAACGGAAAGTGACAGCGCAATCGGTACAATTATCCAGCCAGACCAGTGATTAGAAAGACGTGGTACCACTGTCTGAGCAAAAAGTCATGAATGAAAGCACTAAGCAAATATCCAGGCAAACTATTGTCGTAAACTAAATGGGCAATAATAATGGTGGATCCACCTAGTCAATTCTTACTCTTTGCGTTTTTATTTGAAAAAAATAACTAAGATGAGTGAATAAGATTTTACGAGTACTAATCCATCGGTCTGTCAAAAGCCTTCGGAAGGTAAGTCAATCAATGTTGAGCTACAAAAGAGCCAAATTAAAGTCCTTCTAAAGGTCGCTCCTTCACAGTCCAGAAGAAATATGACGGTTGCGAGCTTTATCTGATCAATAGACTTTCAAGAAAGACTCTGCCAATTATCGTGGTCTGCACAACCATTGCGATTTACGTTTTCCTAGAATTCACTAGGAAATCTCCCGAGAGCTTACTCGGACCTACAGTACAAACCAGATTTCATTGCGGAATTGCCATGAGCTCTGTCGCCAAGTGGCTTTATATCGTTCAAGATAAATTTAGTTACATTCGCAGCTTAAATATTCAATCTTTTCTGTCAAGGAATAAATTAAAAAAACAGAACTTATTCCTTTCTTTTCCTCAGTAACCGTTTACTTAAGGTTGAAAAATCCGTTATGAATTTTCAGTTGAAACCCCCGAAGAGTCCATGAATTACGGCTTGTTTTCAATCTTCCTTTTTCGACGCTTGATTATTGATCTTCAAAAATCAGAAATGTTCAAAACCAATCTGGTGATGATTACTACCACTACACAAATGCATTGTAAAGTTTTATCAGACCCGATGCTTCCAATCCAAAATCTCGAGGTTTCACCAGGAAATAGAAAGTAATTTGGTTATGATCAGCAGATCAGGCAAAGCTTCACTTATTTTTTGCTTGTTAACCTGAGAGACGCTTCTCCATTCGGGTGTATACATATTCCTCAGTGGCTTCGTATGTCATCAATCCACGTAGCAATAGCAGCGGGGCAAAATGTACTCGCTGTCTGGATCGTTCTCGAATTATCACTTGTGACGTGGAATCTTGTGGCGTTAGACAATATAATCACCGGGTTGGTAAGTTAGCTGAGCGGACTGTTATTACTCATTACACTTCTGTTTGGTTCCGATCGATTTGACAAGAAGTGTGGTAACTCAGCTTCGAATAAACTCAGTGGTTGCATATCCTTTGGTATTTGACCTTCAGTCTGTTCATCACGAACAGGGGCTGGGGTTGCTTTTTCTTATTCAGGCTTCACTTCTAACATTTCTTTAATATATAACCACGCAATTACTTGCCAGTAGCGTGTGGGATTGATGAATGTACTCGCAAGTAATTGCGTGATTATATATCAAAAATGCGATGCAGATTTAAAATGCGGGGATGTGCACCCCATCCTGTGGAGAAGACCTGACTCGGTGGGAGGTATTCGCTTGGAGTTAACGGGGCTGGTACCGTGTCTCCATTCGAAGCTGTCGGGCATCTCTGGCTGTCCTAGAGGTCGACATCTGAACAGGCTTACCTTGGTGATTCGGATCAGTTCGGACGGGAGCGGGATAGCGCAGTGGTGACACACATGCCCTCGAGATGAAAGGGCCCGGGGTTCATACCCTTGGTGTGGCAGATGATATGCTCCACTGATGAGCTCTAACAAGAGCGAAACTCAAGTCTGGCGCTTCCGAGTGCAGGTTGGTCGGATGATCTGAGGTTTGTGCGTGAAACGTGGAGTCCGAAGGACAGTCAGCAAAACAAATTTCTATAATGAACAGTAGATAACGTGAACGAAGTAAAAGTGATGCTCATACAAGTTCAGTGAGAGTACCAGTAACACTAGCCCAGGCGTTCACATCCTGTTGTTATCATGTTTGTTGGAATTACGTAACCTGGAATCATTGGCTTAGCTGGATTTAGCTCTACGAAAAATGTTGTCAACAGCCCCATGATATCTCACACATTCAAAGGTAGATTCGGTGGGGAATTTCTTGGTTTTCCCAGATCCGTAATAATCAAAAACCCCGGGGATGAGGGGAGTGTTAACCCAGCTTTGGCAGACAGCCTAGTAGCGTTAGCCGTCAGCACTGGTGCGTTACCAAGCACAAGGCTTGAGACAACGGAATCTCAGATGACAGGGCAGCTGATCAACGGGGTGGGTCGATGGATGAGAAATGAATCTTGTGAGCGTCGTTTATGCCTCAATGTGCGGTCGCCCACACCAGTCGGACCAAGGCATGGTGTTCAACGAGTAGGCTCGTGACAACAACCTATACACTCTTTGTTTCTCTCTAATCAAACAGAACGATTTTGAGACAGAACAGAGTTCTCACTCGAGTTAGTAGGACGGTTCAAAGCTCCGGGGAATCACTCAAGGTTCTGATATGTTATCTTTTGCTTTCACAAATACCAGAAGCTATCCACAACCTCAGCTACACGACGGTTCAACTTTAGAAAACGTAACTCGGCGAATGCAGATCTGTCTTTTCGGTACTTCTGCTCGGGCCAGGAAAGTACATATGCAAAGTCTTCGAGTTGCTCAAAAATTTGGCCCAGAGCATTGAAGTAAACGAATAAAACTGAATGTCAAATCCGTTTCTCTTACATTTGTGTGGGTCCATTAACCACAAGTTCAGTGTGTTTCTACTACCATCAAGTTGGTCTTCGGCCACGGGAGCTGCAGTGTCTTAATTAACTGTTTTTGTGAGCACAGAATTTGTCTGTGTAACCTGATTGCGATCTCCTCGGCCGTAGAGAGGATTGGTTGCCTGATTCCTTTATAGCTGTTTGACAGCACACGGCAGATAACGCTCAATGGTACATCCCACCTCAGTGCGTAACCAGCATCGATTGCATGGGCCAGTATTGCGCTGATTACCGTCTTATTGATTCCCTTGGTTAACCGTATAGGACAGTGATCTTGGACTTCATCGGGAAGGCGCTTGGTTGTTCGTGCGAGGCATTTAGCTCCACAGGAGCAAGAGCAACAATATATACAGCATGAGGTAGAATAATCACGCAGCTTTTCTTCGAGTTTCCGTTGCAGACATGGTTTAGTGTTGAACACGATTTTTAGCTTGGCTGTGTAAAATACACTTGTCATCCCGTTAGATAAACGGCGAGACCAGTATTTCTGCAGCCTTCAAATCTTTGATTTCTATGCGAATAGAGATCTTCTCTGGGAAGTTGGGGAATCTTGGTTGAGGATCTGCGTTCACGAGTTGTTTGGGGAAACCGTCCGGGTACCCATTTTCTCTGGGCGAGTTGAATATAGATTCCAGCTCTTTCGCCAGTCGGTCCTTCGAGCGTACTTAGCGCGCACTGTAGGCTTGACAAAGTAATAAGTTTCACTTTTGTTGTATAGGAAGGAAGCCTTCGAAATAAGCTTACTGCCCTACTGTATTAATCGTGATGAACTGAACTGACAGGAAGTATTGACATTGCCCCAACTACGATACTAGCCCCATTTACACCATCCAAGCCGACCATGTTGATCACTGACGCGTCCTAAGTGGGGATAGGAGCAGTTCTGGAACAAGAAGGATGTCCAATCATCTGCATCTCGCGTGTTTCTCAGTACTGCAGAGAAAGGTTAGTCTCAGAGGCAGAAGGAAGCTTTGACCATTTTCTGGGTGGTACGCCCACTACACAAGTACCTACTTCGACTGAAGTTTACGATTGCCACCGACCACCAAGCTCTTCAGTTCCTGTATAACCCAAATAAATCCGCAGCCAAATCCAAGGCTGCTATGATCCAGCGTTGGAGCATTGCTCTGGTAGTTCATAACTATAGCAGCCTGCACCGATCCGGCAGGACCATCGTGCAGGCGGAATTCCTGTCCCGTTACTCAGAACTACCAGCAGGGGACCAAAGCCATTTCATTTTACCGGTTGCGCCTGTGTCGGAGGAAGAATTGAGCAATCAGATAAAATGATACTACTCGTCTGTGATTTCAGTGATCAGAAAGGGATGGCAGCCTGAGGTGAAGCGGAAGTTCCCTCAGTTCTTAGCACTGCGAGAGGAATTCGGTATCCAACCCGACGGCATCCTTTTTCAAGGTGAACAACTTGTCATTCCGCCTACACTGCGCAAGTCCGTTTTGGATGAGCTGCACAAAAGTCACTTGGGCGTGGACAAAATGAAGTTGCTGACTCGACAGATGTGTTGGTGGCTGGAATTGGGTGCGGATATTTCCACCACGGCAAAACAATTTGATGCGTGTCTGCACAAAGTTCAGTCGAGGCCGTCCAACTGGAATCCATGGCCCAAAAGCTATATTCCATTGCAGAGAGTTCATGCGGACTTCTGTGGCCCATTCTTGAACTGGCATCACGCCCTTGTACTGATCGACCCCTACCCTAAATGGCCGGAAGTGTTCCTAACGAGTTCGCCAACCACCTCGTTCGTAATCCAGGAGTTACGGAAATGCTTCAGCTGAAAAGAAATCCCTCCAGGACTAGTCGCTGGTAATGGATCGCAATCCTGTGAGGCCGAGCTGAACTCCTGACTTGATACATTCGGAGGTCGGTGTCTACGTACCGCGCCATGCCATCCATGTTCTAACGGCGCAGTGGAAAACTTGGTGCTTTCTGTGAAAAGTGCAGTATAATCAGCCAACCCTAGAAAGGTGCCCGACTTGGAAGCGTTCATCGACAGTTTCTTGTTGCTGTACAGAAAAGCAGTGCATACAACCAACAGGGAAAGTCCAGCCGTTCTCTTCAAGTCCACAAGACTACGGTCATCACTGATTTGTCTTGATTCCAGTGATGTAAAGTACTTCCACTGGGACGAGCTTCGACCAACTCGTGGAATTATCACCAAGCAAGTTGGTCGATCTATGGTCGAGATCACGGATCTGGAAGATGCATCGGAGCATCGGCGCCACCTCAGCCAAATCTATTTCAAAGTGGCAACCGATGATGTAACCAACGGCACAGCTGAGACGATTGAGGATCATGACGGGGACGGTGTTGATGACTGTGATACATCTATTCAGCCTTCTGAAACGACTGCTGCAGCGGCCGAGCCACAGCCATCAGCCGCAGCCCGAAGATCAGTACGACAGTCGAGCCAGACTGGCGAGGAACTCTTGAGGGAGGAAGGCTGTGGTGATTCAGCAGCTGTCACACGTGATACGGTCAGGTACAGCTTCGTAGCCACCCATGCGGATGGGTCTCAACCAATCAGGATCGCCGCGGACTAGTCCGACAAAGGCTCCGTGTTATTGGTCATCTTCGAGTCTACCAATTATATTCTCTAATTTAACATATTTATACAAACCCGTTCTATAATACATCTAACGTGCTATTTCACAGCCTTGGTCTTCTTGCTATTATGGTTCGCGTAGTTCTGGGTTGGAGAAATTTCAATACGTCCTGTCAGTTCAGTTCACTAAGATTTTTGTGGATAATTATTCGACTTTGGAAGAACCAAGTACCTCTTTTTCAGCTCTTGGGAAACGCATGGGATCTGCGCCCGGTTCAACAAACACAACCAAATGGCTGTCAATTACGGTGGCACAATCCATAGCGGTCATGCATCTTCCTCGATTGCGAAAAGCCTAATAGGATCAGCCAACAAAGTTAAGCTCACCCAATCTTTTAAACTGATATTGTAAAATAAAATACCTGAGTTACTGGTGTCCACAGAAACCATCCTAATGGTGATATACCAACCAGTTGTTTGGACTCAAGAGTCGACTGGCACCTGGTACCCGCTTGTCTTAGCAACAACCTAACAGAATTCCACCTCGGCATCGAAAGCACCGCTCATGCTTTCCATCTAGAATACTAAAATGCACTAGTCCATCTATTGTATAATGCAAAACCTGGCACGTTTTACCTGAGTGCCAGGAGTAAACTAAGGCGTGCATCTCACCGTCTACGGATTCCATCTACTTAAGTTTTTGACGATATATCTTGTCTTGTCTTGTAGCTTCGTTTTGCTTTATCAGATCTGAAAATCTGTCGAAGTTCTACACTAATGCTCCGTATTTGCGAGGGCTCATAAGTAGTGCATATCTGGTGGATTATCCTCGTTGGATCTTGATTACAATGTCTCGAGCACAAAAAACCAAAGCCAGAAAACTACAGTTTCAATTTTACCACCTTCATCGTTGCTTAACAGTTACCTCTCACTTGATGTCGCAGAAAAGACTACCCCTGTGCTGTGAAGATATTCACAGAATGATAAGGGAAAATCAACTGGCATTTTTCATTCCTGAAAGTTCAACTCGACGAGCCGGAATCGAACCGGCAACCCTTCCTCTACCGGACAGGTGCTGTACCAGTTGAGCTATCGTGGTATCATTGCCACTGGAATTGTGGTTCGCGTGTCAGGTACTCGGCGTTAAACTTTCGGACGTGAAAAATGCAAGTGGATTATCTTTTATCTGTTGAAGTATAGATAGATATCCCGGTTAAATAGACGACAACGAATTCATTTATCTTGAACATCTAGAATCCATGGTCAGAAGAAGAAGCGTGTCTATTCCCGGAACAAGTCACGAAAGACAGAGTATATCCTAACAAGGCAGAAACAAATCACTGAACCCTTGCCAAAACACAGGCGCCTCTTACTCGGGGCTTTGGATCAAGTGGTTACCAGAGGAAACCGGGGTCCACTAGTCAAGAGCAGTACATATAACCAGTTCACTGGCCACGGACACATGGTTACAAGAGAGCGGACAGGTGCAAACAACAAAAATATCGATTTTGGTGAATTGTGCACGTGAAGAAAGACTATTCAGACGGCCATGCATGTGCTGCTATTTTGAGAAGTCTGGCATAGTCAATACAGTTACGCCTCTTAAATTGCTCTTTTCCATCACATAGCGATTCAAATACCGACCCTTACATCACCAAAAGTACGAGTACTTTCGTTTTACACATTTCAGTGAGGAAAATTTACGCGGTAGTTTTGTAGAATAATTTGTAATCATGATTTCAGTATACCTGAGCAGGTATTGTTCTTTTCTTCAAATACGTTCCAAAGTTTGCGAGTTTTCCTCCAATAAAACGCTAAAAGAACCGACCCAAGATAATCCTCTGTAAAGTCAGAGATGGTATAAAAGTACCACAACCTTTGGAACGCAATCACGCTACGAGTGAGTCTGATTGCTAGCAGACAAATATTTGCCCTTGTCTAATTGATCAGGCGACCGGATCAGACGAGGATCAGTAGGGGTCAAACATCTCATTTCCACTGCTCGGGTGAAACACGTGGACTGAAACCGGAAAATTCAGTCAGCAAATAATTTAATTCCGTTCACGTTTTTCTTCATTTGGATATGCGCCTGTCTCACAGTAACGTTAGTTGACCGATTGACAGTCACACTAAAAAATGTTCTCAAAGAATAGTTCCATTCTAAGTAGCTAATCGGTTTTGAAACTTTCAAAATAGGGATTTATTCGATAAAATCATCCGTGCTTAAAACAGACTAACTCACGGACTAATGAGATACCAAAAGGTTTTACATATCACATGTGTTGACGTTTGGGAAACCCTTGAGAGCTGGCCTGGATTGTCCTGTGGTACGGTAGTCGACTCAGAATAGTCCGCTTCTGGTTCGAGCCCCAGTAGGTGGCCAGTGGATACGCACTGCTTATCATTCCCAACAAGTTGGATGAAAAGGCTGTAAATTGAATCCTTTCATGGTTTTCACTGGTGATTTGACCATTCATAACGCTGACGAATCACATAGCATACAGGCACTCTCTAACTTGAGAACAATTTGCATTCTAAACGGCAGTTATCCAGCATTATTTTACCTGGCAATATGTTGTATTCAAATTTACCTCGTTTTCGCTTTTCCTAAAGCGGTGAAACCACCCGTGATTTTCAATAAACTTTCCGTCTGCAGCACTTTCCTGGTAATACAAGTACAAAGAACTGGGAGGCTACGGACTACGTCTGCTAAGGTGCTGCGCAGCCATGGTAGAGGCCAGAATTCGTACTAAGCGGGAGTTACACGCGCAACAACATTTGAAATTGCATTCAGGAAATCAAAGTCCGGCCAATACAAATTCATATTTTAGTTTGCTTACAGTTCAGCTTGTGTAGCTGAAGACTTTGTCGTGGCTTCAGATAAAATAGGGGTATATACGTACACACAGCATGAGGTTGTACAGTTGTAAGTCGAGTAGTGTGTTATTAGATAGCTAGGCTTTAGCCACAGTTTGTGGATCATCCACCCTGTGGGTACTTTCATTTGTGTCTAGGTGGTACTCGCGCGGATGATACTAGAGAGTCTTCAGTTTTCTTGCTAATTCACTGGATGGATCGGGGATATTGTGGGGAATTTGTGAGAAGGAACACCGAGAGGAGAGGGAAAATATGAGAACGAAACAGAAAATATTACTAAGTAAGTAAGATAATAATAATAATAATAATAATAATAATAAGTGAAATGAAAGTGAGTTAATGAGCTGAGTTATTTAGTTAGTTTAAAGGACACTCTACCGTTCTAGGTTACCACCTGTAACGCGACACTCAAATTGGCCGTTGCTATGCATTCAGCTGGAATGCAGACAGGTTGAGAACCAGTAACGTGTGTCTGTGAGTAACACTCAGAGTGACATGTGATGTACGGTTATAGGGAAGCAGATCCCTGCACCCTTTGACCTTGGAGCTGACATTGCTTTTTTCCTTTGGTACAAAAGAAGTAAAGTTAGACTTCCTCATCTTTCATTGGGGATCATTTTACCAGGTATATATCGATAAATAAGACATATATAAACGTTTGGTAGACTTGTATCGCATCACCTGTTTTGTCGGCTTAGCAGTCGGGGCTTGATGGCTCCTTTTTTAGGAAGCATTATAGACTACATATAACAGCACATAGGTACCAAGCTACGAATGCCAAAGAGCAGCCATTTTTCATTTTGCAGGAGCCCTAAGCCAGATCGAAGCATGATTTCTGGGAAATGAGAACAGTGTCTAGCTGCCGAGTGTCGAGATGTACACCAGTTTCATACCGAACGGTCTTGCCCTATGTGTAACAGGTAACTGTATTCCCTGGACGGTTATTGCTATTACCTCCCTAGCGAAGTCGTCGGTGAGTGCGGCAAAGAGAATTGAATGGTACGAAAATCCATTTTTTTCCTGAAGAGCCTAACAAGGTGTTGTCTTAACAACTGTGATCTGATCCAAACCGTCTTAGAAAGATCGTGTTTAGTGCGGTTACACCTATAAGGGGTGGACTACGTGAGTGACACTTTCGTCGAATTCCACTTGTGCTATGTATTGGAAAGTATCAAGATGTTGTTGCCATTAGTCCCTTATTGTCTACCAGTAGCTAATTTACAAAAATTACCCACGTAAATGGGTGAAGTTTTAGGCTACTACTTGGAGTTAGGCAGTGACTCAAAACCGTTTTGTAATCGTGTGATTTTGAGATAACAGTCTAAAGATATTGGGAGTCAAATGGTTATTGTGCGTTTGGGGGCTTTGTAAAGGAGGTGTTGGGGGATTTTGAGGTCAACACGATACTGCGATATTTGGTATGTTTATTCATTAGTGATGTTAGTGTTGTCTATATACCTGAAATCTTTGCACCATCTTTTGAGTGAATGAATATAGGGCTGGTAATAATTGCTGAAGCTTCGGTATAAAGGCACCTAGTGTAAGTGTAAGTTGTAACGACATTGTCTGTTCTTTACCCCAATTATGACGAAAGAATCAGATCAGGCTACTTTTATTCAACCATTTCAAGCTGACTACATTCTGCTGGGTGTCTCGTAACGGAGCTAGAAGATCAACCATGCCCGACGTTAGCTTCGTTTGCACAAGTCATCACCACCGACACGTGATAACATTAAAATGACTGAAAAATAACTAAGAGAAGGATATTTATGCTCCACTCTGGAATCGAATCAACCTGAAGTTAAGTGATCTGTGCGTGCGTGTGCATGAGTGACAAATTTTCCTCCGTCGACACTGCTAAACGGGCCGAGATTTTCCGTGCCCATGGATCGGTTTGTGGGTAGAATGCACATGGGTTTGGGGAGAGTGGTACCGTTTCCACCCTGCTTGTTCGGAAATCAAGTTACAGGATCCAGGTGTTAGCACTAATGATAACAATATTATTACGATTGAGTGACAGAGTCTGCTGCAGACAAAATTAAAGACGATGGTGGAACAATATCTGCATGACAAATCGTTTGCAAAATCGAACCTCCCAATTCTTATAAAAACTACATCTGTCTGTCACCCCGTCTCTGATTTGTTGTTTTTTATTTACTAATCCATATTGCCATATCCGCTCACTACCTCCCTTGTTCTGTTGAATCTCTTATTGATTATCTACATTCGATATCAGATATAGTTTAGTGACTGATGTAGTTTCAAATGCAGATCCGTGAGTAAAATATACAGCCTGATAGTTCGACCACTTTTGGTCCTGAGGTATCGGAAAAATGCTGATAAAATGATCTTGCATTCTCTCATTATTGAAGTCGCTCAACCTAGTGAGTTCAAAGGAAATTCTATTGAACCATCACAAAGAAGAGAACATATATTTGGCTTGCCAGTTGCGCCTTAGAACATTGAAATATATACAACGGATTCGAGAGATGTAACTTGTAATCAACTGAATTGCCTCGTTGATTCTGATTTTAGAGAATGTGCTTGAGTCATCCGTGCTTATATACACAAAAAGCGCTCCAAATACCCTATTGTTTTTAGCGTAGATGGATCTACAAATGCTGTGGATTATGATTATGGTTAGGCATATCATGAATTAAGGAAAGCCCACGAGGTCATACACGAGTAGGACAGTTAAACTTTGATCAGTGGTAAGGAGTTCGATCACATGTCGAAGTGCACACTAAATTTATTTTTCGGAATCTATCAGGCGATAAATAGTGATATATAATAATGATAAGAATAATCAGTAGCCAAAACGGGAAAGTTCCTGTTTCGGCGGTTTCTTAAATCAGTCTTGATAAAGGTTACCCACGGTGACCGAAACGTCGACAACCTACCAAAAATTTCGACTACGCTGTGTTACTGAATAATTCACTTTTCTCGGGAACGTTCCCCTCATTCGAGTACGGTTATACCTCACGTGAGCATCAGTCAGAAAAATAGAAGAACTTGGGCATTATTGACGCTATACCAAATCGGAGTGAAGTTTAAAGTGATGCTCTATATGAATGTGGATGCGTATCCAAGTGGGCACGTCACACACTGGCGACTCAGCATGGCCGATTAGAATGCCCGTGCAGTTGGTCTTTCGGAAATACGCGAGTTGTTCGTTTTAACTCAAATGCTCCACACACCATTCTCTTCTTATTTGATGGTAGGATGATCTCTATCAATATTATTATTACTATTAGGGAAAATTTTTTACTGTACCTATACTAGGAGTTGCCTTGTAAAAACAATGAAGTAGCCTACAGGTAGTGTCGATTGCGATGCATTCGAAAACTTACTCAGTATACCTTTCAAGCTTCGCGAATTAATTAGGATATATCATTCCATCTGGTGATGATCCTAATTCACTCAAATTTTCCTCTTATTTACGTCGATTCTATGCTGCTCTATGGGTAACTGAGTGTGCGGCCTTTGTGGCCAGAGTAAAAAGCCCTGAGCAAAGTAAGCCAAAAATTAACGAGGTACGGAAATATAATTAAACAGATTACCGGGACCACGTAAATCATCCTAGATTATATTGAAATAGGTTTACTATACGAATACTTTGGTAGAAGCTGTTTTTTACCAATGTATCCTTCATGATTATGCCTGTAAGATGAGGCCAAAAGAAATTCTCTCATATTCGGAGGGCTGCACTTTATACGTGGTTTAAAATACTTCTTAGCGATGACTGCTAATCTTACTGAAAAAAGGAAATTTCCGTTCGCATCAACATGAGAGTCGTCTTCAAGGTCGTTTGGGTGCGCTTCGCTGATTGGTTATACGGTAAAAGTGACAGCGATAAAAAAGATCCACTTAGAGTGAATCTGCTCGGCACCTCCATATAACGGATCAAAGTAGAATTGTACAAGCCCCAAGATTTCAATCTTTGCTGTATCTCACTCAGTGTCTTAACGCAAACAGGAGTACCATTATCGAATTAACCGCAAAAAACCCGCATCTATAATTTTTAGAGGTAGAAAATCTAGCAAACCTAATGGACGGGACCATTCTGTGTGCGATATGATCAACAGACATTGCAGGAAATCCTTGTTCTTAATCCAGCGACGGAATATTTCCCGGCCATGTGTAATGACAGCGATGAACTGAACTGACAGGACGTATTGAAATTTTCCCAACCCAGAACTACGCAAACCACAATAGCAAGAAGACCAAAACTGCAAAATAGCTCATTAGTTGTATTGTAGAACGGGTTTGTATAAATATGTTAAATTAGAGAATATAATTGGTAGACTCGAAGATGACCAATAACACGGAGCCTTTGTCGGACTAGTCCGCGGCGATCCTGATTGGTTGAGACCCATCCGCATGGGTGGCTACGAAGCTGTACCTGACCGTATCACGTGTGACAGCTGCTGAATCACCACACCATCTCATTCTCTGTTTGACGTAAGGTAGCCCCAGTTTTCGACGCAGCTAGTACCACGTGGTTTGAATGCTCCATTGTAAGCCAAACAAATTACGGCACATACTAATTACATCAGAGGGTTCAAAATATTGGGACCTGCATTTCTGGCGATGGGTTTGTTTCTTATATCAGAGTTTTGTATGTGACATGTCACAGAAGACTCAGAAAAATGTCACTCGGTGTATAAATTTATTCGAAAAAATATCCCGCCGAATGTCCTTGCATTACACTCCTCAACGTTATTGATTTAGATCCGAATATAACATATTTAGCTTTGTTGGTGGACTTCAATTACAGACGCCTCATATGTTGGGAAAATCTTCACCGTTACAATTGAAAATGTCCCCGAGTTCAACGAAATGGAGTCATCTTGGTGGTTAGATGTTTTTTTTTTCAGGATGAAGCTTCATGCTATATTTTAAGAGAGCTTCGTAGATAAATTCCTGTGGAACCAGTTGTTTCTTAATTATTCATTGTGTGACTTGTAAATACATGCTCAACTTCGAGGTCCAGTTCACACAAGCATCCTCCAATAGCGCAGACTTAAAAGTAATCGTTACACTTTCTCTGTTCTAAAGAGAGTGGTCAATGGGCTACCTACACACTGGCCATTGGAGTCAAAGGGCACCATGTGATAGTGCATAAGACAAATAATTATTTCATCACCAACATGGTGGACTCTACCTTGATAAGATTGTGGAAAATCATGATAAATGGAGGCAGACCGAATGCTTAATACCGTGTGTGAACGTTGTGTTCATAATATTGTCTGGGTTAATTCAATGTACAATAATCTTGTTTCGCTTTCCCTCAGAGGCTCACATTCCATCAAAGTTGCGACCCAGTATTATTGGCAAAGATATGGTTTCGTTTGCACTTTGGGCATAGGCATTTACCACGTACAAATAGACTACAAGGGTTATGGTCCTAAGGCCTAGCCGATACTCGGTATTTAGCGTACAGGTAATATTCTGTAGTTCTGCATTGATGTTGTCGTGTACGAGCACAAACAGTACTTCTCGGACCCAGTATGCATCAGTTTCGACAATACCCGTTTTCTAGGAGAGCCTTGGTAGCCCAATCAATGAACCTTTGGCTCTCGTTTTGTCTTCACGTGCCCGACCATTTACTTCTCCTCATTTCAATCAATACATCATGCTTGTACGTATCAGTCTCCAGGCTGGTCAAGTAAGTACACAGACAAGCACTGCTTATTGGAAGTTGCACTGCTTGGTTGATTGGGCCGCTGAATAATGACTGTGCTAGTAGCTCTCGCTGTACTGTCATTCAAGATTTATCGAGGAATGTTGATTGTTTAATCGGATACAGAAGTTAAACTTAACTTCAAAGTCAAATGTTCTCACAAAACTCTGGCTCGGAAACCCTGCTTATATGGCTGCTTATCTTCTTAGTGTACCACCGCTGGCATTATTTTACATACGTCAATCATTCATACTTCTCCTTCCCTACTTGAGAAACAACTGTGAATATAATGGACGAAAATTCTAGCCACCTCCTTCAAGACTCAGTTGACTAGTAAATACTTTCATATTCTAATACCTAATGTATTACTGTATAAGGTGCCAAGTAACATAGACTGAATTGCTGCCTAACCGGACTTCTATTTTCATACTTCAAAACCACTCGTTTTTTATTCCCTACCTATCCCCCTACCTGGCGCTGAGTTTCGTATATTCTCGAGTGCAGTCAAAAATAGTGTAAAGTGCTTATTGGAGAAGATTCGTGGGCACTAAAGAAAGAATGATTTTTGTTTTGAATGCAACTCTTATTCATCATACTGTTTAAATAATGCCGATATTGTTCAAACTGCTGCTATCGTTCGTTAGTCATTGGGGACACTTTAGGAAAAATTAAAAGTCATTTTTCAGAATAAATCAAAAAGTGCCGAGGAACTTTCCTCTCAGAAAAGTTGGTTGCACAGAGAAACTGATGTTTATATCGTCCACATAAATGGGCTTTGCGTTTTCGGTGCACCAACGCAGTTTCTTTCTCACAAAAGAAATGCAAGAGATAGAAATATTGGCATACAAAAAACAGTTTTCCGGTGCATAATTTCGAATGAATCAAGTGACACAATTTGGATGGAACTGACAATTTCCAGTTTCATTTCTAAAACCTCATTCGAATGAATTTGAATAGTAGCGTAAAACACTTTTTATCTCATGAAATTTGGTGTGGAATATCGAAGCCATTCGAGGAAATCCTAGTGGAACAAAGCGGTGAGTTGGAAGTGTCAGAATGAAAACCGATCAGGTCACGTGTGAAGCCTTGTGAAACCATCGAATCGCATTTTCGCGAGTGCTCAGTGCGACCAGAATCCTGCATTTTATAATCGATGAACGGAGCTAAACGTTTGCAGAGTACTTTCCATTTTACCGTAATATTATGAGTTCATATGGTGCATCGCTGGCGTAAGGTAGAAAAAAGACCCACCAAAAGCGATTGCCACTTTAGATTGACTTATTGATTCATTAACTGAAACAAACAAAAAATATCATATTCGCGCCAGTACGTTCATCCTTGTTGCTGAAAGTTCTAAACCCTAATCGTCCAGGCCGTATTATCGATCCACCTACTTAAAACCTGAGCTAGCTGTATTCCCAAAGAAAAAACAGAATCACAAGATTCTCAAAGCGAGCCACCAGTTGGCGCAGTGATTCTTAAAGCATCCGATCAAGTTCTGAAGCAGCCGATCGTTCCAGATACAATGAAACTAACAAATCACGGTGAAATGTTCTGTCATAAATATTCTACATCTGATCATACTGTGAATAATACAATTTGTTTCTCATATATATTTTGCATTAAATGACCCCAGCAACTTCGGGATTAAATCTAATTCAACGAATTTCACTTAAATCTTATTGACGGAATTCTTCCGACGGGAATGCTTCGTCCAAAATGATAAGAGAAAAATACGGTGACCTAGGCTCTGTCTGAGCTGAAGGATCAGTAGCAGTTCGTCCAACAGAGCCGATGAAAACCAAACCCAAACCAGGCAAGATAAGACCACCACGTTTGCACTTAAGCTGACTCAGACCTCGTCCATCTTGCACTTGATTCAAACATTTGCTTATGAGCTTGGTGTACTAAACCCATAGGTGAACTTTCATTAAAATATTGCCCAAGTTCTTCAGACTGTCTGGAATCGGATGCCTTCCCTGAATCTCGACTTCCTCGAAGAAATTCGGTTTTCATATGATTCGACCGCTTTTCAAGCAGCTGGTTGTGGCTGTCTAGAAGCCAGTGAAGGAAATGAACTCAATATGGCATCAGATTGACAAATCATCGGTTCAGTAGTATGGTCTTCGACTCACAGTCGTTCATTCCGGTTTCGAGTAGCAGTGAGGACTCGATGGATGAGTATTGCTTGATTCCTGATAAGCTGAAAAACATAGTTGTAAAAGGAATGCAGCTTTGGTTTTCAGTCAAGAGTTGAGTGCTGAGGATGATCCACATCATACATAAATTAAATTTTCCATTATATATATATATATATATATATATATATATATATGTATATATTAGCTGGTCAAAGTCTCCTTCACAAAGATTATTATCCAGCAATTGGCTAACATTTCGAATTCAGAGAACTACGTCATTTTTCAGTATCATATTTACATAGTTGTAGTTGAATTTGGTTACTTTCTACTTCTGCCATAGAACGACATGCTTTTCTTTCAAGTGTGACTTGTTCAATCAAAGCAATTAGTCATGTGAACCCGCACCAGTCCCAAAATAGAGATCAATCGACAAAGATATTTTGCATACATTGTTGTTCATTCCCTGCCTTGCTCAATCCCATCACACCTCTCCGCAGGTTCATTCTCTCAGTTACATAAAAACTTTACTAACACTGTCAGTTTATCTCAAATAAAGTTCGGGAATTTTGGTTTCAGTCTGAATCGTCTGAAAAGATCACCTCTTTTTGTTATCAACAGTCCAATGGGGAGTTCTATTCTGACCATCTTGACTTCCTGAGTTCTCCCCCCCCCCCCCTCTTTCCCCAGTGACTGGAACTGCACAAAGACGTGAACTGTGGGATAAAGATCTCTTGTTTATTCCTGTCGATTGTCAGCATAAATAAGACCGTTTACAAATGACAGTACACTGGACGCAGTAGCGTACTGGGTTGAAGAAGGAGAAATGTTTGCAAACAGAAGGACCATCGGAAACGTTTATCGGACATCACCGTAAGTCCTGAAACATATATGAACAAGTTTTTGAGGCTATCCCAGAGTAATGCTCCATTTCTTCTGTCTTGTGTGAAAAATTAGGGTGAACTCTGAAGTCGAACTCAAGTCACGCACATATTCTCTCTCTCTCTCTCTTCTCACACACACGCACGCGGTGGCCCATTTGTATCTGCTACAGACGACTCAGCCTCTGCGACTTAGAACGACTTATTCCTTTTGATAATAATGTGTTACATGTCATCATTTACTGCCTTTTCAGCTATGGTAAAGCATGGGCGCAGAACAGATCGCTGCTTCACTCGGTGAGTGTCGGAGAACATACCCAAAGTCTGTGAGTTGACGAGTTCTGACCAGACAAATTAATGCACATTCTTCATTTTTTTTAGTCACTGAACACTAACTTCCAACGGGACAGAAAGTTTGTGTAACTCAATCACACAGTTTAGTGATATTTTATCGGTACTGTAGAAGATGGTTTGGAAATAAGCAATACATTATACTATATGGACAAAAAATGTGTATGCACTCTAGGGAGGTCGAATTTCGCAGCTTACTACTTGCAACCTTGCTAGTAGGCAAAATGAAGCAAATACCACGAAGTAAATAATAAAGTCAGCTACAAAAGTGCACGCAAAAATTGGATGATAGAGAAGCATATTAATGGACTTGACCAGTATTTAATGTCGAATAATGGTTCTAGGCTCCACATCAACCCTAAAAGAAGAGTTCATAGGCAATATACTCCCTTTAGGTATATGGGGTACTAATGAAGATGAAGTGTGATAAGTCAGTGATCCAGACAGGTTTTCGCCAAGGGAACAAACTGACTTTGCTCTCATTTCATCCTCAGTGTTAATATGTTTATACAGTCAACTTTTGTTCCGTGAAAGTACCCTGAGTTATACTAGAGTGGCATCCGTATTGCGAGTGCATGGTCACTACCTGGAAGGTATATCGAGTAATCTAATACCTTGGGCTTGTGTGTTCGAGGACTTCTATCGCTTCGAACTTCCTCTGAGATAAAAAACTGGTCCGATCAGCTTGACTATCGTCACCTGAGTGTCCCATCCAATGTCAGTGTGTCAGACCTTATTCCGCTATTCATTTTATAGGATATCTAAAGTCGCACGTACTTGTAGTCGGGAGTGTAGTGACGTATTCAAATATATAAGAAAAAAATTCCAGATATTTCAGATGTAGATAGTAGCCCGCCGTCTACCAGTGATCATTCATTTGACCCCTTTACCAATCACGAATAATTGCACGCAATCGTAGTCACAACGTCCTAACTAACTCCAGTGACAAAAGTTCTTCAGGATATCATTCTGTCACTCCGTTTCTATCCCACATATACCACTACTTTTGAAGTCTGTTTTTAGACTTTATCATCTAGTAGTGATTCACCATCCAAAAATTACATGTTCGACTCACTTAAGCATTGCGTTCACCTTCCATGTGGTTTGCCGTAAGGCTTTTTTAGTCATACCTAAAAGGAGCGTGACGAAATGTACGTGATCCACAAAGTCCAAAAAATCAGACTGAAAATTTACGCCATTATCAGCAAGGAATTTGCAGAGCATTCCTTCAGCTTAAGTACATACTTTCGATGGTGGATGAGTCTAATCTGCCATTAGACACAAAATAGTTCCTGCAACGCAAACAGAGGCGACAAGTAGCCGTCAGGGTACTGGTAAAGATGCTAGCTTTACTAGAAATTATGAAACGGTAAATCAAGTTGTTTTGGTCCTTAAAAAGACCGAGTAAATGTCCTCTGGTTCTGAGAAGAGCCGACATATAGTCCTCCGTGACTAATGGTTTGGTATTCATGCTCAAAGGGATCACTCTGAACGCTCGATTTGCGATGAGGCAATGTTTGGTCTCGAAATGACTTTGAGCAACAGATGATCTGGTAGGCCCTTGCTCTTCTGATGATGCAAAGTGTGGTGTAAGAATGGTCCACTTATCAACGTGAGTTCAGCTCAAATGGGACATACAGATTATTCTGTAGTTGACATCACTATCAGTTTTCATTCGAGCGCCCTTGTATTTATATAGTTTTGGTCTGTCTTGGATATGGTCGAGCTAGCTACACTGAGGACAGGAGGCCTCAGTCTACGAAAAACACAGCTGAAACTGTCACCGGAAATGAGCGGTGCTTTATACAACGCATCGGTAAAACTGAAGTGCAAACGTCAAAATCCGCAAAATATGCTACAGTCAACTGTTTTAAGGGTAACCGCAAGGTGCTCCAGTCATTCAGTCCGATTAATGGAGTAACACAATACTGACAGAAACAGTTTGCAGTTCATGGAGGTAATCCTACGCTTTATGCACCACGGGAAGAGAAATTTATGTGACAAAAACTCATTGTGTGCACAAAAGTTCAAAATAACACCATGATATACCAAAAATCAGAACTCCGCCACATTCAGATGCAGTGTTAGAATTTTTAAAGAGTCATACAGATATGAAAACGAACAAGGTCTGCATGACATTGTGCAAGCGGATATTTGTTTAGAGTTAAAGTTGATAGGGGATTTCGAACACATTTACCTGGGTCACTCAGAAGAAGACCCAGGGACGTTTTATACTGGGCCAGTGATGTTCCGCGCGGGCTAAGCGCGCTTGATCAGAAACCAAAAGAACAGGGAAATCTTATGAGCCCGACTCGGTAAATGTCTCATCGGGTTTCCGCACTTAAATCAATCAAGGACCAGGGAGGTGGCTTATAGCCTGGCCCTTTCAAGAGGTGTGAAATGATCTTAGCAGACGATATTTTGCGCGCCTTAAAATACTGTAATTTTACAAACGGGGAATTCCATATCTGAGTTATTTTACTCTTGGGGAGATAAGCTTGGATTCCTAGTTAGCAACTAAAAATACATGCTCCTTTTGGGGCAAAATGCTTGCAGGTGAATTGATATGAAAATGCATTGTGGTTCAAATGATAAAAGAACGCCCTACTTACAGTGTGGATGTGGCTCGGTCATATCAAGTACCGGTTGAGAGCGACGCACAAACATCTCAAGAGCGTTGACTGACCGACATGTTCCCAATTCATGGATATGACTGTACGATTTTTAGGTAGCGCTGTGCATCGAGGAGCTTAAAGATAAGAAAATCATATTTTCGCGTAATCTTAGAAGTTACTACTCATTTTGGGATCAATGGGCAAATGAGGTATAAATCAGAGATGATATTTTGTGCATCAGTAAATACAGATTCATTGTTAGAAGTTGGATTATAAGCGGCACTAGAATGTGGATTTCAGTCCCGCATGAGTTCGAACCCCGCAGGAGTCAGCGACTTGTAACATTTGAACCTTTTCAATATTATACTTTTGGATTTTTTTCGCTGAATCGAAAAATATGCCCCTTGACGACAAGAACAGAATGAGATTTTCATCTCATTTAAGATAATATTCCTATTTGTTTAATTAGCTGATGCTAACAATTTAAAACTGTCCAAACTGTGTGAACTTGGTTGTCACTAGATACAAGCGAACAGAAAATAAACAAAACAATGCATCCGTTCTGAACAGCATAAGAAAGCCATGAGGTTGGTTGTTCGAGATGGCCCCTACTTATGACCTTGCATGTAGTTTGTTGTTGTCTTAGCAGCACGTGCTCTCACGTGTCCTAATTGAACTCGGACCTGGTCGATATTTGGAGTGATCGTAATACGGAAACCGCAGAACAAAACACGAACTACAGGCTGCGTATTTGACATGGGTCGGAATTGCATTTATGCTAGTTGTTCAACATCTAGACATGCACTGTCTGTTCTATACTGATAATACAACGGTTAAAACTGGCCTTATCTAGTATTTATTCACTTAAATTTGCATATAGAATAAACTGTTTTGAATTTTGGAGTTGAAGCCTAACACGAAAGTTTGTTTCATTATTATAATGTACGGAATTTGAAAAAACAGAGCCACGTGATAACAAGTAAACAGTAATTTGCCACGTTGTTTGTTCTCGAAAATAAATTAACCAGAGCAAAAGGAACTTATTCGGTGGCTAGAACTTTCACTCGAAGCTGACGAAGGAGCTACGCTGTCTAGACGGTTTCTTTGTTTCTCCACGAAGCTTGAAACCCTGCTGGTAAAAGTTGATTACAGCAGTCGATCTCTGCGTGGGTAACGATCGTGGAATATTCAGAGTCGGTGACGAGAGGGCTTTTCGTCGTGCAGTGCTGGGGTAAAGCAGATCTTTTCCGAGCAGCCCGGAAAATCAAACCTTTCAGGTTTATGTCACTCATGATTCTTCGAGCCAATTTTCAGTCAACCCCGGATAGCAGTCTCACAGCGGGGCGGTTCCTTTAAACTTGCCTTTGCTGTTTATGTTTTTCATGGAATTTTGTCACAAAACCCCATATACTTTTTTGTTTTTCTACTCCACTGGGACTTTATCTTCTGTAATCGTCTTCGTAATCTCTGGGCGAATGAAGGCATCCTAATTTTGCAAAATACTCCACGTAAATACCGATATCCTTCAAGTACCCTAGAGAAAAGCTGAGATGAGCTTCCAGCGGAAGACCCTTACCTCTCATATCGGTGAATCTATGCCTCGGTACAGATTAGAACTTCTTAACTATTATTGGCCCATCACTCCTGTAAACTTTTATGCCTTTCCTTCATACATTGTTGATGAGTTCTGCCGGTTTTCAGATACATCGTCCACAATCCTAACTGAACAATTTGATGTTACGCTGAGCACACTGGTTAGGGATTTCGATAGGTTTTGTACAGGGTGGCCTTCCCGTAACTGAGTGACTCGCAGGTAAATGAATCCCAAGTCCCAATGCACAGAACAGTTTCGCTTTGCTACGTGTGCTAGAAGAGAAAGTATCAAATAATAATAATAACACCTCATATTGTGAGCAAACCGACCACCGATTCAAGACAGCTAATAAGGGCTTTAAAATGCCCAAGCAACAATGGAGAGAAAATGCTCCAGACGGCAGTGCGGCAGCTCGTCTAGAGGTTTACATTGAGGGCCCTTTTTTACGGGGGTCATTTTGACCAATCAGTGGTCAGAAGAAGAGTGAATGTCGGAGCGAACCAACTCACACGTGATGACGAACAAGCGGTATAGCTCTGGCTATGAGAGAAAATGGCATGATCATGGCTAGATGGCCAAAGTTCAGCCATTCACTCACACAAGGCAAGGAGAGAGGTTTAACTACGTCAAGTAACCCAGGAAATCATGACGTCATAAAAGAACTGGTCGGGGATACTACTGGGTCAGTGAACATACATACAAAAGGGAGGAAAGGAAGGTTACCTAAGAGATAAAATCTGTTTGTAATCAGAGTTCGATACGAAAAAATAGGGTTGGCGAACTGACCCCAAATAGATACCAGTTAAATATGTCACGCAATTACTTGCGAGTAGTGTGGGATTGTTTAATTTTCGTTTGATTGACTGTCCTTTTGGACTCCACGTTTCACGCGCAAACCTCAGGTCATCCGACCAACCTGCACTCGGAAGCACCAGACTCGAGTTTCGCTCTTGTTAGAGATAATCAGTGGTGCATATCCTCCGCCACACCCAGGGTTTGAACCCGGGCCCTCCCATCTCGAAGGCGTGTGTGTTACCACTGCGCCACCCCGCTCCCGTTCGAGCTGATCCGAATCACCAAGTTAAGCTTGTATAGATGTCGACCTCTATATATATATATATATACATATATATATATATATATATATATATATATATATATATATATATATATATATACATATATGCGGAGACGATATGTCTCGAACTACGTCAGTAACATACCTTGGTGTAATCTTAATGCAAAACCTCGTATGGCCCGACTACATTGTCATCGTTCTTGTAAAGGTTAATAAGCTTACCTGCCCTATATTAGATCTTCAAGTTCTCTCTCCCATTTCCCTTCTGTCACACTGGCCGTATGAATCTCCTGTTATCCTCTCCCGTCTAGTTGTAAAAGCATTCCACCTTATTTGCAGACACAAACATCTATCTCAACATACAGTATCACAGTGTACACCACTAAGTGTCTTGAAAGTTACTAGCTGATCCCGCATAACCACTCCACTGTTTCTCATCGACACCGTGTCTGGTTCTTCTACTCAATCAAGTCATTACGATATTTATTTGCTATCACGTATGCGTGCACATTCTCAGCAAGTTTCTTAAACAAACCGGATCAAACTATATCTGTTTTGTAGGCTTAACTTTCTTGACTTTTAATGTTAGTTGGTTATACTACAGATAATTAGGCATCACTCGCGTTGCATAACAGATCTGTTTGACATATCTTAATGGATGTGAGCCGCTTAGGATTCCAAGCAATGTGGATGAAACAGCTGGAATAAGATGAAGAGGAACAATGTTTTTGCAAAGTACCGATATAGTCGAAAGTCGAATAAAATTTAAGTTTACTTAATTAATTTACCTCCTGCATAAAAAGTTGAGCCCTGACACAAACGTTTCGGGTCACATGCATTCATGACTGGGTGATTACTAAATACAGAGGTAATCCGGGTTATCGTTCCTCTCTGTGAAGAACATAGCGTAATAACTTTCAACGAACCTACCACTTCGCATATGGCTCTGGTCCTCAGATAAGCAAGGGAGTGAACCACAGACGGCAAAATTAGGGGTATTCGTTTACTTGCAAAAATCCGCCATAAAGTTTCATGTGCATATTATTATCTCGTTATTAATATGTTGATTCTTCTGTTCTCATTCAATTAGTCCCCTTTTTAGGCATAGAGTTTACGAACAATCCACGGTACCACTGTTTACCTTGCATTCTTTTACGTGCAATATTTCCGAAATAGAAAAGATAAGTTATCAAAGGTGATTTCAAATCTTCATTCAGAAGGTACGTATAGTACAAACAGTTCATAAGAAAAGTTCCAGTTAGTGAGATCATTCTCATACGGGGCACAGCCGGAAGCAATTTCTTTCGTCAAATATTTGTGGAATGGACGTACCTGTCGTAATGAATGATAAGGAGTGTAGATGTGGTGAAGTGCTGACATCGACCCTCCCAGCGAAGATCCGTGTAAGTGATAAGCGAAATAGAACAACATGAATCACTGGATTGTAAAGATGTGGATGAGCCTGCCGCATTCAAAGTACATCATTTCATAAAACCATAAAATGCTACTGCAAAAATTTATTGGTTCAATCCATAATGGCAAGTGTCCGAGAATGGGATGAAGTGACAAAGATAAACTAGTTCCATCGCATTTGCAGTAAACTCACATTTGATAGTCGAATTTCCGAGAAAGTATTTTCGTATTGTATTGTACTGAACTCTTGTGTAGGTTGAAAAACACGTTTCAGCCAACAAAAAGTAGGGAAACCGACATTTTACACGTTCAGCCTTGGCAGCTTCCCTTACTTGTGACCTCGAAATGACTTTCATCTATCAGCCAGGGAATAGTAGGTATCTGGTTGTACACAGAAGACTGATCTTCGGTTCAAATACTGATGTTTTAGGGGCAATGATTGAATCTTTCTGAAATATCAGTACAGACTGTCCGACAGTTACCATTAGAACAAAATTATCCTCACAAACTCTTTCAGGGTGGAACCCGGTAGGGATTTAGAGATGGTGGTGATCCAAGCAAATGGCAGCAATATTGAACTGCTTGACCGCCTTATTAGGTGGAAATCTTTGTTTTCAACAGCTCGAGGGCCAATGTCGGGTGGTTCAGGTATGGAGGACCTCCCAAGTAGATTATCACCACAAAGCTCAAGATTCTTCTGCAGATATTCACCCCCTTGAGCAGATAACATAATTCTGTCCGTTGTACAGACCCTGTTCTGCAATTGCATCGAAAATTAAAAACGTACAGTAGAATGGCTTAAATTCGTTCATCCAAGAAAGCAGTACATCATGAGGGGGAGTAAGCTTAGTGAAGTAATGGGTTGCGTTCAAAACAGTCTTGTACTTACACTGGTCCCAATTTAAAAAAATCACTTCCTCCACTAGGTTTTGGTATGGATACTTCTTCTTCAGAACCTACACTCCTGATGTTTTCAGCTACACCAAGTACTATGAGTAAGAGTTTATTGTTCGGTAATACAGAGTTATCGGAAAAGATAGTAGTCAGTCGACGTTTCGGTTACCGCGGGTAACCTTTCTCCAGACCAGCTTGTTTGTGTGAACCTTTGTCGGCTAAAATATTTCACCAGTGTATTAATCAAATATGCCAGTGTTTTTCGCACTTATTCAGCGCACTCATACTTCAGAACCCATAGAATAAGGTTTCAATTCGCATTCGCTCCCTATGCATCAGAAGTAAACTTCAAACATAACGATATCATCCCGTCCATTCGATTACATGGTACACGAAACTGTTCAAATTCTACCACTTATTCTACTGAAACTGTAATGATAACCAAACGGTAAGCAAGAGAGTTTATCTGCAAAAATTAAAACCATTTCCGTCAAATGCGACACAAAAACTACACTGAGGAATTGAATTCTTTCTTTCCACCTTTAAGGTCAGTTAGATCATCGAATGCCTGGCATCTCTTTAGAACAAAGCTTTGCTTCATTATAAACTAGATATTCAGATGGACTCAACCAACCCCAAAATGTAAAGTTATTGAGGTATTCAGATGTATTGTCAGTCCATACTCACCTCTTTAACCTGTGTAAACAAAGAGAGTTGTAGATCACATTATCAACGCTGAGTTAAGGAAAAGAGACTGCTCTTGAGCGGTTAACAAAAGGACGCCTGGCTACATGTACAGAATGAAAACGGTAAACGGTGCTACTGAGCTTACTGGAGTTGCATAACTGGGATAGCTTGGAAGAATTACATCTACGTATACATGTGTCTTGGTCGCGAAAGAAAAGGACAAGAATTCAGTTCAGTCCAAGTTTATCGATCATGCGAACCAGTTATGATGAGTAAATCAGATCGGGCCACTTTTATTTCACCATTTCGAGCTGGCTTTATTCAGCTAGGTGTCTCGTAATGAAGCACGAGGGTCAATGGCATTCGATGTTAGCTTCGCTTGCACACTTTACCGGATCTCGCCAACGCCATTGACATATTACGCAACCAAATCAATTGATAAAAGGCCCGAGTTGGACGCACGGTGAAAATGGTTAGTGGTACCACTCTTCCCAAACCCATGCGCGTTCTACCCACAGACCGATCCATGGGCATGGAAAATGTCGGCCCGCTGATCAAATGGTTGATTAGGAAAAATTGCTCTCTCACACATGCATGCACGCACAGGTCACAAATCCCTAGGAAGAGTCACAAAACGACCTAATCACTTCACTGGAATATCGCTTAGGTTGATTCCACTGCGCGGTGGGGTACAGATACCCAACTCCGAGTCATTTCTCAACGAAGCTAAAGTCGAAAGTGACTGACCCAAGAACTCCGTTACAAGACACCTAGTTGAATATAGTTGGCTCGAAACGGTGAAATAAAAGTAGCCCGATCTGATTTACTTATCATAGTTGGTTCGCACGATCGATAAATTTGCATTAGTTTGAATTCTTATCCATTTCTTTCATGATTGAGGCACTTAGGATAGTTAAATGTCATCTTTTCCAAGCTATTCTTGTTATGCAACCCAAATGCTTCCTAAATTATCCAATACGCAAAAGTATGGGAGAAAGGTGGAAAAGCAAATTTTGTTTATTCTTGCTCAACAAAATAAGTAAGGAAGATAACAATGAGGAACAAAGAGACTATCCTGATTTATTAAGTGTCTTGGCCGTGGAAGAAACGGACAAGAATTCAATCCCGTGCAAGTTTATCGATCATGCAAACCAATTATGGTGAATGAATCAGATCGGGCTACTTTTATTTCACCTTTTCTAGCTGACTATATTCAACTTCACCTTTTCCCATTAGGCTTTAGCCATAACCCGCAATTCTTTAGCCACGACCCACTATCCAATATCTCTTGATGTCATTATATGCAAATACTTTTGACCTGACTGGCTTGCAGAGGCATGGCTAAAAGTTGTGCTTCAAGGCTAACGAATGATGGTTCGCGGCCAAAGGTTGTATGTCAAGGCTAAAGAAAGATGGGTTGGGGATAAAGAATTGCGGGTTTTGGCTAAAGCTTGGTAGGAAAAGGAGTGGGTGTCTCGTAATGGACCTCGAGGGTCAATCACATTCGATGTTAGTTTTGTGTGCATACGTCGTCGGATCTCGCCAGCTCCACGGACACTTAATACAAGCAAAATGATTGAAAATAAATCGGAGTCTAATCAACCTGAAGTGAAGTGACCTGTGCATGCTTGTGCTTATGTGTGAAAGAGATCTTTCTCCGTCAACACTTTAATCAACGGGTAGAGATTTTCCGTGCCCATGGATCGGTCTGTGGGTAGAAAGCACATGGGTTTGGGAAGAGTGGTACCGTTAGCCGTTTCCACTCTGTATAGGTGTATACGAACACAAAAGATCTTATCTATGCTTCTACACAATCCATTCATTTCTTACAGCTAAAAACTAATCCCATAGGTTGCAGTGTGCACTTTGTATATACGCAGCAATATGTGTTTCTGACTTCTATTTTCAGGATTATTTTCTGGAGGTCGGCTAAAGAAACTTTTGTTGTTAGTTTGGGTGTACTTTAACCTGGGCTACTCGAAAAAATGTAGGGAGGTGGATAAAAAAGTTTACAGAAGTTAAAAGATCAAACGGGGTTCAGTAGTGGTAGATGAGATTCTGTGTACATATTTCGTGATTCGGTAAGCTCCGTGCAAATCTTTAAGCAGTGTGTTTTTAAAGATGGGTTTCGCAATAATCTGACAAAATCTGTCCAATATTGAGATATTTTATTGGATGGATGCGTGATTTTATTCCTGGTGCTTCGTTGATAACTGATAATTTTGTCCGTGATAGCAAAATAGTCTAAAGTCTTGTTTCGGCTCACTACTGTTGTCAAAAACTGAAGCATCTACCTTAAAAATGAAGTTTTCAATAGACGGTCACGGCGGTTCTGATAGACTGCCAACTATATTCACATAACAGTACAAAGTATTGTTGAGTAGATAAATGAGGTCTTGCGTCTGATGATGGCAATACTAATCATACTAATAAAAGTAGTGTATTCATGAGTTCAGGCTGGAACTGCAGGAAGCTGAATTATTTTACTTGGCTGTTATTTTCAAATCGGGGCAGGATAAATCTAGAAAAAAAAATTGAGGTTATTTCGATGGCCTAAGCCAACTCCATGGAGTTGTGAGTTGGTAAGACTAATGACGGCTGTTATTTTGCGATTTATCCGGGGAAGGAAAATGCTTTTCGTGTAGTTCTACAGTTATCATAAGATTAACTTGACTGTTTTTACTGGAATAAATAGTGGCTCGGTTCATTTTTAACACGCTGACCGCGTTTAGCGTAAACGTGAGTTTAACTGGTTCAAAGACGTTCTTCGGTCCACGGCTTGAAACTTCCAGGTAATTTCTAGATTTTATAATCACTATCAAAAAGCAACCAATAGTCAAAGTATTCTGAGGTCTTTCGAAAATTAATTGGCCACAAACATCCGCCATGAATAACCCGCTAACCTGGAAACAGTGTTTTAGTTCGTTTTTTGGAAAATGACCGAAGATGGCTGTACATCCTACGTATTCTGCTTGGGTTGCGGACGGCGCCCAAAACTTTATCTACAGATTGTATCTGTCCAGCAAACCTCAAGAGTAAGAGCCTCAGTACCACCGGTTTGCAACCGCGACTCAAGGAGAATGAAGATTCGCTTCCGGAAGCTCGAATTTTACGAGAAGCCTAATTTAGTGCACCGGTTATTCCTCAGGGGTGGATGCTTACAACACGATCATTGTTTCTCTCGTTTCCATATTCACACTCGCACTTGTTCGTTGTCACTACATCTACTTAGTCAGTAATTTAGTTCATATTTTCTTTGACTTGTCGAGTTCCCGCATTTATCCGGATTTGTTGAATTCATCCGGCCAGGTCGCTGTCAAGCCACCAGCTCTGATTCCCTCACGGGTAGAGACTATCAGTTAAGCGGTTTATTTTCCTTTTTCCCTTGTTCTAAGCTGGTCCACTAGTTAAATTATGCAAACTTCTCACAATCCGAAACAACTGGAGAGAAAGCTGCGCCCAGTTCATGTACAAAAGCTAATCGTTCGATAGATTTGATGATGGTCACTTCTGATTGGCTGTTAAATCAGCCAACCAGTGTTTGGCAGGTTTCCTTTCTGGTTGACGTTCATCAGCTGTCGGCCGTTCTGTCGCTCGTGATTCCGCTGACTCCAGCGTTCACCTCAATTCTGAACAGGTGATACTCGTTCATCACCTGACTCACAGTAATGGGGCTGGTCTGCTAGCCAGGTCATACTGCATTTCGGAAATTAATCAACCCCCTCAGACTTATGAACCACCGTGTACTTGTGCGAAGAGAGGTGCCGAAAACAAATTTATTTAAGTTACCGGCACCTTCAGTAGAAAGCTTCAAACAAGTCAGAAGTGTCTGGAGGCTTACTAAATACCACGGGTGGTAAATATTCTAAGTTCGATTTTGGTGGATCAGATTTTTTCTGGCTCAAAGTCACTTTCAAAACAACAACAACAACATACAGAAGCGGACTAAGGAGACTATGTTGTAAAACCGTCAGGGTATCTACCGAGAACTACCATCCAAAACTGGCTGAAAAAATTCCAGCTTAACATTTCCAGATCTGAGAATACCTTTTATGATTGAGTCCATGTCTCATGTTTACATGAGCTGAATCACCTCGGCTTACATAAATAAGAAAAGCGGACAGAATCAGGTTGGATCTCAAAAAATAAGCACAATGTGTCGACAAAGTACATCTCATCGGATGGAAATGAACATTTTTGCTGAAACCACAAGGTGCACAGATTTGATCGCGCGGATAGAGTAACCTCATGTGTGTTGTCTTAAAAAAAAATTTCACATCTGCTGTCCTAGCTTTAAAAACCCGGTCTCTAAAAGTACTCCCGAGTGCCGAGAAAGAAATACCACCATCCTGTCGAAACAACGTGTGTTCGGTGAGGGTGTGTGAGTCGAGCAGAGACTGGGGATTACTGGATCATACGTGGTACGCAGCAAATGTCACACTCTACAAGTGCTTTTGCTTTGTCACTTTTGTCGTCATTTGTACTGTTATCGAAACGCCAGGCATTTGGTGCCATCTGGAAGCAAACAGAAAATCATAAATACCGGCATGCGTGCGCGTGTGCGCGTGAATATGCGTCAGTGTGCTTGAGTTTGACCTGTTAGTAGAGACTTTTCTCTCTTGCGATGTGCTTGCATATTAGAGTATTCTCACATTTCTCAACAACGTTACACGAGCCGGAGCGCAGCCACACCCTCAATCGTCTACTATAAGCATGTACCGAATGGCGACCGGGGCCCACGGAGTCTGAGAAGAATTCGCGCTTATCAAGGAGATCTAGCGCGATGCACTCGCACTCTGCAAAACACGAACCCACCCACGAGCATAGTAGTGAACGCCTATGTGAAAACGTGCATCGCAATAGTGCTCCATCTAAGTGTTATGCATAATAAACGGGTGCGTGCGTGTGTGCGCGCGTGCGCGTGGGCCAATGAGAATGCCAGCAACGGGCTCGTTTTTGAAGCTTCGTAAGTGTGTGCATCGTGTGTACGGATGTAAGTCAGGTGACCGGTCGACTCAGCACATCAGATTGACGCTCACGCCACACACAAACAGGGAGACATCGATCAGGTCAGTCTAAGTGAACTGTGCATATATTGCTTCATGTAAACGTGTGACCACTCTAGTGATACATGTATATATACACATCATATAGCCGGCTTGCCCACAGTGCACAGAGAAGTGACGCTTCTGACCTTTTCGTGCATTCCGTTACTGCACACTACCGTGTTCTCTTCTCAAACAAAGACCAAAAAGAATAAAACGAGTTTAACAACTGAATGGAACCTTGGGTTCTCGATGCTGTAAAGTGAGTTTTCTAGTCCATGAGATTTGTGTTCGACTAATGGGGATTTTACTGGCATTTATAAGCCGAAGACATTTTTCACTAGTATTATGTTGACGCCCGTTTGAGCTAACAGAGAAGAGGGATTTTGAATTTGCATTTTTCATTCGGGTACATATAATTTCGTAAAATTCGTGTTATGAGTGTTCTATACGTTCTCCATTCCCGGGTACTGTGTACCAGGTAGATTATATGGTCGTATGAATCACGGTCACGGTTGTGGAGCGCAAGTAGTCCTAGAATCGATAATTGAAGTAGTGAATGGTCTAAGCCCATATTAAGTCATGCATAACAGTAGGTCACCCAACTTGGCTTGATAATCACGGAGATCGGTCTCTCCTAGCTCGGAACGTTATTCAAAAAGCTTTTATCTCTCGAATAGCACCAGCTTTTGAAGCTGGAAGAATCATTTTGGTAACAAAAGAAGAAACCTCCTGATATTGCTGTTTAAAAAAAATACTGTTCTAGTCTGCTGTTAAGTCAGAAAATCGCTTCATTTGATGACTGTTCCATTGGTTTATATAATCACTGGGACCCATGAACAATGCTTTACATGAGACGCAGCTTTTTAGGCTTCTCCGGCGGAACGCCGGACATCAAGTTGCACAGTTCATAGCGGCTTTTCTGTTCAGAATTGACTTGGCTTGACAGAATGCATGTGATAAAGGTAGGCAAGCAAGAAAGTATTGTGAAATCCATTGAGTTTATCGATGAACACATTCATCAGATTTACAGTGTAGAGGTTGATCCAGTTTCAATTGCTCTTGGCACTAAAACTGACAAATTTTCAGAATCTACGTGCAACAACCGAGTTAGTTTATCTTCTATGGAACCAGCTTATTTCTAGCTAAGGTTTGGTTTGTGTTTCTTGTTCAAGTATTGACGTAGACCACAAAAACCACCGGGGCCTGTTGAACAGTCAAAACTACCAGCAATCTTTGGCTGAGACATACTTAACGCCTAACCACTTATTCGTCTATCTAAATACAAACAAGCCGCCAATTTAACGATAACAAGGACGACCAAAGCAATATGAAGTGTAAACTCCACCGATATTACAGGTGATTTTGGTTTCATAGTCCGCGACTGCCCATATTCGAGCCGGTCATCGGGATCATACCCCGGACCCTTTAGTTGGAGGTGTACCTCTATTGCTTGAAATAAAGTGCGTGACTCGGAACTTAGTAGTAGTTCGGGGTGGTCAACGACGCCTGGAGCCCTCGTGATTGAGCGTTGTTTTTAGTCTGGTGGTGGTAAGGTCTTCCCAATTACCGGATCACGACAAGAATCTCCCCAGCAGATTTAGCAGAAACTGGGTATACATACTCCAGAGTTACTGTTTCTCAGCGCTCCAAAGCTCTCGTCTGACCTTTACTTGGTTTGGCCGATCTACCGATATTAGGTGAAGTCGCAAGGAAAGCTCTAAGAAGACACTCCCAGTCAGAAGAAGCATTCCTGCTCGTTGCATAGGCTCCTCACTGGTCAGATGTAGTGGTCAAACGAACCATCGCTTGACCGTCCATGGCATTCCTTCGGACCATTTGATATTCCGAGGTAATCACTCACTGTGAATAATGACCGGCGGTGTTCAAACTCACATCACGGGTCCGAACTTTGTGGCTGCCGGTCACTTTCTCCAGAAAGTAGCCTCGAACTACCTGTAACTTCCTTCTACAAATAATGTGCACTGATTGTATGATAAATAAAAATAATTAATTAATTAGTTAAACAGATTAATTCCTTTGTTCATCTGTTATTTGTTATGCAAACGGTCATTTAGCTAAGTCATTTTCAAACCAACAGCCACACATTCTTATGCTAGCCAAATAAGTTCAGAATTTTTCTGACTGAGAATGCTATTGATGATTCTGGTTAATAAAAACTGACGTGGCCACGAAATTCAGAAAGTAGGAAATTGATGCAATCACATTCCTAGGGGGCCGAGTAAGACAGTTAGTGAAGAACAGCTGGTTGGCATTGTACTCATCTTTCCCGCAGACGTAGCTTTCCGATAGTACCATAAGTATTGATTTTTCAGTTTCTTTATGTGGTTATAGGTAATCGTGATTGTGATGCTTATCCTGGTTTGAATGGTCATTGGAGTTAATAAACCACGCAATTGCGGTGTGTTGTTTTGCTACAAGACTGTTAAAACCCGATGTAATAATTAGGTGGCACTCTTTAGTATACCCGAGGAAGTTAAATTTGATGAGGGATAGTGTCTTGAAATGTAGCTTACAATAAGAACAGTGTTATTATTGGTTCCACGTAAGTGACATTTTATTTTCACTCAAAAACTGGGCGGAAATCATGTTTTTCCAGTTTGATTTGCTACCCGTAAGCTCATCATTGGTCTCGGAAAAGATAATATAATTGAGGTTACTGCACACTGACGAGTAAAATAATGAGATGAAATGAAGAACTGCTTCATGAAAAGCAAATGTCCATGGATTCCGAGGTGCTTTCCCGATGAACTTGCTGGGAATTTTGAGCGTTAGCTCAGTTTGTTAACGATATGGTAGGAAAATAGGTACAATGTGCTTATTCCTGAATGGCTATTCTCGAGTCATTAGTGAAATAATCATCAAAGACCTGCTGACGAAAGTGGCTGAATCCCAAAGGTCGCCGTTTGGGCTTGAACTACGTAGCTGTCGCCATTTAGATCCGGTCGCAGACCATTACGTGACTCATGATCTATTACCATATCTGGTCCATTGGGGTTGTTTGTGAATGAAGGCCGAAGCACACTGAGATCTGTACTCTATTATCAGCAGCACGATAAGCCCTTGTATTAGGCAATTATCAGTTTAGTTCTTCATACGAATTTCCTGTTGTGGGAGATTTACCTATATCTGTACAACGTTCAGTGCAATATTTCCTGAAAAACAGTTTACTTTTTGCAAGTCGTTGGAAAAAAGGAAAATAATGCTTAGAATCTGGCAGCTGGACGCGTTTTACTTTGTCGCACAAAAAGTAAATTTAACTTACTTTCGAGAATGATTAGTTTAAATGTAGATTTATCTGAAGTAACTTTGTTGTCGTGACTGTTCTTCTTTGGGTATGGATAAACTGGTCAACCAGATGACTTTTCAGAATTCATCAGATATCTAGTTCAAATATCACAGATGTATCATTTCCAGGATGGGGCTAAAATACGAGTCGGTCGATTTCCTGAAACGTACAAATCCTCACGATAGGCAACTGTATCTCAGCTTCTGCTCAGTGATCCGACGGACGGTCACCTCTCACACATGAGGCGAATGAGTTTGCCGGATGTTTTCATCTGTGTAGTTGGTGTATCATGTTTACTGAGTCACGTACCAGATTCTTTGGAACAGGTACCACGGATTTCTCCAATCGGATGTGTTCAACGAGCTTTTTCACTGACAGGAGTAGCCTAGGCCAGATTAGTAGGCACGATAAGCTGGTGCTGCTGCTGCAGGGGTAGGAAAAGATAGACCAGTTTGAAAAAGTTAGGAGACATGTTGAATCGCTGCGGTTATTGGTATACTTGTCGTACTTCGTCTATTGTAATTTACAGTTCTTTGGTATTCCAGCGTTTTGTGGGTACTTTGACATGTGCCGCACATAAATGGATGACGACAAGAGTCAACGAAGGAAACCAAGGCATCTATATACACGATCGTTGTCCAGATAAACGGTGACTAAAGTGATAAAACCGAGTAATTGGGTGAGCTTAGACAAGTACCTTTACTTTCTTTTACGTTGCTAGCTCCAGTAACTGAATGGGCCAGCTTCACGGATGTCCCGAAAGGTATCTGCTCATGAAAGCTACGTACACAGGAACTGTTCGTGAAGAGTCATGGCAATTAGGTACGAAATGGTGCCCCAGAGTCACCCGGCTTTTTGTTCGAGGTAGCAACCCCAGCCCATGCACAACCAAGTGCTATCTGTCGGGAAGCAGGAAGTCCGTGTGTTGGGAACCGGTAGCCGAACACTCGGTTCATACGCCTTTTGGGTGGTGGTCTGCCAGTCGAGGATGCCCAGTGAGTCCTAGTGAAGCTTACTCCACTCAGGATAGCTGAGAAATGGGGAAGAGGAAGTGAATTTATTTAGTGGTGGGGCGAATTCGGGCACGTCACGTTGCTGTCTATGGGATTCTGAGGCTTTCATGCTGAGTTTGTTACCAGGTGAAAAAGCCATCACTCCGTCTAACTAAGCTGCTCTGTTTTTGTCTGACCGCTCACCTTCGGCCTGTCCGATAAAGATGACCCTGAAGGAACACTTTGCGTTGCAATCGTCTTAGCCCCCGGGGTTAAGGTAGCACGCGGACCCGATCACCGAGGTAAGGTAGTAACATCGGTCAGAAGCAATTCAGTCTGAAAACGCAAACATTTCGATATGCATCGGGAAAAGCGGATGATGCCATATGCACACGTATTTCTATCCTATAAACCCTATTTGATTTAATACCTAATTTTATCAGTCCACTTATTATTGCATCTCTGAAATTGCTTGTGAGCAGACGTCAGTGTATTTCTAATCCAATCTACTCACTTAGTGACAAAATTAGCCAACTTCTGCTCTGGATGGCCTTACATCATCATATCGTTTGATCTACTTTGCTGAATTTTGTCGCGCTTGGTGAAACTGTCAGATCATTCCGATGCAATAAGCGTGATACCATTAAACGCATCACAGAGACCAAGAAAACGTGGTTATTGGATCAGGTTTAAATTTAAAATTCAAATACATCTTTAAATGATTTACTACAAGTGATTTGAATTCAGTTAGTTTCGTAACAGTAACAGTATTTCGAGTTTAATTGGTATTATTGTTTTAATCTGGAGATGTCTATACGGTCAAACGTGCCTGAATCATTTGCAGCACTGCTTTCAGAATAATAAAGTCATGCACGCTTTGCACAACTTCGCCACATTATGACCAAATCGTTGAAAATTCTTCCAATTCTGTAGTTACGGGAATACATAGACAAACATCCATTCATGTTACGACGGTAACTCATAATGTCGACCAGGGAATCACGTACATTCTTTGGGTCTTTTGTGAACCTCGTTTGCGAACTCGAGTTATTCGAACCAGCTCAAAACAGCTTGCGTTCACGTTAGACCTACATTATATGATGCCCTTCCGTCATTGGCCTTGGACCCGAACACCTCGTCACTTGAACAGCGATGGAAGTAGAAAACTAAGCGCGGAATTCAAATTCTAGTTAAGACTAAACATAGACGAGAAATTTTAATGATTTCTAGTAAGCTCGATGTGGCAAATGTATTGCCCTGCTTACCTGGATCTTCACTAAAGAACTCATGATCTGGGACTGCGTTGAAAAATCAATTTGCTAAATTTGGGGCACCCGGAAACACTATCGACCAAAGACAGACATCCATATCGCCAATAAGATCACAGCAAAACACAATATCTCAATCAATTACAAAATGTGTGAAGCGTAGTGCATCTTCAGTATTGTGGTGGGTTCACTTAAAACAACAATAAGATAATTTATCATGTGCTTTCGCATGAATACAGTGGAAAGAGCGAACACCACTAAACCAAAGACCAACTGCTGTGTTAGGGATAACCGGCAATCAGTTCAGTTCAGTTCAGACAACCATTAACCATGCTGTGGGTGCCGTGGCTTTGGTTGCTGTCTCCTAGTGGCAACCTCAAAAGGAAATAAAGAAGCAGAAAAGAATATGAAAGGAGTAAGTGGAGAACTACAATAATGGAATCAAGTTAGTGAAGGAAGTTTATGAAAGCAAGAGCGCCACTGTCCAAGGTATCTAGCCATATCCCCCAAAGTATCTAACCATTGAGTGGGGGGTCTCTTGGACCCCACCCACGAAGTCTAACACACCCTTCATGCCCAAGTCCATTAGTTAGGCTTTTCATACCATCTGGCATGTCATGTACTGGCCACCCCCACTCATCTTCCAATCGGTACCCGACCCAGCAAACATAACGCGCCGGGAGATCTTGTTAGGGGACACGAGTACCATATGTCCCATTATCTCATGATCTGATACTTGAACCTAAGCATTGCTCACTTGGTGTTCCCACCAGATTCGAGCAATACTACGAAGACATCGGTGTTTGAATAACAACAATCTTCGTATGTCCTCCACCATCAGTGGCCATATCTCCGAACCATACAGAAGCACTGGCCTGACTGCTGCAGCGTACACTTGAACTTGATAGCTAAATGGATATCATATCTACGCCACAGATGACTCAGGTTGATAAATGCCAAGCGAACCTTCTATATGCGCAGAGACACTTCATCCAATGTCTGACCTCCGGATGAAATGCAGCTCCCAAGATAACAGAACTTATCTAGTCTTCCCAGACACTGAATGGTTCAGCTTTGGACCAACCCAGTCCTGCAACTGCATCTTGCACTTTGAAGGTTCAAAACGCATACCGAACATTGCTACACAATCCGTAAAGCTGTCTAGAAAAGCTTGCAGTTTCCTTTGATTTTAACTTAGGAGAACTACTTCATCCGACTACTAAACGTCTCATACCTTTCCACCAGGGAAATGTTCAATGCCACTGTCATCAGATGACAAAAGTGTAGTCTCTAGGATCATATCCATCACGAAGTTAAGCAGAAAAGGAGAAGGGCAGTAACCTTGACGTACACTATTTTTTGTGGTGAATTGTAGTGAAAGAGCACCGTAAGCCCGAACTCGACTTCGGTGGTTCATGTAAAGGGATCGCCGCGGCTTTTTCCATCTCCCTACACATCGCAATCCATCACTGCTCACGGTCATTTCTTAGGCTCGGAATCAGTTGGCGTTTAAGGCATCTCCGTGCCTCATCGTATCAGAAATCTGGAGGAATCTTTCTACGCACATCTAACAGTGTAACTGAGGATGCAGATATCCATCGATTCTGTTTGTCTAGTTGTTGGACCTTGGGTAGCATTAGCAGCCTCAAACAGAGCCTGTTTGATCTTTGTCTATCGCTCTTCTGGATCCTGGGCATTTGGCTGCACCCATAACCTGGTGGATAATTCTGTTCGTGCGCGAAATTTGTACTCGCTAGGAATAGTCCACGGTCGGAACATAGTTGAATGGGTTGGTCACCGTTATCAGTCCGATCGGCTGGAATGCCAAATCGGCCTCTCGTATTCCTCTCCGTCTCGCCTAGGCTTCCGACTTGAGCATTGAAATCCCCGGCAATGACCACCAAGTCTGTTGGTCGTGCGCCTAGAAACAGCTGAGATAAATACTGATAGAATTCCAATTTGGCGAAACAATTGTTTTTCAGTAATTCTTCCTTGGTCTCAGAGGAACTGCTGTCAGTCGGAGCATACACAGAAGCGACAGACAGGCATCGGCGCTTCAGTCTAGTGCTGTTCACATGCACAGAACCTTTCAACCGAACTGCACACAGACGGCTGCTGACCGGGATCCAGTCGAGCAGTGCACTCTTAGCCTTCACGATGTGAACGACGCCAATGCCAACTTGACCACGAACACTAGACACCGAATCACCCGACACGCGATGAGTGAAACGAGAAGTCGAGCTTTTGTATGGGGAACGAAATGTGAGAACTGAAGTTGGGTCTTGTATGCGTGTTTCGGAGACACGACACATACTTATGTTAAAGGTTTCGAGAGTCCTATTTAGGAAAGCCTGTTTTCCCGTTTGGTAGATGTGCGGACGTTGAAAGCAGCTCAGTGGAGAGGCTGCTTAGGTCGGAGAATGGTTTATCTTTCTTCCCCTGCCTGTAGCTTTCTACCCTTTTCGAGAGCTACAAGTTCACAGTCACGAATCATTGTGGCTACTCGTACACATTTAGAATTGGAACGTAAAGAATGAGGTGCAGAGAGATAAGGAGTGTTTCGCTATTGGCCGCTGGAGATTTTTGGACAAATCAAACTTTGCTGTTGCCCACACCGCAGGGGTTTTTCTTTGGGAACCCGAACCGGAGCACTTGACTCAAAGGTCTTACCCACAAGGCAGTACGGCCTTAACCCAGCACGGGAACGTGTCCGAACCATCCGTGAAAGAATTTATTCTGGTATGTCAAATGGAATCTGATTACTGCATGTGTTTTGTCTTGTCTTCGCTGGTGCTTTGTTATCGATCCGAATTTCGGATTCAGTCCTTAGCCCCATGCACCCAATGGAGCAAGCGGGACGTGGACGGGGTAGCATCCTTTGGCCTGGGGGCTCTCCAGCTGAGGTGGGCGATAGCTGCCCAAAGAAGGGCGATGAATTCTCCCACCGTCGAAAGGAACCCCAGATACTCCACTCTACGTCTATCCAGTGGAGGGCTTTAGACCGATAAACTGCTTCTCTCCGTGTTTTTTCGCCAGAGTGACCTCTCCAGTGGCATCGTGGTTAGAACCAGATGTTGCTCGTCAACTGGTTCTGAGATTGGACTTCGTTTGGCCTCTACCCATCGACCTGTCAGGCATGATTGCATCTCCGGCTTAGGGAAGTCGTCCTGCATAGCTCTTTTGGTCATGAAGGAAAGCAAGCCATCACACCACTCCAATGTGCAATCTCATCGTGATGGCAATGAAACCTTAGGAATTGGAGTAGAGAGCTACATTAGTTTCATATAGGTCAGGCGTGTTAACGAGCCGGGCGACCGTGGATTACTACCCAACACCCAAGTCGGGACTCGAACATACTGTCTCCAAGGTAACAAATGCCGAAATCTTTCGAACACCACTGTCCCAGCATTCATAATCAAACTTATCGGACAATAGCTCAAGGAACTCAGGAACCAACGCCAATGAAAAAGTATCGTTTCCATGAAGATCATTTTTATTCCAGTCGGTTAAGAAGTATGAACCTAGGCTACCACTAGAATCCCTGTATAACGGACTCCAGCGACCTTATTTCATATTTCATGAAAGGAACTTACATAATATCTTCTGAAGACACTCCTGTCGTGTTGATAAATGCTGTATGTCTTATGTAACCATGATGATGTGGAAGCGAAGAACAGTTTACAAAGATGTGGGATCTTTCTCATCCAAACATCACCATCCACTTGAAAAAGAGCTACACCTATCATAGCGTTAACACTTTTGGTTATTCCTTCAGTTGACCCACAAATGTGACAGCGTCAGCAACTCAATATTAAATGTATCAACCAAACAATAAGGTATCTAAGGTGAGGTTGCCGTCCTCTTCACGTCACGAATACGCAGGAAATGAACCACTACCACTCCACTTCTAATGCATTTCAGTTTTTGAATCCATACATTAGGTCTCCGATACCTATTCAGTCACACAATCAAAGGGCAAATCATACGTCGGACTACCGCCCGGGGACGACTGAGCGAACAACTCACATCACTTACTTCATCAAAGGGAGGCTTCCAAGTTTTGGGGGAAGTAATAGAAATTTGCTTTAAAGTGGGCACTGCACTTCAGCCTGCTTGCATCATAAGCAGTAAAAGAGTGTTGGACTAGTCGTAGAAACTGGCGATGCGTCTTCAGTAGACACGATTTTTAAACACAGTGCAAAGGATTAGTTACGAAAGCATTGGTTTATTAAAAGCGAACTTCCAACAAGGTACTGTTCCCCATTTTCACAATAATACTGGAGGAGTTATTTTACTATCAGTGGTGTCTGTCGATATTGGTCGCCGTTTCTCATGAACTTCAGGCTGCAAAAAGCAGCAAGCACCTTGATAACTATTTCATTCTGATATCTACTGACCATATCAAAAAGAAAGACGACTTTTGAGAAATGATTCATGTAACAACGACGCTCAACTCCAAAATGGGGTCGCAAGGCGGCGCTACGTATCTGTTTCAATGAACTCATCATCAACAACAGAGTTTACTCATTTCATTCCAAGTGAAATCTCAGGTTTCTTGTGTAGGATCGTGAATCACATATCAACCAGTAGGCTGCCCGGAGTGATTATCAGCAGACTAGTAGTATCCATCCATAGACGTCTTTTTTCCAGAGTCCTCAGTTTTGATCGAGACATTACGAGCAAACGGAATGGCACGCCTACTTTTTATGAAGTACCATTTACGTGGATACTGAGTGTAGAATATGTACCGTCCTAATTCTGAATACTATCAACTCGTCCAGTGTATAGACCAACGCGGAGTGACGCACAATCCTGGGAAACGGAATGCACTAGCCGAGGTTTATTTTGCGATACTATAATGCAACAGTCAATCAAAATGTTACCCCAGAACGTGGAGCCCTCGGGGGAGTCACAATTTACTCACATTTCGTACAGTTCAGAAAGGATGACTAGTGCCAGAGCCAACTGACCGAGAAACACAGGTCACCAAGTTGCTTAACGGAAACAGCAAAATAATGCCAGACAAGAAAGCAACCCGCGTTTAAGGAAAGCAAACAATAGAAAGGCGGGCATGCCGATATCGAACGACTGGGTTGACCATTCAGCCGGTAGGGCAGGGATTCACTGAGGCACACAGATACACCTTTAGCCACGGGTCGAGCAGGTCACAAAGTCCTCTGTGGGTGGGTGCGTGCGTGTCTGTGTCAGTGTGTGCGAGTGTTTCTGCAAGCTTGCCGAGTGAGGCCGATCAGATTTCGGTGCCGAAATCAGACAGTCTAGTCCAGATCAAGTCAGATCAAGCGGGTGATGGTTCAGAGTGTGTACGATGAAGGGTCAACGCGTGAGAGAAAGGCGGAATATCGTGAACTGATAGGAGTGCCACGAATGTGGTGAACGTCTACTAAGTTACAAAAATATCGAAATAGGTTCAAAAGTAGCATAAGTTGATGTTAATGAATGAGCAGGGTTGGAAACAGGTAAACAGATTCAACACTGAGAAATAGCATGAATTATCTGAAGGTTAACGTCCAAGTCCCCAGTTTGGACCCAGTGGACATGCGTTGCTGCCAAAGTGTTCTGACAAGACGAGAGACAACAGAAGTACTATGTGGCTTCGTTGATTTGCAATGACCAACCCAGTATTGATGATGATGATGATGATGATGATGATGATGATGATGATGATGATGATGATGATGATGATGATGATGATGATGACGATGCATGATAAACCATTTGATATAGAACAACGTCACTATAAGTAAAAATAGTTTACCTATTATTATCAGTTGGTTTCAGCTACTGCAAATACAATCGGTCAAATCTGGCCAGTTAGAGGGGAATGCAGATCCATTACATTGGACTGCGTGTGTGCGTGTGTGTGTATGTGTTCGAAAAGTTGAAGATTAGATGCTAGAGAGGAATCATATTTGTCCCCGTGCGTGGTTCGCATTGGCAGAGCTAATATGGAATGAGGTTAGAACAACATATTTTCAATTCCTCAAAAATTATGAAGCTCTCCAGTGGAACGACTGACAATAAATGTCATCACCATCCGAGCGATCAGTTTTTGAAACTCATGTCATCTCAGCTTAGATGAGACGAATTCTGGACATGATCTACATATTCATGAAGTGCACTCCTCACCACACTCCTTAAACTAAAGCTCAGTGCACATGTGTCACACTCTGGTTCACTCAGAACAAAGGTAATTATTCGAAAACGACCACGCTTTCTTTGGAATCGTTACCACTACTTACATCTGGTCAGCCTGAATCATAAACTGTAGGAGCTAAAAAGTCAGCAAAGGTTCGCAGTCGTTCTCAAATTTGTTCGAGTGCTCTGAGTAACGGGAGAACTATATTGTTTATGAAGTGATTCATCATACAGTACCTATACATAACTCACCGCGGAATACCCTGAATTCATCCTACGCACAAGCATGTAATGAAAATACTGTTTTAGCTTTGTTAGGAACCTTCAGTGGTGCATATCCAGTGAGTTCCCTCTGGAATTTAGACCACTATGACATGAATGTGCATCACCCACACTACTACTAGATTTTCGTGGCTGTCTCAGTGATTTTCTTCATGTTTGTTGCACAATATTTTTCATAAATGTGACACTCATGTTGAATACCTCGGGGCCATATTAGATTTCCCAAACCGTCGGACTACGTCAAATTACACAGGTAACTAATCGATTGGCTTGATGACGTATTGAATTGGAGTTCTGATCCGGCAAATCCAAAAATGCATCTCGTACAGCACAAAGTTTGAGTAGATTCATACTCGATCAGGCCGTGTCGATTGTATCCAAGCGAATATGAAAAAATAACTAACACCTGTGCTTCAAACACAACTTAGGGCCAAACGCACCCGCAATAAAGGCCGAAGTTACCGCATAATAGATCTGTTAAGCTGAAAAATAAGCCCGCTGAGGTTACCGGAACTTGAATTGTAGGCAAATCTAGGTTTTAGGTGAGTTCATTCTCAAGACATGACAATCACATTTATAAGAGGGATGAAATTAATAAGAGGAGTTGGGAAAAACAGTCTTGTTGAGTAGGTATGGCGAGTTAGGGGTGGGAGAGGATGCACGAGTCAACTGTGACCAAGAAACACCTACGTAATGGCTGATAATTGGCTTACTTTACCGTTATGCTCACGTGTGTCCTGTCTAAGCTCTTAATGTGTGTCTGGTTAGCACTAACAGCCGCAACGTCAAACTATCAGTGTAACAGGAATAACAAAACGTGAACGGAAACATTCAAAGTAACACTTCCGAAAAGACGATTTCCTCTTCTGATTAGTAAAAAGAAAAAAACGTAAAACGAAACATGGCAAACTTCACGGACGTGTCAAGTTTAGTGCTGGGAAACCTACTTACTTCCTAGCGCTTAACACATTGTATCAGATTTTCTAGTTTTCACTTCTGCTTTGCATGTTTTCCGCATCGGCTTCAGTAAATAAAAGTCGGAGGTAAACTGACGGGACTTGAGAGTGATGGTAGAGGTAGAAATGATAGTAACAGGGGTTCTTTGCCACTCCAAGTCTCTAGGCCCGGTTACCGGTTGTCTCCAACAGAGCAATGGGTCCTCGTGGCCATGGGGTATACGCCCCTTCCATTGCTTTCATGCGCAAGCAGCAACGGTAGTAATAGTAAAATTACCAGTAGTAACTTTCATAGTAGCAGTAATAGTGGTAAGATTACCAGTAGTACCAGTGATAGCAGGCGTAGTAATAATGGTAGTAGAAGTAACAGTAAAAATTGTAATAGTAGTAGTAGTTGCCGTATTAATAATAGTATTTTTTCTAGTTGTAGCAGTAGCAGTGGTAATAGTACTAACAACAATAATAGTGCTAGTATTATTATTATTAATACTAATATTGGTAGTAGTAGCACTAGTAGTAGTGGTAACAGCTTCTTACTGTCAACACTGAGGCTACAGGTCATGGGCCTGTCTACCTCCAGCAGGGCTAACTTTCATGGAAGATGGGACTGTGCTTTCGCTTGAACTTTTACCACAGTTAATCAATTGGATTCCTGTTTGGTTCCCTACCTCGTGTTTCCTGGGCACTTTCTTCCTTATAGTACCATGCACTTCTGTATTCACGAGTCTCCATAATGCATTAACACCTGATCTGCTACCCACTAACGTCTCGTCTTTGCTTCGTAGTGACCAGATAAGAACGATATCAAAAGTATAACCTATGCACTCGAACCTATGCTCATCTTATTCACGGATCGTATTTTAAATGAGTTAACCTAGTCTGAGTAAGAAATTTCGGCATGGAATGCACCAAAATGTCTCCCTGCCGTACACATTTCTAGAAAATCGGTTCGGCTAAACGAATGTGTTCTGTGTAATGAAGAACACAAGAAAAATGATACAGCAGTTAATGTATTCGTCCATTTGACCCTTTCCATCTTGTAAGTGCATAAAATTGCTGAAAACAAGTTTCTCCCAACCAACTCCCACTTGGCCACCTAATAACAGTGTTTAAAACAAGGATATCAGCATCAAAATAATCACACACAAAAATGCTGACAGGGCCTGGCGGATTGATAGGCTGATAGAAGTCACACCAGTGTTGGAGCAAGAAGTTCATGTACAACAATAGAAAAGATGAACACACTGTGTCTAGTGAGAAGAACAACAACAGCGGTTGCCAGACAGTGCAAACTGGCGGGCTAGATGGGGGGAACACGGTTCGGCGTGCCGTAACCGAGGTAGAACAACCGCGTCAAAGCGATGGGATACGAAGTTCGTAAAACTTGTAATTCTAGTGACGGTTAATGGTCGATTGACAATAGAGTCGATCAGGGAACATACAATTACAAATTCAGTCCAATTGGATGGTAAAATATAAAGCCGTTTTTCATAAAATAGTTCAAGAATCAAACACGGACAGGTTGTCAAATAAAATACCAACAATGATCACCGAGGAAGTTCCCTCTAACCGAAGGTCTTAAGGAGAAATGAACTTGTATTTGAAAAGCCCTTTAAGCTGGTTTAAGTGACCACTTTTAGGAAAACCGCAGATCAACCGATTGTCTGCACTTCTTTATACAGCCAAAATCAGTTTACTTGATTAACTGAAAACATAGCTTTCCCGACACAAACATGAACATAGAAGTCAATAGCATTAAATTGCACGATGTATTCCGGACCATTTCGCTACATCTTCACTAGTGCATACTGCAGTCAAGGTGATCATTTATAAATGGTAAATTGAACGTTCTCATGAGATCAAAGGCAAAAGTGCACACACACACAACTAATGATAGCAAGTGAAAACGCGTTACCAAGGCAAGGCTAACGTAATTATCCATTCTCGCTGTTTGCACAGTTGAGGATGACGTTGGTTAATTGCTAGTTCCTCCGCGTATCTCAATAATCGTTGATTGTTTGTGACATAAGTGACGGTGAACGCCGTGCTCAGAATAACACAGTGATTTGTCTCCCACAGGTGTTTCGTAATGGATGACCTGAGTGTTCTGCGTACGTTCGATGACGTCACTGATTGCGTCTGCCCGCTCATTGTTCTTTGTAACCAAACCGGAATATGTTCAACCATTCTATTACGCAATTGTCTCTCCGTTCTGCCGATGTAGGTGGCTGACCAACTCTCCGCAACACGAACTAGCAAAATGGCTCGCGGAACTACTAAAACCGGTAAGGGAATTGGTGGGGAAGAACAACGTGAAAGATAGTTTTGAAATGTGTGGGCTATTGAGCGAAGTGAACATCCACAATAAGTACTTATTCACAATGGATGTTAATTCACTCTTTACAAATATCCCACTTCACGAGACCGTTGATATCATCTGTCAAATTATCGATGATAACAACTTGACAATCGGATTACTAAACAGTGAGCTGTCACGGCTATTACTACTGTGCACCTCGAATTCCATTTCCTTGGACAAGGGTACCGGCAGATTGATGGAGTTGCCATGGGTAGTCCTCTAGGACCCGTTCTGGCAGATATATTTGTTTCGCACCTCGAACAAAAATGAAATCAATCATAGCTCAGGCCACTCTTTATCGACGCTACGTGGACGATGTATTTGTCATTGCTAACACGAAGGACGAGTGCGAAAAAATGTTCTACCACTTCAACAACATACACCCAAACACTCAACTAACCAAAAACGTGGAAGACAACAACAAAATCGTATTCCTAGCTATTGAAATTACCCGCCGAATCGATGGATCAATCCGAAGATCAGTCCATCGCAAAACTACGTGGTCAGGACAGTATCTACACTTCACTAGTTTTGCCCCCGTGAAGTACAAAATCAGCCTCGTCCACATCATGTTCCACAGAGCACACGAAATATGTACAACTGACACGCTGGAAGAAGAGTGCCGTACCTTGTTCAAAACTTTTAAGGCCAACGGATATCCAAAATCATTTGTATCCAAGCACTCACAGACACCACCGCGCAAAACGAAAGTTACCACAGTCCCAAAACTGACAGCCTACCTACAGTTACCTTACAAAGGTGATGACATTAATACCCTAATCAGCAGACGCCTCAGCTGCGCTGTTAATCGTACGTATTATGCCGCTAAGATCATCATTCTTTATACAACTTCCCGGATGAAACTACCATCGATAAAAGAACCGCTGCCTCTCCACGCCAAGTCAAATTGCATTTAACAGTTTAAGTGTGGGTGCTCAGCCACCTACATCGGCAGAACGGAGAGACAATTGCGTAATAGAATGGTTGAACATATTCCGGTTTGGCTACAAAGAACAATGAGCGGGCAGACGCAATCAGTGACGTCATCGAACGTACGCAGAACACTCAGGTCATCCATTACGAAACACCTGTGGGAGACAAATCACTGTGTTATTCTGAGCACGGCGTTCACCGTCACTTATGTCACAAACAATCAACGATTATTGAGATACGCGGAGGAACTAGCAATTAACCAACGTCATCCTCAACTGTGCAAACAGCGAGAATGGATAATTACGTTAGCCTTGCCTTGGTAACGCGTTTTTATTTGCTATCATTAGTTGTGTCTGTGTGTGTGTGTGTGTGTGCACTTTTGCCTTTGATCTCATGAGAACGTTCAATTTACCATTTATAAATGATCACCTTGACTGCAGTATGCACTAGTGAAGATGCAGCGAAATGGTCCGGAATACATCTTACTTGATTAAACCAAAAATGAACATTTTTCAAGTGGCTGAATTTTACTGCTTCAGAAATACCATGTTGTCGCATAATGATGTCTCATTGGACCGAGCTAGGGAAATAGGCTGACGTGTGCACACTTTGTGAGAAGGGATTCATTGAACTTGGAATTTCTAATCAGTCCGATAGATGTAAACGACTGGTGACTGCGTGAAATGTGTGTTCCCTTATGGTTCCGCTTGTGAAAAATGTGGGCCTATCGTAATGTGCTAAGACGAATATCGCCACCAGTCGTGCTACTACGTGTGCTGGAAAAGCAACTAACGGTGAACTCTTGAATCATACAGTCACACCACGAGTCCATTTCAGTTTGTGTGTGTGTGCGTGTGTGTGTGTGTGTGTGTGTGTGTGTGTGTGTGTGACTGAGACGCGTTTTGCTGTGGTGGGAAGTCTTTGCCTCAATTTGGTAGGGTCATCCTTGTTGCACACAACTGAGTTCAAGATGAGAATAACATGTATGCAGAGTGAAGGAGATTGTTTGGTTCGTAGAAATACTTTGGATGTATGAGGAGTTTGTGGATATTCTCACCAACAGCGGAAATCGAACTGAGTTATTCCAGATTCTTGTATTAGTATCAGTTCAAGTAGGGAAAGATAAGAATTGTTACGTGCTGGTTCAAGTTTCAGTATCAGTGCTCGGTTCACAAACGGAAACTGATGGAAGCACTGGGCAGCTCTGATCAATAGTTTTGCCAATGATCATCATCGAAGGAAGCGTATACGCATACAAACAGGCATACAATGTGTATCACGTCGTGTTTATGCGGAGCAAGGTGTTGAAAACCAGACCGGATAACCCCACACTTATTATATAGGAAGTTCTCACAATAGTGCATCTCCGGTTCCAGTATATTTCAGGACAGATTAGGTGGATATCAACGTATTCCAGGTGATACGAAAGAAGGCGGATGAACCAGCTGTCCAAGGACACTTTCTCATTTTTCAGTGTGAAATTCAATGCTGACGCTTCATACTGGGACATCAAGCAACTATTAAACTATGCAGTAGTATCATTGTATATTTCAAAAAGGCGGAAAAGAGAACTGCACTACTTATATTCTATGATTGACTATTTCTGTTTATTAACCTCAAGTAAATCCACTCTCACTGTGACCCTGTGCATCCGATTCGTAGTCAGCTGTAGGTGACGATCTACAATTCATTTTTACATTGTCTAAACAGTTAATGATTCCACAAAAATATCCAGGTAATGTAGTGCATTATTTTTCAGTGGGCTTTTGACCAAAACGATGCCTTGGCCGTGTGTTCCAATGTGCTGAAATATATATTCCTAATCTTCATCAATTTACGCACTCGGGTAATGTTATGGTAGTCCTCCCTACCAAGAAACACTAGTTGGGATCTTTCGAATTGTTCCTCTCTGAGAGGCACTAAATTCACGGAGGGAGGTTATCGAAAGACACATAAGTAGTATCATTTCGAAAGCGATGTTTGCTAAAACACTTTTTTGTCTTTCAAAACTCTATAAAGTAAACTTGATCAAGAGGATCGTTTTGTATCCGGCATTATAATCTTTCATTTTCGAAACATTTCTTTGATCAAAGTAACTACATTTACACCATAATTGATTCACACAACAGTTGAATAACACGCTGGAACCTTTTCATTCTATTTTCTTACGAAATATGCATACACCAGCCTTTACAAAGACACGTCTTCCGTTAAATCCAGCTACATCAAGTTCCCATACAGATTATATATTTTACGGCGAACGACAGTAATGCAGGTCAAAGGTAGTTCCGAATGCTTATTGTAATTTTCCATCAATGAAAGCCAATGAACTGTCCGAGCTTCTCAGCCACCCCTTGAGTATGCTCCTCATCATTCGAGCGCCACGACTGTTCTCATAATCAGCTTCAATTTGCAGCAGATTTTGCGGAACTCGCCTCGGAAAGGCATCTTTGTGATGACTAAGGATTTTCAGTTTTAACTTAATACACTTCATCATAAGGACCCTGTCAACTGGTCTTTTGCTTCTTTATGGAGGAACATTTTCCACCTACTTGAACGAGGCTTCTATCTGGCATGATTCTAAACCACGAACCTGTTTTAATCATACTGAATACGTTGAGCGAACAATGATGTCGCGATGTGTGGTCTCAAAGTCTATAAAAATTCCAGTACAAAAAAGGCTTACAAGCACCATTGTGGCTGGCCAACTCATTAGTATATGAGTCTTCTTGACAGGCCAAAATAAATCGAGGCTTTGGAATTGCACGGAAACCCCACCCCCACCCCCAAGCCACGGAACTCTTTTACATTATTGCTGACTACCCCATATAAGACTCGATCAACGTGATTAGAACATGGCGAACCCAGTGGTCTAGTGATTCCAGCAGAAATCATATCCTTAGACAAAAGAGCATAAAATATTGTCTTCAAAATAATTCTGAAATACATTTTCCCCGATGTTTCTTGTTGGGGAGAGTAGTTCCAGTGAAAGTATTTCTTACTCCGTTTTGAGAGGTTTACTGCATGGCCGGAGGTTTTCTATAGATAAGCTTTCTGCACTTCAATAGCGTTATTAAGAGTGATTATTGTCATTAGGGTGGGTGCAACCTGTGGCAGACAACTTTAGTGGAATTGACACCATCGTCAACGTGACTAACTGCCCAGGGGTTTTCGCGTGGTGTATGTTTGCATTTCATCTGAGCGACCCTCCGCCACGGATTTCATTCACTGATAAGTAGACAGCTGTCCACTGTCGTCTCGCTTGTTAATACAACTAACAAAATTGGGGGGGGGGTGTTCTGCTCCGCAAGTCTTACGGACAAGGTAGTTGTTTAGTCATGTGAGTTCAGTGGTCTTATGAGGCTGTAGCGTATACCTCTTCTGTTGCACCCATGCGTTAGCCGATCACGGAAAGCGTGTGATTTCTTGAGCAACTTGCAACTGATTGCGCACGGTCTTAGATGAATCTGAAACTACCGTAAATGAAGTGTAGAGTCTTTAAGGTCTGTAAGTTTCCCGATAACATCAGTCATATTTCATCTTTACGACATTCATTCCAAGGACAATGATAATTGTATCCTACTATTCTTAAAACAGCAAAGTACCAATATAAAATAATAGACCTAATCAGGACTGATCGACGTACGCAACGGTAAACTTCCGGGTTCACGTAACCAATATCGGTTGCACTTCTCCATTTCAGCTGCGAATAATGTGACCTCAAATTGCGCTTTGATTTATCCATCTGGAGTTAAATAATTTATGGATTCGTGACTCAGTCACGTGGTGTGGTCGACTACTGTTTGATATTGTCAACAAACGTACATATCACGCTACCGTGAGAATAGATCGCAACCTGACTTTCAACCGAACGGCGGCCAATACCGTTCGCCCACCAACCAGAGTCAACTGAACTGGGATCAAACACAGAGTAATTTTCTTGTTTCAAACCTACGCAGTAATGTGGTGGAAGGGGTACACTGCAAAACCTCGAAAGTCCACGGTACTGTTAGGTATAGCCAGCCGCTAGACCCCGAAGTTCGGAGCGGAGAACCACATGACGTCCTAATAGTTCAAGTGTGGTAATGAGCCGGACAAGAGTAGATTACTGTCTACCAGTTAAGCGACTGGCATCGGTGGGGTTCGAACCTCTAACCTCCGAGGTGGTAAACGGAAGCTCTAAACAACGCGACCACTTTGATTTGGAGGACGTGTAGGCTGTATAGAATACATGAGTTCACTGAATAATCCCATTGCATTACAGACAAAGGCACGATAGCGAACAAGCTCGTTTTCGGTAACTTCATCCTCTGGCTAATACAGTTTATATATATATATATATATATATATATATATATATATATATATATATATATGATAGGAATGCATATTTTTCGGAAGAAAAAAGAGGGTGTTTACAGTATCAAACTAAGATTGGTCAATCAGTATTGTTGATGTTTTGCGGTTCGGAAAAGGGGTGGGAAGTTGGTTGTTCGTGGTTGGGAAAACTCGGTATAGAAAGTACATCTGGGGTGGGTTGGCTGCTTCCTGTCACAACTGAAAGGTCGCGGTCGAGGTCACCATGATTTTGTCTCCCATTTTCTGATCGCGCCCAGGGTAGCTGAAGTTATTTGACAAATCGCTTGTGTGAACAAAACGATGGATTTAACAGCCTAATCACTATTGTCTCCGCTGTTCCCAAAGTGGTTTGGCGAACGATCTTCGAAGAATTCACAGGCATTTTGCAAATTACCTTGAAGGCTTCGTTGTCTACCTGGTGCCCTGTCTCGGCAAGGTGCGCTACGATTGCACTAGTTATGGTTCTTCTAGTTCCTGTCCTCAGCCAAGCTGGTTTGTGTTCCTTGATTCTTTGGGACAGTTGCCGTGTCGTTTTGCCTACATAGCTTGCCGAACATGAGCAAACAAATTAATAGGTTAACATGGAGGAGAAAAAGACAAATATTTTGTCTTTGAGATTCATAGAAATCATTGACCGGCTTCTGAAGTGGGCGAGTAGGGTAGCGGCGGGAAACGTACGGATGATTGCATTCCTTAGGCGCCGAACTAGTAGTTCGCATTTATCATCTCCTTTGAAGGGAAGTTGCATGTGTAATTCCTTCTTCTTGGCAGTGCTAATCAATGGTCGCTTGGGTACTTCCGAAATGTTAATGGCAACATGCTCGGTTTGCAATCCTGCACTCCAGTTTCGCGCCCCATGAGGATGAATTGCTGCTGATTCCCAACTAGGACGATACAGGTGTATAGTGATTCCACAGCCTTTCAATGAGGATTTGTTCTTTGAAACAGCGTTGTGAATCATTTGTGAGCAGTTTAGATAGCCCACTATTCATGGTGATCAAATTTCAATTTGATTTATTCAACGGAATTGTAAATAGCACTGTCCAACTTAGTTTCATAGTTCACCTGAAAGTCTCCTGTAGATTTTTCACACATTTTTCGCATCAAAGCAAACGCGCTATTTTTCTGGATAAGGAACCAAATCTGAACCCTAACCATAAATCTATTTGGCACCGATTTCATCGAAAAACCCACTAATCAAGCAATATCACCGTGAACGTTCTTGGGAAAAGGTAAAACTGACTGAACATTGCTTTAACACAACTTGCTAACTCATCCTAGTCCCTCTGAATAAAGTTGAACATAACCAAAGTAGAAATCATTTCTGTTTGCCACGATTGGAGTTTATCGTGTAAGACTGATTGAAGTGACCAATATCGCAGTAAGCATGGAAATTCTACAGAAAGTAAATAGGTAATAACTCTCTAACTTACAGTACTTGGAGACTTACTGTTCATCGTCTTTGGCTGGAAGTGCGATCCAGACATTGAAATCTACTTCACTTTCAGTTTCTATCAGATTATCTAGGTGATTTTAATCAGTTTGCCGCGAGCGAATATTTTTTAGGCGGTACTCCTCGTGTTGTCGTCTGAGTTTGATCTCATCTAATCGGGGAGGTGCCCAGTTAGATCATCAGTTTCGTTGGCGGACGATGTAGTATGTTGACAGAAGACGAAATAGAGGAAAATATCCTGTCTATATTATATGGCACCTATTACAGAGATGGGTTATGGTTACAAACAAGGAGAGTCATTATTGGTTACTGAATCTTTCGGACACATACTAGATTCTTCTGTAATCACGTTCACAGATGCTCCTGAAACATGAATAACGAGGAATGGATGAATAAATCATGTACGATGCAAGTCGAAAATTCAGCTGTGACATGCGTAATCATATTTACAGATTTCGTGCTACGACGGCTCGTTACCAGGCATGACCTCATGTGGTTCTCTATTCCAATTCTCAAGGTCGAAACTCCCAATTACTTCAAATAGTGCTTTAGGCCTTCTGTTCTACAGAGCATACCCTTCCCACTGCGTTCATATGCAGGCACGTATCAAAAACACGTCTTCCACTATTTTCAACCTTACTTCTTGATTAGTTTTCCTGTCTTTCCCATGAAATCGAGGGACTACTTAACCTCTGCATTTATTATCGCAAAAAGAGGTTGCCGGTGCCTTTGCTCATGAAATTGTGGTGTGAATGACAAACTCTGATAACCCCACTAGAATAGTGAACTGAGTTTTAGCCATTCAAATGGTTCCTTTTACAACTATCAAGCAACTTTAGCACTGATCACCTATGCTACTTATGCGTGTTGATATACGGCTCAAGAGGATATATAGGACCGGGATTTCCAAGTCCCAAGTCTCAGTTTTTAGTAGTCATATATATATATATATATATATATATATATATATATATATATATGTAGTAAATAGTATGTAAACTTGAGGACGAAATTTTCCCGGAAGCATACGACCAGTTTTGCCGTTGTTGTCGCTCATCAGAAATGTGAACCCAGTACTCCTCTGCCCGTTCACCTTCACTCTTGTACACTCCGATGTTATACTTCACTAGGATCTAATTTGAATCGTCTGGAGTGAGATTGGATATTCTTCATTGGAGAGCCCACAAATAAATCACAACTGTGACTTTTGATGGTTATTCGTGCCCGGGTCACTGCTACATATTACTTACTATCACTATGACCGCTTGCATATGCAGTTTCTTAGTTCTTTGGGTTAGCAGCGACCCAGATATGAATAACTAACAGAAATCACAGTTGTGATTCATTTGCGGACTCTTCGATGAAGAGTATCCATTCACACTCCAGACGATTCAAATTAGATCTTAGTGAAGATATTTATATATGTACAGACAGTGTCGATTGTGACTCACTCGAAAATTCACTCAGTATACTTCAAGCTTTGAAAATAATTAAGGTATATCAGTCCATCGGTTAGTGATACTCATTTATTCAAGTTTTTTATTTATTTATGTTGATTCTTTGCTGCGCTACGGGTAACTGAAAGTGAGACTCTGGGTGCCAGAATAAAAGGCACTGAGCGAAGTAAGCTAAAATGTAACAAGGTACGGAAATCTGAATAAGTTGACCAACGGGATTATCCTAGGCTATATTTAGATTAGTTACTACCTAAATATTTTCGTAGAAGCAGTTTCTTCGGCCAACATAGTTTCTGTGGCTGTCTATATGGGAAGGCCAGGAGAAACTCTTTCATAATTTGGGAATTTCACTACATTGGTGCTTTAGAATTGACTCTTAACGAGGTATGTCCGAAAATTCAGGTTCGCATCAGTATGAGCTTTTGCTTCAAGGTCAATTGAGCGCTCCTGGTTACTCCCTTATATAGTTAGCGCGATAGTGATGCAAAGACCCACTAGAACTCAATTTTCTTAGCATCTCTGCAAGGAGACCAAAGTAAAATCGCAGAGGCCTATAGTTTTGCGCAGTATATTGCTGTGTTTTAACTCTAATGGGAGCATCGACTATAGGGTGAATTACAGAAAACCCCCCACAAATACACTTTTACAGGTAGAATACCTAGAAAATCAAGCGAAAACGACAGTATCACGTACAGTGTGTTCTATGGAAGCGGGTACATCCCTGGAGCTTTGATTTTCTAATACTACTACTGAAACGGTAGCAGTAGTTAGATTTTGAACTTTTTCTGAATTCTCCCGAGAAAAATTGCGTGGCATGGTCCACTTGAGAAACCGATAAACGACACTGGAATTTGCAAATTATACTCAATTTGCGATCACTTTGCGGTTAGAAGAAGCACTTTCTAATGTTTAATTTGCAAATTGTGGGACTCATCCGACGATTTCTCAAGCGGACAAAGCCACGCAATTTTTTTCAGGAGTCAGAAAAAGCCATAATCTTACTACTGCTACATATTTCAGTAGTAGTATTACAAATTCGAAGATCTAGGGCTGTATCAGTTCCCAAACAACACACTGCATATTACGATCGAAAACAGTGCCAAAAATCACTCCTTGATCCAGCGCGATATTAATCTCAGGTACTGTCACTTTCCTCTGGACATAAGGTAGTCCCTATTTTCAGTGCGACTAGTATCACGGGATATGAAGGCTGCGTTGCCAGCCCAACAATTACTGATTCCATCAGAGATCTGTCTTTTTGACGCCGGGTTTGTTCCTCATGTGAGTGCTTGGTATATGGTGATCCCTGGAGCGCCCAACGAAAGTCATTTGATGTAGAAATTTCTCCGAAAAATTATCCCACCGAATGTCCATACATCACACTCATCAACGTCATTGATTTAGATCCGAATATAACACATTTCGCTTCGTTGGTGGACTTCAATTACAGACGCCTCACATGTTGGGAAAATCTTCACCGTTACAATTGAAAATGTCCCCGAGTTCAACGAAAGGAAGTCACCTTGGTGGTTACATGTTATTCAGGATGAAGCTTCATGCTATATTTTAAGAGAGCTTCGTAGATAAATTCCTGTGGAACCAGTTGTTTCTTAATTAATCATTATAAGATTTGTGAATACATGCTCAACTTCGAGGTCCAGTTCACACAACCACCCTCCAATAGCGCAGACTTAAAAGTAATCGTTACACTTTCTCTGTTCTAAAGAGAGTGGTCAATGGGCTACCTACACACTGGCCATTGGAGTCAAAGGCACCATGTGATAGTACATAAGACAAATAGTTATTTCATCACCAACATGGTGGACTCTACCTTGATGAGATTGTGGAAAATCATGATAAATGGAGGCAGACCGAATGCCTAACTCCGTGTATGAACATTGTGTTCATAATAATGTCTGGGTTAATTCAGTGTACAATAATCTTGTTTCGTTTTCCCTCTGAGGCTCACATTCCATCAAAGTTGCGACCCAGTATTATTGGCAAAGATATGGTTTCGTCTGAACTTTGGGCATAGGCATTTACCACGTACAAATAGATCACAAGGGTTATCGTCCTGAAAGTCGCCAATACTTGCTATTTAGAGTACATATAAAATCGAGTATTCCTTTAATAATGCTACCGTGTAAGAATACATAAAGATCTTTTCGGATCCCCGTGTGACTGAACCGCTGTCCAGTGAATGAGTGACTCGTAGAACACGAACGTGAAACCCAAATCGAATAAGGTAAGTCGGCGACGTACATGTACTTTAGAGAACAATCAATACAATCACAAGCAACATACCTCAATTCTGTGGGAGCAATTCAATCACTAATGTCCAGGAAAAGATTTCAAATCGTCTGAAAGGTCTGTCGAGGAAGTTACGCCGGGCAATACGGGACCGAGTCATCAGAATAGCGTGGCCAACAACGTAGGTCGAGCATTAGAAAAAAAAGACAGTCTCAATACTCAATCAGAAATAGACTTATTTTTCCGTCATTTTCTTTCTGAAAACAGAATGGATCCGTCGGGAGCTTTCCACTCATAAAACTATCCAGACGAACTTGAAACTACACATAAACTATCGTTCTGAGATAGTTCGGAATCTGATAAGTGTTCTGTCTGAGAGTAGTGTAAGAGACCCGCACGTCTAGGCTTTGAAGTACCTACACTTGCGAACACTTAGTATCTTCATTTACCCATATAATTACTTTGAAATCGGTTAGTTGGGCTATTTTTTTATTGATCCTTTCAGAAGAATAATATCTACTTGCAAACGGTAAGACTGTTAGCGTGTTTCAATCTGATTTTTTTTTCTTCATTTTCGTGACATTTATCAAGGTCTGAAATGGTGAAGAAAAATTGAGATTTTAAAGTTAGGCCCACTGAAAGTTCGTTACAGTTGTTCACATTCTTTAGAATCCCTATGTAGCGACCAAAGAGCACAAGTCCTGGTCCGGGTGAATGTGGTAGGACCAAATACTACCCAGTCTAACAGTGTACGAACTAGGTAGGGTGTTTACGACCGCACAATCTCTGATCCAAAGCTTAATGAGCCTCGGGTACATCATATCTAGTGAGTACTATTACTTCTTCGTCTACGGTTTCAATAGGTAGGTCTACCGGGTGGGGCCACTTTCTATATTCACCATCGGAACAAGGTTTGGGTACGGGCAATGACCCAACCATTACTACATGCTCTACGCTGGCTGTTTTGGACCCACCCCCAGAGTTTAACTGTCAACCGGCTGTTTAGCGAACCTAAACCCAGGAGTTGTATGGCCTCGGCTCGAATGATCGTAGTGTCAGATCCATTGTCTGGAAAGGCATATCCAGCAACCTCCTTTTCTCCAGTTTTACTTCTCACGGGCTGTAGCCCAAGGCATATGTTGTTGTGCTGCATCTTGGTTACTTCGCAGTAGTTCTCACTCACTGTCTTGGATGGTACTAAACGGTTTGCCATAGCGATATAGAGTAGCTGATGACCCCGACCACCACAGCTTTCAATAGCAAAGACGGTTTTTGACCTGCCGTCACTTGCTCTATAGCTTCCCTTCAGACACACGAAGCATAACCCTTTTCTTCGGGCTTCTGCCCATCTCGAAGGTATGTCTATTGCCAAGGCTTCCTGGCATAGTGCTACGGGGTGGCTTCTGTCACATATTGGGGAGGTTTGAGGTCTCCCTTTGTCCCGGTGCTTTGTGCTTATGGCTCAACCAGACCCAGATTGAAGTGGGCCTGGGTTGCGAGCGGATTGGTTCATCTGGCCGGCGGTCTTAGTTCAGCTTTCCAGTTGTCCAAAGCGACTACGAGCGATCCTAGCAGTGAAGAGCACGAATTCCGCTAGTTTGCTCAACCTTGGTTCCCGGCCTTTTTGTTTTAACCGTTCTACTCTCTCAGCCCCTTTATCCTGCAGGGTATACGAACGACCAACGACTACCCGTTTTGGGGTCACTTAGATCGGACGTATAGTTAATCTGCTCGAGAGCAATCATGCTACTTTCTATTCTAACGGCTAATGTCGATAAAGCTCCTGAGTCTAAGCTGCTAATGTGGAGCCCTCCCATTAGACCCTCTAGGAGTGATAGCATTACCTCGTGCGGGCGGTCAAATAATTCCTTCAGTATCCCACAAGCTTCATGACATCTCTCTCTTGGAGGCAGCGTCACGCATTCTTCAGTTGCTTTCAGTGCCTTATAATTACAGTAATGAAGTAAATGCAACAAGCTTTGATGATAATCCGTGACTTTCGAGGTACCGCGTACGTGGAATAGTCCAGTGAACTTCTAGTACATTACTGGCCGACCATCGAACTAAAACAACTCCACTTTCGGTAGGTCTACCCCGCCCATGAAGTAGTGGGAGACAGTATTCGATAACTTATAACAGGGGTCCTGTCTACCGGCCTTTTCATCATCCTGATCATTAGCATTTACGAACTCATTACCAATCGACCTCGTGTTCAATTGAACGTATTCACGCAATCTTCTACCGCAGTTGTTTCACTCTGGGGACCGCACAGACGAACTTCTCTCTAACTCTTCTGAGAGGATGACAATCTCCAGCTATTGCTTAACTCTTAGGAACTCTTAATTATGGTTTTCTTTAAAAGCCTTCAAATCCTATGCCAGTTTCTGTTTAGGGTGATATTCCCTCAGTTCGACAAGAGATAGATCGGAATTATAACGATGACGATGCTGACCAGAGCTGATACTCCAGAGCCATGAACAAAAATCTGTCAGGAGGGACTTGCTGGGTTCCAGTGATGACTTGATCCGGCCCGATTCCATCTTCAGACGGGTTGGGTCTTGTAGTCGTCTTATTGCTCCTTGTAGCTCGCATTTTTCCAGAGACAACATCAAAGTACTGTAACGACCAAAAAGCACGAGTCCTGGTCAGCGTGGAGTTTTATCAACGACCCAATGCCCGAGTCATTAAAATAACCAACTCCACTCGTTTGGATAACACCTTGAAGCCTCAAAGCAACGCGTAGCCCCAATGAATGTAGAACCCAAATGAAAAACAGGATAGTTCTAAAAATTCTGCGGTATTATTCGTGAGTTAAAATACTAGCACATAACGATCACACCTTTGACAGTGAGCATCAGTCACCATCCAGCAAAATAGGTAGTCAGAATTAGGACAAAATCTGTACAGAAGGAACATTTGGTCGAAAAAGAATAAGCTAGAAGTTCCTGTCCTGTAGTCCAAATAGATTCTGCACGCTTTTTCACGTCCAAGATACCATTTCTTGAGCGTGGCAGCCGAAAATCAACGTCAACGAACTGAACGTCTAAGATTCTTCAAAGCGAGCGGGAAAATGAAACCGAAAGGTAATAAATTGTCTTCAGTCAATGCGACTCACTACCATACCAAATGTCCGTAAAGATATCTCGTTAAGAAATCACGTCCATGAAAGAAAAAATAAAAGCATCAAGCGTAGATTGAATATCGACCACAAAACCGAGTCAGTACGAATAAGGTTGGAGAAAGCTGTCCGAAATCAGTCAGGAATTATTTGAAGGTAAGCGGATGAGGAATTTTCAATCAATATGGACATTATACCCTGCGTACAAAAATACCTCTGAAGAAGGCCAAACCGTGGAGAAATGTTCACTCTAGTGACTCTCGTTTTACACACTTTGGTTCCGAGAAATGACTGCTGTACGCACTACACTTTGAGTCAGATCACGCTCTCAGTATATGAAAATGAAATATCGGTTATGGAGCGATCAACTCCTGTAGCTATTGCTGACAGTTTTAATCGGGGCTCAAAGGCTCGTTACAACTCTTCTTATTGCCTTTTGCATTTGGCTAGTGTTTCCACCATAACAAAGCCAATCTCACAGCGAAACAACACGGTACAGTAAGGGTGAACCACATTATTCGGCCCCATAGTCACGGTTTCTCGTTTATTGAGTCGTTCATCATACAGTTACAGTGCTCAGTTCATGGTTGTGCAGCTTTTTCACCTAGCATGTTGGGAATCTTTAACAGTGATGCGTGCCCACCCGGGTTCAACTGTGACTCGAACTCAGTAGGCAACAATGTTGGCTGTGCGTACGAACCTTTAGATAATGCTCGCTGGCACTCAGTATCCCACTTCAGGTGACCAGGTGATGGTTTCCAAAAGACCACACGGAATAGTCCAACAAAGTATCTAGGAATGCTTGTTTGGCTGACTGTCCTTTGGACTACTCCTTTCCCATACTAGCCTCCGGTCATTCGACCAATGCCCCACCCCGATCTCGTCCGAGCTGATCCGAATCATCAAGTTGAGGTTGTTCAGATATCGTCCTCTACGACAGCCAGAAATGCTCGACAGTTCTACCAAGAGCGAAACTCGAGTCTGGTGCCTCCGAGTGTAGGTTGTTTGGATGAATTGAGGTTGGTGAGTGAAAGGTGGAGTCCAAGGATTCATCCGTCCTACAAACTACTCGCAAGTAACTGCGTGTTGTAAATACATCCATGAATAATCACTATTCTATTGCTTAATAGCTCATGCGTGCAGTAGAACCAATGTGCCCCATAGACTCAGAGGCTTACTGCTCTATGAGGCATAGCCGGCTATCAAAATTCGAAAATTCGAGTGGACGAGAACCACGTAAAGCTCCAGTAGGTCAGGTGTGGTAAAAACTCGGAAGATAGTGAATTACTGTCTACCACCAAAGTGACCGATTGTAGCGGGGTTCGAACCTCTAACCTCCGGGATGGTAATTAAGGGCTGTAAACAGCTCGACCACCACCAGTGTAGATAGTACGTAACAATCATAGAAAGAATAGTTCATATTTCCTAAGAATGAATGCGATAAGATTATTATTCTTTCTAATTACTGATGGACTTGTCAGAGCCCCGAAGCCTGGATGGTTAGAGATGTTGACTGACGTGGTAAGGTACCAGGCCAGTGACGCATTTGCCAAGGAGCCCTTCCTCTGTCTCCACAATTCTTGCTTATGTTTTTTCCGTTAGCTTACTGTTTGTACCTCTGGTCGTTTCAATCCTGAGAGACTATGCTGCAAGGTACTAACTCAAATCAAACTATGGAATTGCCAAGTTTAATAATGGTGAAGAGAACTGAATTTAACTGAACTGAACCTGTTACAATTTTGTTTTAGTGTTGCTTCTTGTCCTGATATAAGCAATTTAGTATTTTGGTCTCACTCGAGGAATGATTTCAGTTTTCTAGCGTGTAAAAAAAGAATATCCTGGTTTTTCATGTACCAGGTTATATATCTTGACAAAGCTTCTTTTATTCAATAGGCTGGCTGTATTCGAACTTAATTATAGGGAACCCGCTTTACCTGGAATGTTTTTATTAAATGATTCCATATTTCAGTTGCTGGTGTCGAGTTCGTAAACTTGGAAGTGAGATTTACTGGGCAACTTTTCATTTCATTTTTTACTGTAAGCACATAATCATTGTCACCTTGGATGTAGTAACTCCGTAGTCACAATAGAACAGTAACGCGCTGAAAAGAACGGGTTTTATTGATTCAGAGACCTGACTTTTTGGATCAAGTTCAAATGGAGACACATTAATGCAACGGATGGCAGTAAAACGATATTTACTACTTTTATGTTCACAAAACAGTACTGTAATAAGAAAAGAATGCTTTCCGTCACCAGAACCAGGTAACAACAATCTGAAGTCTACAAACATAGATTTGATAGAAACATGGGTCACACATCGATCAATCAGTCAGTTCAGTTCAGTTTATTCAACCATTAACCTCGCACTACGGTGCCCTGGTTTCGATCGCTACCTTCCGGCATGGTCCAGTAGAGGGCAGAAAGAACAGAAGCGTAGTGACTAATCAATCAGCGACAAGAGCAATCAGAATCAAATCAACTTTAGGCACGTGACTCACTGGCCAGTTCAAATCGACTAGCATAGACGTGCACGCAACTAGCAGACAGCGTTTACTGTCAATACCTGGCATGACATGCTAGGCCTGGTCAAGACAAAAACCACCAAGACAAAAGATCTGTATATAAGTAGTAACGTAACACGCAAGGGTTGCAATTGTGCGATCTGCAAAAGCACAAAAAAAAGAGAAGCTCCATGAGCCGGGCCTCAGTAAGTGCATTAACAGGCACCAACACTTACAATAGACGAGCAAAAAAAAGGTGACCCTCAAGATAGCCGTTACAGAGAGAGATTCGCTTTGTGTATAATACGATTCATCAAGCAGTTTCAATGTTCAATGCAACACTAAGATCATGGAAACTCCGTACTTCCGTTTAATTTGACTTAAGAAAAATGAGCGGTGCTCATCACCAAGCCCTCACCGGGACTCGAATCCAAGGTGGACGATTGTGATTCAGATACCCAACTGCTAGGCTTTCACAGCTGGTTTTCAAAGGTTAGCTAAACATCAACAATACGGAATATGATTCATCATGCAGCTTCAGCGCTCAACTCACCATCGAAAACCATGGAAGCACTGTACAGCTGTTTCATCCTTGTTGGGAATGATCAGCAGTGCACATCCACCGAGCCCCCACGGGGACTCGAACACGGGGTGGAAGATTGTGAATCGAACACCTTAACCATATGGCTATCCGGGCTGGCCATCCATCATGGGAGTCAGTCGCTGTGGGGGAAGCTGGTTGTTACCGTTCAAAGTCAGTGACGGAAGGGTGCTATATCATGTAGTCTAGACGTAAATGTTCAACAAACCGTTGAGAGCCAGTCCGGATAGCCTTGTGGTTAAGTTGCTCGGTTCACAATCTTCCATCCCGTGTTCGAGTCCCCGTGGGGGCTCGGTGGATGTGCAGTGCTGATCATTCCCAACAAGGATGAAACAGCTGTACAATGCTTCCATGCTTTTCAATGCTGAGTTGAGCGTTGAAGCTGCATGATGAATCATATTATACAAATCTAATCTCCTACTACTCAATTGCAAATACGGAATATGTCACCCTTCAGTCAGGGACTGCGCAAGATAAAAACCGTTACCCGTACAGAGATGGACTAGTGCGAATAATGACTTCTTAGGGGCCTAGGTTCAGCGAGGGAATTCAGTAACTAAGAGCGGACTACAGACTGTCGCTACTATGTGAACATCAGCAGTAAGGTATTTTTTGAAGGCAATGAATAATAGTGCAAAATCTACACTCAAATCACCACTACAGAAACCTTTGAAATAGGAGAAAATAATATGTCAATAACACGCATTTGTTGGTGGAAAAATTTGCGATTAGTCGACGTTTAACACATCATACGGTGCATTATTTTTTCAACACTCTGAACGTCGTTCGGCCCAGACCCAATGGAATAGGTGTTTCATCTAACTTTACAAATGATGACCAGCACATAACCACCAACTTCCTCCCCGGGGACTCGAACCCTAGGTGATCGATGGTGTACTGTACACTTGGCCACCAGCCTGTCCGGACGCTTTATGCTGAGTTTCGAATCCGTGCCTAAAACAAACAGTTAAAGAAGCTCGCCGTTCTATCAATAACTGTAGACTAATGCTACTTGGCTAATTATCTTATTCCGGACTTATACAGTACAATAGGTAATTTTTTATGCTTGCCTATGAATGCAGTGGAAGGAGTACACTCACAGCTTCGAAATCTCACTGCTCTTTTAGGGATAAGTGTCAACCAGACCCTACGGCTTGGAGGGCAGAACGACATAAGGTTCTGACCGACTGCGGGTAACTGTCTACTAAGCGACCCCGGTGGTGGGATTCGAAGCCCTGACCTCCGAGGGGGTGGACAAGAGCTCCAAACCACTCGATCACCACAGGCGATTGAATACATGCGAACCCTGAAAAGCTAAATTCGGTTCGTCATTTATCTAGAATGCTACTTGTTTAGTTACCCCCACTTTTTCTATGTGCAAATATTTTTCCACCTTTCACATTCGGTAAATTAAGATTTGTTCAAAAGTATAATGTTCTGACTCTTCTCTCTCTCTCAGAGCTCTGATTACTTTGCTATTCCCTCTGAAATGTGATTCCAGAATCGCAGGTGCAACTCTTGGAATTCTGGCTCTTTCTTTTGGCTTCATATTTATGCTCGTTTTCATGCCATGGGCTCGATGTCGAAAATATTGCAGTCGAAAAAATACGGACGATTTGGAAAATCAATCAGCTCGGCCTTCACCGTACTACAGCATTATCAGTGAGCTTTTAAGTAGGTCTGATCGATTTTTAGCGTTACATTTGCCAGTAATGATCAATCGAACCAAAGAGGCTGCTTTTTCACATGATTTCTCCATCGAAATGATTGATGAATTGATTCACCAAGATTTCCACCATTATGCTCCAAAAACTACCATTTTCCATACTTGCTGATGTGTGGACAGGGTGCTCTGGTAGTGCACAACATGTTTAAACCTAGCAATTGACTACTGACGGCTGCTTATTCTTGAAAGCGCAAGTTAGCACAAGAAGCTTGGCACATCCAATCTTCTTTATCTTTTTGATGACAGCTGGAAGAAGGTAGTAGTGGAAAGATGTAAAGACTTCATTCATTGGAGTGTTCCACATTATTATCCAAGACGAGAAAATGGAACAATTTCGTCGAGAGTCCTTTGACTTATTACAGTTCTTATCAATCAGTTTAAGCACACCTTATTTCCCATCAGTTTTCCAGACTTAGTGAATAAGTTTGCGAGCCATGGACGATGAATTGCATTCAAAAGGAGGTGAAGTTCACCGGAGTTTTCCGTACTCAGCGGACAAGGGGTTCGTTGGTATTTTTTAAACTGTAGCTGTGTTGCTTAATTAAATATTTCGTTGAAGTTGAAGGATTTCGAAGTAAAGAATAGCACTGTACCAATCTGCAGTGGAAATAATGGCAAGGCTAACAACTTTCCTCATGACTAGAATATGAAAAAGTCCCCAGTTAGTCATCGCTGTCGCTAAGATAGATAGCCTCAATGTCTTTTAGTTGAATATCTTAAATGACCTACTGAGATTAGATAAAGTTTGCCATTCCATGAGAAAAGAGGTTATCCTCGTTGCCTTCAATTCTACTGTCCATGATTCCTTGTCGAATGAAAGCCGCTTAATGCTGTGAATTCTCCATTTCAAGTTTCACGATCTCCACCACCGCATAACCTAAAACCCAATGGCAAATTATCCAGACTGAACTAAAAAGGTATAAAAAATGGCAGGACAATGGAAGCTTCTGGGTGAATGAGTATTGTTATTTTCCTGAACACTCAAAAAAATCAAAACTGGAGCTTTTTAAAATGTGCCGACCTTTTCCTGAGGATCATTTATTACCGTGTTGTTGAGCTTTGATACTGCGTGAGTAATCGTAACAAGTACAAAACGTGCCTTCTAATACTTATTTTGATCACGTACGCGCTGGTGTAAATATATATATATATATATATATATATATATGCCTATAAGGAAGAATTTGAAGATTGAGATACTGCTGAACTCGAATTTGAACATTCATAAAAAGAGCAACAATACTAAAATTGCGGCAAATACATTTTAGTAGTAATCCAAAAACTTAACTCTGACGTGTCATGTCGTAGCAAGTAAGCGCATTTTCTGGGGCATTATTTTTAACCTAGCACGTTGGTTACCAAAGGAATTGGACTGAGTCATGCATAAGCGAGGAGTGAATCTTGAAAACATGAAGGGCTGATAGTGAAATTTTTCTAGACTTTCTGATGTAGGTAGTATAGACTTTGTCAAATGTCAAATACTGAATATGCTAGCCGTTCGCAATAGATGGATAATATTCTATACCAAATTTCTATTCAAGAGAAAAAAGCAAATCTCTTATTATATTTTCCGGTGTTTCTGTAGCAGACATCTGTGAATTCGGGGCCTCGGTTACCGGTTCATTGATTTACTTGTGAATACAGTGAGACAAATTATTGAGTGCATTTGCGTAACTCAAAAGCTATGTGTAAACAATTGCGAACAAACGCGAGAGCCGCCCACATTAGAAATTTTAGTTTTTAGGGAACATATTACTCGTGTGCAGGGTAATCAATTCAAAAAATGAATCTGAGTATTCGGTTATAAGTGATAACACTTCTCCATAAAACCTCCCCAAAACTTCATGCATCAACATGAGTCCGATTCGTCATTCACGCCATAGTTAACCACACTGAGCAGATCGCATCATTCCTCAAGGAATCAATTTATTTAATAAAAATTAAGTTTTACTACAAAGATTCATAAATATTTGAAATCAAAAGATCGACTGTTTGCCGATAATTGACTGGAAATTTCACGGTGAAAATCAGAGTTTTTAAATCTCCAAATATTCTGGTTAATTGTGCTCAAGACGCTCTGGACTAAGTTACTCCCCAGTACGTGCATGATGGACTTGATCGTTTAGACGAATGATCGCACAGTCGGTTGAAAATGTCCTTTCAGTTCTGCTTACCTTGCTATTACTATTAAACAGGATGAAATAAATCGGCATTCCCGTTCTGATAATGCATATCATATATCTAGCTTTGTGACCTCATTCAGGGCTTTGATACTGTTCTTAAGGAGCTAGAAACTGCATCACATTTGGTCAACTTTCTCTGTGGCCTCGGAAAAACAAAGCGGGATGAGTAAAAGGTAATATGTGCGTTACGGGGTAGGTGATCAAACTGTCTGCATGGTGGGCTTCTGACCATTCTATCCCAGGTTCAAGTCCAAGCATCGCTGCCGGTCATATCTGCAAGTGGTAGTGACACCTCTCCAAAAATATTGTGCTACTGCTATACAATAATAAAACGCGAAAAACCAAAAATTACAACAGTGCTATTAATTATCCAGTATTCTTGCAGAACTCACCGGTAAAAACTAAAGAAAAACTGCACAAATTTTTCACCTGATTCGGTAAAAATCACTCACCCAGCCTAACTTGTCAAGTAGCCAAGCTCTGTAGATTGCCTTTCACAGCATGACTCTGTTTTACTTAGCCGCTTATGGAGAAATGATCCATCGTGGGAGTCCGTCGGTAGGCAAGCGACGGGGTTGTTCTCGTTCCAAGCCAGCGGCGGAAGCCTGTTATTTGTCACGTAGCGTTGACGTATAACAAACCCCCGTTGATAGCCAAATCGGATAGTCTTAAGGTAAGGTGTCTCACACGGAATAGTTCACTCTGGAACAAGTTCCACTACCTTCAAACTTACCGGGAGAAGGAGTTTAACAGTTTTCTTGTCTTTCATCCTAAAAACCAATACATCTCACATTCTTTGCATATTCAGAATTTTGGTTGGTACTGGTTCAAACTCCATTCTCCTTTGTAGTATATCAGAGAAGAACTTCTGACGTCACCAGTGAAACTTGTATCAAGAAACACTTAACAACATTATGAGTAAATAGAAAGGTTATAATAGAAAGGGTATCTTTACGTAAGGGATTTGCTGTCCTGTTTTTCACACTCAGTATCTTGCAACTCTGAGTTTGACACAATGCTCGCAGTGTGATCCGAAAAAGCACAGAAAACAGATAGCTCTCAGTAACCAGACAGAATAATTACCTCAGCGAAACCGCTTTTTGTTTCTTCCTAAACCACTTCCCTCCGTCTGAAAGTGTCGTCCCCGGCGCCCTCGCAAAACCTTCCTTACGGGGTACTTCTAATTAGATCGCCAGTTTTGGTCGGTCCACCATAGTCTCTTCGCGATTCACTCCAGGTTCACTGGTTGGTGTTTATTGATTAATTTGGCTAAAACGACGGATTGGACTTCGTGTTGTCTTGGATTGCACAGTTTACCCCGGAATGTACTCGTCTGACCACCTAAGTTCCCCGTAATTCCGCGTGTAGCTTAGCCGGTGTCTCAAGGTCTGCTTGGGTTTTGTGAAGCCACACTTGATCACCGACGCGTAAGGTGGCGCCAAACGATTTTTTATCGGTCTTTTGGTACCTATGCATTGCCTCTAGCTGATTACGGACCATTTGATTTGCTCCCGGAAGATGCCGACGTACTCTGTGACAAACAGCTGTTGACGGTATGTAGGCAATTGTCACTTGACAGACTCACTTCCCTACCGGTTCATAGAAAGTGTGGTGTTTGACCAGCGGAACCACAAACCGTACTAATACAGGCGAGAAAGTAGTATGGTAAAGCCCGATCCCATTCGCTGGGATTGGAGTCCTCGGAGGCCTTTAACAGACCTTTTATAGAAAGATATGTTCTTTCCACTTAGCTGTTGCCTTGACCCCATTTATTTGTCTATCCATCCAGGATTCCACCTGCCACCGTTACGGCATCATATTGCTGTAGTGGGCTGGCTTGTAACCACTCTGTGAAATAATCTTTCAGTACGGGGATGTATCGGTTGTTCATCATAGTGTCGGTCGGAGGGCACATCATGTCCACGCCTATCAGTTCATTAGGGTACCCAGCCACCGTTGTTTACGGTGGGGTCCGGCCCCCTTGAGACTGGTTTTTGAAGGTGCAACGGAATTCACAGGTATTGCAGAAGTGAAAGATGTCTCTGTGTAATACTGGCCACCAAAACCGTTGTTTTGTGGCGGCTTCCAATTTATTGATGCCTACCTGGTCCAGTTGCATACGTAGATCTTGCAGTAGTTCCTTAACCAATGCCTGGGTAATCATCCATGAGGTGTAGTTTAGACCACAATTTACAAACAGTACTCCCTTTTTCATCTCCCATCGTCAGCTGATCCCATATCGCCCACAACCAGTGAGCTTCGCAAGGCTCTCCTATCATCTCAGTGCTTGTTGGTCAGTCACCTTTTGAGAGTAATCGATCGTAAACCAAGGTATTTTAGGGTCGTTTGCTTGGACTGTTTGTCATCGGTTGTGTCCTGCCCGTTGCAGCCTCCCTGTTGCTATGTGCTGAGTGACAGACTATAAGCAGTTTTCATGACATCGAGCGGGTCGTCTTGATAACGCGTCTTTCCGGGTCGATGTTGAAGCTCAGACTGATACTGTTGCACAGCTTCTTTCCACCGTGCAATCTGACCTTCAGCCTCCTCAAAGTTTAAAAGCCAAAGTAGGGACTGGTGGTCTGTCAGGACTAGGAATTTGCTGAAGATCAGATATTGTCTGTACTGCTTCAAAAAGAAAACACAGGGGCCAACACTTCCTTCCTAATTATTCAGTAATTTCGGCTGTCGGTGTGGGTCAAGATGCAACTTGTTCGATCTTCGGGTGCGTGTAGATGTCAGTAGCCGAGAGTACACGCTTCACATGGAAGACTTGCAGCAGCATGAAATGGCACTTTTCAGGCTTCGCTAGAAAGCCTATTCCCACCCATCTATCCAGTGCGGTTTCTCGATTACCCACATGCTCATTTTTTGAGGTCACATGTACAGTAATGTTATGCAGGCGCACGAGGCTTTTAAGTGGAGGTAGGCCGTTCAAGACTAGTTTGCGTCAGGTTTTGGAATATGGTGGGCTATTCACCAGCCCGAAATGCATAGTTTGGAACTCGTATCACCCCGAAGGTGTAGAAAAGGCCATAACAGGTCTGCCCGCCTCATCTACTTCCGCTTGCCAATATTCCGAGGTTAGGTCTAAAGGCTTGAATATGGTGCATGGGTCAGAGCAATGATAAAGTCATCCCGTAAAGAAAGCGGAAACGCGTCCTTAGTGGTCACTTGGTTCAGTTTCCGATAGTCTATACGCAACCAGGTCCCCCTATCTTTCTTTCTTGCCAGAATTATGGGAGCGGACCACGGAGAACTGGAAGGCTGAATTACATTGCTTTCTTCCATCTGACTGGTAGTCTGTAACATGTAGTCATTCAGGACAACGGTATACATCTTAGGGGAATCTTCATTGACGGGGCTTTTCCCTCTCCTATTCGATGATTCAGTAGGCTCTTCCTTCCCAGTTGTGTGTTATTCCACATGAAAACGCTGGCACGTCGTTCATGTATACATTCCACTTCAGTAACCCATTCGCACTTCACTCCCGGTGCATTGGTTTTGAGAAGTGTCGTAACATCTTCTCTCTCTGCGGGAGTGGACGATGAGTTTGATACAGAAAGCTTCGTCTTCGGTTTCTGAGTGATGCTCCTTCGGAGTGCTACCGTATCATGCGGGGGTTTCAGAAGAGACTCATTCAAATCACAATATCAGTGGTCTCCTGCAAAAGATCCAACTCAATTGCGCATTCCTACAATGACTCCGGGGATATCATGAATTTATGTTCCGTTCGATAGGCTCCTAACTGACTTTCTGTGTAGAGTATTCCGTCCGTCCTCATAGCAGAACGGTTTGCCTCAATGATTTGATCGTAACAGGTATTTCTTAGTGTATTTCTCTTTTGAACATAGAAGTCAATAGCGTTAGATTGCACGATGTAATCTGGATCATTTCGCTGTATCTTCACCAGTGCACACTGTAGTCAAGACGATCATCTATAAATCACAGCTCAAGCTGCTCTCTACCGAAGCTATGTGGACGATATCTTCGTCATTGTGAACATCAAGGACGAGTGCGAAAAAAGTTTCCATCACTCAAACACGATACACCCGAACACTCAACTAACCAAAAACGTGGAAGACAACAACAACATCGTATTCCTAGATATTGAAATTGCCCGTCGAAACTATGGATCAATCCGAAGATCAGTCCATCGCAAAACTACGTGATCAGCTTGGTATCTGCTCTTCACCAGCTTTTCCCCTATAAAGTATAAAATCACCCTTGCCGGACCATGTTCCACAGGGCACACGGAATATGTACAACTGACACGCTGGAAGAAGAGTGCCGTGCCTTGTTCAAAACTTTCGAGACCAACGGATATCCAAAATCACTTATATCCAAACACTCACGGCCACCTCCGGCCAAAGCGAAGGTTATCACAGCACCAAAACTGATGACTATCCTACAGTTACCTTACAAAGGTGATGACAATAATACCCCACTCAGCGGACGCCTCGACTGTACCGTTAATCGTACGTATTACGCCGCAAAGATCATTATTCGCTACACAACCTCCCGGATGAAAATACAGTCGATAAAAGAACCAATGCCTCTCCACATCATCATCATCATCTTCATACAGCTTCAAACAGCAAGGAAAGCCCCACTGACCACTACCTTTCTCACCTGCCTCTTCACATCAAGTTCAATTGCATTTACCAATTTAAGTATGGGGGCTCAGCAGCCTACATTGACAGAGCAGTTAAACACATTCCGGTTCGGTTACAATGAACAGTGAGCGGACAGACGCAATCAGTGATGTCATCGAGCGCACACAGACCATTTAAATCATCCATTACGCAACATATGCGGGGACTAATCACTGCGTCAATCTGAGCAAGGTGTTCACCGTCACTTATGTCACAAACAATCAAAGACTATTAAGATGCGCGGACGCACTAGCAATTAACCAACGTCACCCTCAACAGTGCAAACAGCGGGAATGGATAATTACGTTAGCCTTGCCTTGGTAACGTGCTTTTTTAGCTGTCTGCGTGTGTACCTTTGCCTTTGGTCTCGTGAGAACGTTCAGTTTCCCATTTGTAAATGATCGCCATGACTGCAGCGTGCACTAGTGAAGATGCAGCGAAATGGTCCGGAATGCATCATGCAGTCTAATGCTATTGACTTCTGTGTTCAAATTTGTGTCGGGAAAGTTACATTTTCCACCTCTCTTTTATTCGACCTCCGTCTTCTGTTCGCAACCACATCTGTTTGCTTCCTCTATCCACCCATAATTTTCTCACTGATGACACGCTCGATACTCGAAACGGTTCATTGTCAGCTGACACAAACGTCCAAATCCCTTGGGAGGTCCTCATTTTCCAGTACTCCTGGGTCGACCACCCTGTTGGATGCCGTACATCCGGTTCTGGTGACGAGAGTTCGGGAAGTTCTGTAGATAAATTCTAGTTTGCACTTCCCACCGATCAAGAATATCTCCGACCGCGAGCATATTGGGAAAGGGGACCGAGGGTGAACTCTTGGACCTAAAATGTGAGTTGTAAAACCGTTCAGAATTTCGAGCGTTGTGGACATCACCTCACCAGATTTGCTATTCTCGTCAGTCATCTTTATACGCACTACTCTCAGTCGAAATGGAGAACACAGAATGCACAGGAGTAATGTGTACTATACACGAAGGGAGGCAACAAAAACAACGTACGCGATTCCCTCAAGATTAGGGTTTCTCTAATTCTGGTCGCCGAGTTCTTCAGGAACAGCAGCATGCCTCCTTGTCTGTATATCGGTCAGCTCCGGGCAACCGATAGGACACCTGCAACAGATCAACAGCAGAAGATCTGCCAGTTCCAAAAGCCCTCCAACACGGCCGCCCGCATATCTATATAACACTATTCCCAGGTTACTAAGGCACTGCCCTCAAAGCCGCTGTTGAGCAATCTTCGGCAGGAATCTCTAACTGTTCCTCCACATCTCGCGGACTGGGGTTACCCGTAAATACGTCACTTTTGTCTGGATTTTAGTCTGTTGCAGTTTACGGTGAATGGTTTTAAGTATGGTCAGTGAGCTATTGAATGGAGCACGCAGAAGCTGACAGAACTTCACGAACTTCATACGACCCTGTCCATGCCCGATGGATGCCTGATAGCAGCCACACACGGTCACCAGGCTTCAAAAGACTACCGTAAGTAGATTAGTCGTAATATTCTTTATGTCGACTATGTTCCGCTGGTAACTGTTGTCGTGCCAGTCGATGGATGTGAACAAGACCTTTCCGACTCTGGATAACGTAATCACCGGCATACAGCCCATCTGGCGCGGGGTGAGGGTTGCCCATGTCGGTAGTAATTCTCATTTCACGCCCCGTTACCATGATATGAGTCGTTTGTCTGGTTGACGCCTACCCCATGGCACGATGTGCTAACAATCAGTGTGGTTATATTTCACCCCAGTGTCTGGTGCTTCCTCGGTTCACAAAGGCTTGTAAAAAGGCTTTAGGCTTACGACTGACTTTATCGATTACTCTGTTACCTAGAGGGTGATACGCTGTCGTGCGTGACTTCGAAGACCTCAACACCCGGCACAACTCCCTTACCCGTGAGCTTTCAAAGTTAGCTCATCTGTCTGAAAGAAGCTGATGTGGCGCGCCTCAGCGGGCTGTCCAAGGAGCAAAAATAATATCAGTTGTAGCGTGTGCATCTATCCGCGGTGCCGATGGAGTTTCACACCATTTAGTGAAATGACCAGTGAACACCAGTACCTAAAGGTTTCCTTTCACAGTCTCTGGGAATGGCGCAACAGCGTCGATTGCCACTATCTCGTTAGGAAACCCTGTAACTAGACTCTGCAGAGGTGTTTAAGTCCGACGCACAGGCGATCTAATCTGAGGGCACGTAATACATGCCGAACATGTATTGCTAACATCGCCCCGCTGATGGAGCCGTCAGAATTGGTGTTTCACTGCCTATTCCAATTTGTTCTGCTCCACATGCACCAGCTCCGCTTGTAACTCTTGTGGTAACTTGCAGACCTGATTTTCTGGAACCACCAGGCGGGCAGCGTAATTCCGTCCACAATGAAAATAAATGATGCCGTCCTCGAATCTAAACTATCCCAGAGGGGCCACAAACACCTCGTTTCCCAACAGTAACCTCTCATCATCTCAGGAGGTGGCCCGCACTTCCCGTCCTTCAGACGGCTATAAGTCGTCTGCATAGCAGGATATTGTTTCTGTAAATTGCCCCACGTTTTGCTCTTCGGCTGTTGTAGCGTTATTGCCCTTGTCCAAGCTTCGGTGCAACTCAGACAATTTTCATGCTCACAGTGAGGACCTCTGGATGGTGCATCAGCGTTCGTATGTTTTCTACCGGCTAGATGTTCACACTCGAAATTAGACTGCTATAGCCTTTCTTGCAAATGTCCCACCTGTCCCTCATGGTTCCTTAAGTTTATTAGGCGTTGAAGTGGAGAGTGGTCGGTTCAAAGTAGAAACTTTATTCCCTGCGAATAGTGCTGAAAATATTTAGTGAAGTGCACTAGCTCCAGTATTTTTTTTACAGACGGTGCAATATTTGCCTCCACTTCGATTTAGAGTGCAACTCCCACAGTCAATGACGGGTTCTTCGTTATTCCAGGACAGCCTATGCAGAACTCTGGTTTTATCAGTCTTGAAGAAGATTACCCGTAGCGACCGAAAGGTCGACGACCTACCAATGATTTCGGCTACGCTGTGTTATTCACTGACGAAAATTTCACTTCCGCGATATTTTCTCTGTGCTACTCACGTATTAGAAAGTAGCACAATGATAAGCCCACGAATTAAGTACTGTCAGTATTTGTCTGTATTCTTCGTTCTTGCGAGCTTTATTAGAATTTAGCACCGTCATTAACAGACTGACCTTCTCCCCAAGTTGAGTTTATTTAGTCGTTCACCTGTAAGTATCACCATCAAAATTAATACTGTATTTTCTGCTAATTCTGTCATTATTTACATTACAGCAGTGTCGTCGGACAACTCACCTACATTACCAACTTATGAACAGTGCAACGAGCAGACCCTTCCTCCTTCTTTCAGTGAAACAGTAGCTTCAGATCAGGAGCAGGAGGAGGCCGTGCCTCCGTACTCACCTCCGGAGCCGGGAACTCCTGCCTCCGAAGAACTCCCTCCCGTTTCACTAAACGTTATCGTTCGACAAAATCCGGACGAATGTCAGGTTGAGGAAAATCCTTCCCAAGCAGACACATGTCTTCAGTTCAGTCCACCAGATTCACCACCGGATTGTCCTCCTCCGCCGTATACTTGACTGGGTTTTATCGTGGTATACACAGCTTTTCGCATTCCATTTCCGTAACGTACTGATCCCGGGGTTCAACTTTGAATCGTTCTTCTAAACTTCCTTCGCGACGATGAAGTCTCATGGCATGATAAACAGCCTAAATGTGGTTTTTTTATTTCGGCTATCGGGCTATATTATGAATTTCACTTCAAAAAAAACTCCATTCAACCTCTGAATCTTGATCTCTGAACTGGTCTTTGATCTTTCATTTTAGGTGCAAATCGTGTGTTTGGATTTGCTTGTTTCTCAAAGATTTTTATGTAAACAGACTTCGGGTATTTCGTGTTACCAGAAATTTATGCTTCTCTGATTATGTACATACAATAAATACCAAGAAGCCATTCATTCAGTGCTTCCCTATCCTGTGTACATTCAAACCACGCAATAAATCAGACCGTTAATTGCGGAAATGACTTTTTCTGCATTCGGTACGACAGATTATCGTCGAGTTCTACTGCGCGAGATAGACGTATATTTCAGCATTATTTGTGAATTCTTTGTCCTAGATTTTCGAAACTAATACACGATAGTTACCGTACTGACCAATTCCTGAACTATTGTCAAGTTTGTCTGACTTCTAGATCAACAAGCGGTGACACGCAGTCCTCAGAAACGAAATCAACTAGCCGAGGTTTATATACGGTATTATAATGCAGTAAGCCATCAAATAGTAAAACCGGTTTTGAGAAAGGTTACCCGTGGTGACCAAAACGTCGACAACCTAACAACCATTTAGACTACGCTGTTACTGAACAATAAAATTATACTAGTCCACCAAGTTGGTAAAATGCCCCAACCTTAGAACGCGGCTTTCTCAGGTGAATCACCGTTCACTCACTTTCCGAACAGTTCAGAAAGGACGACACGAACTAAAGCTAATTGGCGGAGGAACACTAGAAGTCAAGCTGATCGTCGAAACGAACACTACAATCACGTGCAAGGAAAGGAACGTGCTTTTAAGGGACACAAACGAAGAGAAAGTCGAACATGCCGATACTGATCGAGGAGTCTGACCAGCCAGCGATTAGGGCAGGGATTCACTCAGCCGCACAAAGAAGCGATTAGTCCCAGGGTCGAAAAGGTCATAGAATCTTGTGTGTGTGTGTGTGTGTTCATGTGTGTGTATGTGTATGTGTATAAGTAACAAAAGGTCAATGCTTAAGAGAGGAGGAGTATCGTGAACTGATAAAAGTGCGACAAATTTGGTCAAAGTCTAAAGAGTTGTGATTATTTAGAAACAGGTTCAATTGTGGCATGAGTTGGAGTTGGTGAATAAGCAGTGTTGGGAACAGGCAAGCGGATTCAACAGTTATGAACACTGATGCTTTTCGAAAATCTTATTTCCGTGGTTTTATTACTTGCCTATCTCTGAGATCGACTTCAGGTAGCGGACGTTCCAGAACTATTCGATCTAACAGCATCCGTATGATGCCCAGAGGTACAAGACACGTCGTCACACAGCAGTCATAAGTTCGCTAAAATCGATAGCTTACTGCTTCCGAAAATATAGGGACAGACACCTGTACCAAAATGCAAGGTTCTTTTACAATTGTCATTCAGGGGTAGTTAGAACATCGTCAAAGCTCTCACGTTAAACAATGCTACAACATCGTCAACCTCTGGACCTGAGAGAAAATCCCCGGGTTGCTTCAGTCAAGCAGCCCCAGTCACAATACGCCACATTAGATCATTCGTAACAGTTCATCAGTGAATGTTCATTCACCTACCTAGGCAGGACCAAGTGGCAGCCTGGACTAAGTGTAGGCGAACACACGACCTCGGGGGTCAGCGAACTCGAACGGATAGCTATCGAAAGGTCATGACCAAACGGCACTCAGAGTCACCGGCCCGTAAGTTTTACAGGTAAGTGGAAGGGTGAAAAAAGGTGTGCTAACTGTAAATTTCTGAAAGTAAACAAGCTCTGAATCTCTCCTCATTGTTCAGGGCAGGAGTCAGATAAGTCAGAAGGGGGGGGGGGGGGGGGGGTTCGTACGCAATCATTCTGGAGGAAAGGAGTCTGAATGCAGAGCAGAACACTGAATGGGGCCGATAAATGGATAAATCTTTCTGTAGCTGATGGGTAGGGCCTTGGGATATCTTTTATTTTAGGTTTTACCGTAATAGGATTTTCTGAACAAAGAGTTTAGTCGAAAGAGTCAATAAAGATAAATGAAACAACTAGTAATTGCCAGTCCAAGAGGCACTGCCTTAAAGTCTAATTTCGGAAAGCCGGGAAAATTACAAGTCAATTATTGAACAACATATGGGGAACCTATAGGAGATTGAATTTTAAAACAACTGACTACATTTTCCGAGATCACCTGAACTTTCGTATTTAAAAGATGAGCGTCACAACTGTCCGACACAGTATTGAAGTTTGGTCGTAAATCGTAGATTATAACCTAACTTCCCTCCCAGGTACCCGACATAGTTCAACCCAGATAGGGACGTAGGATTTACAGAAACGGACTCTGTTGCGAAGGGGGAATGGAAAATGCTGCGGAAAAAAATCAAGGCACTCGAACGGGTTCAATGCTAAACCGAAATGGACCAGAACGGTCTATTTTAGATAAGTTTTCACTAAATTTTCCACATACTGAGGGACTAGAAAAGGCTCATTAAGGAGAATTATTGCCATTATATTTAAATACCTCAGATGGAGAGAACGCTGTTAGGTAACAAATATAACTGGTGAATAGAAAAAGGACAACAAAGCACCCTGGAATACTTAAGAATTGCTGACATGGAGTATATAATATGGGAGTCCAACGTTGGTATTCTGTGCTCAGTTGCAGAGATAATTGGATTACCAGGCAAGTATTTGGTGGAGACATTGAAAAACTTTAAGCTTCTGAAGAAGTAGAAGTCGAGGCCCTGAGCCAAAAGCCGGAGGATAGTCCAGAATTACTCAGCAGATAGATCATACTCATCTGCTAAAGGGTTTGGAAATGAAATGAATTAATTGAGCTACGGCATCAAGGGTAGATTTTTTGAGACAAAGATGGGGAGATTCATTCAGACAAGGTTGAAGACGACTACGAGTAGCCTTTTTCAGTAAATTTTTATTGTACCTGACTAAAGCTACACGAATTGCCGCTGGTTGCCCGAAAATCAGGAATTAATCAGTTAAACCGGGATTCGTCTACCATACGCGTTATATGCTGAGGAGATTTATCCGTGAACATCGTAAGGAAGAGCCCTTTGGCAAATGCGTAAGTTAATGCTTTAGACTTACGTAGAATATTAAATGAGTCGGTCTTAGAGAAATGTTTGAAATTTACCCTAACACCCGAAGAGTATGAGGGATAACAGTCGTGGGAGAGTGTATGAGGGCAGCGTTGAGATGGTCGACATCACGGTACCAGCATTTCGTTTTTTAGCCACATGAAGGCCCTATTACCGTGCCCTAGAAATGTGGGGTTCATAGTTCACAGGAATTTTGTGGTTAGACGTTTTATATTCGCTTTGAGCAGACGCGAATATAACTTGACCAACCAAATTCGGCGAGACTTCAATGTATGTTCTCTGTGAATTCTGAGAAATTTTAGTATTGAAGAGGCCACCGGACCTCCAGACGCGAACAGATTTTCCATCGAATAAGTACCTTTGAACATAGAACTTAAAGTACCAGTAAACAGTTCAACAATTGCTTGCGCAAGCGAAATGTTACCTGACTTGTTTTTTTGTGAAAAGTCTGTGACAAGTGTCTGCATATCGTTTCTGATCTTAGAAGAAGTAAACTGTGATTGCTCGTAGAAACAGAGGCTTTCAGTTGGAACGAGAATAGCAGAGGACAATTGATAGCTGCTTTGTCCAGCGCAGAATTTGCACTATGGGCGAGTCAGTGTTATAATTTACTAACCCGAAGGAGAGTAACTGGAATGTGCTAGCATCTAGGAACTTACCAACGGTCACATGTCATTATTCACCCTTGAGGGAAACTAGAGGTGGTGTGACTAGGTCATAGAACAGATCGAATTTCATCTTTGAGCGAAAGGGACAATATACATGTTAGTTATGGTTTTACTCCTAGACCGAACAAACCTCCGGAAATACTGAATAATCAAACAACCGATATCGTCTGAAAAGGGCTTAAAACAGTAGCAAGTTTTACAATCCAGGATGACTTGACGTATGTCTCCACTTCGTCTGCTCAGTTGCTTGCTCAGTTACCTATCTTGACGGTAGCACTAACATTTGTCCATACGAGTCGGAGAGCTTCCTACCTTCTCGCATTCTTGAACACATACTAAACACGTAACAACGTGAATTCGCGTACTCAGGGAGTACTTTAGATACGAACTGTCTGAGAAGATTGAGCAAACTTTCGAGCCTGTAGTGGAAGACATGGTCATTTTGGCCGGAGGGGCGCAGATAAGAGCGGCTTGCCAGCCAGATCGTTCATGGTTTTCGGGTCCATTTCGAGCTACAACAAACAAAAGCACACGAGATTTACGTAGCACACACGAAGCAAGGTTTCTAAGATATGAATTTTTCAGTTGAGACTTTGTAAGAGGAGTGATCGTGGTTCCTTGGGGACGAAAGCAGTAAATCTTAGTGCGACTGCACAAGAGGGAAACGTAGAGCAGTCAGTCGAAGACTGCATGCAATTACTGAACAAATTAATGTTAGTCGTAGGAGATTTGTCTTGTATATAATATGATACACTAGGCAGTACCAACACTCGACAGTTGACGGAAAACACTGGGCACAGCTATTTCATCTGACTTGTTCGGAATGATAAGCAGTGCACGTCCACTACTGAGCCCCTGCTACGACTCAGACCCGGAAGGAGCTGAACATAAAGCCGGAAGGCTATCCATAATAAATAGTATCGTATGGGAATTATAAAACAAAATTTGTTCAGGTGGTTTTCAAGAAAGGTGAACAAATTCTAACCCTGGTATAAGCCAATCATCTTACTGGTGCTTCGGGCACGTGTTTGAATATGTTCGAATATTTCATCTCCTAAAATTCGCGGTAGATTCACTCGTTCGAATAAATAACTCTGTTTTGCATGAGCGCAGACCGGGAAGTTGTAATCTGTTTTTTATTGCCAGGGGCATCCATAACCAAAATTTTCCACTACATTAAAGAACACACGGAAGATAACCTTTTTGCAAGCTAACTGGGCCCTTCTGTCCTTGGCAAGCAATTGTGAAGTCTATACTATATCCATGAAAAGCACCTTCAGGATAAGATAGGTTAGGGAATAGCTAGCAAATGCAAGCTTGATAAAGATTTATCTGCCAAGCAATAAAAAAGCCGTTTTTTTATCGTGCCCATCCAGCGAGGAGATCTAACACAGTCCCAATCGCTATGGGAAAGTTGAAGGAGAGCAATACGAGATGAGCTGCGTGGGTATTTGGGCAATATTAAACCCAAATTAATTAATGAACAAAAAAAGATTTCCTTTCTTGACTTGACGGAGGATTAGTGTTACAAATATTTCTTTGGAAGTACAATTACAACACCAACGAATGTATGCTATGTGATGAGACTTGGGAAGCTGAAAAAGGAACAAACACCAGGACTTTTCCTGAGAAATTCAGTCCATCGACTATGACGTGACAACACTGATCATGCTAAATAAGGTGAACGGATAAAAAGCATGATCAGACTTATCCGGGGGGGGGGAGGCATTTCGAAATACAGTATGACATTCGCAGCACTCATACAGAAAATAATGCCGCAACCTCTGATCAGAAATTCCTCACGTCTCATGAGAGTTTGGTTACATGACAGAGGTGGGGCCATTCAGTTAATTTTTGCTCGTTTTTAGATTTTTGAAGCCATGGACACGTTGAAGATGCAATTTTCACAGCGGTTTGTGGCAGCCTTATTCTGAATGTGATTAACAATTTATCGGTAGATTTTGGAGACGAAATGGAGGCGTATAAAAGTGTCTATTGTCCGGTAACGGCATTGTTGGAAAATATGTTAGTCAGTCGAAATTTCGCTTTTCGCGAGTAAGAGAAACAAGCATCAATTGCACGTCTTCACTTACATCAAACTGACGCTCATATTTAACATAAGTCGTTGGTGCCAGGATGGAGCCTTGTGGGTAGGAGATAGGCTGTCTTCATAACCGCAATATCACCCGAATTTTCACGAGAACTGTAACCACGACCAAATGACTTTTCAAGGTTACTGCATTGTAAAGTTGCTCATTACAAAAAAGGTGTCGGTTATGTACCCAAAAATGCTAGATTTCACCAGTCTGTCATGTAAAGAGGTGAATGAAAATTGGCTAGTTCCCTTGCATCTGAGATCTGTCATCAAGCCCACCTGCCAACTGGTCGTTTACTTCGAAGCCTCTCCCCCCCACCAAAAAAAAGAGAAGCACTACCCACCCCAGTAAAGTGGGAATGTGTTTAACTGTCACAGCCTATATTCGACACACTATACATATACGGATCTGGCACAGAGGCGAAAAAGGACTGGTTGCGAGATTAAAGAGCATCTTCTGTAAGTGCTATGATACTCCCCCGAAATGCTATTGCAGTTATCGTTGTCACAATAGACGGAATTGTTATTCAAATCATATTCTATGGGAAAGATTAAAAACACTATTTTGCTCAATTAGTGTCTCCACATGTGCTGTTGATTTTACTTGGTTTATCATGCTGCAAGTTCATCTATCTCTGCTCATCTACAACGCGAGGAACAGTTGATGAACTATGAATCAAAATCATCATTGCCATAGTGGTAGTCCAACTTTGGCCTATTTTGGCTAATCAGCTGTCTCGAATACGTGTACTCCATCTTAAATCAATGCCTTTCCGACTGGCAGTGTCGAAACCAAATGAAATTGCAGGAGATGAGGTTCACTACAAATTAACTCGCCTTTTGAATATTATTCACGGTACAAACTTTGATCGAGTACCAAGGTAGAGAAAGACCTGTCGTTTAGCTGCCATTACCAATTGTTTAGCAACCATTTCCTATATATGGGCATCACCATCCGTGGCACAGCAACCAAACCTTTCCGACACACCCATAACGCGCAGGGGCACATCACATGTGAGACTTTGACCTCAGTTGTGGGACTTGGTGACTTTGCGTGAGGATAGGGGTCACAACGATTCGGAAGGACAAAATACCGAAGAGCACAGGTTTGGAATGTTAGGGCAAGTATACAAACAAACACTGGATCGGGTTGTGCCCGCCATATGTGCCGTAATAGCACACCAAAATTCACTTCTATTGAGCATTCAAAAAATTACTCTGATGTGTACACCTGTGGTCTTCTGCCGATTTACGTGATTTTTTAACTAAGTAACCTGGAAATTTTCCTTTGAAGTCACTGCGTATTCACGTTAGAGACTCATACAAGCTTACCAAGTCCCTCAACTGGGACCGAAGTCTCACGTGTGACATTCACTCGCGAGGTATGGGTGTGCCGGAAAGATTTGATTACTGTACCCTAGGCCATATTCCGTAAATAACCGGCAGTGGCTAGTAAATGACAGAGGAACCTGTGTATCTACAACACTGGCATTTTGAGCCTTCTGACGACATTCAGTTGATATTAACGCTAATAGGCTGCATCTGCAGTTTAACCTGCCTGGAGCACAATATTGCAGCTAGGAAGTATGTAGTAACAGAACGATAGGAGTATCAAACCCACAGGACCAACCAATTCAGAGATATAGACCAAAGAACTGACGGCGAATGCATCGAAAGCACTCCGCTACAGACAAAAGGAGGCATACGGATTAGTAGATGGGGATCAGCGGGATCTCATACAACCAGCAAGTTAGTCCATGTGAGAATCTGCCGATCAAATGGTCAATCGGAACAATCGGACTAACGGAACGAAAATAGTGAATAAAAGAATTTGGCTAATGGTCGCAGGCACCTGGCCAGAATGTGGCAGAAATACTCAGACAGCCGGATGATCAGTGTTGCTGTAGCGCGGTCTGGAGGAAGAATTGTATAAACGGTTGTGCAAATTTTACCGACTTTACCTGTCTGGTTGCTTAAATACAGGTGTTCTTCACCCATCTTGTTTTTTCGTCACAATATGCTAGGTTCAAAATGGTTGGGGCTATCTTGTATCCGATATTGGCGAGGTCAATTCAGTTCGATTTCCAGAAAAACATGTGTATGCAAACTCCAGTCTTCTGTCTCTACTTGCACTTGATTGAATTGCCACCTAACCCGTGATCGTAGTATGCAATCGCGATAGATCTTGTTTCGCTTCAGTCTCTTCTGTACTGACCTGCTTTGGTCGGATAATACGAATTTTTCCTTTCTCTCCTCCGTCCTTTCCCCCTTTAAAAAAAAATCATCTTCCCTTTTTATGGTGAATGTTTCTGTCTATTTTCCTCAAACTCCTAACTGCGATCAGCTTCTGTTCTACAGTAACTCAGTGGTCAACAAGTTTACCCTTGATTTTTGACATTCTGCTCAGATTTACATCAGTCCGAAGACCGAAAAACAAAAGGGAAGAAACTTTATTCGTTCAAATTTTGCTTACATGGTGGAAAGGTGTCCTTCTAAGAGTTCATAACTGACTACTCTCATTACCGCCAAAATTTGCTAATCTGGAAGGACTTTGTGTCTACGACTATCAATGAGTGGAGAGAGCAGCCAGAATGATTTATTGCCTCCACTGTTTATTCTCAACTCAATTCTGGATTATTGCCACTATAATAGAGACTAATATTTGGACTCATCAAATCTGAAAATCAATGGAACATATTTCTAAATGTGGATGGGTATCGTCTCACTTAAATTACAACTGGCAATCTGTTGAGAAGCCCGCGTTCTACTCAGTGATTCCTATGAACGGCTATTGCTACAGCCCGCAAGTGAAAATTAGAAGACGGCTACACAACGCGTATTTAAATCGATAAAGAGTACGGTGATATAAAGCCACAAGCAGAATATTCTCGAACTTGGGCATCCAGTTAAATAAAGCCTTGGCGGGCCAATTGGGTTGACGAAAAGCCGACTAATCCAAGAAAACTGGAGTGAATCGTTTGGTCAATTGATCCGTTGACGGAAATACAGGCGTCTCTTGGATTTGGCTGCAAAAACTGCAGGTAGGTAGGTCGTTTAAGCCGAGCTCGCCAGACCAGTCAGCTTCTGGTAGGTTAACGCCATAGCCATTGACGAAGTACATGGTGGGAATGGTCTTGTCACAATAAATTACAGTACATCATACTTAACCGGTGGTCCTTAGTGAACCGTCGCAAGCACTATTTGCAATCGATGAGGTAGGTTGGGTTCTCAGCCGATTCACTCCATTCCATAGGTCTCCTGATGTGATGTAAGTCCCGGATTCAGAGCCCAGTTGAAGGCGAACATAAAGGCCATTGAGCTGAACATTCACGAATTTTCGCGACGTCAGGACTAAACCGTAGAAATGGATGAACGACTGGTCTGCACTGGAACGTGGTTTGGGTTGGTTGAAATTTCTTTTTCCCTGGAAACATCTGTGTTGACAAAAGTCATCCTTGCTCCTGAATTGGAGACAGAGTTGCATCAATCACACCCGAACGGACAGAACACATGGAAGTGCCACTCAAAGCAGAGTCTGAAAAGTGAGGGCAGTTTGGCTGGGCCAGAAGGGGTAGATGATGGTGTTCTCCTTATAGGCGAAAGTAGTTTAGGACCAGCAACCCTGTGGACTACTTGTTGGTCGGCCTAGCTACTAGATCACAGAGCGTCTTGCTGCAAATTGATGAGTCGTTCTCTCTCCTGGCTGGGTTGTTAGAACGCGGTATTCATCTGTTGGTTTCTTTTGATCAAAAGCCGAGTCCGCAAGTTAGAATACTTAACGTACGGAAGGCTGTAAATGAAACCAGAAATCGGGATTGGTCCTCTGCAGGTTATCCAACTTGAAAACTGCTGCAGGCAAGACTGACAATCACACGTACGTCACAAGATTGTTCAAGTCCGGTTAAACTAGTCTGCGGCAGTGGTAACGAGTGCTGAATAGCGGAGAAGTGCCATCAGATATTTTAGTGGGATTGTGGAAAGTCTGGTCAAAAAGAGCGGTCCCGAGGTTAATCTGGGAGGATGAAGCCTATAAAGCGGGCAAGTTCTGCAGGTCCCAGTTACAGTAGCAGAAGTTGGATCTTGGTTCCATCGTCATTGGAGGTCAGCTCCATAATGAAAATGACTGTATATCGTTTTTAAAATTAGTCAAATAAGATTTCTGACTGTGGGTCATTGTTGTGATTCTGCAGGTATCACTAGAGACACGACCTGGCACAGCTTCATGGCTTCATACGCTGAGGAGCTTCAGCGAATGAGAATCGCCGTGAAAGGATACTACTAATACTCGCTGCAATTAATCAATTTATAATTTATCAGTTATTTCCTTTCAAGTAACATATTTGTATAAATCGATTCTGCAGTGGAGTCAGCTTGTAATCCCGCAGCCTTATGCTTCTTACTATTTCGGTTCACATAATTCAGTATTGGACTGATTCTAATACTTCCTTACCAGTCAGAGTATTAAGAATGGTACTGTCGTGCACGAAATAATCCACGTTCTGGAGGAGTGTTCTGGGCCCGGTTCTTCAAGGGCACTCCTTGAGCCGATGTCCGCTAGTCTTCAAACCAACTTTTCCATCACCTTTTTTTCCACAGTGGCACTCTTTCTTGAAATCCGAATCAGCGGTCGCCATTGTGAATGGGAAACCCATTGCCAGATACATAGTGACGCCAGCATTCTACTTCGTGATTTCTATGGACTGTCTGAACATTTAACATCTGCTCAACTGCTTCAATGGCTCCAGTCCTCAAACGGAAATCAAAAGACGACTGCCCAAAGCGTCAAAATGACTGTATATTCACATGAATAAACAGCATGGTACTTAAAGCTGAAATAGAATGTTCTAGAACTCGGGCCTCCAGTCAGCTTCCTGCCCTGAGGAACTAGTGCCGCTGGTGAAACTTCGACCAGTTTGCTTGCTGATCCGTGATGCAAGTTATGTCGAGCTGAGGATAGAAGGACGTTAAACTTTATATGAAGTGGCATCATACTGATTATTGAATAATTCACCCGCCCAGGCACGCTCGAACCCATTACCAACTTGCTTCGGAGGGGATTTTTGTGACTTTCTGAGGCAGTGACCCACAATTTATATATCAGAATAAGTGAACAGCTTTGACGGTAAATATGCAGTGACATTCAATCTTGCTTATTTGTTCAACACATCATTGTTTGTCTTAAATTGCACTGCCAAGCGCGGTGGCCACTTGACTGTTGCACGTGCACTCTTTTCCAATATACGCTAATCACTCTCGCCCTACCTGAAGCGTTCTCCTTCTCATGGGTTGTGGGAGACTTTACCCTGGTGATCATGGTGACGTAGTGCCGAGCACCACTGTAACGGACAGGTGGTCCACGCTGGGTATGAAGGACTAGCGAACTCGCGTACTAAAGAAACGGTTTGGTAAGGTCCAATCAACCTTACAAATAAGTACCCACTGAGCGCTTCACTTTTGCAATGGGATTAACTTTAAACTGTTTTTCACAATTTAATTATACGGATGGTCCTAGGCACCGTCCACTGTTCATGTAGACACTCCATTAAAGCAAAAAATCCTTCCAAATAGTAGATTACGAAAAATAACTAGAAATTTTAGCTCCAGTGGTAGGTGATGCAATGTTTATGTATTGATTTACAGTATGGTATCAGCTCCCAGCTCACCACTGAAAGCTAAGGAAGCATTCCATTTAAAGTTGTTTCATCCAGGTTGGAACTTGGGGTGAGTGAAAGTAAATCTAACTCCCGTCAGTCTTTTAATCCATTTTTGAGGTTAGAAATAAAAATATTTGTTCCGAACAATTCAACAGCGTCGGCGAACATTTTCACGTGATTAAACTTGTTAGAAATCTTATACGTTGCAAACCTCTGAGCATAGTATTTAGAGTGCAAAAGTCAAGTTCGCCGATCAGTTGAACAAGACAACCACAAAATTGATCTACCACACCGCCCATCTTCAGAAACAACGTCTGAGTCTTCGTTCGATACTTACACATTGTGTAAGCTTAGTAATTACAATTTAACGCGGCAAAACTTGTTTCAGTGCTTTCGAGTGATGTGTTTATAGTTACCAAATAATATTAGCAAAATGTCGTGCAAAATGCGCCGCAACTCTTGTACATCGGGACAATAAACATAATAAGTTGAAAGGCTCTTTGTGTGTCTTTTTTGTGTTTATTTTTTGGATGTTAGGAATATTACGCGGAGAATTCGAAAGAACACGAAAAACTGTTTTGCCTAGGACTGCCGCGGTTACAGAGTGGATATTGAATTTTACTCGCCAAAGCAGTCTCATTTCTGGCACTTATTCGGCTCGTTTTCCCGTTTTGACAATCTCGACCGATGTGCTCACATTGTTTCAGACAGTTTATCGATAGAACTCGTTCAAGGAAAGGCCGCTATTGACCCTTACGAGAACCACCACCATTGCTGAAGTCAGTTAACTCGTTTGCCGAAGCGGTCCGAAACCCAGTAATTATAGCGCAGATCGTTTATGTAAGTTCAGTGATCATAACCAAATCTTTGCATGAAATCTCATTGGTCCATTGCCATTCCCTAGAAGCCGTTCTGGCTGATTTGTCTTGGGTGCACCCGGATGGGATGATTCTGCTCCGGTCGGTTCAGACAACTACTGACCACGAATTGGTTTACTGATCCCCTTGGCTGACTCTCCTCTGGTCTTTGATTTTGGACGGGCGATAGTGTGCTGTCTGCCAGCGGAATCAGGCCGTCCATGAACGATGTGTCTGTCAATAAGTTCATTGCACTTCACGTTCGTTGCCCCCAGAATGTCTGCTTTCCTGTCCACAGCAGCACTACTAAGCCTCCTCAAATCGAGCCCACGGCTTTTAGAAGCAGACAAGTACACTGAAGGCTAATAATGCCTAAGGCTCCCATGGTTTATCTCCCGTGGTCCTGAAAGAGTGCGTCCATTCCCTGTCGAGTCCCTTGGCTGATATTCTCAATTGTTGCCTGAAACGCGGAAAGACTCCTAACATATAGAGATCTGTAAAGATGTCGTCCGTTCCAAAAAGCAGCCTGGTACATACTTCCCCATTGCTTGTAAATCTGTGATGCTCAAGACGTTGGAGATCGTCCTGATTCGCCCCTGAGGCTACCGTATAGTTAGCAAATCCTACTGCAACCGCATTAGGTAAGAAATATAAGACTGTTAGGATACTATTCCTGGACCGTAAAAATCCTTTCGGTAGTCTCGAAAGACCTGTTAAGCTCAATCTACTGTCCGAATCAGAAGCCAATCAGAGCTGGTTCAGACTGATTCGTGACTAATTCACTGATCCTACTCAGTTCAAGTCCTTCAATAGAAAGGAGTCTTCTCTACTGCTTGTCAACGATGGTTTCTCACGGGACGATACCTTTTTCACAGTGCCTCTTCTCCTTTCACGTAAAACAATTACCTATTCTATCCTCATTTATTTCATACAAAAAGTCAGACAGTGTCTTTTTTGGGTGTGAACCTTCTAGACCAGATGTCACTCCCACAGTTCAAACCAGACTAGACAACATTGTAAATTGGTCTTCATCCTGCTCTCGAGACTTCAGTGCATCTAAATGTCTCGATGTATCATTTTACTTATTATCCAGCGGATTAAATCAAAATAGCATTGATAAACTCTCCTTTCTGTGCACAAAAAACATATTCCCTAACAGTACATAGTCGAATACTTAGGTGTTTTACTCACCCACCATCTTTTTTGGTCCGTACACTTCAATGAGGTATTTTGCTAAGCGAGAAAGCAGCATTTTCCCCCCTCTGACTACGTATGTTCTCTGTATCTCAAAAATACGGTTCAAAATTAGTAACAGCTTGCATTATTCTCCGCTGGTTTTACTACTCCTCAGTAACCTTTCTTGCTTTGCTTAAAAATGACTTTTGTTTGATCATAAGGTGCATAAAACATGTCTCTAGATGTAGCGGAATATCTAAAGTTACACTTATTGACACCGTAAACAAACACTTTTGTGCCCAAGATAATTTTACTCCAAACAGTCTCTCTAATTTCCATCACCCTCTACACAGTGACCTTACCAAGGCTGTATCTACATGCTCCACATGTTCAGAGTTCAAATTCCTGGTTACCCGCACATCTACACATCGTAATCCTGTTTTGTCATATCCCACTCGTCAGCTTGTCGATAACAAGGAATTTTTCTGAGAACTACGAAATAGCCTGAATGTTAAACATTAATCCCTTTTTCAACTTCCCCTGTTTGAAGCTGTGCAATCATTACATTATTTTATCCAAAGAAATAGTGTAAAAAGGCTGAAAATCTACCTCTTTGGGTGCATAGGGAAGCTGCTGACTTGACTTGTGTGTTATCTGGATCCGACAATCGACCCAGTGTGTGCCACTGTGCGTGTGTTCGCGTGTTTCTGAGTTCGTGAGTGTAAACAGGTATGCACAGGGGAGTCAGCACGCAAGGACGCGTGAACAAACCAGAAAAAGGAGCTGACGTAAGTGCCATCGCATCGACTGAGACTCGCAAAAGCAGAAACCTTCTGAACAGATATCAAAAAATGGGATTGTTCTGACTCGTACAAGAATCAATGTCCACACCACAGGAGGCCTTTTCTGAACAAACAAACAGCTACTTTTTCAGAATGAAGTTTCCAGGCTTTATCATCTACCTGGTATCTACTTCTGACCACTTTTGACAGACCGCTAGTGTTTGACGCGTAACTGCTACACAGTCCGTCTCACACAGTGATCTTTCTAATGGCTTTCAATGTCCCACCTTTCCCGAAGCGTGAGAGAGGCAATTGTAAAATCTTCCGGATTAGTAAACGATACCTCAAGACTGCCATCGACAGGTTTTCCCGTCATACGTTTACTCACGTTTTGTATGATAATTTTCAGCCTTATCGAATCACTTCTCACCAGTGTGAGACAGTTATCAGCCATTAAGTACATTGAACTTGAAATCGAAGGAATTAATCACAAGAGAGTAAAGCAACGGAAGCTACTTTCGTTATCTGAACAAATAACCAACGAAAAAGGAGTGATTATTCAACATCATACAAACTGTAGGTTCTAGACTCGTGAGAGCTCAGTGTGTTTGAATTGTATTTGACAAGTTTGACGTAAACAAAACGTGCACAAGCCTTATGGGAGATCAGTGTGACATTCTGGTTGCAGATAAGCTTCTGTCCATGTTCTCGACAACCTTCAAAGTTGCTAAACCTCTCTAGACACGATCTGGTCGCTATGCCTCGAGAAGTGACTACGTCAATCCCTAAGACAACTGACTCGTTTTATTTTATCAATCATACAGTTTTTAGGTACAAACTTTATTTATGTACATGCCATAATTAACAAAGGTCAGATAGAGTAATAAAAGATAATGTACCATATAAAATCAACCTTGTAAGATTCCACGCAAAAAAGAACTCGCCGTCTCCATCTGTCATCGAACAGAACAAACCCAAAAGGCACTAAAGAAAGCCAGCAACGAGGGCGAAATGAGAACGGTGCGATTTCTTTGGGGAGGTCAACAGTCAAGATTTCTATCCCAGCACCTTAGAATCATTACCAAAACTTTCTGGTGCACAGCTGCAAATGAGAGTGAAAGTCGATGGTTCGGGAAAGAAATTTTCTGGGAAGTATTATAAACTACTTGTGATTTGGTAAAATAAAAGCCGCAGTCCAAACCCCCTCGAAGGAGAAAACATATGAACGATAAATACCTTTATTGTCCTATATGCCTACAGTCGATCGATTGAATAATGGTTAATCATGCCCACACAATCAAGAAAGTGACGGTTACACCTTCCTAGAGGAACATTGACAAGATCAAAATGACACGAGTAGAACAAGCGAATTGGATACAAACCAGCGGGTTCAGCCTGCGCCCTTTATACACTGATGAAATAAGCAATAATAATTAACGCAGCGGAGAACACGAAGATCAGAGTTTGTGCCATATTATATACGGACTTTCCATTCCGAAAAGAGTACTCGACTCAGGGTTCTGGCTTGGATATCAGGCTCGGGAATATTTGAATTCTAGTGTTACACAAAAATCCCTTGGTTGGTAATAAACGAATTTTTTGAGGGTTGGTAAGGAACGCTGATTGAAAAACAGCGAAGTTTTACTGACAAATCAACCGTTGCAAGAGGCCATATATATATATATATATATATATATATATATATGTATATATATATATATATATATATATATATATATATATATCATTCAGCCCGTTTCTCAGTCTAACTGAGGAAGCATTGAGTAAGTTCACGCAGGTAACTAAATATAGCTGATAATAGTATATACAAGCATAACCCTCTGACAATAAGACAACGGTTACTCCGATTTCTGGTGATCATAATAATAGAGACACAATCAACGACTTCTAATATCTTAGTTTAAACCAGTCCTTGATTAAACCGAAACTATTAACTGCCCGTCCTAAAATCAACGTGCATTCATATTTATGGGGCAGCTTAGCGATATGAAAACATTAACCATAATTCCAAACAGAAGCCGAAAATTTTTCTTAAATCTGTGAGCAAATGAATCCGTTTGACACTATACAGGGTGATCGGTTTATATAACTTCAAGTGAAAAATTTATGCTTGGTTTAATATTCTCTACGCACGACTGAGAAACGATGCTAAAAGGCTAAGAAAAGGCGGAAAGTCTACCATCACTCATTCAGAGTTACAAAACGACCGATGAGGACTCTAATGGTCAAGCTGATGAAACGCTTTGTTCTTTGTTGAGGTGATTAGTAAGAAAACTACCAATATGGGACCTATGCGGTGTGCCGTTGAAAAATGAATCTTTCTCGCCTGCTTCCATTGCCTGTTACAAGTAGTACCAGGAGAGTCGGATGACCGCAGTTCCGTCAGCATTTTTCCTACGGTTGAGTTAGCGAACTTCTAAACACTAACCGCCTGGTGACAAAACCTTAGAAATACTAGAGCTACGCACATCTAAGACCCTCGGGAAGTCCTTCACCGCTACATATGTCCGAATCTTACCAAATACCAAGCCTTTCATTGTTCAACAATCCAAGGACAGGGTGCCTCATCAGTCTCAATCTTTTGTTCTATATCAGTTTACGTGCTCTTGTAGTGCACAGTATATTGGACATACAATGAGACGCCTGTCGGAGAGGATAAAAGAACAAGTCCCAGTTTCTTTATGCAAAGGAACAGTTCAGACTATCAATAGCGCAATCCGACAACATCTGGTGGATAGCGAACATCAAATCGACACAGTGACAGCTTTCAGACTAGTCCTGACAACTCCCTGAGTTCACGCGAAAGGCTTACGCAGGCGGTTGCTGATTACGTCAGAAGCCACAGCAATTCGATTATTGAGGTCGGAACTGTGTAAACAACGTAACCTCGTGCAACAGTTGTTGTTTCCGTGGCCGTAACACGTGATTTTCTTATGGTTCCCACGTACACATTCTCCCTAGCCCGACACCTCTTTTTCACACCTTCGTTTTTCACACCTGTCTTTTCACGCCATTTGGTTGCGCATTCTACACTTATTGTCGTCCACACAAAGAGCAAGATTCATCAAGTTGAAGCATGCTGTCGAGTTCCCGGATTTGTTGCACATTTACTCACTCTCTGCTATCTATAGCTGCACATATACTCTCCTTTACCCAGTGCTATATATGTCAATGCCTGAAGTGATATATCGAAAAGAAATTTCTTCGTGTTACAAGTTTTTTCATGAACCGATGGGCATATTCTATGATTATATATATAATAGAGAATTCAAGGCGTACGCTGAGTTGTAAAACGTTTATCATGAAATTTCGATCCAAACTAGGACTGGTTGTCAAACGTGAGTGAATGAGTGTGTGAACTGGATGGCTGATTCTGTACGATTTTGGTGTGGTGTTCGTCTGTCAGTTCCTCGATTTTTCGGCACCGGTTTTGCCAGGGTGAATTAAAGCTTATCTACTTCGACGTGTCGATTGAACGAGTTGATCGAATGGAGGGCTTCGAGGATCAGGCGCTCCCCCTTCTTCTTTGCTCGGGCGACTACCCTTGCGCTATTGATTTTGACCTCGTGACCTGTCTCTGCGCCGTCATTAAAAATCTGTGAGTGTGGGTATGCGAGCCGTAATGCTTGTTTGTGTTCGTGTAGGCGAGTACTTAGTTGTTTGGCTGTCTCGCCTATGTATTCCCTACCACCTCCCAGGCATGGGATAGCGTAGACCACTCCTGATTGATCGTGCTGGTCCACACTATCTTTTCCGTTGAATAGGGCGGTCCACAGGATGCTGACTCGTATGTGGGCAACTTCGATGCCCAGCGGTTTTAGCATACGATCTACGGCCTCTGATGCTCCTCGTATGTATGGTAGTAGGACTATACTTTCTGGGCTGCTTTTATTTTGGCTTTTTCGTTATTTCGAGTACAAGAGTTTGCGAATTTTTCTGGGCAACCGTTTACCACGAGCAACTTGAAAAACCTGATCAGTTCCTTTTTTCGGACTTCGGGTGTGCTGCAGTGTGTGTCGGCCCGGTAGAATAGGGTGCGCGGGCAACTCCGCAAGTGATATGTTGGGTGATTGCTTTGGAAGTTCAGTATGCGGTAGGTTGTCGATGGTTTTCGATAGACCTTTGTTTCTAGGTTTCCTTTTGTTTGCCTCATGATCAGAATGTCGAGAAACGTTAGTTTTGCATCGCATTCTTCTTTCTTTGTAAATTTTATTCCTGGTACGAGCGTGTTCAGATGTTGATGAAATCGATTTAGTTGAGACTTTTCTAGTATCATAAATGAGTCATCAGAGTATCTGATTCACAAACGAGGTCTGATTTTTTCGAACGTTTTGGCTTCGAATTGCTACATGACTGCTTCTGCTATCAGGCTTGAAAGCGGCGACCCATCGGTGCTCCTCGTATTCATTTGTATGTTTTCCCCTTGAAATGGAAATAGGTTTCCAGGCAGAGATCCACTAGACCTATTAGATCCTTTGTTGACCACATCCTTCTCTCGGGTAGACTGGAGTCGATTTCTATCAGGCATCGGATTCCGTCCAAGGCCAGCTGCCTTGAGATGTTCGTGAACAGTGATGTCATACCAAAGGAAACCATCGTTCCATCTGTTTTCATTTTGAAGTTTCTTAATTGCTTCAGAAAAGTAATGGAGCTTTTTGTGTCGCACCTGTCCTCTGGCAGAGTCGGATGCAGGAGGTTGATAAGGTATTTGGCTAGTTGATATTTCGGGGCTGTAGCGGACGCGAGGATTGGTCGCAGTGGCACTTGCTAGCTGTACCCGGTCACACGTTGCCGTGGCTCAGTCTGGTTAGGTGGAAAAGAAAGGAAAGAGAAAGAGCACTTTCACAATACGTTTAACTTCACAAAGCCCATGAGTATACAGTATTTTTTGTTGTTTCATTGTTTTCGCTGATATAGAGATCGTTTGGTTTGCCTACTCTAGAACAACCAACATATAATTGTCCATGTGAGAAACACACCGTGTCTGGATCTAAATAGCACAATTCTAAAGATTGGCCCTGAGCTTTGTTGATGATGATTGCGACCGACAATGGAAATGGGGAATTGCAATCTTTCAAATTGAAGCGACATTCGTTGGAGTCACAGAAATCCGAGGAAAGAGGACATCTTCATCTTTGAAATGTCCTGTCAAGATTGTTGCTCCTAGCCGCGTGCGGTTGCAAAACTTTGACTGGCTGATACTTCGCAACCTCGCAATTGGCACACCGATTTTCCATTGCAACACGTGCGGTGGCATCCCTGGCAGATCGAGTGAACTCAAAAAATTATGTTGGATAATGAGTCACTTCATCTGTCTTCACATTAGTGTCGACGGACTTGTATGTGACGGTCTCGCTTTGAATTTTAGACTGCATAACATTGTTAATTCCTTGTTCTTGAGCGCAAGAATAACTCTTTCATTCAACCAACCATAATTTTTATAATTGTTTCTAATACTGGTGAATAAGTTAGCAACCAATTCTTCTTTTGACTTCAATAAATTGCAAGAGTTACGAGGCATTGAAATTCGTCCCGGGGTCAAATCAACCTGCCCCTTTCCGTCCCCAGTTTATTGAAAATGGTGTGAGAATGTCCCGGCTGATTGGTCGTTTTACAACTAGACAGACACATTTGTAGTTGATTTTGACATCTTTACGTGTTGCCGCAGCGTACAGTATTCCAGGCAAGCATTTATCACGTCCGTTGGTGTTATTCACAAAATCACAGGTAATGTTCGTCTGAAATCTCCTACTTTCCCAAACGGTCCGATGTTTCCATGCTAATCTAGCAATGACCGATCAAGAGCCTTGAGCGATTTCTTTGCGCTATGTTGCATTCATCCTAGACAATAAGTTTGCATTTCTTTAATACTTTTCCCATGTCAGATGCTTTGGAAATGTTGCTTGTGGAATTTTCAATGATTTGCATGTTCAATGAATATTTCAAAGAACAAAGAGCATTTCTTCCACTTGGAAGCAATATCGTAGCTACTCCGGACGACACAAGAGCAAAGACTGTATCATTCTGGGATTGAATTGCTGTCAGAACCAATCTGATTAGAAAAGTTCTACCAATTCCTTCTGACGCGGCTAAGAAGAGGATGTCTCCAGCCCCGTTGTTGACAGTTTGTATCATTTGATAGCAAATGCTATTTTTCTCAATCGTTAGCTTAGGAATATTTGATTACATATACTACAGAATATCAACAGTGCTTTGCTTTTGTTAAGGAATTAGTGTTAGATTGAACGAAGCAGCAGCAAATCGATTTGGTGATGACATTCTCACTTGATTGAGAACTTTGTTCGCGATTTATAAGCACAGATCTTCAATCACTATCAATGTTTCGTTAATGAAAATCCAACTTAAAAACGCAACTGGAAACATTGAAATGGAATCGTAAAATTGGAAGTTGGGAAGTCGTAAATTGGTCGTAAATTAGAAACATTAGCACGGCTTGTGTTGCTTTTACGTCCGACAGAGGGCGCTGTTTTCAAAATAGCATGTTTGTACCTGCCACATGTGGAGCATCTACATAATAGAAGACGCACGGTTAATGAACTCTGCTGGTCGGAATGCTGATAAGCGTTAATAAATAAACGGAAGAAATATACAAGTAATTGTCTCCAAGTCCCCGAGTAAAGCGCAGATCAAACCTTGTGCGTAGATCGGTTTGTAATGTGATAGTGCGAATCATGAGTAGATGAGCAAATAGCAGGATGCCCGAAGCTGATAAGTTGGTACAGTACAGTTCAAAGTCTACGGATCTGTGTGGCTGTGCTCGGGTCTGTGTATGTGTAATCAGTTGGTTTACAGTTGCAATCTCAACTGAATCAAATGGAGCGCACACGGACTGGGAGTCCATTTTTAGAATTCTTTCAAAATTAATTCGTCCGTTAACACGACTAACCTTCAGAACGGGGACACATGGTCCATTTGATCCAAACGAGATTACAGCTGTAAACCAGCTGTGGGGTGCTCCAGTATAAGGATGACTGAGCGGAAGAGTACCGGGTACGCATACCTGATGAGCGACAATAACCGCGAAACCGGTTGTGTACTTCCGGGGAAATTTTGTCCTGTCATCCAGACACAGTCCCATACTACTCATTTCGAAAATCCATACTTGGGACCATGTGACCTCGTTCTGAATGTTAGTCATGTTAAGCAACGAATTACCTTTGGATCTATCGGTGAAGAACTTTAGATTTTGGATTATGAACAAACGAACCTTTAGATTTTGATTTATATAGATAAGTAGATATGTGTATTTTTATTTTTTGGTATTTTTGTTTTTTGTGTTTTCGAACCTTCCCGTATTATTTTCTTGGATTCTGGGCCCACTGAATCTTCTCTGAGTTAGCTTCGTTGATGTATTCACATGAAGAACTGTGTTTCTTGGATACGGTTTGATAGGATTAAAATCCAGTTTGTTCGTTTTCCTTTTCCTGAGTAAGTTGGATTTCTTGCGTACCAGAAAAAAGTAAACGCGGTCCAATTGAATGTGTTTGTCGATTGAATTTTTGAGGAATTTCGGCCTCTCAAATAGTCACTTGCACATCTAGTGGTTGCTTAGTCAGAGATATGAAATTCTCCCATACTGAAAGAGTGTCCTCCTTGATCCTCGTGGACTGATATTAGGGAGAATGAATTATATCCTCTGCATCTGGTATATGTTCATTTATTCTCGTGGTAACCTTTCGCTCAGGTTATTCGATGTAATATTTGTCACAGTCCTTGCTTTTCATTTTGCATATATCGTCTCTAATTTCCTGGATTTTGAGCTGCTCTTTAAGTCATTAAATGATCTTCTTAGGGTCTTGGAAGGAGTAAGAGCAGCTGTGACCCCTTTCGGCAGAAGAAGACTTGCCGTTATTTCGGATATGCTTTTGATGTATTGTAGTGATACCTTCGGATGGATTGCGTTCTCCTACTTGGTTCATTCCCGATTTCATACATGATTCTTCTAACGAAATCTTTGAGTATCTTTTCCGTTGAAATATCAGAAATATAGTTCTATTCCTGTGTTCTGAGTCCCAAAGTACTATAAGGAGCTTTGCACTTTTGAACAGAGTTCGGATGAACAAATTCTTCTGGACGACCACTTGTTAGGCTCAACATTCGGTCCGTGTGTGTTGGCTTCCGGTGTACAGAAGTTTGTAGAGTGCCACCGAAAATGCTCTTCACCATTAAGTTCAGAAATGCTAGCTCTCTGTTCTTCTTTATGTCTATGGTGAATTTGATATCACTGAAGAAGTTGTAATTCGCTGAGTATACCTCTCTCTTTTCAAGCTTTTGATGATCACGAAGGTATCGTTCACGTAGCCGCTCCAAGAATTCAGTTGAATTCTTCATAATGAAATTTTCCGAAGAACCTGCACAGCAGATTTTGAAATAATGACGGATATCGGTGATCCCACCTGCGTGCCTTTTATTAGTTCGTAAACAAAGCCATCAAATTTGAAGCACGTATATAGAAGTAAGTACACCAGTTCACAAACCGTTTTTGTCTCCAAGGATTGGTCTGAGTGTTGTTCGTGCAGAAGATCTCATATCGCGTTTTTTGCTAGGTCCACATCAACTGAAGTGAAGAGCACCGCGACATCAAACGACATCAAGGCTTCGTATCCCTCTACTTTGATGTTTTTCAGTTCGTCCATGAACCGTTTCGGGTTGATTATAGAGTGGTCTGGTCCACATACCAGTGGTTTCAGACGTCTTCATGATTCCTTGATCAAATTGTGCATCGCAGTTTCGAGCAAAGAGACGATTGGTCTGAGTGGAAAGCGCTCTTTAGGAACCTTCGAGAATCTGTAGAACTGTTCAGTGTTTGAAGACTCTGCTTTTATCCTTCAGAGTTCTCCCGTGGCAATTCGTTGCATGTCCTGTAACTTCTTCTGGGTTGTATTGATTTTTTTCTGGACTGGCTGTTAGGTCCGTACTGAGTAAGCGATAAGCGGTAATGTAGCTTAATTGTTGTTTTGCCTTCTCAGTGTATTCGGTTTCTTCACGGTAACCGTTATCCTTCCTTTGTTTTTCACATCTGAGAGTGCGTTAAATGGCCGCAGGTGAGATATAGTTGAAACTACGATTTGCCTCAACTAGCCTTTTATCTTTTCCGAGATTCCCCATTATAAGAGCGCTTGTTCAAGTTTGGTCAGGTACTCCTTCCTTGTTGAGCTCTTGAGATTTAAGTTAAGTCCCCCTTTGGGAGTGCCCTGTTCTTCTGTCGTTAGCATTCGGGATGACAGATTTTTGACCCATGAATTGTTCACGTTTTCATCCGTATCCCTTGTGAGCCTATTCAGCTTCTTAGCAATGCGGATCATTTTCCTTTCTAACAATTACCATCTCGTCGTTGGACAGCAGTCGGAGTTTGTGTGCCACTCTCATCATCAGCTACTTGCTGAAATATTTGCTCCTCTGCTTTCACTATACTACTGTGCTTGATCATACGATTGTGAACATTCGTAATTAGCATACTTAATATGCATCTACCTTTCTGCCTTGTTGTCATCCATGATTGCAAATGATTGGTCGGTGGTTTACAATATACACTTGATGGTCAGATATGTTGTCTCATGCCTCCACGGAGAAACAATGATGTTTCACGGGTTGCAGTTCCCCGGCAGGCTATAAAGGTCCAGCGACGAACAGATTTCAGTGCGGCACACCCGAAATAGTTCTCATTACTTCTGAAAATGAGTGTTGATTGTAGCAACCGGTTGGAGGTTTACAAAGGCTTCTGATAGCCGACCTTAGCGTTTAGGTCACAAAAGTTTCATTCCCAGTCGGGGCGAAGCAAGGGACTAAACTACCTCAAGAAAAGAAAAACGAATAAACTGATCTTTAATCCTACCAAGTCGTAGCCGTGAAAATGAATTCCTTTGAATAGGTCAGCCAACCTAACTCCGAGAAGACTCAGTGGACCAAGAATCCAAGAAAATAATACGGAAAGGTTCAAAAACACAACAAACACAAAAAATCCTATATATATTACATATATATATATATATATATATATATATATATATATATATATATAATTAGTTTAATAGGGTAAGGCGCAAAAGTAGATCAGATCTGAGTATAATCTGTGAGGTATTTTGTGATCAGAGGTTTCGGTACCACATGCGCCTCAGAGCTTTTGACCCAGTCTTACAGACAGCATTCCTAAAAGTTTACCCATGGACTATCTGACATCTTGCTCAAAACACTTGTACTCTACTGTAACTGAGTGATAATTCTAATCAAAAAGATAGGGTTGCGGCCATTGTCAATGCCCACAGCCTCCTCCATCTATCTACACAAAACTGAATTTGTCAGTATTTTCAGGCTCATTTAAAGCTCACGTTAAATTACACTACAAACTTTCAGTAGGACCCAGAGGGACCTAGAAGCATTCAAGAACACAGCTGTTGACTACTGTGTATACCTTCCCTGATTGGTAACTCCTGTTCATTGATATCCTTGACATCTGGCTGCTTCGATGACCCCGTACTACATTCTTCTCAGAAGACCAGTCGCCGATTATCTTACAAAACGAACGGTAGGTGACAGGTGGCTTCAGTGATGGCTCGTCCACAAGCGAGATGTAAACAAAATCGAGCACATAACAAAGTATGATGGTAGTTCACAGATCCGAACCAGCGTGAGTGATCATCTTCCACTGATCAATACCACAGGTGGCTAAAGACCTTACGACACACTGCATCTATCCGTGGAAGGCGAGATTGTTAGAAATGATCGGAAATGGAGTCACTTAAAGCTTGATTGTCGTCTACGTAACACCCGACTGAAATGGTTTCATAAACAAGGCGGAAATAGAACTCCTATACCAGAATGACAGCCATTCGAGAGCAGGGTGGTCTTTTGGGTATGCAGAAAACAAAAGCTGATTAGCAGGGGCTACAAATGAGGGCAGGACATGGACCGTGTTGATCACATAGAAAGTCACTGTCATGTAGTCTGGCGGATCAGTTTCTCAACATTACGCAACAAACCATTCTCTTCTAGTTAGTCATGGAGTAAAAAAAGACAACTTGTATTAAGAAAGCACTATGCAGCAAAGACCAGGGGCCAGTTTTCCGTCTTCAAACACTCACTAAGACCAAAATGCGCATACCGGGCGGAATTTGAACTATCTTACGAAAACTAAAGGGAATACGGTAAATTATCCGATTGTAACTGATTTTCAGTAATGGACAGAATAGTGTAACCTTTTTTTTGCCTAAGTATGCTTTGCCTCATTCAGTTTTGAAATTGCAAAAGACGTGACAGGAAAGCACTCGAAATTGCCCAAAACCATCCATAAGAATAATTTGCTGTTTTGTTTTCTCTCAAATTCTCTCAACTCTGCCACATACAACGTGAATGATAAATATGGTGGCAGTCAAACTTTATGATATTTTGCTACTCAGGTAACCATTTACAAGTAGTTTATTCTGATGATCAACGTAACAAATAATTTCCCATTTTTCAAAGTCGAAAAACGTTGAACGAATTGTTTTCTTTGGATTGAATTCCTATTTCCGACTTTTCCTATGACAGCTCGTAACAGAGGGTCAGTGCTTAAAATTCTACAATAATTATTATTTGTGAAAATACTGTTGTGGCAAACAGTGAGCAATTGAATTTCTGTGGTCTTGAGCACTGTCATAAACAGGTCTGAAGCTCACACGTGCATAGCTAGCAAGAAGTTGATTATGATTCATTATGAAAACAAAAGCAGTAGGTTCACCCACGAATGGCTGTATTGAAAACATAGCTTTCCACAACACAAATTTGAACACAGAAGTCAATAGCATTAAATTGCACGATGTATTCCGGACCTTTTCGCTACATCTTCACTAGTGCATACTGCAGTCAAGGTGATCATTTATAAATGGTAAATTGAACGTTCTCATGAGATCAAAGGCAAAAGTGCACACACACACACAACTAATGATAGCAAATGAAAACGCGTTACCAAGGCAAGGCTAACGTAATTATCCATGGATGAACATATTCCGGTTTGGTTACAAAGAACAATGAGCGGACAGATACAATCAGTGACGTCATCGAACGCACGCAGAACACTCAGGTAATCCATTACGAAACACCTGTGGGAGACAAATCACTGTGTTAATCTGAGCACGGCGTTCACCGTAACTAATGTCACAAAAAATCAACGATTATTGAGATACGCGGAGGCACTAGCAATTAACAAACGTCATCCTCAACTGTGCAAACAGCGAGAATGGATAATTACGTTAGCCTTGCCTTGGTAACGCGTTTTCATTTGCTATCATTAGTTGTGTGTGTGTTTGCACTTTTGCCTTTGGTCTCATGAGAACGTTCAATTTACCATTTATAAATGATCACCTTGACTGCAGTATGCACTAGTGAAGATGCAGCGAAAAGGTCCGGAATACATCGTGCAATTTAATGCTATTGACTTCTATGTTCGAATGGCTGTATGTTTATTTCGAATACTTTATCTAGGCATCAAGGTTACGAGAGGGGGGCGTATAACAATCATTTTATTTCAGCGTCGATGGAGAGCAGTGTGGTTAAAGGCAGAAAATTCCATTTTTTTCAGTGAATAGTGGAGAGGGATAAATAGTTATGGGAGTCCGTCGAGCACTCGTTTCTTTGACCGGCTGAGCTCGAAATCACTCGCATATAAAAGCACCTTTTTCACACTATACATGTGAAACACGGTATCACGATAAGGCGCTCTGGAGTAAAGCTAACACCTCCCACTTGAACAGTGATGTTATTTACGTTGTGATAAAAAATATGCAAAAAGTGTTGCATTTTCCCATTGAGAAAATATCTCATTTAGTACGTGTCCACTTTTGCAAACGACGGTGAAGAAAGTTAAGCAGACTCCGCTTTCAGCCAATTTCAAACCAGCACCGAGCGCCAAACAAAGGTGACCACGTGTTGCGATCGCAAAGAAATTCGACTTGAATCGCAAATTGTTTTGGCCATCTGTTTACTTTATGTGATCTGTGATGAGATTTGGAGGACCCACAAAGTCTCTATTTACGATAAGAAATTTTCAGAGATGGTCATTCCAGTAACTTCGGGGTCTCAAACATCATTAAGCCAATAAATCATTGTCCTCCTTGTCAGGTGAGTGTTTGCAACAACACCCTGAACAATCTTTTTTGAAGTGAACCCCCGTGTTAAGTGTCACTGACCCCGAGGGGATTCGAACCCACGCACAAATTCCGTGGACATTTCAGTAGCGCGTGAGCTCTATCAGCTGAGCTACGAGGCCAAGCAGAAGGGTTTTTGACTTTTCGCATCGAGTTTTAACTGTTGGATCGTTTCAAAATAATTCCAAGTATGCCAAAAACCCCGATGAACCTTGAACAAAGCCGAATTAATCGAACTCAGAAAATAAATGTATCTATGACCTCAGGTTAGTAGTTCTTCTGGGAAGGCCAAATTGTTGCAGGTTGATGCGCCATATCAAGTGCCACAAAAGGCTGGGTACCTAAATACCCATGGAGAAATTAAAACATCTACTGAAATCTTTACAGTAGTCATACTATGGACGTTTTCGGCTTTCCAGTTCTACAATTCCCCCCGTTCGTTTCAATTTAGTTAATTTTAGGATTAGGATTTAGTACTGAACAATGAAACTGATGCGTGTCCTGTGCATTGGACTTCGGAGGCAAAAACGATGTAGGAGGTGGAACGCGGAATGATTGGTGGTTTAACAAGTGGAATGACAGACTCTGTGTCCAAAACACAGAAACGAATTACCGAGAACAGAGGCTGGTCCATATAATAAATCCGAGGATTAATATATACATGGCATGATTCATCATGCAGTGTGAACAATTAACTCCCCAATGAAAACCATGCAAGCACTGTATGACTACTTTGTCTTCTGAGCAGAGTGAGCAGGGTCAATGTGAAGCTTATTAACCACCTCTTCTGACCTTATAAGGAACTTCCCTACGGTTTAAAGCGGAACCGAGTAGACCCACACGTTTACCTTTCAAGAACCAAAATATGTGGCCAGATCAAGAGACCGCTTGTGGAACAGAAGCATTTCCATTTCACGGGACGCTTTCAGAGACGTTTAAATATCCTTTGGACTCAATGCGAAGTCACTGCTCACAGTTATTAGTAATTCCTTGATAATTACCAAGCTGATCCTAGGGGCTCTCTTCTAGAATGAGTAGGCTCCCAGCGGAAAAGCCATCATTTTGCAATGGTGAACCTTCCGGTAGTATTATGGTGGACTAATCATTGGACACTGGTTACCATGCTCTCTCGTGCACCTCTTCTCTTAGTTCAATTGATTCCAAATTGTTGCACAAAACTTGATTTGAAGATCCGCCAACATCGTGTACGTTCGTGTTGCAGCTGTGACAAATGGGACGCGAAAATATTGGCGCATTCGCCAAACGTTTGCGACACCTAGTCCAACCTGGTTATTCCCAATAATTCTATTCGTTTCGTTACAAAATCACCCTCGGTTATCATATTCGACAAGTCACTTACACAAGGACAGGCTATAAAAAACAGGTCTACTTTCTAAAAGGAAAATCGGGTCTTTTGTAACCACATGCAACCCGCAGAGATGGTCATGCGTTCACAACCGACAGGAAGGGCACAACAATGACATCGTTTTGTACAAAACAGAAACATCAGAAATCAGACCCTAATGACAACGAAATACCTAAATGAGATCATACTAGGCTTTTACTATAAAAACACTAGTTTTCTGGTCTAATCTGTACACTTTACGTGACAGATTTAGTTATACTGTTGTGTACCAAAGTCTTAAACCTTTCTGATATTCGTACTGCTGCAGCAACAAAACAATCACTTCTGATTTTTGACTCGATTTGTTCGTGAAAGTGTGAGAAATTGGAAACAGTATGATATCCTTGTACGGGGCTCTTTGGCAGAATGACTAAGTGAATAGCACAAGCGTGTACGACGGGGTGGATGATCATCGGTCACCTGTGCATATTTTGTATGTGGTAGAAACCTAAGCCCAATAAACATGTCTGAAAATACTTCCGCGAAAACCATAAAAATCACCCGTAGGAATGCAGTCCAATCGATTTCGGCTTGGTTTGGAAAATAGCGGCATCAAGCAACTTCACATTCATGTCTCAGCGCTGTCAAAGAGGGAAGCCTAACCCATCACTGATTGACTGATGTCCTGTTGAAGGTTTCCTTAAACTTGATCCCTCTCCGACCGCCGAAGTCCGCAGACTGTTGTCCCCAATCCCGTATACCAGATTAGATTATGTATTATGTGAAGTATTATTTTTTCCACTGTTCCCAGTGCACTCACGGTATCGTCAAAATGGCATACCTACTATCTCCTGGAATCAAACGGAAGATAAGCAATTGATATAACTCTGAAATTAACTTTTAACTCTATCGTCACGACTTTTGCAGCTGTTGCACACATGATCGGACCTGAAGTCTGCGAATCGGGAAAATAAGCAGAATCTTAGAATCCTAGAACTTGGACTTCCAGTTCAATACAACCGACGGATTGCGGTATCACGAAGATCCCTGACGGAAGGAAACTGGTCTCCATTCCACCCATACTCAAGAAGAGAACTAACAAGTTTTGCCCAGTAGTATGCACTTCTGTTACTCTCAAGGTGCTTGAACGATCTTCACTACGGCAACTATATCCTCAGCCTAATGTGTCTGACCCCAACCAATTCGCCTACCGTCGTTTACGTTAAACCCTCCATGCCATCGCTTCTATCACACAATTTGTTTCGTCGTCGCTAGATGAGAAATGTATGGCGAATAGGGTCTGTTTCTTCGATTACAACGACGTTTTCAGCTGTTTGGAGAAATCCAAGTTACCACAGGTCCAAATGATGTATACTCGATTTCCAATTACTTTTCTGGTAGAATACAGTTTATGCAATTTCGTAGTAAAACCCCCATACTTCCATCCACACAAGGTGTCTTATAGTGAGCAATCCTATCTCCGTTTTCTCAACGTATGTGCTCCCCATGTTTGTCCAGGACGGCGATGTTCTTGTAAAATATGCCGATGATGATTCTTGGTATGTCAAACCCTTGTCAGCCTACAACATCTCTTTTACAGGACAGCATTTTTGAGCTTGCTAATTGGTCCTCCATACACAACCTGCGAATGAACGCACCGAAGTCTTCTGAAATGCTATTTAGTCATTGCTAAGGTAGGTATTCTAATCTTCTGGAATCCACTTCCTCCTTGGCCATAAACAGTAACTGCATAGGCAGAAGTTCATCAATGAAGTACCTTTGTGTTACCATTGCCCGTGACCTTTCTTGGTCCAAACATGCCACCGCGGTCCTTCTGAAGATAAGACGGCTTACGTTTTATGTTTTAAGACCCAAATCCTTTAGTATTCAAATTTATCTCATCCGGAAATTTGTTTACTCTCGCATTCTAGCCCACTAACCCTATGCTTCGCCTGTAACATTCCCTGGATTGCTAGTTAAAAACCTTAAGCTAACAGTACCTTTTCCTGAAGCACTAATCCAGAGGTAGTGGTATACCGCAAAATCAGTTAAAGCACTTTATAATGCAACAACACATCGGTTCACGTACAACGTTCTCCCGTAGGAGAACGGCTGACAAATCGCGCCCGCTTTACCCCGATACCAGTGAACGTATTTCAACATCATCCACACGATTCCGATTTAAACACCCACATGTTCGCACCAAAACCTACAAGTCTTCCACAGTAAGGCATCTCGCCCGCTTCCTTGTTAACCCTGATGCCACAGTAACGAAGAAATAAAAACATGTGAGGAGTGCCTTTATTTGAGCAATCAGACTAGTAAAGTCGGTAAAAATTTGCACAACCGTTTATACAATTCTTCCTCCAGACCGCGCTGCAGCAACACTGATCATCCGGCTGTCTGAGTATTTCTGCCACATTCTGGCCAGGTGCCTGCGACCATTAGCCTAATTCTTTTATTCACTATTTTCGTTCCGTTAGTCCGATTGTTCCGACTGACCGTTTGATTGGCAGATTCTCACATGGACTAACTTGCTGGTTGTCTGAAATCCCGCTGATCCCCATCTACTAATCCGTATGCCTCCTTTTGTCTGTAGCGGAGTGCTTTCGATGTATTCACCGTCAGTTCTTTGGCCTATATCTCTGAATTGGTTGGTCCTGTGGGTTTGATACTCCTATCGTTCTGTTGCTCCAACATTCCCCGCTACACTATCACTGCAGGACTAAACACAAAGCTGATTTGACATTATACTTCACTCTTTGTATCAAGTTGTAATTGAAAGTGATTGTATGGCTGCCAAATCGCCACCTTCTGGTGTGTAAAGCGTATACTTCATTTGACTTACTCAACAGAATATCGTTAAGTTTTCAGTATATTAAGTTCTACGAATCGGAGTTTGGGTAGAATAGTCAAAATTCTCAGATGATTCAAAAGTGTGATGTTTCCTGCTTCAGCAAGATCTGAATTCATGACCAAACACAACATTCAGTGTAACCACGTGTGCATTAACAGTTGCACCGCGAGGTCACAAATTGAGCTTAAGACACTTCGCACGTGGATCACGTGGGTAGCCAGCTTACTTCGACGTGTGATATTTTCCAGTTATTCTGTAAGCTTCAGAAGGCAGCACGAGTTTTTGAAGCTTCAACCTGACCCCACCGGCTGACCGTGTAATACAACTTGATTTCTAACAGTGATTTTGGTAGATTCCAAAAAATTATCTCTGTGCTGGGTCATAAGTGATAAGATCTAATACGATGGAAAAAAATCCGAGAGGAAACGAAACTGTTGAAGAAAGAATAGCTGTGATAGCGGCTCGCGGCGAATCTCCAAGAAATGGTTGCTTAGATTTGCGTATCCCATGACTGACTGCGATGCGCTTCGTTTGGAACTCAGTTATTGTCACTTTAATAGTATACTCACTATCATTTCGAGTTTGCTATTAGAGGGAAAATTTCATTCGGATTAGAGACACACCATGTTCTGTTTCATCGTCGGCAATCTCGTTTTTGTGCACTTTGGACTAACTCAAGATAAATTAAGAATGGCGGGTGTGCTGAAGACATCTAGTCGCACAACTGCCAGGAGGATAACCTTTCCCGCATTGGTTAGCGCCAGCCTTCGGTTCTTATTTAAAAGGATTTCTTTTCTAACCAAGATTCTGAACTCTCGTATTCACTCGAATACCTCTGTGTTCTGCACTCAAGAATCTTAGTAAAATAAAGTACTGAAGGCGATTTTGCTCTTCTTGAAATCTTTGAGCGCTTTCATCAAGATAGAAAACAATCCAGAAGGAGGACGTGCAATGATATGATTAGTAAAACAATTCCGAATGGTCCAGTAAATCAGAAGTTTTCTTCGCTTTCTCCTATAACCATACTGACTGAGTGATTTTTAGATGTCATCCCAAAACTCTCGCCTTTTCAAGGCATGGTTGTCAGTAATCTGCACTTAACTCCCTTCTGCTCCCAAAAAAGTGTCAATCTCTTATTTGGAGCTATCACACCAATTTTAATTCTATTGCTCTCTGAATTTCGTTACATACCCAAATACCCCCTACTTGCTTTCGGACTAAGTGACGCAGGAAAATGTTTTTCCAAAAAGAATAATCACAAACCATCCTGCATTTTTCCGCCTATAAATGGAAGCTCCTGTTTTAACGAGTACTCGCACTTCACTGCCCTCAAATCCTTAATTTACTCATCCAGCGCAGTAGTGACTCGTAGGGAGGAGACAAAAAAAACGTCATCACTAGAAACTAGCCACTTGTCATGACGGCCATTTGTATGCGATCTCCTCTAACTCTATCTTTGTAGCTTCCCTTAGAATGCCTTCTCTATCCACTACACGTACTTATGAGGACATTGAATGCCGTGTTTGACTTGGGTTAAACAATGGAGATCGCATTTTTTTAATAGCGGCGGGATAGCTCCTTCTTTGCTAAGATCCCTAAGAATGTAAAATGAACTAGTAGGCTTCTGTAAAGTGTCATTTTATCCTGATCAAACGGGAGGTTGGGCTTTTGAGTACTTCATTTGCTCACCAATTTTTCGGCACTGCAAATAGTAAATTTCTTTGGAACAGAATCAAGCATCTATGCGAAAAACGCATTTGCCAGCTGACTGAAATATAGACATCGAATGTTTGAATGCTGCGTCTATTTACCTATCCACGGACAACCTGCCGTCCTATACTCTCTATTTCTGAAGAAATAGAGATATTCTACTCACACGTTATTTAGGTTCCTTTCAATCTCAAAGGCAGTCTCCGCTGTGGGTGCGGGAGGCTTATTCTCCATCCCTCTCAAAATTCGATCAATTCTACCAGCCAATGTTGATGGCCTACCTCATCAATAAATCCGTACCAGTCTTAGTCTATCGCGTTCCCCCTTTGTTTGCTTTGAATTACCCCTATCACCTTGCTTACAAACACAACGGATGTACTGTGAACGTAATTACTTCAGTTTGCCATTTCACTTTTGAAAGCTCTAATGTGCAACTGCTTTGTTTCTCGAATGTTCCACGGTCTTTGACTCGGTCCCCCGTTCTTTCCTTCTTCAACAGCTAGTCTTTCTATTGTCACACTTTTCTGCTGTCATAGTTAAAGGACTAATTTTCCGATAGAACTCAACGCACAAAGGTTGTTAACTGTTTGTCGAGTCCCTTGGTCAACAAATCTGACTTTCTTTGTGGTCCTATTCATTTCCCTTATTTTTCACCAAATATATTTTGAAAAGAAAAGCCAGAGTACCGTCAGTTATGCTCGGGACGATTTCACTGCATCGCAACACGATGCGGCGGTCAAACAATCACCACGGTGGGCTTCTGGCGCTCCCGTCCCGGGTTCGAATCGCTGGGCTGCTGCCGGCCACTCCCTAATTGGCAGCGAATCTCTTCATGAAATTCCTGTACTATTACCACATGATAAAAAGGAAATGCAAAACAATACTATCCGAAAATTGTAGGAAACAAATATGGCGAATAAATCTCATCACCACGGTAAGCACAATTCAAGAAACAGTTCTTTTTGGTGACACAAAAGCGGTTTTCATGGCGGTGGCCTGGCAAACCTGAAAAACTTTGTCGCATATACGAAGCGTAACACAGCCTTTTCGATCAAGATAAGTTGCGTCATCAGAAGATGACCGACGATGTAGTCTTATTGTTTTCTGCGATGTCATCGTACGTTTGACCTGGTCCTGATTGCATCCCAAAACACTTGACCTAACTTGGAATATCCAACCATTTGGTTATGTAACTGTCGCGCTATTCGACCCACATAGGTTGCTCCGCACCTAAAGTGAAATTTGCCAATCATTAGATTTGATGTATAGAGGTAGACGTTGGTTCACTGAGGGTGCGGGGATCCCAATCGTTCGATGAACACTTCGAGAAACTGGCGCACACTGGGTTTATTCCACAGTGTAAACTATCGGTTTGTCTCCTTAATTTCCGACTCAAATGCGAGTTTGTCAACTTACAGATGCCTTCAGCATAATGCAAAAACAACACGTATCCTTTTGGTCAAATTTCCGCATTCATTTAAAACAACGGCTGGAGCACAGCAAACGATAAGGTCTCGATGACTACGATTACTGACAGCTACCTAGATAAGCGCAAATTTCGACCGAATTTGATAACACAAAGTGTTTTATTGCGGTATTCTTTAGTCTGATAATTATCAAAACCCAATATTTGCATTCCCAGGGAAATGATCCGCTTCAAATATGAAACCATAATTCCAGTTTCACTGAAGTCGTTTTTGTTATTGCCAAAAATCCATCGCTACATGATCGTTAACCGTAAAAGTTTATAGATGCACTAAGACGTCAGGAGGAATTGTACAATGTGTTTAGTACGTCCATAGTCATTCAGAGAAGGCCCAAATGCGTAAATCACTACTTTCGTAAACTACTCTACGTTCTGACCTGGAAAGACGGCCGATGCAATCAGTTAACGACAATTTGGTGTACGAAGGACTCCTCGCAATTTCTTCTATAGCTTCCCGCTATCTTGCAATGAAATTCGAATCAGCAAAACAAAAAGTGGTGTAAATATTCAATACTATACGGTTCAGTGTAAGTGAACATCCTATAGAATTGGAAATTTTGCAAGTGAATTAAGATTTTCCGAAACTTCAGTTGTATTGGACAGGAACTAAACAATGCACAAAAAAGAAAAATCATCAGTCGACTTGGCCGATGGTCATCCTAAATGTGTTCTGTAAAATGAGGCAGTATGATAGTTAGATAATGTGGAAAACCCACGGAACACATTGAGAACAAGTGAACATGTTCGGATAACTGAAAGCGAGTAGTATGATCAGTCGAGGATGGTATTTACCTACACCTTGGTTTATCGAGTGGTGCATAACACAGAACAAGGCGTCTGATGGATGGGGTTTACACGCTAGAGAATCCAGTTCACTCTGACCTTATACTACCGTTCCGCTTCTGCAGGACTGAATGCTCTGCCTAACCTAATCGAGAATATTTGGGGAATTCTGTCTCCCCGATCATTTACAGAGATGCCACGGATTGTGCGTGCTAAACTGAACACGTGATTATCTCGAGTAACATTCACCAAAATATGACCCATTTTATCAGGAAAGGCATGCTGGGATGTTATATAGAGGTCCTAAATCAATAAGGTCAAAAATGGTGGTTTTAAGATTTGAGTAGGTAACTTGTTTGGGATCTGGCCACCATTTTCGCGATTGATTTTCCCATTTTTACCCGAATCTCGTCTCCTGTGCTGAATTCCCGACTGTCATTCGGTACCCCAGGTTAGAATGACACCCGTTAGTTTCTCGACAGAGGTGGAATTCTTTGGGCAAGTATAAGTGCGCCAAAGGGCAAAAATCAGGGGAGCTGATAAGCAGCCGCCAGGTGTATTGTAACAAGAAGGCAAAGCATGAGTGATACAGCTGCACCAAACGTATCAGACAATTCATAATGGCAAGTCATCATGTAGACCAGTTCGTAATGTTCGTTTTCACGCCTGCGCTACACCAACATTGATCCTCATGTTACATTCGCATTTCGACTCATTTCCCAACCTGTATTTGTGAGCATTGAGCACGCTCTTATTCGCACCATAACTGTTGTGTTGTTCCGATTTCCTCGAGTTACGTCCCCACTCACAGCTTTCAATTTTGGCCACAATTCTATCTGTCGGAGTTCTGTTGCAATCCACTCGTTCCTCGTTAGAATCTTTTGTGTTTGCTATGTGCGGCCCTGTTCGAAATTCTTTCCGTTCTTCCTCTTCTAATTTTTTTTATTCTGCTTGTGGCTCCTGGTCGGTTGAATCAACAGATCCCATAGTCACTGTCATTTGTCTTACCAGGAGTCCGCACTGTATTATACATTCACTATTATATTGTATATGACTCCGGAAGGCAGAGATTATTTTGTGACAGCATGTTTGCGCGAGTATTGGTTACACACACATACAATAAGTGCAAGAACGGTCTAGCCAAAATCACCAGACGGGTTCAACTGCGTCTCAAGGTCAGTAGTCATATGATAGGTTCTAACACGCGAAAGTGACCGTTCAAATGTGTGATCATAGCTACGTGCAAATATTCCGTGGTGGCACAAAAGTACTGACAGTCGCCCCTTATTTTAAGCATATCACGAAATGTTCATCATTAAAATACACGGAATGCTTGAGATTTGACGTCATCCAGGTAAAATGTACCATGTCTCCTCGTTTTATCCCCGCATTGCGGACCTATTCGGAAGGTATTGAGCACTTTAATTTAGTCGTGAGTGTTTTCTGAGAATTCCGTACTGTTTTCCACGATTCGTTTATTATTCCAGGTGATGTCATCACGTGCACACTAATGATGTCACTCCGGGAGGAGAACGGTTTACAACCGAAATGTCAAGCTCCGTGATCGCCGGTACATCAGAATCAATGATGCAGTTTGAGTTAAATGGATGAATCATCAGTGCAGCACACCGTGCAGTTTCTACCACATTTTTTCGGCCCAAGCCGGAATCAGTTTCCAAAATCTTCGTTATAAATTACAGCTGTAAATAACATTTTGGTTGCCAGTGTGCCTTTGGAGGTTTTTGAGCAATGAATGGACTGTTGATATGCATAAGTCCTGCAAGAGATTAGTTCTCATCCGATGGCAGTTGAAAAGCCAAAACACAGGCAAGCGTTTCTGGGTTTGAGTCTCAATATGGCCCGTTGACTTGTCTCCTCGTAACTGACCACCATCTAAAAATATTGTAACTTTCTTTCACAATACAGAATGAAGATTAACGGGTTTTTAGGTCAGAACAACCCCGAAGAGGATTTTTCACGTCTGGTGAGTCATTTCTCATTTGATATCAAATCTGATTTGTATGTTCACGACGTCACCTGTAAAGTATCTATATTGTCATTAGCATAAACTACGGACGTGCAAAAACGTGGAAGGAATCCGGAAGAAACCGATACAATGCAAGAAAATTAACCGTAACTTGGTGTGCCAAGATATATTCGACGAATTGTATTCAGAGGTTGCGCCTGTATAGCACGCATGCTGTAAAGTGTTCCCTGTTCAGACTTCCGCTACCAGTCATATATCCCCGGGACCGAATAACTGAATCGAGAAAGACAAACCGGAATTTTTGATTCCTACGTCGATGCGAGACCATGCTGCTACATTTCTCCCAGTTGTTTTCAAAGAACGAAAACATGAGCAAGTCATTCGTGGTCATCTTATTCACAGCTCCCGGCACACTGCACTGTCAATGCGTTATCATCCAGCAACACAGTATTGCCAACATAATATAGATCAGCCGATTTGATTCCTGGAAATCTGACCTTTGTTTGACCGAACTGAAAACAAACTGGGTGGAAATATGATGGGGATGTACAACAGTCTTTTAATAATCCAAGAACATGGACAAACAACGATGAAGGTCGATCACATGTGCCAATACGAAATGAATTCCGATATGTTACAACTTTTGGAGTGGAACCTTCTTGTCCATGGACGCCATTACTTAACTGATAGTTCAACGAATTATTTCCATCAATAGCAAAGAAGACCATTGTGATTTCGTGAAACATGATGACTACTAGCCATTGGTGCCAATGGTGTTATGCACTTTCCTCATCAATAAATTTCGGCCATCACTTTGAGTATTCCATTCATCTCGTTCTGAAGATATTACCGAGACTTCTCGTACAGATTTGATACTGTCGCCAATGCCCATTTTCGGACAGACGGTATTATAATAACAAAAGATTTTGTGCTACAAGAGACCGGGTAAGTGCCGCATAAGTGAGAATCAAAGTTAACACATCATTCAGAATTCTAAATTGTACATCATGATCGTAAAAGCTGTAAAGCGCGAATACGAATATGGTAAATCTGCTGCCACTTACAAAATCACGTGAGAGAACTTTTAGGACAAAGCCGGTCAATCCATTCTGATTTTATGATTTAAAAAAGGATACAAAACGGAGAATTATATTTCTCTAATAAAGTGTCATCCGTAACCAAGGTGAAATCACCAACGCTCGTGATCGTATGTTAACAGAAACGACCAAATCTGCTGATCAAAAGATGTGTATGACATTACGTTTCTGCCATCGAAGATAGGATCAGATGTGAAGAATAAAGCGAAGACCCAAATGAGGCTAAGATGAAGTAACGGGAAAACCGACTACACGTGAATCAATTTTCAGGGACTATAAGAGGATGAACAGATAGACAATGAAACTAACAAATGGAAATCGAGTTGGTGTAAAAAATGACCGATTTTTCGGATCATAAAAATGTGAATGATCCAGGAATAGGTTCATATTTCCCGCCGGGAAGCATGAATACAGATATAAAACAGTGCATACTGGCCTATTAGGAAGCCACAACGCAGGTGAGTAAGCCGTTAACTGAATGAGTGCATTTAAGTATTCGCAAAGTGTTCTTAGCAAAGAAGATCGACTTGATGCACGAAGATTTATATGCTAGCTTCCTGATTATGCAGCTATCCTCAGGGGCTAGGAAGATTCCAGCGTCTCGAAGAACAGATTCTGAAAATGAACGGAAAATACCAACTGATGAGGTTCATACCTACTGTGTTGAGTTAGCTACTTTGTCGATAATTACTCTTTTATGTAAAGTTTCTTTTGTACTGAAAAACAAATCTATAGCTAATGCAATAAAATGCATTGTTCTGTTGTTGCATCAGATTTCCTCAGTCCTCCGCCGTCTTACAATCTCAACTATAAGTGAAATAATACCAGTAACAAACCAATGGTGTTCAAGGACTAACGTGAATAAAACAAGTATTAACTGTCCATGGCTTACATTCATAATCTGTTTCGCCGACCACTTTCCACATTTGGAAGCCTCTAACCCGCCGTGACCCTCTTCATGAAATATTGTACCACTGTTACACAATAAAAGTAAGCAAATAAAAAGATAAAGAGGTACAGATCTCCAGTAATACGAGACTGATATGCTTTTCACGTGGTCCGGCAAGAGGAAAACAGGCTTCGACCATGAAATGAAATCACTTCGGCAACAACGCAGCTGCGTTTGTCAAATGAGGCATTTCAGATCACGTCGGTTGCATAACGTCGTTACGTTTTTGATAAATCTGCCACACAATTGCCAGTGGGTCTATGGATTCAGTCGTAGGGCCAATTTCCCTCAAATTTCTACTTACGACAACTCTAGTACACCCAAGCCCCAAGTAATAAGTCCGCAATCCGAGTGTCCGGTGTCAGTGTATTTAGATTCGAGATTTTCTACTACAGTAAATATCCTGCTCATTTGCAGACGTGTAGAAATCGGGTTTCATAGGTTCTTCAGATTATGTCTAACGTTGACAACCGTCACAGTGAATTCACGATGCTCTCTGTTTTAAAAGAGGTCCAAGTCCATTTGGAACAAACAACTCATAGCTCAATTATTTCCAAGTACCTTCAGTTCCAGTTTGCAAATATTAGTAGCTCCTCCTAAATAGTGTTATCTGATTTGTTCCGTTGATTTTACGAACAATTATAGCCACCACAGTTATTCTGTATTCATCTATGATTGACAAACTATGCTCTGATAGGCGATTATTTTTCCACGTGTACAATGGCCTAGAAATACGGAACCTGTGTTCTCCTCAAATGCGAGAAAGTCGGTTCAGTTAAGTCACAGATTTGGATATTAGAGTTCAATGGTTATTCTGCTGAACACGTGATCAGCATTTACAAGCACCGGTATTCAACTTACCTGACTGCGGCAGACCTAAATATGTTCTAATAAAGTGACGATAAACGATTGTGCCATGCATTATCCACTTCATTCTGCCACTCAAAACAATTGTATGATATCCAATGTTGTTGCCGTCGAATACTTGATCATGGGTTGGACTTGGGCTGACGCGCGCTGCGGGGGCCAATCATTGGGCGGCCCAATGTGACACGTTCATGCTCTTCATGCATCTTGGTTTCGGAGATTTTTCGTGTCTTCCTGGAAACGCATTCGTCATGAGTTAACATAAAATATTGCATGTTATATAATATAATACTAAAATGTTTACAATGGTTCGATCCCAAACAGATATGTTTCGCTCGAAGTGGCATAATTCATCGATTCACACTCTGAGTGACCAAGAAATTTCATAGTTTTTCTTGTTTCTGTTATAAATTCCAAAGTTTGACTAACCCAGACATCGTTCACTTCGACCGCAAATACCGTCACCATATTTTTTATGTATAATACTTGCTCCGCCTACCTAAATCCTCGCTGTCACTTACCTGTATAGTTCGGTTTGAACAAGAATTCGCATAGTGCCAGAGCGCGACGATTTGATTTGGAGACCAAAGAAGTTTTGACGCTGCTGTCGCTTATCTAAGCCGCATTAGTAGAATACGTTACACATAATAAGACAATGTTCAGCTCAGCTTTTTCATGAATGCATTTGTGTACCGATGCATCACGACCGTCAACTGAGCTTCCATTGATAGTCACCTGGGTACACCTTTTGACAGAGTTTTAGTATGGCCTGATGACTCAGTCATACATCAAAACCAGCAGAAAGTCGATTTTTGTAAAACGATTGCACCAACTAATAAACGGCAAATTTATGATTCTAGCGTCCTTTACTGCCACCAAATCGTGAAAAATATTTCTTTGTTTGGCTGACTGTCCTTTGGACTCCACCTTCCGCACACAAACCGCAGGTCATCCGATCAACCTTGCACTCTGAAAGTCCGGTCTGGGCTGATCCGAATCACTGAGTTCAGTTTGTTCAGATGTCGTCCTCTATGATAGCCAGCAGTGAACAACAGTTTCCGGGGCGCAGTGGTAACACACGCCTTCGAGGTGAAAAGGCTCGGGTTCAAACCCTGGGTGCGGCGGAGGATATGCACCACTAATGAGCTTTAAAAAGAGCGAAACTGTAGTCTGATACTTCCGAGTGTAGGGTTGATCGGATGACCTGTGGTTTGTATGTGTAAGATGGAGTCCAAAGGGCAGTGGGCCAAGCGAGTGTGGTCAACCCCACACACTACTCGCAAGTAATTGTGAGATATATACAAATGTTTTTATTCGTTACTCAAATGCAACAAAATTTCGTAACATTATTATTTTTATTGAACGCTTGTGCCGTAAAGGCCCACCACACCATGAGAAATAACCGGTCACCAGACCCTGAGACTTGGAGTGCATAACCACTTAAGGTCCCGATAAGTCAGATATGGTAACGGCCCGGGCGACCGTCAATTACTATTACCAGTGAACAGTGGTGGCGAGAATTTCAACCGCCGACCTCAGATATGGTAATCAAACGCTCTAAACCACTCGCCGCGATAATTGCAAATGAGCTGCGCACTCCTTTAACTGTACTACAGAACATACGCACATTTGCAGCCCGACGAGTACAGCTAGATTTCTGACTCGTTATTCTGTGTTCTATTCGTCAGCTGAATTCTAGTTCTGGATGCGTGTTACGAGCTCCCAATGCTATTTCGGCAGAACATAACTGAGATAACGGCGAATAAAACTCCTACTGACCGTAAATGTATGAAGATGAGTGGAGAGAGGTGCACCGGATGAGCGGCAATAACCGTGGAACCAGTTGTGTGCATTTGAGTAAGACAACGCGTACCGAACCTAAGCACCCCGATCATTAAGCGCTACAAAGCGTGTTGCATTGCTTGGTGTCGCCACCCAGAAAGGCGGTCTCACCACTGCACTTCCCATCGAAGTGTTCTCTGGGAGAAGTTTAACCCATCGTCTACTACGTCTGACAAGTTGCCCTTTAGTGCATGCTCTGTAGCAACGTAGAGAAGAAACGAACATATAGGAAAGTTGACTTATTCCCTAACCCGGTCTGAGATAGACGAAGTCAATGCACAGACACCAGCTGTAGTAGTGATATGCCTCTCGGCATCCTCATTCTGAACCTGTCACTGCAGACTGCCCAGAAAATTGTCTGGTCAATACGAGACCCCATCTAGAAATCTGAAACCGGATAACTTTATTCCCACTCAAGTTCGACTGTTAATCAGCGTCCCAAATTGACTCATTGAGTACATGGTTTAGCTTTGCACTGACTGAAACTAGAGCGACAAATATCCAATTAAATGGGAATCCATGTAAACAACGACATCGCTGAACGAACTCGGTGATCAATAGTGCTTGAGGTATGCAACAAGGAATGTCAGACAAGACAGACAGTAAACGGTTGTCCGGTGGTAGTTCGACTGTTCATATTTACACGCGTTAAATTAGACGTGCGCTTTTCGACGTGTTTGTACAATAAGTGAGTAACGTCAAATACGGTATTAGGATATTGATTTTCACGTGATAAAAACTGTTTTTCAACTGTAAAGTTCACTAGACCAAGGTGTGGAATACCAATCATTGGTGAGAAAACGAACCAACGTAAGACTGATTAGGTCTTACATTGGACGGCAAGACGAAGAACAGGGTGGCAAATTGTTGTGTCGGTTCATATAGTCGCGTACGCAATCAGACAGTCTCACACGCCCGCATTGCTCTAGACCATCATCATCATCATCGTACAGCGTTAAACAGTAGGGCAAGCCCCACTGACCACTGCCTTTCTCACCATGCTGCACGTTGAATTAAAAAGTATGAATATACAAGATGGACAGGGAGTGGACCTATATGGGTGGGAAAAGAAAAGAATGCCCCAATAGCCAACACACGGAATACACAGTCTAACTGTACAAACGTACACCGATCAAACATTCTGATTCGATAGAAAGTGACAACACGATCTCCACTGTTCGCGGTTCGCTGCCATATCCTTCAGTGTCTCCAGCCAACTGGTAGACGGATCTTTTGGACCCCAACCACGAAGACGTGAAGCACCTACTTTTCCTAAGTCTGCTGTACATTTTCTCATTCCTCGCTGCCACGTCATCTGTTGACCTCCACGTGGTCTCTTCCACTCCCTGGGAGGGGCGGAGAATAGGACACGGTACGGTTGACGTGCATTTGCCATACGTAACACGTGTCCCAACCAACGAAGTCTACTAAGTTGGATACGCTGTGACAGAACGTTCTCTGAATTAGTACCCAATACTCGCTTTCTTACCTCATCGTTGCTTACTCGGCTATTCCACCCAATCCTAGCGATACTACGTAAACATCGATGGTCGAAAACCTCAAGACGACGAATGTCTTCAGCACGCAGACTCCAAGTTTCGCAACCATACAACAAAACTGACCGCCTATTGTTTGATTCCTGTTCGCTACCAGTACTAGTCACACATGCATGCACACACGTACGTACATCAACGTGACTTTACCCATGTCACGGACGGCTTGCTCTAGCCAATCAGACTTTAGCAATGAGTCACACGTGCTTGTTGATTCGTTACTGCCGAGCGGCCCTGTTTGACCGCACTCGATCGCACGTACTGCTTGAGCTCGCTCATAGGTGATTCACTTGCTTGCTTGCCCGTTTACGCACGCGCTCACTGATGCGCTGCTAAACAAATTTGTTGCGTACTGTGTTCTCCGTTAATCCCGAACACAGCATAAACTACATGCATAACACAAACTTATGGAAATTCACCAAAATTCTAGTCACGGAATCTCTTTCAACGTACTGGGCCAAATTAGAAAAGTATTTTGTCAACCAAACATTTGGTACGGCCTAGTCATCTGCGGTATAAGTCACTCCAACCCCAACTACCACGTGTAATCAATAAAAAACGAACCGACGAGAGCGCGTTGTCGAAGCCCAATCCTTCGGGATGAATAAAACAATATTCTCATTTGACTTGAAAAAAGGTTACAGGATTTTCATACCCGTCCAAATCATTTCTTAGTTCTCATTTCATGCACGAATGCCGATCAGAAATGTGCTCGTGCACTGACTTTATTCTTAGCCTAAATTTTTAAGCATATTCTATGCACAGAATGATTTGCCGCACATAACCAATGCTCAATGCACGGATGCTCTATTCCTGTCAAGAACCATCGGCAGGGTGTATCCACCGAATCCCAAACGGGATTTGTATCTGGTGTGCATGGCTGTGAGTTAACCTTTCCCCTCACCTCCAAGTATGATCCAACGCTCTTTCGTCGCCGGCTTCGGACGTCCACACGCCCTTCACTGAGACACAGCGATTGATAAAACTCCTCCGTCCGAGATGTATAAAACAGCCAGTTCTGAAGAAGTGCTGCGAATCGGTAATGGCAACGAATCCCAACAAAGGTGGCGAGTTCTCTTGTAACAACACATTTCAACTGGCACGGATGGAGACAGTATGTCAGGATGAATCTGAAAAGTATACGCTAAAATATGCTGCGTTTAGTACAGTGAATCTAGCAAGATCGAAATAATGGTAATAATAATAATAATAACCAAACTCGATTTGAGATGTCCTTTTATACACGTGCATGTTTGTCCACGCCGAAAGGTGGCACTTCATATGATATGGACAAGATAAACAAATAACCAAACAAACAAACAAAAAACGGATGATTTCGTGCTCTCCAAAGATGTGCGGTTTGGGAGATGATGGAAAGAGTTGATGCATCTTATTGAGGACCATGATAGTGTTTTACGCCAAAAAGGACATGTACCACGATGTTCGACTGGTGGGGACGCATGCTCATGAAGGAAAGTCCGATAATTAGAAAGACGGTGCACTTCGGGAGCCGGAGTTGACTATATCGAGCCAAATTCCAGAAACAAGAGGCCGGATGAAGATTACGGAATAAGTAGTGGGACAGAACATAAATGTTCAAAATAGAAAAGAGAATCGTTAAGTCGAAAACTGCAAAATCGTTGACACGAATGAGCGGATAGTTTTGAAATGATAATCCAGTCTGACAAAATTGAATAAATGAACGGAATAGAGTGTGACCCAAACAGTACAGCAAAGCAATTAATGGTGTAGGGTGTAATGCGTAGTCCGAAAGCCCATTGTCTGATGATGATGATAGGGATGATTATTGAAACACGGAAGATACAAAGTGAAAATGCACAAAAGTTACGTGGAACAGTCGGTTTTTAGTCGCCCAGAAATACAGTACTACTACGAGTTGGGAACAGAAGTAAATGTGATATTTGAGTTGCAGTTGAACTTAAGTCAGGGTGTCCAGGTGTCCAAACGATAGTCATGGATTGGCAAGTGATTCTTCGTTTTGATGACAATTTCGGGGTGTACACGTCTGAGGAGAAAATCATTTGAAAACAACAATTCAAAGCGTGACATTATGCACTGAATTAAAGCCAAAGGAAACTGTCACATTCTGAGATGTTTCGAGATGAAAATGAAATTCAATCCCCGGTTCTGGTCCATCGAAACATGATAAGGAGCCCTGTAAAAGGGGAAGAAAAATATGAATGAATATCCGTTTTAATTTGTCATGACAAACGTCTTCATTACGACTTGCTCATCCCATTCTAGGACCAAACCTATCGCGAAGATGATGCCCCAGTTCGGCACATTTGCCACATGTATGACTACATCTGTCTCGCACATTATCACAGAGACTGATGACCAACGTGTAACAAACACTTCAACACTGTGTGTGGTAAAGTGTACGACACTGGCCAAACCCAAGTTTTTTTGATATTCGAGTGTAAACGCCCCATACTCTTGTGTAGTTTCGTTTATATAGTACATAGAATCATGAGTAACTAAGGCAGCTTTCTCGTCTTGGCGTTTGCCATGACTGTGAACACCCTTGTTCCCGAAGGCACATCAAACCCTGTTTATCTCTTTCGATCACACAGCGACGTCCCAACTCCTCCTACTCCGTTCAGTCGTTTCGACCATTAACCTCTCACTTCGGTGCTCTGATTTTTGTTGCTAATACTCCTTTTTAGATAAACCTCCAGTACCATATTTGTCCAAATTTACCAGTGCGTCTTTTGGCTCACTATATATTGTAGTAGCCCGTGATTCTCTGCCACACACCTGCAGCTGTCGGTGGTCAAACGTGACCCCGGGTTCGAATCTTGCCGCTACCAGTCGCTTCTCTCTCTATGCGGTAGTCTTTCATTGGCTGCAACCCCGTTCCATAAACATTGTACCTTGACTTTATGATGAATGAAAGGAACTTAAAGAACTAATTGATCGATTTTTAAGTTTTAGCTGCAGCAATGAGTTTGGTTATCCGAAAGAGTACGCAAACGTTGTACGCGCCAAAATGAAGACCAAATGGCAGAAAGCGTCCTTCTTCGGGAACCTGAAGTTAACAGACTAACTCACAGGGAAATGGAGCGTTGATCTGGCGCGCAAACGTGACACTGAACCATAAAAAACTGCAGCCGAAATATTAGAGCAAGCACTGTGGCATATAAGACTGGATAACTGGAAAGTGACTGCAGGAGGTAGACAAAGGAATTCATAAAATTTCAGGCGAGGAGTTGCGCAGCAGTTCAATCGTCCTTTATACCAATCCGATCAATGGCAACAGAATGGTGTAAATCGCGAAATAAGCCTACTAACGTAATCCGAACACAGGATGTAGGCGAACGTGTTTTCGGTGATTCCGTTCTCAGGTCATCACAATCACATTTATGGTAACATAAATTGTAGAAAGCTACTCGGAAGAGTTTTAAATGTTTCATGCAGTGTGTGGGATTAAGAGAGGTGACGAGCAGGCGGATGAGTCAACTCTGACCATGTAACACTTGCACTGGATTGTGTAACAGGTGATAACTAACTTACGTCACAGCCATGCTCATGTATGATGTAATCGAATGTTGGCTAGGGCAGTTGAAGTGTTTGAACCAACTTTCGTTGCGCGCATATTTCTGGCCTCAAAAGACGGATGCTAATTTCTTCCGTTGTTGCACCGTTCGAAGCCTGGTTGTTTATTATACAAGTTGTGGGGTGCGCTCGACTACTGTAAACGCCGAGTGGACGTCTACTGAGTGACCGGTTTCAACAAGGCGCGCAATAGTGGGACCTGATGATGTAAGCCGCAAACAACTGAGCTTGGAGTAGGAAAATTGAATTCTACCACCACCATTGATCAACTTTTGTGTTAACAGGTCTACTATCGCCCAGCTCCCTACCACCCCTTGCCTACCAATTACGTTCTCCATGTTCAACCTCAGAGTCACGGTATAGTATACGCTATGGCTATGTACTGATACAAAAGCATGTAGTAAAACCCGCTTGATTTAAGAGGCAAGGCGTATTTTTTTGTTATCCTGAGCAAAAAGCAATGCAGTAATGAAACCGTTTTTTTACCTGCCTGAACCGTCCCTTGAGCTTTTTTCACCGATTACTTGTTTCTAGGGTTTTGTTTATTCTAAAAATATTAACGGAAACCCGAGTGACTGATAAGTCTGGGACAGAAGTTGTCTAACGTTTCCGTAAAGCATTACCTACATCCATTACATGTCGTGGCATTCGTGTGTGGACTTAGAGAAGGAAATTTACTGATTGAAGATCACCTAATAACTAAATGACGGTTCGCTAGACGACGATCACCCCAAAGATCACGACTTTAATGCCATACTCGGGTTCTTAAAACCCCCTCGAAAACTAGGTGTGAATATCCTCAAGGGCATTCGTGATGTCAATCTGAATTCGTTTAAATGACATATGTCCCGTCGCAACGGGGTATCCTGAATGAACTATTATACTGCTTGCCACACGGTAAAATGCATGGTGCTTGTCGCCACAGACAGTTTGTGTACACCATAATTAGAAAAAAAGACGGGGAACAGGAAGTCGCAGATGATGATAACATTCGGATTATCTGAATTCAGTTAGGCCACGAATTCATAGATATTCACTGACAAAAACCGAACGGTTAAGATTAGGAAAGATCAGATGCCGCTAGGATGAGAAATAACTCAGTCCGCGAGAATAACCCGTAGAAAAACAGGCTTCCCGTCGCCTGTCAACCGAAATTCCTGTTTTGTTCACGGCTGTTTGCGAATAACCCAAAACAAAACTAAAATAACCAAGTTGACACCGTCAACACAAATTGATTACCACTACATCCATTAGATGCATCACAGTAACATGACCAGATCAGATATCACGAGTGGATCATGCGTTGCACGGCTGATAATCACGGGGTAAGTGAAGAAGAAACTCTCTGAGCACCGAACCATAATTAAGCGTGTTAGCGAATCCACAAATCGGGACCACCCCATAACGAGCTCGTCATCCAGTCGAACATAGCCAGATTATAAATTGCACAGTGTCAACTAGATAACGAAAGCAAATAATATCAAGAATAGCACTTCCGTGTTCCTTTGGGATTAAAAACAGACTGGTACCGAGCAAAAGAGAACCGACTGTCCATTGCAATGTGTTTAATGAAAAGTGGTGTACTTCAGTTCTGTTCGACACATCAAGCAACTAGTTCCTCAACAAAAGAATGAATAAAACAATTCCGTCGTCGCATGTAACTTTCCAGTGATTCAACTAATGTATTCCACGAATGATTCTGATTGACTGTACTTCCGCAAATCACTTTTTTTGAGTGGGAGCAATTTGTTCGGTTCGATTTTAAAAGTATACAGAAGATACTAGCCATTCCACAAAAAATACAGAAAACTAACGGAAATCTATAAACACTCAATTACACAGAGTCTGCAGTTGTTTTAACTCCTCTCGCTCACGTATGAAAGATGGAATCCGTACTGGAGCAGCACGTTCTCTATGAAAAGATCTAGGATGATATTTCTGACAGCCCAGATTTCGTAGAGAACATAACCTCGTAAAGGCATATCACCAAATCCCCGTGGCCGAAGAAGACATTCCCAAGACAGCCATCACCACGCCTTTTGGCCTGTTCGAGTTCATTCGCATGCCATTTGGATTGAAAAACGCTGCTCAGACGTTCCAACGATTCGTCGATGAAGTGCTTCGAGGTCTACCCTTCGCGTTTGGCTACATCGACGACATCTTAATTGCCAGCGCCTCTCCATCGGAGCATGCCAGCCACCTGCGTCAACTCTTTCAAAGTTTCCAACAATACGGACTTCAGCCGAACCCTAGTAAATGCGTGTTCGGCGTTCCGTCCCTCGACTTTCTCGGACACCATATCGATCAAAACGGTTTGACACCCCTCCCAGATAAGGTGCGCAGCATCCTGTCATTTCCTGCACCTCAAACGATCACACAGTTACGACGTTTCTTGGGAATTTTGAACTACTACCGTCGCTTCATTCCCCATTGTGCGACCATCGTTTCACCTTTGACCGATCTTCTCAAGTCCAACGTCAAGAAGATCGATTTCACTCCCGAGGCCGAGACAGCTTTCACAGAAGCCAAAAAAGCTCTCGTGGACGCCACCATGCTGCACCATCCACATTCGGATCCAAAACTGAGTTAGTCCTAACGACTGATGCATCAAATACTACAGTCGGTGCAGTGCTTCACCAAATAGTGGACAACCAATTACAGCCCTTAGCGCTCTTCTCGCAAAAACTCCAGGCGGCACAGACAAGATACAGCACGTTTTCTCGTGAAATCCTGGCTATATACTCGTCAATCCGTCATTTCCGTCGTCTTTTGGAAGGACGACAATTTCGTGTGCACACTGACCACAAACCCCTGACACACGCACTTCATGCCAAGCCTGACAGACATTCACCCAGAGATATCCGCTATTTGGATTATATTTCTCAGTTCACAACAGACATCCGCTACGTGCGTGGAGTTGATAATGCTGTGGCTGATGCTTTATCCAGACCTGACATCAACACGGTGCAGACAAAATTTGATCTTACGGAACTGGCAAACCTCCAGCGTGATGATCCATCCTTGCTCGAACTGCGCACATCCTCCACACTCCAGCTCAAGGATTCTCCTCTACCTTCAGCCGATGGCACAGTCCTATGTGACTGGTCTACAGGTAACCCCCGTCCTATCGTTCCAACTTCCTACAGGAAAATCGTTCTCGATCATTTTCATTCTCGTTCCCATCCTGGTATCCGTGCATCTCGCAAACTCATTTCTGCCAGATTTGTTTGGCCCAGTATGAATTCTGACATTGCATTATGGACTAAACAGTGTTTACAATGTCAGAGAAACAAAGTCCACCACCACACTTTTTCTCCTCCCAGTACGTTCACCGTTCCCGACGTCCGTTTCACACATATTCACGTCGATCTTGTTGGTCCACTACCACCATCAAATGGACATACCCACTTACTAACCGTTGTTGATCGTTTCACACGCTGGCCGGTGGCAGTACCCATTTCCGACACCTCGGCAGAAAATATTGCGGAAGTACTACTCCAGCACTGGATTGCTACATTTGGTGTACCGTCTACCGTCACCACAGACCGTGGCAGCCAATTCCAATCGACTTTGTTTCGTGAGTTCACTAAACTGCTTGGCTGTAAACACATCACAACAACTGCATATCATCCTTCGTCCAACGGCATGGTAGAGCGCCTACATCGTCAACTCAAGGCAGCACTGATATCACAGCCAAACCCCAGTAACTGGAGCGACAACCTGCCACTAGTTCTCTTGGGTCTGCGGTCCTCAGTCAAAGACGACCTCTACAGCACGTCGGCCAAACTCGTTTTCGGTACCACCATATGCCTTCCAGGTGAGTATGTTCAACCCAGCACCGATGCCAGTCCTAACCCATCCCAGTTTGTCCAACAACTCAAAGACCGTATGTCACATCTACGTCCAACACCCACTCGCTCGTCATCCACACACGTTTTTGTACATAATGATCGATATACGTCACCTTTCGTTTTTATTCGTAACGATGCTGTTCGGAAACCACTCACACCACCGTATGACGGTCCATTTAAGGTGCTTAGTCGCACAGACAAATATTTCGTGGTTCAGAAAGCCGATAAGCCAGACAGTTTTATTGACAGACTGAAACCCGCGTACTTTGATACACCTCCATCACCAGCAACACCGACACCATCACCATTCACAGACACACCACCAACAAATCCTGTTGATGACCCACCCTCTGTCATCACACCAGACACTACACCACACGAGTCAGCACCACCACAGCAACAACCTTCCCTGGTAACCCACCGTTCCGGCAGAAACGTTCGACATCCTGTCAGATTTCAAGACTTTGTTATTCGACGTTTTCTTTCGCTAACCGTTTCCTCTTTCTATTTTTCTATCGAGCGTTTATTTTGTACAACAAACGCTCTGGCGGGGGAGTTATGTAGGTACCTGTACATTTCCGACTTTTTCCATGATTTTCAACGTCCCTTGGTGCGACACTCCTTTGTTGTACCGACGTTTTAATGTAAAACACACACCTTTTGGTCGTCACCACCGCGCAATACAAAAAGGCTGTAAATAAATCCTTCATTCTGGCACGGTCTCATCTTCTGGTTTGGAGTGTCTTGGAATCATATCGGTCGGAACTAACTGTGCGAAACAAAACATTTTAGAAGCTTCAACGGCGTCTCTTGGCACTTCGCTCGATACCATCCTGTTCTGTTCAACGGATGGCTGTCAGACCGGACTGAACTGAAGACATTGGCGGATATTGGCTCTTTGGTGCTCATTTCCTGATCACAAGAACACTGAACAACTGTGAGTTTGAGTCACACCTTTTGTTTCATTTTAATTCTTAATGTACATACCCTTTTGGCCTTTTTATCACCGCACGCTCCTCCGCCCATCCTAGTTTGCTAGTGTCGTCTTAGATATTGTTGACAATAATTTAGTGTACCACATAGACAGAGTAGTACGCTACAGATCCCATAGCCACAGAGACCCAGTATGCTATTACGGACAACCAGAAACTAAACCCTCAGACTTGGAGTGATAGATTACCACATAAGGTCCCAATAGGTTGGGTGCGGTAACGAGCCGGGCGACAGTGAGGATTACTGTGTACCACCAAAGTAACCAGTGATGGCGGGGATTCGAACCTCTGACCTCCGAAGTGGTAAGCAAACGTTCTAAACCACTCGACCACGACTGCCTACTGTTTGCCTCCATATCGACTTCTACGTCGCGCTCACTTCGCGGAAGCTGAAGATGGCTGAAAAACGCAGCACGGGGACTACGAAGTGACGCCGGTCGGTCAAAAAAATGACGTCAAGGCTTGTTTTCGATAGCCCCTCAAACTCGCTTGACTGAGGACCTAGAGGTCCAAAGAAGGGTTGTTTGGAAACCGCGTTGGATATCGCTCGGAGTCGCAATCAGTTCTGATTATGTCGCGAAGTTTTTTCTCTAATTCCCGAAAAATTATTGTCCTGTTTTTTCAAATTTTCCAGTTGATTCATTTTTTGTATGGGACCTTCCTCTGTAACCTGTACTGAGTTATCGGTGAATATGAGGCCGAACCCACATCCTGAAAAATGATCGGAGGTAACCCTCCCGCTTCAGAAGCCGTATTTCATCTCATGTAACTTATTTCACAAAAAACGTCCGCTTATGACAAGATGCTGTATTGATATCTACATTTTGAACTGCGTCTATTACGCCATTTCGGCTTACGTATCGCAAGTTAAAGGCCGCTAATGCTCTACCATCCGTTCGGTGAAGCCACATTGGTGCCCGATTAATGTAAGTGTTGGATCCAGTTGATGCACTTACTGGGCCTTTGTGCTTATGGAGTTTTTTTCCCTTGTATTTTGCAGATGGAACACAATGAACACAACTGCGGGTGAATACTGATCCTTGCATATATATATATATATATATATATATATATATATATATATATATATATATATATCGACTTGAGAACGAGCATGGTGTCAACGCGACAACACTGGAAAAGGATTACAAAGTAAGGAAAAAATTGGGGTCAGTATAAAGATTAGAACAAAGTAAAATAAATTTCTTTTGATGTTTTCACCGTACACGTTTTGTAATTTTTGTTTTTTAACTGTTTATAAGGAACGGGAAGTCAACAGACAGGCCATACAGCATTCGCGCCACTGGATTCGGTTCCAAGCCATATCTCTCAGCGTTTCTGACCGAAGACAATCTTCATCTCTTGGGCCCCAACTACGAGGAAGCATTAACCGGAGCCAAAGCAGAAGCTAACTTCTCTATACCCCTGCACCAAGTCATAGCCTGACCGCCACGCCGCTTCTTCCAGCCTTGACCAGCACGCGCAAAAAGAGTACGAAAAGGTCAACGATGGGCAGGCATACGCAAAACATGCCTGAGCAATCGGAGGCGGTGTAAGGCAATTGCCTCGGTCAGAGGGCGATTATCAGCACCGAACACACGACATACCTCGTCACTGTTCACCCGATGTTCCTACCAGACATGAACACTGCTTCGGAGACATCGGTGGTCGAATACAGAAAGCCGCCGACCATCCTCAACGCGGCGGGGGCCAGGTCCCGCGACGGTAAAGAAGAACACTACAGACTGTGGCACTATACAACCTTTCCTTGAGGGAGATATGGAAAGTCCCGAAACAATTGTTACGTCAAGCCCAAGGTGAAACTATACGTTGAGGACTTGAACCACCAGTTCACCGTTTACTCCAACGCATCCTCACTTCCCTTTCCATATATTGAATCCCCTGAACCCAACCCCGTTACACTTAGCTCTGTCCTTAGAGTTCTACAAGTCAAGTACCATAAGTCTGGTGGCCCGAATTTCTATCACCAATGTTACTAGAAGTCTACCCTTTCGAACTCACATCCCCTTTGACTGATCTATTTAATTGTTTCATTGATTTTGGGGTGATTCCAGACTGTTGGAGATATGCACGCATCACGCCTGTACCAAAAAAGGACCCAAAGAATATTATCCGATATCCTGATCACACCCGCTTTGCTGAAAATCTGAGAATGTACTTCCTCGAGTTTACTCTCCCAACTCGAAACAGATTGCCCACAAACCCAATCTGTCAATCCTCGATGCCGTTGACTATACTGTCAACTCTATTGCTTCTGTACCTGATCACGACGGTCGTTCTATTAAGCTACGCAAACGCACGTAGTTCTCTTCGTCGTCGTATTCTTCCACGTATTCTATATGATAATGGGGTTGCCTGTAGTACTTCAAACATCCTTAGGCCATTTTTTAATCTCACACGGTTTACTTCTTGTGGTAGCGGACACTCGTCTTCTCTTTAAGTTAACTCTGGTGTTTTCAGGGTTACATTCTGTCCCCATTTTTTCCTCCCCGTACATCAGTAAAATCCCCGTTAGACCCAATCTCACTGGCTGAAAATAAGTCCATAACGTTGTTCTTGGATGCCCTAAAGTGGAAACGATGGTTTGGATTTCCATCAAAATAGCCTCAATGAAATTCGTTGCCGGTTCACTTACCATTCTCTTCCTCTTAACGTCCTCAAATTTGCTGTGCTTCGGTTTTCAATGCGGATCACGCTACCAAACTGTTTTATTAATACCTCAAATCTTTCTATTACTAACCAACATCTTCCTAGAGCTTTTTCCGTCTGGTAGATGGAAGTTATTTTAACTTGAAATGTTAGTTGGGTTAAATATGCTGAAACGGCGTTCACAAAATAAGAAGGCTTCCATTTTATCGTTCAGCCTAACAAAAATCAGAGTACCCTATAATCTTGTACTTCAATTTGTAACTTGCTTCATCTCTCACTGGCTCAATTGGTCCCAGTAGTTTCTCCTCGGTTAAAAGTAAAATATTGCGGTCTTATCACCAAATCTAGGAAATTGCCTTCTCAGTGTAGCAACCTTAACAGGGGTATTCTGCCTGACTTCATCATTATCAAGCATTTTGATGCTTGTCACAAATTTACTCACAGATCTTTAATTAACATTAAATGTTGCCTTCAACCCGTATCCTCCAAATCCGTCTCTCTCGAACTTCAGAATACACTCAAGTCTGTGAAATGTAGCACCTACTGGGCAAGAGAAAAAGTGCTACTTTCTAAAGAACTGCTACATTTCAAAATTAGAGTGCTTTGTCACCACTAACATATTAAAAGTAGCAGATTTCTGATGTTCCTATTAACGACGTCGAAAAATCACACTTGCTTTATCTTTTCACTTGTCTGTTTGAATGAATACTTTCGCTTTGCTTGAGACTATTTACGGTTGATTGTAATTTCTTATGGTCTTAAATTACGCAACATGTGCGAGGTAGATTTCCCGGAAAGAGGCCGCTGCCGTCTAATAAGCTACTTGGGGGATAAGTTAACAAACGGTGAGGTGTCTTTGATGCCTGTTGCTAAAATACAGCCCTTCAACTATGAGTTTTGAAATGTTAATGCCATCGCAGGACTGGACACAACCTCTGTCCACATTTTTCAAACACTTGCAGTGACCTCAATCGTTCCAGACACCATTTAGGGTTTCTTTCTGTATGATTTACTCTGAAGCATGACTCTGATAATGCTCAATTTATTCGGTTGTTTTGGTAATTTCCTGTCCCTAATCTCACACTGAGAATTCGCATATATTCCTGAAGAATAACCTCAGCATCTTTTTACGTCTTGAGTGGCAATCAATAAACTGTGAGCGTATTGACTGATCCGTCACCAACATGCAACCTACCTTCGCTAGCACACCAGGACATAAACGACTACTTAATTCATCAGTCCAATACATGACCTGTTTTGACCAATTACGCTTGAGCAGAGTCTCGGCCAATCGGGTGCCACTTTCCGGAGGACCATTCTTATAGTGATCCAATGAGGTTGGTTTGAGCGATAATGGAGGTGGTACTTTTCAAGATTGCGAACCAATGAAAAACACAGATTTGGGATTAGGTTTCGCAAATCTTGAGAATATTTGGCAAAGTGCTACTTTTTGAAGGTGCAACACTGAACAAACTCGAGTGTACTTCCTCCAGGCACAACTACATATAGAAATAGCTTCGTTCCTTACTCTGTCCGCCTACTTGTGGACCGCGACCAATTAATCCACGACCTTATTGTCCATCTTTACTGTCTTATTTTGCTTCCATGACTTCTTCTCTCTATTCTCATTAACTTCTATACTGTTTTTGGATTCCACTGCGAATTATGTATGTGCTAAAATTTACTGACTTGGTCTGACTTGACTAGACGGTGTTTTTGCTTCCGAATCATTCAGCCGTTAACTTTCTTCGTCAATTTGCTCCTACTCGATTTCTGTGGACCGCCGTTTCTAAATGGACGGAACAGACAGCGGGTGCTTTCAATTATAGCAGCAATGCGGCAATCCGCCACTACTCACGGTCATTTCTTTGACTGCTTATCGGTTTTTATTCAGAATATCTTTGTGCATACTGTCTTACATTCGGAGGAAGCGACCTAAACACATTCAACAGTGCGTCTGAAGATGCGCACGGCTCTGTAATCAGCCCCTAAAAGGAACTTTCGTCTACCACTAACGTTTATCTGAACTCCCAGCATTTCATCGCATCGATCATCGGATGGATAATCCTGGTTAGAGAACGGACCGGTCGTTATTATCCATAAATAACTGCGGGGACGATTTTTAGGTATTTGTTATCCAACGACACGTAGACCAAATCACACACAAGAGCGTGATCAGAGTCAACAGGTGTGAACCGAAATGAGCGAGAATCTTGGATCGATACAAGCTAGTGGAAACCAACAGCGATATGATCGATGTGAGTCCAACGCAATGGCGGCGAATAGGCACACCAGAGAAACTGCATCACTACCTGAGCAAGAAATTCGTACTCGCCAAGAACAATCTGTGGTCAAGACAGTTGGATCAGCCTATCACTATAGTCGGTTTGATCACCTGGAATGGCAAGCGGGCCTGCTATATGCCCTCACACCTAATTCAGGCATCCAACTTGAACGCTGAAGCCGTCAACAACAGTCGTGATGTCGGTTGAGTGTACGTTGCGAATCAGATGCAACAAATCTCTACTTTATTATTTTACAACGCTACGACAATGATTCTTACCCTAGCCAATGGCTCACGCATCCCACTGTCACCTTCCCATATGAGTTATGAAAGCGTGTATGGGATTCATTGAACTTAATTGTCTTTATTATTATTATTCTTGCTTCTGGAAGGGGGCCGCGGCTAATCAAAAGCTGCCGAATGCGAAGTGACCGGTGGTGGAAAGAATCTAACCCAGGACGTCAAGGTTTAACTTCCACGATGATGACAGTTTGAAAGTCGCCGGTAAGGCGAACAGTAGTGGGTACAAGAGGCAAATCACTAAATGAAACTAGGCTATGGTGACTGAGGCATGTGATGCGCATTTCCCCAGGCAGATTTTCTCGGCTTCTTGTTATCTAAAGCGAACAGGGGTTGGAGTAAGGGTGGTCAGTGAACGACATGGATGAAAGGTGTGAAAACGCTAACCGACAGACTTAGCCATCCATGACGTGTTGGACTTCATAGATGAGGTCCAAGAGATCCATCCACTCAATGGTTATAGACACTGGGATATACAGCAGCATGTCGCTCTGACCCCACATATGGATGATCTGGCCTTGTTTACTAACTATCAACATACCTAATGACAAAAATCGAAACGAAGTAGGTGGACAAACAGCCCAAAGAAGAGTTCGGCGAACAAATAATTGGACGAAGGTATTCGGTGCAAATGTTTCACTGACCGCAACAAATTGCTGACAGTGGCTCGTAGTAAAATTCAAATTTGTTTACAGTCTCTATTCGCCGAAATTTCTCGACTTCTCCTGACGATAAGTTTCGCACATTTCCTCCCAATTTCTCTGAAAACTACTAACCGATTCACACTACAGGAACGCCCGAATCGCTTTCGAAAACAGAAAGACGAGGTGTCCGCCTCGACAGCAACGGAGGTCTGTGTTATTTGATCCGTGCTCTCATAGGCTGACAACCAAGTCTCAAGCCATTTTAGGTCACCCGGTTGTACCCATTCAACTTGTGACCAAATCACGCTGGAAGTTCTTGCTCCTCATGGCAACGTACCGACAACCTATCACTGTGACTGTGTAAAGTACATATTATTTAGGTCACTCTAATTGGGTTGTTTTCAGCTTATAACTCATCCAAGATTGTATTCAGCTGGATTTACTCTGCTGACGATGTCGACTTGGATTGTAACTTGACAGGAATGTATGCCGCTAACGATCCTGAGGACGGAAAACGGATGTGAACTGGAACAAGCGAGTAATTTCATTTCATTAAACGAATGCAACAGGTTGTATCCACCAAAACCCGATGTAGATGGATAATGGTGCTAATCTTAGCTGCGGCAGAAACTCCGTGGAGAACGTTCCAGGCGTTTTTCCAGGACTTCAGAAGGCGTACACCAAAAACACACATTGAACTCAACGCCTTCAATGTTCTTGTTGACGACTTAGTGCTACACCCTGTGCTGTAATAAACGAAAAGTTCAGGACTTTCGTTATCGATGAATGAACTGGAGGTTTTTATTGGATTAAAGTATGCACGTGGTTCATAAGATAAAACTATTCAGTTTCTTATGAATTGTAAAATTTGGATCACAGCTGTTTCCAAGAATAATGACCCGTAACATTTTGTCTACTAAAGCATCATATTAGGTTAAAAAGCAGGAATAAACTAATTAAATACATGCGGAACAAGTCGAGTACGTTTGGTATCAAACTGCGGGTGATCGTTGACACACAATCCACATATGTTTTCACAGCAGCCATATCCGGAAGCATCTGGAAAGGAGTTGAGATGTGTTGACCTCTGACCGAAGACGTCGTCTTGAGGTTCATGAATTGTTTGTAGAACAGAGATTAACCTCAGCGGATAACTTCTTCAATACACTTCAACTGTCCCTCCAAAGGTACGAGTAACCCTACGTACATGGTATTCTGACATTTCGGAAAGCTAAGGTATTATTCTGAGTTGAGGAAAATATAGTTTTTGAGTTATTTCGTTGCCAGAATGTTGGTGAACAACAAATATTACCGAAAAGTGCCAAAGTATCTCGTTTCAGTCAATAGTGTGATGGATTTAAAGCGACATTTTACAGTTGCCCTTCATTTCCCAGTAATGACTTTGATATCCTTAGAGATCTTATTATCGGCTTTCGAATGCGGTCAGATTGATCTGTTTGAGAAATTTTTTTGGAGTTATGGAGGAGGGTGTCCGTGCGAACACCTCGTCATCCAACCAAGGTTTTTTCTCTCGTCACTTTAGTGTTAACGTTCTATCAGGTCTCTCCAGAACCAGTCATTTTAAGGTGTGAAGGCAGACGAAGAATGGTGAATTCACTTCAGGATGAGCAATGTTTTACAACACAGATGTTACAAAGTTCACCGCTGAATAGGAAACCTATTTCGGCCTTAAGGTGTTGTGCTGTGCTGAGGCGTACATGAATGGTTCCATTTTGTGTCCTTGATTGACACGTAGGTCATTATCGGGAAATGTGTCGGATCGGCATTGTTTCGAGTTGTCACATGCTTCATTGGTCAAACATTGGGAGCGGTAACAATCAAATAGTGCAGCCGGATAGACAGATATGATTCAATCGTTTTGATCCCATGCCTGCGCATGAGTAAAGTGAAAAGGCTGTGTTCATAACCACATGAACCCAATGCAGTACTAGAGAGGACCGGCAATTGCCACCTTGAAAACCACTACAGCGCGAAACCACTTGACGTCACAAGTGGTACCAATCCGGTCAATAGCGAACTGATGTCTGTTATCACCTACGTTAGCCTCTTACTTACCCGATTTGATAGCCGGGGATCTACAAACCATTCGAACACAACCAACAAGGCTAATAAGCCCCGGCGGTTCAAATAGTGGAATAGTACTGTAGTTCCATAAGCCTAGACAATACAGAGAAAGAAAAACGCCCACGACGGGCAGCAGAATATATTTTACGGTCGACTTACCCAAACAAAACCATGAGAGATTTGGCAACAAAGTCAGCGGATCCACAGCAATCAGAGCTCCATAAATACTCAGAAATGCTGTTCGAAAAGAATGAATAGCGATCTTACTCTGTCGAGCAAACTCATCCTCATCTACATTGGCATTTCCGGAATCCGACGGATGAGACTGAAACAAGGGGCAATGAGCTGAAGAAGACGGATGTGGTGATGAATAGAACCGGTCGGAAGTGTCAAAGACACAACTGAGCCCTGATTCAAGTGCACGCGGAGCGGACCAGAATCGAAGGCGTGGAAATAATTCACGGGCGTAAGCAGCCCATAGTGGCAATGAGATCCCAGCAACGCATATGACTAACAGGGTGCCGAAAACAAAACCGCGAATCAAGGCGATAATTCGATGCCAGATGGTTGACCGTGAGCACGGTGTGGTGGATGTGCCTGGTGCAGCTAGAGCAAGCTGTGCACTATTTTCGGAAGCTGGGAAAGGAAACGCATTGAAAGAAATGCTCAACTGGCTGACAAAGAATGATATTTTACGATGTTCAGTCGTATTCAATGAGTACCATCCCTGTGTAGCAGTCTGATTCATCACATAATTTAGTATACGAAAACCAAACATAACTCTCGCAACTGAGATCCACATTTGTTCTAGTAAGTTGAACACGATGAATAGACAAATGCGATGGAAAATTACGCATGTGTATTGGTAAAGTGAGAATTTACGGTATCGCTGATTTTTCACTCATTGTGCCAGTTTTATGGATTTATTTCACCTTAATAAGCTCAACTGGAAATGGTTGGGGAATTAATAATTAGCCTGAATTCTTATCATTGTGGCCAAACCCAGATCAACAAGCACAAAAGTGCAGGCATTTTCATAATTACAGTTTATTCTCGTCATACGATGGATAATCCGATGGCTGGAAACATGTACAGTTCCTCGTCAGAAATTAGCTTGCATGCTATCGAGGCGTATGATCGACTGTAAAAGAGTTCAGCTCTTCCAAGCCACATGGGAAGTCATAAAACTTATATGCACAGGGTAGTTTCCACCCAACAGAAAATCGTTACTCAGGTTAGTGCCAACACTGCTCGTTTCGGTACGTGACATCTTCGCTAATATGGTGATTCAAGAGTCAATCAGCGGATCTCAATCAAAATATATCGGCATTTTTTCGTACGCATGACAGCGCTATCCGAATTGGAAGTGCGCAAATTTTTGTCTGACGCTTCCAGAGGGCAATAACTTACACGAAACCTTGCTGCCTTGCATAATGCGTTTGGACGTGCAAAAAATACAGGTGGGCCGTCATATATCCCTGGTGACGTCTAGTGGTTACCTCCATTACAGTAATGCCAAGGAAGCCAATGTATCCTCCTGGTGGCATTCGCTTAAAATGAAGTGAAAATGGATTTATATGCTTTGTGCATTATCGTTTCTAACTGCAAGACTTCGATCCCGTTGATGAAGTTTTTTTGTGTGGAGCGATTTACGTGGACATGCAGGTTCCACGGCCTACTATTCAGCTTAGTTCCTCATGAATAAGACTACACTGATTAGTTTTGACATAAAACTTGAGCATTTAGAGCCATCCTTCAGCGACCTCCTTTACTCCTAGTAACTGCTCACCTTTGATAGCCAGTTTGTTTTTATTGCGTGAGAATTGACTGGGTATAGAATGAGATCGGGACAGAGCGTTGACAGGTTCCAACGATGGTGTACAAAGCATGGATCGCAAATTGGATGAGCCCAGTTTTGAATGAATCCTATCAGTAACTGGTAAAGAGTCGAACCCGCGGTTGAGGGAAGCAGTACGTGAGGATGATGACAGCTTCAGTTTATCTTGTTCTCTGCTTGGCCATGAACTGCAAGAGTCTGAATCCAAGGCTTGATAGGAGGAGTCGGCCGGATCTGCCCATATCGTTGCGCAGATGTATCTATCACCTAAACCACAAATTCACAGATGGGTTATGGAGTGAAAAACAAGAGTGAACATATGGTGGTAATATGAGCAGAATACCGAGGGTTAATGAACTTCCCATACCCATTAGTACAATAAAACCAAAAATTACTAGACTAAACAATTAACAGTAGTGATTAAGGGTTGATGATATCTAGGGAACCCATCACGATCAAAACAGCAATGGTCATCTTGGAGCTCTAATATCTGAAGGAACGTTGGTGGTTTTTAGAGGGTCTACCCAACTTGCTAACTGAGGCCACGAATAACCGCAGCACCAACCGAACATATTTTATTCCAATCAAATATACTGTGTAGAGACTACGGGCAGCACTTGATTCTGAGTACATCAGGACAGTCATATTAACAGTACTGGCCTCGAGCACAAATCCTTATATATATATATATATATATATATATATATATATATATATATATATATATAATCGAGAGGAGGCTCCCATTTGCACTAAGCCAATCACCTCGTTTTTTTGCTGGTAAGGCGTTTTTATTACACATTGCGTATGAGTGCAATGGAAGAGGTATACCCCATAGCAGCCAAGGTCCACTGCATTATTAGGGATAACCAACAACTAGACACTGAAACCTGAAGTGGGGAACCACATGAGGTCCCAATAGGTCAGGTGTGATAACGAGCCGGACGACAGTGGATTACTTCTTACCCCCAATAGTGTGGCGCACAGTGAATGGGCCTTTCTTGAGCGGTCTGCCGTCCCAAGTACGGTGTTAATACAGGACTAGCAGAAGCTTGAAATCCCTTTTGGCAGTAAACAGCTTCACCACAGATTGACCGTAGTCAATCAAGGACAATTTTCGGTTTCCATTTGAATAACCATTAGTCATTGCACTGAGTGTGTTGTTTTGGTTCATATTTTGTAGCAAGAACCTCACTCGGAAGCTGAAAGATTAGGCCACGATGAATGTATTTGGGATGTCTAGTCCCCACCTAATGGAGTCCTATGTGGTTCATCAGGGTTAGGTAACCGATTTTCTCTTCAGACCTATAATGATGGCCATAGCAGAGGTCAGTGATTCTTGTTTTCATTCGCTCTCATTTACTTCTCTCTCGCAAACAAGCAGCACACGCACAACCTCACATGTATACATGCACCCATACATACATTCACAAATCGTTGCCGTTAAAATTCACTGTTTGGACTGATGTTAATTCTGTAAGCGTTCCAGCACCACGCTTCGTTCTCAAACGAACCCCAAACATCTCACGTCAGATCCCATCTACATTAGGTTCTCTGACACTGCATCCATTTTTCTTTTCCATCAAGAGCATACGTCTGTTCCTCTGTCCAATAATCGGCCTCCGCCCGGAGAATACTGCATCTTCTTTCTTTCAGCCGCGGTGTCCAACTTATATAGCTAAAACTTTGATTCCTCTTATAAAAAAACCATTGTTTTCGGATTGTCTACCGGGCGTTTAAGATTACTGAGGAGCGAACTTTAGACCCCTTATCCCCACACATTTGGAACTCATTTTCAGATTCTTCCAACTGTCAGGTTAACACCATATACTTTAATGTCCACAACAAGAAATTGCCTTTGCACTCCACTCTTGAGGCATGAAGTCAGATTTCCCACTGACTGTCAATCTGAGTGAAATATCTGACCTACCCCAGCACAATCCTAACAAGAATGGCGATTGCGCATACAACCCTAACCTTCTCATCTACAACCGATTTGTATTTTTCAAAGCCACCATCGTATTTGCCGTGTAAGCACGCCCCACTCCATTAGTCAACTTTAGAAAAGATATTCGGTGTCATGATTCAGACAAATCGGAAAGTCTCCTCAACTCTTTGGTCTTTCATCCGCAGAATAACCGTTGATTCGATGTCATTAGTCTTAAGGTATGCAACATTGTATTTTCTACTTTCCCAAACAGGTAAACAACAATCCCGGCCGATTTAATCGTGCTGTGAACAGACTTGGTATTCCACCGCTGAGGCCATTCGACTGTTTCTCAACCCCACCATTAATTATCGCAAACTCACCAGTCATACACACGTTCAACCATCGCGGAGCCTAATGCCTAATTTACCCTGGAACAGGTGGAAAAACGTTTTTACCTCCTGCCCAGGCACCAATATTTTTTTCGTCTTCATTCAACAGTAATCACTTTCACACTCTTGCTCGGGAACTCCAGGATAAAACCTAGACTACTATCTTCCGGGTTACTTTTAACCGCGCCACGCTTGATTACCTTACAAATCTAAACTCAGCTTTTCAATCCAGTCAACCTCGCTTTCTTTCCGTGTGAGGAAGATCTGTCGGATAAGACCACTCGACTCACATGAATCACCTGGTCCGGATGAAATTCCATCCATCATACAAAGAACATAAGCCCCAGAATTAGCTCCCTTTCAAATTGTCCTTCACGTTCCTGACTAACCTGATCTCATACATTCCCCTGCAAAAACGCTGTGGTTTCCCTAATGCTGAAAAACAGTTATTCATCCAACCTGAATACTTAATGACTTTGTTCCCAGACTTCTATTATTCCGTACTTTGCGGAAACTATCACCAGCAGCCAACTACACTCATTGGTTGAACACGGACTGTTGAGTTATCGTTACCATGGACTCCGGATAAGCCTATTTAACGGTGGTCTAGCAGATTTCGTACCATACTCCTATTGAACTGATTTCGAGAACAGCGGAACAAGTCACAAGTACTGTTGATCTCTTCAATGGAATCTGGTACGAAGGCCCGCCATCGATCTATGTTGCTACCTTACTATGGTGATCGGGTTTGCGTGCTACGATGACCCCGAGGGCTATGCCTTTTGAAACGCAAAGTGCTCCTTCAGGGCCGCCCATATCAGACAGGTCGAAGGCGAGTAGTCAGAAAAAAGCAAAGCAGCATTGTTAGAGGGCGTGACGGCTTTTTCGCCTGGCAGCAAACTCAGCATGAAATCCTTAGAAGCCTATGGACAGCAACGTGACGTGCTCCAATTTATCCCGCCAATAAATAAGGCCATCTCCTCTTGCTTCCTACTCAGCTATCTTCGGCGGGGTATGATCTACTACGACGAGTTCGGCATCCTCGACTGGCAGATCGACATCAAAAAGGTGTGTGAACCACTTGTTCGGTCACCGACTCCCAACACACAAACTCCCTATTGCCCGAAAGGTAGCACTTGGTTGTGCATGGGCTACAGTTACTACCCCGAACAAAAGGCTCAGTAACGCTGAGGACGCCACTTTGTACCTAATTCCCAAGAATCTTCATGAATGGTTCCTCTATCCACAGTGCTTATAAGCAGGTGCCATTCGGAACACCCATGAAGTCAATGCATCATCCAGCAGAAGCTAACCGTATAAAAGTAAGTAAAAGTAAAATTAAGTTCACTAGCAAAACCACCCAGGTGTGGGTCCTTTCAGTGTTTGTATCGGGAGCACCAGGTTTTCTCATTAGCTAGCTCATTTTCAACCGAGGTGGATATTTCATTTCGACCTTTTCCCGTAAACGCTGGTGCTCTACACGATTCCATATCTTCATTCAATTTCTCCACCAACAGTCTTGCATATCTGTATCCTGAATTATGCCTACATCTCTGCCAGCAACGACATCCTACAATGCGTTTTTGTTTACTTCTCATTCCACATATATTCCTCCCATCGGAACACATATGGAGCGCATACATCAACGTCCGTCTACTGTCAAAGCGTACTGGGAAGCGTTTATATCCCAGAAACAAATATGCGTGAAAAGGAGTTAGAAAGGAATAGACAAGAGCTATATGAAGATGATCGTGACATTTCACCAAACCACCGATTTATTCGATCTCACTGATGCAAGCTGAGATGCGTGACACGTCTGAACCCGACGAGCAGCCTTTCCCACAGAATACTCTTCTAAATTATGATAACGACTCTCTCATTGCAATGAGACTGCATCTCGAAGTGGCGCGATAGCTTGCGTGCTTCCATGACTCAAACAACTATGCAAGACGACTTCCTTAAGCCGGAGATTTAATCATACCTGACAGGCAAACGGATAGATGCCAGATAACATCAAGCCCCACTGAATCCGTTGATGAGCAGCATTTGGTTCCGTACGACCAGTCATTATGCCTCAAGAGATAATAACTCAGAGAATAAACACGGAGGAAGTCTATCGGCCGAACCTCTGCTAGATGGACGTAGAACTTTGAAATTTTCCTCAACGGTGAGAGGATTATTAACAATCCATTGGGAAGATATCGCCCACCAAAGCTGGATAGCTTCCAGCTTAGGGGATATTATCCCGTTGCTCCACCGGGTGTATGGGACAAAGTACTGAGTCCAAAAGTGGACTGATAATTGGAGCACCTACGAAGACAGGACCGATAAATAATAACGTCTCACGTGACGGACCAGAAATCTTTTCACTGTTGCGGTTATGGTTAAGTTCATGTGCTGGATTGATGCCCCAGACTACTGGACCAAAGGCTATGATTAGAGTTTAAAAACAGAAACCACTTATGTGATGTGCGCAGCCGCGAAGAATGATTCGCCCCGAAATATGCTACAGCTCCTCGGAAAACATTTCTTCTCACTCTCCTTATCCGTTGTTTTCAAATCCTCAACGAACCCAGGCAGTCGCACATGGTTTTACCCAGGACATTGACTCGCGGTAAGAAAAATAGCCTGGAGATAAGAAAAATGCAGGTCCGACTACACTTTACTTTACTGCGGCTGGCTCCTTGGAGTTAGTAAGGCGGCTTTATGATGACACGACCATGAGGTTACTTTGGTGTTTGGTACAAGAGACATCTGCAGTGTCACTCGGCTTTTTTCGAAGGCAAACCTCTAGCCTTTACACAACCAAGTACAGACTGCAAGGTAGCAGCGTGTTGATGCGTGATTGCCGGCAGCTCCCTAGGAGCTCGTTCACCATTCGATTGGATTTATTAAGACCTATGGATTTGTGCAGCCCAGGTAGTTCGACAGATTTCTGCTACAGCCGTTGGATTATAAAGTAAATCTCGTCCGCCCGTTCAGTGGTAACTGTCTTTGCATGCTGAACACCGTCCCACCGAGGATCTTAGACCTCGGTTACCCTCAACCTGATTCAGCCCGCTTCTTGATTGGTTCACCGAGTTGTGGCCACTGACGCACGCTTCCGCTCCGTGGAGTAACAGGTGAGCACTAGCTGCCCGATGGAGACCAAAGAGATAAAATTTACTAAAAGGGCACGACAGTCTACCAACTTAGAGGTTTTATTCCTATCAAACACCCTATACACACAATCATTCTCCCCACTTAGCCGCCCGCAACCTTCAGACACTTTGTCAAGCGGGCTAACAGGAAACTTCAACTGGGACTCATCAAAGATCTGTTGCCCCCGAAGCACTCATAAAAGACCCAAATTCAGCCATAAAACTCCGCTCACCGTTGGCATGCGCGGTCCTATAGGACGATTTAATGAGTACCAAACAGAAGCGGGCTAAAGCATCAATTCTCCTCCATCATTTCTGTGTACGCCCAAACTGGCCATGGCGTGCATGAGGCAAAAGGCGAATTCTACCGCGATTTGTCTTAACTGCTTCACAGCGTGCGCCCTATGAGCAATGATTGATTCTGGCAAGTACGAAAATGAACGAAGTGGAAAGGCAATGAGAAAGCCCGTTGCCATTTCAGCCGATCGAACCAATCAGTTCAGTTCAAACAACCACGAACCATGCATTGGGTGCCGTTGCTTTGGTTGCTATCTCAATCGGAGACAACAAAAAATAATAGTATGAAAAGTGTAATAAGAGAAATGCAAATAGTAGTGTTATGCCGATATTGATGATCGACTCACTCAGTCGTGTTCTGACAACAAACGATTCACAACGGGTAGAAATATTTCGCACGAAAAGCGGCACCACCTCACCTGGCGTATAGGGGGCCCAGGATCCAGATCAAGAAGGCCTCAGAATCAGACAAACACGGAAACAATGCTGTTTTCATTTTCAGTTGTCTCATCAGATGGATGCAAATCGATTCATCTGGGTGACGAACATGATGATGGATGGAGGTGTCTTGCACACTCATGAGATGGAGAAGGCTGTAACGAGCAGGAACGGCAGCAACATTTCCCATCTGATTAGAAATACCGAGCCAAAGAAACTAGCTATAAACGAACTGGTCAAGGAAGTGGACGTTTCACTGATTCACACTAAGGAGCATCGTACCGAACTTTTGGTGGAGTATTTCGAGGGACTTTGTAACTGGTTGTTACGGCCTAGGGAGTCTGTTCTATAAGCCGAATGGGAAACCTGCGTACTCAATCTAAGCTCGCAACTCTGATCGATTCATCCCGCAATGACAAATCAGCACGGCAAAACGACTGTGTATTTACAGGAATTAAAGTGTGGTATGTGAGGCAAAAATCGGACATTCTCGAACTCGGGCGTCCAGTTAGGTTCAAGTTGAACCGATTAGGCTCATAAGAACGTCCGCCGGATTGATTATTGACCTTATTTGCGTCTCATCGTAGATGACCGCCCGCCTAGCAGAAGGGGTTACGTCTTGTGTGACCCGGTGCATGATTGATTATTGATTGGTCAATCCAACCTGGCACGCTCGAGTTGATTAATGGCTTGTTTGAAAAAACACTTACTGTTTGAGACTTCCTAACACTGGCCTATGCCAACAATAGGTGTACCAACTGACCCAGTGGTTAGTTATAGACGTAGATTCTAATCCATCGCCAGATGCCAAATTTCTTCATGAAGTGGAAAGCTATAAAAGGAGTAAGGTTGTTTAACCGAATGCGTTGTTCTGGTCTAGTTTTAAGACAGATAATCAGTTTTGTCACTGGATCTGAAAAAATTGCATCAGTTTGACATGGTAAAATAGGAAACTCGAAAAAAACTGCTGTGAATCAGTCGGTGTGCTCACTTATCGCCAATCTGGCAGGCTTCTATGAGAAACACAGGGCAAGAGGTCTGGTTAGCATCGCAACTATATTGCTTGCTTCTCCACCGTTTACCTAACCTTCGCAAAAAATCAAGCCGGCTTTAGACATGACCGAGGTTGTGTAAACCGCATCTTCACTCATCCAAACACTAAAAAATGAGCACGCTCCAACGGTAAGGTTTGCGAATCAGGAAACTATCAGTTATCTAAATGTCCAGTGTTTCGATTCAAAGCTACTGAAATACAGTAACTAAGACTACTTTCCTAATACAGTTGACGACGACCGGTCATTGTCAAGGGCCGCTGCTAAAAACACCGGCTGGTCGTGCAATGATGAGAAGATGAAATCATGCATCACTACTTCCCTGAGAAGAGGAATCTACAAAAACGAAAGCAAGAACAACGAGTGAGGGTGGCATCTAAATTGAATAACTAACCCAGGAGCTCGTCATTCGTATGATCAAAGAATTGTAACTTGAAGAAATCCCGCCTGTTTTCATTATTCCACTGGGATCGAATAACCTGAAATGTACTGTTTTAATATCACAAGTTTGACCTAAAACACTCACATTCGCACAGACTCGCCAGATCTGAGCACACCTTTACATTTTGATAAACTATACTTCGAACGTGAGGTGGAGAACACTGTAGAAAGTGGTGTCATGGTAATAAAAACCACGATTAACCTTTGAATCGCAGAATCTTATCCGATCTGTTGGCAATTAGAACCTCGACCGGATCGAAAGATTGGCATATGTTCTTCAGGAATGATATTTCGGTTGGGCGAATAACTATTTCATTTTTCAATGCCATAAATCTAAGAAAACCCTTTGAAACATTCCGTAATGGCCACCTAATAGAAATATCTCGAAATTCCCTCCGCCTTTGGACCAAAAATGCACCAACCCGAAGCTCCGGCGGGTAGGCAGGCCGGGCGTCCAAAAAGTGCCCAGGCTGTGGCCTTGAAGTCTTGAAGTCAGTTCAGTTCAGTTCAGTTCAGTCTGCACAGGACAGGTAATGGCCACGGCCAATCGAGCGTCCAGAATTCCTTCGATGGTATGCACACCAGTTATGCACCCACCACTGCCGGGTGTATTTGATCGAATCTCCGCTAAAACTGAGAGGGAAACGGAAAACATCATCGCACATCAACTGCGAGAGACATTATGCATCGTGAGCGTTCACTGAGACAGTATGCAGTGAGGGAAAAAGTCTGTTAAAACATACTCCAGAAGGACCACAGTGCTACCCGTCATCCATCTAGTTGATATAATCAAGGCTCACTACAAGGAAAGATCTCGTACCACTTGCGATCTAGGGCACCTTTGAAGGATTGGACTGTCTGCAGATCTACCATTTCACCGGGCAGACCGTTCCAACTGTTCACAACCCCGTTGCTGAAGAAGTGCGATCTAGCCATCAACCTAGATCGGGCTTTTATCAACTTCTTTTCATGTCCCCTTGTTCTGGAGTCTACGGCCACTTGTAATAGACTATCTGGTCTAGGGCCAGAAAAGCCCTTCATTACCTTGAACGTTTCTGTGAGATCCACTCGACTCCTCCTCCTTTCCAACGAGAAAAGATTCAGGTCGCAGAGTCCCTGCTCGTAAGTCTTACCCCCCTGTCCTTCAACCAGTCTCGTGGCGAGATGTTGGACTTTCTCTAGGCAGGTGGCATCTTTGAAGTCTTGAAGTACTACACGGGTTCGAGGCTTTGAGCCCAGCTGCCCCGGCTTCCGAGAAAACCTTTGATCCTACTTTGGATTCACCGAGCTGAAACGGGGGTAAAAAGAAGCGAGAGGCGGGGGTGGCAGCAAAAGCAAAATACACATAACATCATGCAGTGTCTAACTGTGGACAGCTCCCCTAAGCGGAGTGGGGGTGGGACATCTATTTCGCTTTTTTGACAAGGAATTTTCGGGAGATACCCAGGTAGAGGTCCGGCTTTTTCTTGAAAATAGTTTTTTTCGGCTAGAGAACAATGTCTCCCGGAAGTGCTTTCCACAGAGAAATACCCCCATTGCTAAAAAAGGTAATCCTCAGTGAAGTGCGTGGCCTCGGTTTGAAAACCTTTCTGTCGTGACCACGGAGAGAAGATGCTGGACAGATGGAGAAGAATCAATCGCTTTGACCTGACTCAAAAAGGTGGGACATCAAAAACAGATCACCCCTTACGCGTCTCACGTCAAGGGGGTGGAGATTGAGGAGTGAGAGGCGGACGGGATAAGGTAGGTGGGATAGACCCCTTACTGCTTTGGTGGAGGCCTTCTAAACTTTTTCTACGATCTCACGGTCTCCGACAAGACCAGAGTGCACTATCTGACTACCGTACTCCAGCAGAGGTCGGCTATACGTGCCGAAAATTGTGGGGAAATCATTCCTAGAGATGCTCGGGAAAGACCATCGAATCATATTTGGGACTTGAAAGGCAGACTTGCTCGCAAGTTGTTGATGATGAGGGAAGGACAAGTTACAATCTAGCCAGAAACCGAGCACCTTCTGTCGGTCAACCCTAGGCAGTGTGGCTGCTCAGCTAATGGAAAACGTGTGACCAGTCTGTCTGCCGGGATACATGCTCACACTTTTGTCATCATTAACTGGGAGGTTCCAATCCTCGGACCAGCGTTCTGTTTCATCAACTGCATCTTGCAGGTCTTCAACGCTTGAACTCCAGAGGGTTACATCGTCTGCGTACATGGCAATGTTCACAGGAATGGCTGTCGGAAGATCGTTTATGTAGATCAAGAAAAGAAGAGGACCTAAGACCGACCGTTGGGGCCCCCCTGGAAAATTTTGATTTAGATGCTAGTGAGACTTATTGGTCTGTAACCAGGAGCAAGATGTCTACTACCCTCCTTATAGATGGGTGCGATCACTGCTTTTTCCAGCTACTGGGGAAACCTCCGTCGTCAGCACATCGACGAAAAAGCGAGGCATAAAGAGCAGCTAATGTGTCCGCGGCTTCCTTGAGAATACGGGGGTGGATTAGGTCAGGACCCATGGAGCAATATTTGTTGAGCCGTCGGAAACCTTGTTCGACTGCACCAATGTGAATAGTGAAGAGGTTAAATATAGTGACCAGAGATATCGGGTGCATGGTAGGGTGGGATGACATGGGTATGGAGCTAAAAATTGTACGGAAGAAGGAGCCGAAGGCCTCGGCTGCTTGGCTAGGGGAAGTGATTGGAGATCCGGTACTCTCTTTGAGAACTAGTGGCGTCGGGGCTGCTGTAACGAACGTTTGAGCAATGCGTAGCCAAATTCGCAACGGATCCCGAAATCAAAAGACGACTATCCGTGATATTCTACGATACTAGATTATTACATGAACAATGACATCAAAAATATACAAACCTCAATAATACGATCACAAGGACTCAACAACGAGAAACCGAATAGCAGCGTGTGAGCAAACAGCACGTGCGTCACGCAGGTCCTGAACAAGGATGTGTCAAAGTAGCGCTCTGGGCGCGAACAAACAACAATTGGACCAGAAAAACAACCAGTTCGTAAAGACAAGTCAATAGTGTAGGCAAATGAGTGATGTTAGTAAAAACACTGAATCGCGAGGGAAAAAGGGGGATTTTCCACGACCGGCTGTTACACCGCCCACCAAAATCCTCCTGGATCCTTAGCAGAGTCAAAGGTTCGGTATAAAGGTACTGATTCTTTCTACCTGCCGAGGCCCTGCTGTCAGTGCGCGCGTCTCATGATCGTCGTCGACGTTCTACTACTGGTCACACCTAACCCATTGGCTACATAGACGTGAGGCTAATCTACATCTTCCACGAGACCAAATGACCGATGGCGGATGTGAAGGGTCACATAAATGTTGTCCTCGTAAAGAGCCGTCCTGTCCTGGACGTATGTGCTTGAGTGTGCGTGTGAGTGTGTGTGTGCCGGGGTGTGCAATGAAATCACAGGTATGACTACACATCAAAGGAGGACTTTCTGCGATGTCAAAAAAAGGACCGTGCGGCAAGAAAACGAGTAAAATGTAGCATGTGTGTGTGACCTAAGCTCAGCTACTTCCACATATTCAAGGGGCATTCGGTAACGTCAACGAAAAGCAAAACGACGAACACTGTCACATGTTTGGTGGGTTTACGGGATGTAGGGTGCGCCTTGCATGTGTATGTATCGGGATATACAATGGAATCGCATTCATCAACACATATCTGAAAGAACCTTCTGTAATGTCAAAGAAAGACCGCGAGCACTGTAACGTGTTTGCCAGAGACCGTGTGGTATATATGGTGTTTCTTTATCCGCCTCGATGACTGGTGTGAAAAGGTTTACTAGGCCTCAGGGTTATCAGCTCCTCCGTCTTCGCTCTCGAGTAGGTTAATACTGCGTATGTCACGAATGAGCACTCCGTTAGCTGTCTTCACCTTCACCGTTCTTATCATTCCGTCAGTGCTTTTGATGGTTTCCGTAACTACTCCCAAAGACCAAGTGCTGAAATGTGCGCGTTCGTCGGCGATCATAACCACGTCCCCAACTTTGAATGGTCTTGTTTTGGCCAGCCACTTCTGTCGAGTCTGCAAATCCGGTAGGTACTCCCGCAGCCATCGCCTCCAGAAGACCTTGGCCAGATAGTTCGCTTGCTTCCACCCGTGGAGGTAGCTCCCACGAAGGTTTACCGGCCCTTGGAAACCCTCGTTCGACCTTAGCGTCAATAAGTCGTTCGGGGTGAGCGCCAGGTGGGTGGGGTCGCCGTTCAATACTGGAACCAGGGGGCGGTTGTTCAGGATTCGCTCCACCTCAGTCATGACGGTGTTCAGCGTCTCGTCGTCGGGCGGCTGCTGCTCCATGATTGACAGCAATATCCGTCTGGCGGACCGGATCATGCGTTCCCATATGCCGCCTCGGTGACTGGCCTGTGGGGGGTTGAAATGCCATCGTATGCCGTAGGCCACGGTTCGATTCTGCAGTTCGTCCCTGTTTATGTTCTTGTGCCAACGCTGCAGTTCCCGTTGAGCGCCCACAAAGTTCGACCCATTATCTGAGTATATATCGGCCGGTACGACTCTTCGGTTGATAAATCTTTGCAAGGCCCGTAGAAACGAATCGGTCGTCATCGAATGTGCGACTTCTAGGTGTACCGCACGTGACTTCATGCACGTCATGATACATCCGTATCGCTTTTCTAATCTTTTCCCGCACTTGATCCACAAGGGCCCGAAATAGTCCAACCCGGTGTCACTGAACGGCCACCAGCCCGTAGTCACCCTGCATTCTGGTAGTGGGGCCATGAGTTGTTTGCTTGCTGTGGCATTGCGTCTCCTGCATTGCACACACCGTCGGATTACGCACTTTACAGTCTCTCGTCCTCTCAACAACCAAAGACGCTTTCGGATGACGCTCGTCACGTGACTCTCCCCGGCATGTCCCTCCACGGCGTGGACGTGTTGAATCATTAGCTCTACTACAGGTTGTCTCGCAGGCAGCAGTATAGGATACTTTGTGTCGAAGTTCAGGTGGGCGTTGGTCAGCCTACCATCCACCCGCAGCAGTCCGTTGATGAGTTTGGGGTTCAAACGCTTCAGCTCGCCTCTTGGAGATGGCATGTCTTTATTGGTCAGCCCCACTTCTTCCGCCCTCTTGAGTTCTCGGGCGAAAGCCTCGCGTTGTACCATTTTGAAAATATCGTACTCTGCCGCTTGTAGCTCATGGGGACCTATGGGGCCGACCCGTATCCGACCTGAGGGCCGTAGCCCTTTCATGACTAGTAAATTTCTCTTGAACCTGGTTAACCAAACTAGCGAACGAAGCGTCTTCATCCAGGAAGAAAACCTGACCAGTCGCGATAGAATGGATGACGCTTCGACGACGTTGGTTGCTATCACTACGCCTTTGATCTCCAGTTCCACTTCCGTAGGGGGTTTTAATTCGTATGCGGGCCAGTCCTGTTTGGGCAATTGCAGGAAGTTTGGCCCTTTCGTCCACGTGTCCAGTTGCCTGAAGTTGTTCGCACCTCGGGAGCACAGGTCGGCCGGATTATCGCCGGACCTGACATGACTCCACTGGTGCGTGGCTGATTCATCGTGGATAATCGTGAGCCGGTTAGCAACGAAAGTACTAAACCGGCTCCGGACGTTGTTGATATAGTAAAATACTATCGTTGAATCCGTCCAGAAGCTCACCGACCAAATGTAGAGATCGAAACATCTCTTCACAGCCTGCACCACCCTGACTTCCAACAAGGCTGCGCTGAGTTCAAGGCGTGGGATTGAGACCGACTTCAGTGGAGCAACGCGGGCTTTGGCGAACAGGATCCTCGTGGTATATTGTCCATCTCCTGCGCACCATCGTCCGTACACCACAGCTCCATAACCGACTTCGGATGCATCGGAAAAGGCATGAAGTTCTCCAGTCCGTGTCGTATGGCAGGGAGTCAAACATCGTGGGATTCTTATGTCCTAATTTCTTCAAGGTGTTCAAAAATTCTTCCCAGTCCAGCCGGTCCCCTTGATCCAGTGACTGGTCCCAATCAGCTTTCTTACGGCACACTCGCTGCAGCAAGATCTTTCCGGGTAGCAGCCACGGTGAGACGAAACCGAGCGGGTCGAACAAACTTGACACGGCAGACAGTATGCCACGACGGGTTATTGGCAGCTCGGGAACGTTTAGTTCGAAAACAAAATCGTCCGTTTCCGCGTCCCATTGTATCCCTAAAGTGCGCTCGATAGGAAGTGGAGAGCCGTCCAAATCTCTTACCCTTTCGGCCTTTTCGTGATACGGGATGACCTTCAGCACTTCTGAAGCGTTCGACGTCCATTTAGTTAGATGGAAGCCGCCCTCTTCCAGCAATCTCGTCAGACCCCTGAACTGCTCTAGAGCTGATTCCACATCATCGAGTGACCCAAGGTAGTCGTCGACGTAGAAGTTCCTGCTGACGCTTTCTACCACCGTCCGATGTACTAGATCGCCATGTTTGTTCGCTGATTCTCGGAGGGCGTAGTTCGCACAAAATGGTGACGATATGGCTCCGAAGGGGTGGACGGTCATCCTATAGTTCACCACTACGTTGTCCCGGTCGCTCTCTTCCCACCACAGGAAACGCAAAGCATCTCGTTCTCCTACCGGAATCTTCACCTGATGGAACATTTCCCTAATGTCGGCAGACAAAGCCACTTTACCCACTCGGAAACGGCACAAAACATCGATCAGTGGTGTGGTCCAGTCAGGCCCCTGTAGTAGGCGATCGTTTAACGACTTGCCCTGGAACTTGGCCGCACAGTCGAAAACCACCCGCAGTTTATTGGGTTTCTTGGGGTTGATAACCGGATGGTGAGGCAGATACCAGATACCCCTTTTGCTGTCGGTGTTAACAGGCACCTTTTCAACGTAACCGAGGGCCTCGTTTCGCTTCATCAAATCCGCGTATCGTTCCCACAGATTCTGGTCTCGAATGAAGCGTTCTTTTAGTCGTAGTAATCGTTGGAGAACATAATTTCTGTTGTCAGTCCACGGGTCGACCGGTGTGCGCCATGGGAGGGGGACCTCGAACTGTTTTTTGAGGCCTCTAGTGCCTTGCCGCACCGTTTGTAGAGCGAAGTGATCCTCTTGAGACAACGTCGGTCTTTCGTCTCCAATGTCATGAAACTCCTTTTCGTACAGCCGTTGCAGATGATACTCTATGCGGTCCGTTTCGGCGGATAAGTAATTCACGGAACCGCGTACCCCTACTGGACCGTATAACATCCATCCCAGAGCTGTGCGTACGGCATAAGGTGCCTGGCGGTCGCCCACTCTTTGGTCAAGCACCCAATGCGCCTCTGGCACGTCGCAGCCGATGAGGAGATCCGCTTCATCATCTTCCCAGTCTACAACGGTTACATCCTGCAGGTGGGGCCACCGAGTCAAGATTGCGTTCACCGACCTTGGTGCTCGCATGGGGAGATCCGCTAACGTGAATGCCTCTGTTGGTTCAATTTCCTCGTTAGTGTCTAGAGAGATGAGTTGCAGCCTTAATCTACCGGCAGTCATTACCTGTGTTCCGCCCACCGTGCTCACTGCTAACGACGTCGCACCTTTAGCCAGTTGGTGTTTGTCGGCAAACCACTCTTTCACTAAAGTGGTGTCGGATCCACTATCAACGAAGGCCAACGCCTTGACTATCCCAGTCGGAGTCACTACTCCCACGGCCACTACGCCCAAACGTACCGGTTTACTGGCAGATTGTGAAGTTGAACAAATCACGCTGGGCTTGGTACTCGCCTCGGATATGGTTACTCTCGCCTGATGCAGTAGCCGATTGTGTCTGCCCGTGCAGCCCTCGTAACCACATCGATTCCTTGTCCTACAGGCTGCTGCCCGGTGCGTGGTCTTGAGGCAGATACAACATGCTCCTGCCATCCTCGCCATTCCCCACCGTTCGTCTATTGTGGCGTTGCCGAACTTGGGGCGTTCTGGTAGGCCATGGCTAGTACCACAGGATCTGCAATTGGGTTGCGTCGTAGCATCTCGTGAAATGACGTGTGTATTGGTCCAAGGCTGGTACTTTGGATATTCCCGTACAGGGGTTTGGACTTGGCTAGTACTGGGCTTGTTTGCTCGGTTGCTGTCCCGGATGAGTCGGCCGAATCTGCTGTCAGCTATCTTCGTTTGCCTGTCCAAGTATTCGGTCAGGTCTTCGAAGTTGGCTTCTCTGTCGCTTCGGCTTATCCGTTCTGCTTCTTCCGCCCACCGACCCTGTAGTTCGGGAGAGAGGTGACGGACTATGTTTTCCAAAGTGTGCATGGCGTCTAGGTCAGCCCTGTAACCTAAATGGTCGAGGGCTATTGAGCAGTTCTGCATCTTAATCGCCAGGTCGGCCATGGTGTAGACGTCGCCCTTGGTTCTCTTTGCCTCTACCATCACGCCCTCTATTAGGTTACGGGCTACTTTGAAAGGTTGGCCAAACAAGTCCCTTAGAATCGTCCTTGCCCTTGTGTAGCCTTGTTCTGGGTCGAGCATGGTGCACCCGTCGATAGCTTCTCTTGCTCGGCCTCGGCAGTAATGATGATAATGGTTTACTTCGGATAACCCGAGGCATGCTGTAACGCAAGATCAAACGGTACAATTGGACGTAGAGTCCGAATTCCAAGAGGTTGGTTAGGGTATTTGCACTCCATATTGTACAGGAGAAAGTATTTAAGTCACTCTCTGTGGCAGCGCCCGGAAAATTTGAACTCAAGGTCGGGTGGCCAACCCGGTCAAGTCAGGGTCGAGCTGGTCGAAGGTAGCTGACTCTTCCTGAAACAGTACAAAACGAAGTGCTATGCAACAAGAGAATCAAACAGAATTGACGAAAGTTTTGTTCACTTCGAGGGAAAAGAAGTTTCCGAGGGAGACATGAACCAGCTACAGCGCTCCGCGGAGTATGGCACGGCTTCGGATTGGAAATCAGACGATGAGAGGAATGAATTTGCAGACAAAGAACAATCAAAATCTTTCGAAGATTTTCCTTGAAACGTTCAGCGACCAAATATCGGCTGAGTCCGTTAAATACCCAATGAAGGACTCATTTGTAGAGAGTGATTGCCTAGGTGATGGTAAAAGAAGTGACCGGACGCAAGCATGTAATCGTTGCGCACATTGTTAACGTTCATGAGGGGGGAATGTGATGCACCAAAATAGAAATTGGTACTGGGCGAGTATATAAATGGCAGGTAAGTATTTACGTTTGATAATCGTTATCTAAGTCACGTAGAGAAGCCTTTGCCCAGGGTCGGTTACCTTATTTTCAACGAACGTCTCGAGCTGCTTGACAAACTTGCAGTATTGCTCAGCTCGCCCGTCGAAAATCGTTGGCTCCACTCTAGGCAGATCGATCGATGGTGGTTTGTAGTCGGCGACCGGCGTGGGGTTCCATACCTTATTGCACCCTAACCTATCGGAAGTGTCGAAGTCACTGGTCTCATGCTCTCGCTGTTTCTGTGTGCACTTCTCTGCTTCCTGCGCCTATAGTCTAGCCGATAGTAACTGTTGCTCTAGTTCTAGTATTCTTAGCTTATATAAATCGACATCCTTGCGATCAATATTGTTCTCAATAACACATGAAATAGCACTGACTGGACTAGGCGATCTAGCATTAACTAAAGAATCACATGTGCCCAAAACCTCCCCAGAGACTTGCCATATTACTTCCTGTCCGGATTCGACTGCTTTTGATCCTTTTCTTGGCATTTTGCGTGTTTTTCCTCGTTCCAAATTGATCTATTGAGTATTGTTACGAACGTTTGAGCAATGCGTAGCCAAATTCGCAACGGATCCCGAAATCAGAAGGCGATTATCCGTGATAATTCTACGATACTAGATTATTACATGAACAATGACATCAAAAATATACAAACCTCAATAATACGATCACAAGGACTCAACAACGAGAAACCGAATAGCAGCGTGTGAGCAAACAGCACGTGCGTCACGCAGGTCCTGAACAAGGATGTGTCAAAGTAGCGCTCTGGGCGCGAACAAACAACAATTGGACCAGAAAAACAACCAGTTCGTAAAGACAAGTCAATAGTGTAGGCAAATGAGTGATGTTAGTAAAAACACTGAATCGCGAGGGAAAAAGGGGGATTTTCCACGACCGGCTGTTACAGCTGCTCCCCTTAGAGGGCACATGTACTGAAAGAAAATGCTTTATTGGTCTGTGCTCGATCAAGTGCAGATCGTTGGACTGCATTCTGATAGGACCTAATCTTGTCTTTGCATATGTTCCGTATGATCCTGAAATCTTCAGCATCACGGACAAGGCCTGTGGCCTTATATCTAGCAAAGAGGCGTGCACGTCCGTCTAGAATGCGTCTAATGCGGCGTGGGAAGAGTTGCTAAGCGGTCTGTGGACGACGAATTCTGGGGAAAAATAACCTATCAGATGAGGAGCTAAGTCCAGCTCAGTTCAGCTCAGTTTTGTTCTGTTCATTTTATACGGGACAGGTAAGTTCACTGCCGATCGAGAGTCTAGAATTCTTCCCAAGGCAAGCACACAAGTCCTACTCCCACCAGTGCGCAGGAGATTCCATTGAATCACCATTAACAATCAGAGGAAGAACTAAAACTTCATCGCACATCAACCGCAAAAATTCATGCTTCGTGAGTGCATAATACTAAGGATACCAAGTACTAACTGCATCCCGAAGATGGCTAGTGGAACGGGCAACAAGCAAAAGGTTTCGATGCCTGCCAAATGACGTAAGAGTTAGTGGAATAGGTGAAGGATGGTTTGTATTGAAACAATGTCTTTCACGTTCGGTTTTAGAGCGACAACGAACGTGCTACTGACCAAGGGAGCTAAGGGTTCAGTCGTCCACAAGCGGGGCATCCAAAAGTGTGTTTTTTAACTAGCGGGGACCAGTTGATTTATAGCAAGCAGACAAACAGCTCACAGCCCTGTGACATCGAACAACATAAAACAGCCTAGAGCTAAGAGCTAATTGGTTGTGTTTATCTACGGAAGTTTTTGGTCACGAAACTACTCATTCATACTCAATCATCTCTAAGTCGCTACAAGCTTTCGCTGGGTTATCTTGTAACAAATGGAAAGGTTCAATGAATAGATCCATCACATCCGTCCGTCCAGTGACCTGTTAAGGCGCACTGTCAGAAGGTAACTCATTCCACCCATGATACGAAGCACCTTTGAGTGCCTGGACGGTCCCCAGTCCTACTACTTCTCCCGGCAGTCCATTCCTGCACTCAAAATTTCTATTGTTAGTGCATTTCAGTTCCGTTCAACTCAGGTTCGGGTTCAGGGTGATTTCGGGACTGCGCAACGAATAGTCAGGAAGTCTAGTTTGTTGCACTGGTGGGCTCCACAGACCCTCCGGTACTGCGACAATAGGAGCAACACCGCGGCACTGGGCTGCGTGGAAGACAGGGAGAAACATCCATGCTAAATTGGAAGGGGCGCAGCAAACGTGCCACCAAGTGGCGGAAAAAGGAACGGGCAACCATAAATGTTTGCAGCCGGTGACAGAACCGCAACAATGTGTCTAGTCGATCAGAAGACGAGGACCCACTCAACAGCCTGGTCAGAGTGTAAAACGACAGGAACCAGGCCTTTACACTTTCTACCCTTCTCCACTATCGAAAAATCCAACTCAGGAGCAAGGAAGCGGTCAACACCCCACATCTCATTTCAACTCAAGGGTCCAGAGCAAGCGGGAATATTGGCGCCTAGCCTCACGGGCGGGCAAGTGATCTGCGACACTAGAGAACAGTGAGCTAACGTGCCAGCCAGTTTGCGCTACTGTAACTTTTGGCCTATCCTTAGGAGCTCTTGTCTAAATCTAGTGAAGTCTCACCTCTGTGCTGCCAATATATCTGTAGTTCTCTGTCTAAGTAGCTGACGGGCCCTGCCAAACTAATTGCATCAGTCAAACAGCACTTCTGAAAGCATGAATACAAGCAGATCCAGCGCCAAGAAGTCACAAGCAGGGTCGTCACAAACTGCAAAGCCCAAGGCCAAATTGGAGTTACCCTTCCGTCGGAGCTTATGTTCCTCAGACGCGCGGTAATTCGAATACTCCGACATTCGACACTCTTGCTCCACTAGGAAAGTAGTAGAATACCAAGAAAGGCCCTACCACTCCACAAGAGTCATGATGATCCGAATTGGGAATACCCAGTGTGTATAGCAGGGAGTAGATACACGTCTCACACTAGAGCCGGAAAGACTTTGGCAGAAGAACGCCGGAAAATCACGTGTAGATTTGCACGAGGAAGGAGCTACATTTGAATCTCGGAATGACACTACTGAGGCCATATTCTTATGCTGACGACCAAGGCAACCTTCGTGTACTGCGAAGAGGGAGGAAAAAGTATACCGAACAAGGGTCATGTGAAGCCTTACAAGATGGGGTTGAGCCAGAAGTGGAAAGCTCGTCTGACCTAATTCAATATCGGGCTACCCAAATGGAAAACCCTCGAATTCAGACAGCTTCTAAGACGGATGCAACAAGGAGGATACATGCAAGCACGGAATTAGCACTGGGACGCAACAGAAACGTAGGGCTTTGCAGAGAGCCACGGTAGAGACATCAACATCCGCGTCAACGGGTTACCGACCTACTAAGACAACCTCGGATAACATCACAGGCCCTTACCAGGAGGGTTCTGCGCCTAGGGAGATGGGGACCAAATGTTGACTGGCAACCGCTGAAAGGGCCTACTCTGATGGATTTCGGGAACCTCAAATATTGAGATTCGTTCCTTAGCGCGGCGGACAGAATCAATATGAATTCCAGTGGGGGTATCAGGATAGAATCGGATAACTCTGCATCCTGGAAGGTCACAACAGGTCCTTGCGAAACAGAAGTGTCCATATCAACTGAACCATTGGAGGAGACGCGGCCATCCTGTTTGTCCTTTCCTGCAGAGTGCCCCAACCCCATGGTCGTACGTAGAACCCAGCTCTCACAAAGCGATCGGATGTTGAAGGGTGCCTCGTGGAACGTAGTGGTAAGAAGGGCTATCGGTGAAGTAACTGAAAAGCCCGAGTTAACCAGAAACGTAGAGAGCACTCGGACGTGAGGCTCTAGTGAGAAGTGGATGCGTCGCTACTCAGGATCAACAAGGAGAAGGGGAAATAGCTGCCATGCAGTGCAATGTATGCAGTATCGGTAACAAGTGAAGGGAACTCGCGGTCGAGCCAAAGCGACTGAATGGCATGGCAACCATTGAACCGGGGCTGTGGGAGAGTGGCAGGTTAAGCCCAGCATGTCCTGAGAGATTGAGCGTCCTGGAGTCGACCATGAGGGTGGAAGAGTGGAAGAAGGAGTACTGTTGTTGGTAGCCCGACACAAATCACTAGGGGAGCATTAAATATGTGACGTCCGGTATGGAGACAGTGGCAACGCGAATGCAAATTCGAAGTAAGTGGGCGGTGCCAGTGTGTGTTCATAGGAGCCTACCCTCTGACGCGGAAGGCGAGAGTCTGCTGGAATACCCAGCACTATTAATCAGGAGAACGAGAAACTGTTTATTCCTGGGGGTTCAACTCACCAGGGGTAGACTGGCAAGCAAGTTTGGCACCAGTGGGGTCTGTCGACCAGATGTTGCTTGACCACATTGAGGACAAGGCTCTAATATGGCACATCCACCAGCACACCTGATGAAGGAAGGGTCAGAAGCCAGGGATATTGGGTCTAGTTACTTCTAAACTATATGCGGAAGTAAATGAATTCCAGATTGATGCCCCCTAAGGGGAAATTGACCACGGAATCATCCGGTTCTGGTTCCGCGGTCAGAGAGAGGACTTACCAGACAAGTGGCGAGGGTCATTTGGGGGGCTGGAAGGGAGGCATCTGGGGGAGGTGACACAGTTGCTAAGAGTTTTCGCCGTTCGTCGGCAAGGCCGCGGGCGGCGCACGGTCCGAAAATCTCGTCCTTCGATGTCCGACAGATTGACCGTAATGGAATCTCTCGTGCCAGTCAAGCTGAATGGACTGCGTTGAAGCTTAAATTCTCCCACTTCCATAGGTCTTACATCCACATCCCCGTCAGTTCAAGACACAAGATGCAGTCAAGACTGGTGTCCTGAACCTTTTCGCATTATCCAGTGGTCCTAATTCTAGTTCGCCTGATATACCAGATGCAACTTTCTGCCAAGACTTGTATTTCGAACTTTCCTGCCTATTCCTATTTCTCCAACATCGATTGAACTATCATACATCTCACTGGTGACATTCAGATAACAAGACAGTCGCAAAATCCGGGAATGTTTGGGCTTAACCCGAGTACCCGTGTACTACTTGGGGACTTCGAGTAAACCTGACAGGTGGCGAGGGTCCTTTAGGGGGCTGGGTGGGAGGTATCTGATAGCGACTGCACAGTTGTTAGTTTGGGATACCGAGGGCAGCGTGGAAGAAATTTGGGTAGTTGAAAGAAGCAACTTACCACATGTGACGGATGAAGTAGCCCCACTGCACAGGGTCCGGAGAAAAGGCTTACCGCCGTGGTCGAACAGCAGTACAACCCGGGCACTGAAACATAAACACCAAAGATGGGAGGATTCCAGGGAAGTTTTGGACATGGACGCTCCATTCAGTACAAGAGAATAAACAAGCATGTAATAGGGCAGCGGAGGCCCAAGAAATTACTGTACAAATTGGGCATCTCTAGGGCGGATATAACACAAAAAGTGTTTTATTACTATGTCCAAGCCAAGGAGACTGTAAGGGTTGCGGTGTGTGGAATAAGGAATGGGTGTGTGCACCCAGCCGAGAACAGGCAGGAGGCAGACGTACGCAAAGAGCACTTCGGTGGGGGGGGGGTTACAGGGTTGCTCAAGGTGGGCCACCGCTGCCTGTAGAGTGGTCCAGGCTTAGGCGGGTGGAGGAATTTGATATAACACCGGAAGATGGTTTATTGGCCTAAGAAGCACTCGAGCGGGGAAAGGTCCCAGGACCAGATGGCAGAGACCCCGCAATCCTGAAACCGCCAGCCAGGACACGGGCGTGGCATTCCCGTAGGCTGTTCAACAGATCCCTCGTGGAAGCACGACGGTCTGCCGAATGGAAGACGACGGAAGTCGTATCCATACCAAGGATGGTGGAAGAGGCGAACTGATGGACTATCGGCCTGTCAGCCTGATTTTGGTGGTACCTAAGGTCGTGGGAAGAGCCATTAGAACTGCACTGATGGGGCACATATAGGTGGGTAACCTGGTTGCAAAGGAACCGCACGCCTTCATGAAAGGAAAATCCTGCATCAACAACTCCCCGAGTTTCCTTTACGGGGCAACTAGGAGGCGAGACAAGGAAGCGGACGTTGGAGCTTGCTACCTCGGCTTCCACAAGGCCCTCGATAGTGTGAACCACAGGCTGTTGCATCATAAACCAGATGGGCTGAGTATGACTATGAGGCTAATTGGCTGGCCACAAGCCTACCTGTGCGGTCGCCGGTTCTACGTCAAAACTGGGATTCTAAATCCACAGTGGCGACGCAAAACAGTGGGGTACCTCAAGCTCCAGTGATAGGACCCCCACCCTTCCTCGCATACGTGAATGGCCCACCGAGTGTCCTCCGGTCACCACGCCCATCTGTTTGCAGATGGCGTAAAAACGTCTGGGATCTCTTCAGCCTACCCGGATTCAGGAGGATACAGATGCTATTTGCAATCAGACAGTGTCCTGGGACCTACACACAAACCTAGGGAAGTGTGCACCACTGTTGGCAGAAAGGTCCGGAAGTGCCAGCTTCCGAAAATTCGGACAACCCGGAACCAGCTGCGCACAGAACAGAAATCCGGGACTTGGGAATAGCCACATAGAGCAACTATTAGCCGTCGGCGCGATGTCCGCCAGCGGCCAACGAGGCAAACTGAGTCATGTACTCACTGCGCAGAACAATGACTTCAAGGGACAGTATAGTCATGCGGCCCCCCTGCACTGCAGGGATCCGACCCCACCTGGATTACGCAGTCCGGAATTGAGCTCCTCGGCCATCCAGGGCCCAAGTTGTCCCAATACACAAGGGGGGTTAAAGGAAGACGTACGAAACTACTAACCGATCAGTCTGCTACCTATGGCCCTAGAAATAGTGAGGGGACTGATTTGGGGCTACATGGCTAAACGTCCGGCTGAAAATGAGATAGTTTCCACCAGACTACACGGGTTTGTCAAAAATAAATTTTGCTCACCCAATTTGCTCTCCTTCTCAGATGGCGTAATGGCCAGGTTGGACAGGAAGAACGAGCCGCGGCCTGTTTTTCGGACCTCTAAAGGGGCTTTTGAACACATAAGCCACCGGTTACCATTGCGCAAAACGGAGGCGCTAGGTATGGCGCCGCAGGTGCTGGAGTGGGCTGGGGAATATCTCGCAAGCCGAATGTGTTATGTAAGGGTGAATGGGGGCCAGTACACAAGGTGAGGGAAGCCAGCGGAGTCCCGCAGGGGTCCGTCCTGGACCTTTTCTGTTTTCGATCCGTATCATCGATCTACTGGACGGTATACAAAACCCAGGCTGCCTGTTCGCTTATAACCTAAATCTGGTGGGTGATTCCGGAACCGCAACACCCCAAGATGGCTGGAGTAGGGTTCACACGTGGACCACTAAGTGACAACTGTTGGTCAACATATTGCGGTGCAAGCATCTCACCCGGGACATCGACGGAGCATCAAAATACCTGGACCTACAAAGCCCACAATCAATGGGGCAGGTCGAGGTCATTGACCTTGGAGTCCTGATGAACGATTGCTGCCAGCTATCTCCGCAGCGTCTAGCCGCCGCGGCTGGTGCTAAAAGGGCACTAAAGCAACTATTAGCGCTGTAGCATCCAGAGAAGCTTCCGTGTTATTGCTTTTCTACGCGGCACCAATGAGGCCACGCTTAGAATGTAGTGTCAAAGCTTTGGCATTATCGAGGAGATTGGCCTTGAGGAGAGTAGGATTAGCGGCCGCGACCCTAAAAATTGTCGATGAAAACGAGGATTGAAGGCCTGATCTGAACCTTTCCTGACTGAAGCCAATTATTGAAAGAGACTTGTCCCTCTCAGTGGTCGGATAGTAGGCGAATTCAAGATACTTACCAGCGCAAGCACCTGGACATTCAGGCAGTCCTTGGTCGAGTCCTGGAAGCAAACTGAATTGAACTGGAAACTGATTTGGTAAGGTTTGGCTTCCTGCTGAAGACTACGAGGACACTGAGCGCAAAAAGCCGCCGCGCGATGCGTTAACAAGGTCATGTGTAAAAGTTTTGGGAATACCCCAAAGAACAATCATTGAAGCCATTGGGAACCACGTGGGCAGTTACCCCGTTGCAGCTGCCCCTAATCATGTAGGACAAGCTGCTGCGGCTGATTGGGTGACGCGGAAACCGAAGAAGAAAAAGCAAAGTAAGAATTAAGCCCAAAGACAAGAGGCGACGGTCAAGGACTGGAAGAGGGAGGAACCTAGTTACCTGACAATAGAAATCTAACTGCTGGATCCCCAAAGGGGGCTACAGTCAATGGGATGGGCAACGCGTCAAAGGCTGCAGATTTTCAATGAGAAGTAACGGCTCATGCGGGAACTTAAGGCAAGAAAGGACATGGACGGGAGGCGGGTATATGACGTGCTGCAGATCACAAGCTTTCCCATACCACTCTCGTGAAAATGGTTCACGGAGAGGGGAAGTAAACGTCTTGATACACTAAAATGGGCACTAAAACCGCCCGACCAAGTCCATTCGAGTTTACTGATGAGCACTTTGGAGTTATGTTGTCAACTAGGGCTGCACTGGTAACGCATAACACCAAGGATCGGTACCATAATGTACCGGACGAACACTGAGAAGTTCATCGCAGAACCATGAATGAGCTTGTAACATCATTACCAAAAAGCTCACAAGGAAAACGAAAGTCGCACCCGGCTTTTGGGGTAACACACCGGCGGCGACATGCAGACCACTGAATTCGTCGAGGAAGGTGGTCATCGAGGATGCTATAGAAGAAACATTTGGGAGTGGGGTAAGCGGGCCGAGGATGATGTGGCTCTCGAGAATTCGGAGGTCGTTAGAACTCCAGTGGGAATAGATTAGGAGATGTCGGACGTCTTAGCCATCCAAAGATCTTCGTAACCCTCACCGGTGATGAACACCATAGCAAAAGTTGCCATCACCCCGGGCGCTGCGAGCAAGACCGAGGCAAGTTGGGAAGAACAGGATGTCTTTCCGATGAATTGGACACGGTGGTGTTATATATCAACGCATGTAGCGTTAGAAGCAAATGAATAGAACTCTCCGATGCCTCTTGGGAGCACGAAGCGTCTATAGTCGCCCCTACTGTAACTTGTTTTTTTAGAGAGCATGTGCCAGGGCCAACAAACAACGATTTCGCGGTTTATAGACAGGATATAGATCACGACCGCCGTGGAGGAGAGGTAGCCATCCTCATTAGTTGGGGTACAAACCACAGGAAGTCCCAGATCAAGATATACACTCGACGTGTTCAGCTGTGCGCAGCTATCATCATTCTTTCAGGCAGAAAAATAAAGTTATCCGTGGCTGCGGGGCATCAAGCGCAAACCGCGACGAGGATATTCGCCCACCGCGTGCCCCCACTGAACCAGCTGAGGACACACAAAATACTCTCACAGTGTCTCTCGCAGTTGATGTGTGATAAGGTCTTCCGTTTCCCTCTCAGTTTTAGCGGGGATTCGACGAAATACACTCGGCAGTAGTGGGTGCATAACTGGAGTGCATACCACCGAAGGAATTCTGGACGCTCGATTGGCCGTGGCCATTACCTGTCCTGTGCAAACTGAACTGAACTGAACTGAACCTTCCGCACATCGATTGAACGGTTGAAGAATGCAAGCCGGGATCGCAGAAGGAGATCTACTCGGAGTGACTGAACTCAAATGCACTGCGCCAACATGGTGAAGATACTGGATGTGGTGCCGGATGCGTGCTGTCTTTGTTGGATCTGGCAAGAACGAATGTCAGAGGCGGCGTATCCGAGCTACGGTGCTGTGCATAGTTGAGCAGGAGTTATCACGTGTGTTTCAAGATTGCCCTATGCATGCGGCAACCCAAGGTAGCCTAAATAATGATCAGGACTTTTGGTAGCACGGACACAGATAAGCTTGGCTTCAGGGTGGCGGAGCTGACGTGAGGTACTGTAGGATAGGCCACTGTCGCGGAACGCTGGAATGTAGCAGCGATTATAAATGCCCCCCTGAACGAGTTCGCACCCTTAAGACGAAGGAATGAGGAGGGCAAACCAGTGCAGTGAAAGACGGCAATGGCGAAGGTCACCAAACACAGAAACCTTTGTTGGAACCTTTACAAGGCTCTCGGCAGCCAGACAGTTCGAACTCGTATACAAAGCTTTGAACATAGACGATTAACCGTCTGCGAACTGCTAAGCGAGAGTTTGTAGTGACGGGGCTGACGCGGCGGGACCGCGAACTCGTGTATTCGGAGAGTGACCCATCGAACCGGTAAACGAAACAGCCCTACGTGCGTGTGCTTGAGTCAATAGAGTCAGCTGACTGTGAATTGATAGGTATAAGAAGCAGACAACAGTGGATGGTATGGCAGGGCTGAGAAAATGCTCAAGTCGGTAAACGTCCAGACCGTGGCGTGAAAATCAATGCAAGCTCTATAAGTTTGAGCTTAAACTAGCCGAGTGTATGAAAATACGACCAAAGGAGTTCTATGGTTACCTGCAGTCAAAAGGCTCGAAAAATGGGAAAAGCCCACTCTACATTGCGGACCATGGTATCACCACTGATGATCAGAGTTCGGCGGATGCCCTGTGGGAATACTTTGGTAGTGCACACCGGGTAGATAGTGGGGCACTGGTCGATATGACGCTTGCACAACCCCCGCCGAAATTTATTGAACTAAATCTTTCAGGGGGAACTGTGCGTACCTACAGAAATTAAATACTCATAGGCTTACAGGTCCAGGTGGCATCCGTCCAGTTAGAATCGAGCCGTTGCGGGATAATATAGCTTCATCGGAAGGTGAGCCCACAAGTCCACGCTGGACCAGGGTGAGGCGCTCCAGAACTGGAAAGATGCGGCAGTCGTGGCAACGCATAAGTCGGGACCTAGGTTGGTTGTGGATAACTAGGGGCCGGTAAGCCTAACTATCATTCTTTATAAAATGCTTGAGAAGATCATCCACACTGACATCTGTCAGCACTTACTGGAGTATCCATGTTAAGCTCAGCTCACCACGGATTTCTGAAGAATAGATCTTGTCCGTCCAATCCCTCGTGCTCCCCAGATGAAGGGACTCGACGGCTAGATGAAGGTCAACAGGTCGAAAAATGTTACGTTGTCTTTAGCGGGACGTTTGGCCCAGTAAGCTATCGTCCGTTGCTTACCAAGATAGGGGCATTTGGTACAGGTGGACAGAAGCACAGGTGACTGACGGACTTCCTTCCTTGCAGGACTTTCCAGGTTGCAGTGGACGAAAGACACTCTAGCTTGGTGAATGTCGGCACTGACCTACCTCAGTGATCCGCCCTAGGCCCGGCACTGTTCTTGCTGCCCATCACCAACCTTGTTTTAGCCCTTCACTAACCTAGTTTGAATTTTGCAGACGACGTGGAACCTGTGGGGTCCGAGGTCGGGGGCGACCTGAGCAGGGACGTAGGAACCGTCATGGACTGGGCATTCAAGTGGGATTTACCACTCAAAGCTGGAAAAGGGCCATCTGTTGTCGAGGAAGACGAAGCCCCACCGTCACTCATGACCAGTCACACTAGAAGCAGGTAATGGGATTAGAACATCAGAGCCATCATGATCAGTGGTTTTAAATGGTCAGACCTGCGCAATGCTGCTGCGGGAAAGGCTCGTGGCGAACTCCTTAGGCTGCAATCAGCACTGTGGTACAGAAAGCCAAAAATGTTTTTACCAGTTAACATGGCCATAGTACGACCCCGCTTAGAGGGTAGCGTGCAGGCTTGGTCACCCTTCTACGAAGGCGAACCTCCTGCTCGGAGAAAATTCGACTTCTGACGACACAGACGCTTGAAGGGCATAGGGATAAGGCTTGTGGACAAAGGCTCTGTGATCTTGAAGTTCACTCTTTGGACCGTAGGGAACCTAGCTGAGACGACATGGAAAAGTTGAAGTTATTAAAGGACTTTTCTCGTCTTAGGCCGGATAGGCTTCTCTAAGTGGCCGCGGATTCCCAAACAAGGGGACGAGAGAAGAAGTCGACGAGGTTTCAAGCCGGGTTGATGACTTGATAGGACTTCTTCTGTAACAAGGTATAGGACCATCGGGACGCTCTGTCCGGTAAAACGACGGGTCTGCAGATCGTCCAGTCAATTAAAAAGCCATATACCGAATGTAGGACGAGGATGTCCCCCGTCGTTAGTCCGGAGCGCGTTCACTAGATTATTGAAGGTCGACGGTGGAGGGCACACTCCCTCAGCTTCCACGATCACGCTGGTCGAGAAGGTCAACGGGCAAAGACCGTGGAGTGCTAACCGCGTGTATCCTTACTGGACCTGAGTACAGAGACCGCACACTAGCTTGTGCCGAGGAATTGTGTCAGAAGCTGCGCCAGCAGCTTCTGCGTGCGCGAAGCGCACAGCCGAACAAGTGATAGACGGAGTGCGGTCGGCTGATCACTATAGTAACACTACGGTCCGTCTGAAGTGTGTTGCATTTTACGTCTTATGTTTGCTGTTTACCGTCCCAGTGAACGCCCACGATGCCTAATGTCTAGGCGTTGATATGCGATGAGGTTTTATGTTACCACCCTAACTTACTTGGGGATCCGACGGAATTTAACACGCAATGGTGGGTGCATACCTCGTGTGCGTACCCCCGGAGGAATTCTGGACTCTCGGTGGGCCGCGGACTTACCTTTCCTGTGCGAGCTGAGCGAGACCTAACACAGGTATGCGTGAGAAGATGATACTGGTTCGAAAATTTTACGTCCCAGACAAAACATTCGACGCGCAGTATTGGGAGCCAAAGAAACTCGCCGACAACACAACTGTGTGGACTCCACCATTGGTCTCGTCCACTTTCGTCCTGTGAAACCTGAACTGAACTTCAATTTGTCCGCCTCCTAAGACTCTTCATGAACGCCAACAGATAGTGTTTCATCCGTCAAGTAACTCACCGCCCAACTTCGCAAACGCACTTATCGGTTGTTTAAAGCTTTTTCATATTCGATGTTCTACCTTGGTAAATCTTCTCAGACAATTTTGATCCTTGCAACTCCCTGGCCATCATGTTCTGCCCTAAGATAACGATAATCATTATGTAAATACTTATTTGTCATTTAAATACTCATCTCCTTTGCAACCCTTGTATCAGCAACCATCATGGCTACGCATCATAAATTTGTTTGTCGCCCAGTTCCCATTTTCTATTCGGCACATCACATTCCACCTCCCTGGAAGCAAACTATCTGCGCAACTGTTACATGTTTACTTCCGGCCACTTCTTCCACCATTACCCAAGAATCCTTTCTCTACGAATGAGTCCTTAACTGGGCATTTAGCGGATTTAGCCGATATTCGGTAGCAATACGTTACAAGGGTAATCTTGGAAAGATTTTTCTTGTTCTTTGCCTGCAAATTCATCTCTTTCATCGTCTAATCTCCAATCTTAGGCCATTCCATACTTCGCGGAGCGCTATAGCTGGTTCGCTTCTCCCTTGGAAAAGTCTTTTTCCTCAAAGTTAACAAAATTTCCATAAATTCTGTCTGATTCTCTGGTTACGTAGTCCCCGTTTTTGTAACATTTTAGTGAGAGTCTACTACTTCCGATCAACTCCACCCTGACTCGGCCGGCTTGGTCAGCCGACCTTCAGTTCAAATTTGCCAGGCTCCACCATAAAGAGTAACGTAAAGGCATTCTCTAGTACTATATCGAGTGCACATACCTGAATCACCCTCTTGGAATCCGGACTCTGCTTCTAATTGTACCATTCGATCTTGCGTTGCAGCGTGCCTAGGGACTATCCAAAATAAACCATCATCATTATCGTTATCATTATCATTATCATTAAATACCTCTTGTTCTTGCGCTGCCGTTTGTCTTCCTTTCTAACTGTTTATTCGTCGTTCCCCATCGCCAACCAGTTTTGTCTACATACGCAGTCTTCCTTTCACCGTATACTTCTCCTTGAATCACCCCTACACTGTTGACTTTACCTTGTCCCTCTTGCTCCATCGTCTGATCTACAATCTCCACCCCTTTTTTTAAAAACTAGGTGACCACCTGGTGGTCCACCGCCACCAACTGGGAACCATATAACGTGAGTAGTTACTAGATTTGAGGTCCGAGGAAACCCAAAAGAAATCGAATCAAAGCACAGGACTGGTGGCCAACGCCAATGGCAGTTCAGTTCCTCGCACCTGTGGGCCTTCGCGTCTCACCGGGCTCCGGCTTCTTGGAATCTCTGTCTGTCGGTGGGTGGCAGTTCAAGTAACGTAACTTTTATCTGGTCGCCGTTGGAGAGGGCAACAAGAGCAACATTTCGACAGGGTAAAGCCTGCGCAACCAGCATATTAACTCGTCATGCAAATGTCAGTCACCCGGATCTGAACTCTCTTTTGGAGAAGGAAAAGTAGACGATCCAAGAAGCATCAAGGAAGTGTGAATGAAAGATCAAGTAGAGAGAAAAAATCGAAAGGAAACAATAATAATGATAGTAATGATATCAATGAAGAGGGAGAGAAAAGAAGCCGGGATTGAAGTTCCTTTGGCCCTATCCGCACTTTTCCTGACGCTCTGGAAGTACTTGTGTCCACGCGAAGTTCATCTTCCTTTGAAAATCGATGACAGTATCTACTGCCATAACAGCTGAAGGGAGTTTATCCCAGTAGTTTACCAACAATAATAATGGTTTATTTCGGACTTGGTTCGCGCCAAACCAGGTCGCAATACTTGCTGTTATCGTTATGGTTTTTACTAAGCTATCTTAGAAAATAAGAAAACTTACATCATCTTGGGACATTCCAGTAACCCAGGGATACTCAAAAACATTTTCTCGGCGAACAATTCTAACCTGGCCTCAGTTTGCGCTTGTTGTTCGGCTTCACTCACAGCCTCTTTCTGATACTTCAGAATGCTACATGGAAAAAAATTTCAATAATACCTCATCCTGTCATGCACCGGGTCACTAGAAAAAACGTTTATTCAAAATCCGTGTCCCCAAAACAGTGCTCGGTTGAACTCTCTGACTTTGTAGTCCTGGCGACGGATTGAACAGCTGTTTTAGACCATAGCATTTCAGATATAAAGCCTCATCTCCTAAAGTTGGAAGATACTGTATCTAAGCTCATCCCTACTGTGCATCACCGAAAGCATCAAGCGTTCCACCGTACACAACCTGCAGCGTCCGACAGCTTTGTCGACTCTGTCGAGTCTGAATTTCTCATTAGAATGAGAAATTCCAGCCCACCTTTCTTGTCGAATACCAAGGATGCGTAAGCACGTTAACAGAAGAAACTATCTAATCCTCATGCGAATTGCAGATGATCTATCTGCCCAAAGATTCATTAAAATGCGTAACACTATAGCTTCTAATTCCCCCATAAAACATAAAAATAGCCAACGATAAAACCGCTCTTCAAAGAGAAATTACTAGGTCTCTCTTGATTTTCCCCATGTGAGAGATGCCTGATAATCCTGAGCCTTCAAAGCCGGCAGCCGATCACTCCACCGCTTTTCCTCAAGTCTCCACCGCTTTGCCAGCGCATTCCAGTTCTTCACAACCACCCGCTGCCTCCTCATCTGCTCCCGCACTGAACTTAAAATGTGACTCCATGACTGTTGATCTGGACATTTCCGCTTACCCCCTTTTACAGCCACTCAGTAAAAGACGTCATATTTCGCCTCGCTCTCCAGCGCCAATGGGTGCGCCCCCAATTTTGATTCGCCCTCTGTTCCCTCCGGTGATAAACTACTCACTGCCCAGAGGAATAGGTCTACCAGTCTTCCCATCCCTGTCACAAGCCTCTCTTTCGTCTAACTGGCTCCTCTTAAATTAGCTCGCTTTAATTCGCCAAATCTGGTTTCGATCGTAAAAAGTACCCCTAGCTCCTATGCACCGGTGTTCCCCCCCAAAAGTTAGCCGTGCTTACTGCCTTCCAGTACCAAAGTGCGGCCTCCACACGCCGTCCACTCTGTCTCACGTTGTACTCCTCACATGACAACTACCTCCAATGCTCCCGATACAGACTGCTCCATATTTCGTTTTCCACCCAAGTTGCCTTGCACCTCCCATAACAGGCAGCTTAATCGACCACCCTATACCCCTATTCCACACACATTTTCAACTCTGCCGTCTGCACTCTCCTTCAGCCAATACTCAATTCCGACTGGCCGGTATTTCTCAACTGCTCCTGAGCAGTCCTGTCTGATATCCACCCAATTTTTCCTTCGCTCCTATATTTCCCTATCAGTTGACGCCTAGTTGTTCTACCCCTCAGCAGTCCCTCTCACTGCAGTATTGACTTCGGCTTGGCTGAAAGCCACCCCACCTGGACCTCCACTGGCCATACATCAATGTTTACCCCTTTGACCCTGGTCTTTGCCCCTTCCAATCGCGATGGCTTGCCTCCTTCTAACTTACACTGCCACCTGATTCGCCTATACCACCTGCCACAAATGGCATATCTTTAGCCTTATTCAGCTCTCTTTCTATTCTTGGCAAACTCCTGCATCTAAAGATAACTTGCTCTCACGAATAATTACGACGTTAACTTGATAACTGACTCCTGGCAGTCTGAAAACATTCCGATGATCAAATACCCTTGGTAGGGTACATTCCTCTGAGGACCAACAGGCCGAACAGGCTTGGTGGTAAGGGCGCATCCTATGTCAAGGAAGTCTTCACAATGACCCCCCTTTTACATGCTGCACTCGATTCTATTCCGGACTCTCTCTGGTTTACTTTCGGCCTCCGAAGCGCTGTTTCTTACATTAGCTACGTGTATCACTTGCCAAATTCCCCCAGTCTCTTGCTTCTACTTATTAGATTCTTCGAATGCCTCTTCTTCCTTCCTTCAGGAATTAAGCTGATTGCTGGTGACTTTAATCTCCCTGAACTTTGTTGGCCTACCCTCTCGGCCCCTTCCAACCTTATGGACCTGATCACCAGCATTCGTCGCTGCGGCTGGACACAACATGTTGTCGAACCTACCAGAAATGGGAACATGCCAGATCTGATATTCACCCACAACATGCCTCTCATCGAAGTGCCAGCAACACAAAATTTCCCCGGCAGGGACTACAAAATGGTTATCTGCCATCCTCCCCTTAGTGGCCCAACTAATCCGGCACACCGTTCCAACAGTACATTTCTAAACAGAAATTGGGCCTTGCAAGACATGCCTATTAGCCAAAAGACTGTGATGATTATTTTCTCACCCACGACCCTCAGATTACTGTGGGTATTCTCTTCTCCTTCTTTTCCGCCTGTCTGCTCTTATACTTCCCAGATGATACATGAACAGAGGTCCCCTGTCTCGCCACTCCACATGAAGTGTCATAAATTTCCCGGGCAACTATATAATTCCGAAGACTTTTCAATTTTTACTTGTTTGAACCGCCCCTCCGCAATTATTCAACGACAGGATAATACGCTACTCCGTGACCAAAAAGCCGAGGCTTCGATTCGTCCAAACAAGTGGGGACTTCCGTTTATGTTGCATAAATCTAGAAACGCTGATATCAAGGCCGGATTCCAACTCCTCATTCTGGATGACGACTAATCTGTCGCCTCCCCACCTTGTGTAGCCGAAGCTTTCAATGCATTCTTTGCTTCAGCCATGGCTCCAGCTGCTGTCATTGCCCCGCCTTCATTTTTACCAGTTACTGACTCTGTCCTTTCTACGATGCCGTTCGATGTCCGGAGTATTTTAAGGCTACTATCCAATAGCAAAACCCTCTTCTCGATTAGGCCTCGATGGCCTACCGCCAGTTGCTCTTGTCAATGGTGGACTGGATCCTCTCCTTTTGCTGCTTAACCTCCTCACTCTTCCACCTAATCGTAGCACCGTACCTGCTAACTAGAAGAGCTCGGTCGTCCTTTCCGTTCTTAAAAATAGACCTCTACATGAGCCATCCAGTTTTCAACTATAAACCACATCCCTATTTTATCCAGAATGATGGAAAAAGTGGCTGAATATCACACTAATAACTACTCTTTTGGGTCCAACCTCATTAATGACAACCAACATGGATTCCTCCGTTCCCGGTTCTGCATGACATATCAGTATGGTTTCCTGAATCTCGTCACCGACTCTGCTGAAAGCGAGTAATCTTTTGTTGTTCTTTATCTTGACTTATTCAGGTTATTTGATCGTGTACCTCACTCTCCACCTTTTAACAAAACTATGATCACTTGGTATTATTGATCCACCACTTTATCGGTTCTCATCTCACTTATCTCATCATTCGCAGGTTGTTTAGGTTAACGGGCACAACTCTTACCCCAGGCCTGTTACTAGTAATATTATTTAGGGCAGCCTTTTAGGCCCCTTTCTGCTCCTCCAATGCACAAATGATATGCTTCCGACAATTTTTAATGGCAAGCCGTTCTTGTTCGCGGGCGACATTAAGATAGTTTAAACTTTTTCGCCTGGCAGCCTCAGCACTACTATCCCTAAACTCTCCGCTGATTTAGCCACTCCTGCTGCATAGTGTTCAATCTGGGCGATGAAACTTTCCGCCGATTAGAGCATTCTTCTTACTTACAGATACCAGGTTCCTCCATGTTCCTTATGCGTCGGCGGTTCACCCATCGATAGCCCTTCTCGAATATTGTCTCTTATTCTTCTCTTGTAGGCAAAACTCCGAAAGGATTATTGTCGAATGTATCCACAGAAGGTTCGCAAAGCAGCTTATCGGTTGGCCGTCAAACCTGAACTACAGTGAATGATGTCTATCTCTCAAAATCGAACCATTGTGGCTTCGTCACATTAAGCTGAATCTTGCATTTCTGCATAAACTGTTGACTGAGCTACCTCATTCCTCCAAACGGTTATGCCTTTCCCCAGATACTGGATATTCACTCAGTAATAGACGGTATACTATCACCAGACCTTCCACGAGGACTGTTCTAAGCCCTAAGTTTTTGCTCTGCATATACTGCAGAAACTGGAATAAACTGCCTCTGAACATCAGACCCTCTCAATCGGAGTGTAGATTCCCGCAAGCTATTGATAAATTCCTTTCTGCCCCAATTGTTTTGCGCTTATAGAAAGTTCACACAACCAAAAGTCAAGCCTACGACGAAGGTTTTGACTTTCAAACAATTCCTTTGCCTCCTCAGTTGTCCTGCCTTCCGAAATAATATCACCACTTTTGAATTCTAAGTGCTCTGTTTGATCGCTTCTCCCTAGAATTCGCCATCCACCTATTTCGAGCATTTTCGGTGCATTATTTGTTTTTCGTACCGATCTATCGAATCCTGCCAGCTTCGCCTTGAAGTAAGTCCTTTCAGATGAGTTCACATCTTAAGGGAAGCCACCGTAATACTCCCCACAGTTTGTCAATTTGCCTCGTCTGCTTTATGATTTGTTACTTTTATTTAGCTATATCACCTCTGCGGCCCTGAACCTAACCCCAGAAAAGCTAAAGGAACTGCATCAGTGACTAAGCGCTGGTCAGCAATTTACACGTATATATATATATATATATATATATATATATAACTGCCCTTTAGTTATTAGCACAAGCATGGTAAATAACCCTAAGCTGCTGAATATCTCTTTGCTTACCTTGCCTCCTTTCCACATCAGCTCCCACCACATATGCTTCCATCACTATCTCTGCGACTTTGAACTGGGAAAGCCAGTTTCATTTCTCTCACTAGGAGTGGCTCACTAGCTAAACTCAACATCCAGTTGTGACGTCACCAATTCTGCTCCCACCTTATTCCCCAGCTTAGTTCCTTCCACAACTTCATGCAGAATTTGTTTTTTTCTTTTCTACTGGTTAACTACTCTAGATCAAATACTAACCTCGTTACTGAATCTTAAGCCTCTCAGTTATACAAAGTTCACCTGCTCCTTTTTTAGTCTCACTTGCATTAGTCCCAACTTTGCCTTAGTCCGTTTACTAATCGACCAATATTGAGGTCTATCTACCCCGCCGCTTCCTGTGAAACCCTTTTCCGTCTTCTGATTTTTTGTACGAATCCTCATCTACTTACCGGTCCACGCATGTCTCCCTCCTTGAAGGTCTCACCTTCTTTTCCGTCTCATACTGTATAACAACAGAATGGGCATTCGCTCGACGCCCCTTGATGTCCTTTTTCCTGCGTTGCCTATTTCCTACATCAGGTCCCACCACACATACTTCCATCACTACCTCTGCGATTTTAAACTGGAAAAGCCAGTCTCATTTCTCTCATTTGGCGTGGCCCACTAACTGAACTCAACATCCAGTTATGACGCCACCACCCCTGCTCCCATCCTATCCCCAGCTAAGTTTCTTCCATAATTCCACGCAGAACTCAGTCTTTTCTTCTACCGAATGACTACCTTAGGTTAAACATTGACCACCTCGCCGAATCTTCTAGCTCCTACCTATGCATTTCTTTTTTTAGCCTTACGTTCCACGACCTTGATTTGTCTTAGGGATCCGCTGCACCGATGAGCCCGTGCATCACTTTTGTTCCTCTTTTCGTTAACCGTTGATCCTTGGCTGGGCCGTACCCAGACTGCTTTACTCTATCTCATTTCCCTTTCCAGTGATCCTCAATGCCGATGAACCACCTCGGGCACTGTACTGATCATCTCCCTGGCTGATGCACCTGGATATTATTGCTGCATGGCCGTCTACCACTAGCTTTTCTCGTTGGCTCTCTTGTCCAAGTCACCACAACCTGGCTAATCGGTACTGGACCATATAACCTTATCGTGGTCGCTCAGCCCTCTGTACAGCCATCAATGAACACCCACTCCAGTCCCAACGGTGCGGGACGCGGTAGGATCTCCCACCTTGGCCTGCGCATACTCGGAGTGTAGGCCTTCTGCACCGATGTGCGAGCACAATTAGATTGGTGGATCACACCTCCCGTGTTCACTTCACGGAGTGCCTCCAGGTTGGGTATCCAGAGCACGGTCAGCTCCACCCCACCAGCTCCGGCGGCGGAGAGTATTATCTAACCTTTCTCACCCTACCGCATTCATCGCTGTCGGTCGCGGATCGCATGCTCCTGCCATTGTTCCTCCACCACAGTTCGCTCATTTATCGTCCTGTCAGCACTCTTATCACTTCTTGACCTTGTCGTTTTACCTCAGTGTACACATCTACCAATCTTGTTCTTGTTTCTATCGTTTTTCACCATGACAGCCCTCACTGCGTGATGTCACTCTCGCCCTATCTACTTTATTGTTCCCAAGCCCGGAATATTTCCTTTTCCGCTCACTACTTCCCCTTCGGCTCCTAATCTGTATTCATTTGGCACCTCCGTATAAATATAAAGCCCACTGATGGCATGCCTCATCAGCTACTATTTCGCGACGTTCTTTTTTCCATCTTATACCTCCCACCATTACGCACCAGACACACCCATAACCATGACCAATCACCACATAAGAACTCGCAGTTCTAACCTTTGCATATTTTTGCGACCAAATTTATTATGTTTTCAGCACCACCGTATTTTCTATGTTTGACTCCGCAACCCTTCGGTGAATCTTCCCCTTAGGCAGTGTCCCGATTAGCAACTTCTGGCTCAGTCCATTTATGTAATTGCCCGCAACCACGCAGCTCTCCAGTTCCATTCTCCCAAATCCGACGCGCACATATTTCTCATGCCTTTTGTTTCATCACGGTCTTTCCTGCCCAGGTAATTTGCTTCTTTTCCTTCTTCTTGGTCATCATCCTTTGTCATCTGCAGTAAAACGATCTGATCGGTCATCTCTTATCTAGTTTTCTCCGGTCAGTACTCTCATCTGCTTCGTATAATGCTCGCCACAGGCATCATCAGTGTGCCTTTCACGCTGCGCTGCTTTTCCGCGTTCCACCTAGTGTAAAGTCATCGTAGGGTTATCATTCTTACCTACAGTTTCAAGCCACGTGATCTGCCATTATCTGATCTTTGTGATCCTCCACTTCCTTATTTCTCCCCTATGTTGTTCGTTATTATAACTGCTACATCTTTGCACCACAGTTCTTCTAACCCCGAATTTACCCTTCCCCGCTGACATTTTACACTTCTCCAACCACTTTGTACCGTCATTCGCTCTGAGTCATCCAGCCCTTTACACGGCCAAATTCTAGCTACATAATGTACGTCCATTTATTAAAGCCTCACCAACTTTCGACCGTCACCACATGTCGTACCTGCATTATTCAGGTTCTTAGATTCATCCTTACCTGTTTATGCCGACCCTTTCCTCCGTATTCCCTCGTTTATCAATTACTGCTCACAGCCGTCACTTCTTTGCTTCCAAAGTAGTTTCTCTTTCTCTGTTGATCCCCCATGTTCACCTGTCATGGAAAAAGTTCATCAGGGTTTATCCAATTTTATTTTGTACCATTTGATCCAAAACTATTTGTCTGTTCCAAGCACTGCTACTTCCCTGTTCCTTCCCTTTACTGCTATCTGCTCCTGCTTTTGTATATATATATATGTATATTTACTTATTTTTTCTGCCTCCTCCGGTTCTTCGCCGGACAGTTCCGCTGCCGCCGTGCCAAAGCCCCTCATGATATGCTTCCATTTTGTCTACATATGTGCCTCATGTTTGCCGTATCTTGATCCTACCTCGCCATTGCTGTCACCTGACCCACTATTTAAGTCTTGCATTGGTCGCTCCCTGTTTTCACATCGACGCTGTTCATCCACTGCAGTAAGGCCCAGCCCATGGCTACCTAGTCCCCAACCATACAACTCAATTTTTGTTCTTCTTTACTTCTCTTATTTTTTCCTTTTGTTCTTCATCGTCTACCGTAACGATAGTTTCTTATGTCGATCTTTAGTTCCCCCCGTGTGAAACTCCCAGGTTCCGATATCCTCCCCCTGGCTCAGCCAGGCGAGCCTTCTGACCTTGACCGTCAAATTTGCCAGGCACATAATTGAATCCATCCCTGGGTTCTTTTTAACTCTTCTCATTACTAGTTGGTATGCATATATTTATCTCCCTCTCATCTCCTTTATATTTCTTCCCACCCCACCTACGTCTTGCGCATTTCCAAATTTTTCATGAATATTGCCTGTCAGCATTCTAGCTTGTGAAAATTTCGATCATGCGTAAAGAGTGCTCCGGAGTCTGCGAAAAAATACTTGTGTCCACGCAAAGTTCAACCTCCCTTGAAAATCGGTGACAGTATCTTCTGCCACAACAGCTGGAGGGAGTTTATTCCAGTAGTTTACCAACAATAATAATGGTTTATTTCGGAGAGGCTAGAGGCGTGTCAGATACATGATCAATTTGCCACAGGCGGACACGTGGACAAACGTTTCACGGTCACGCAGAGTGTTGTGTGGCTAGCTTACGATAGATGAGCTCAATATAGATAAATGGAAGACCAATTTGAGTTTTAAGCGGGCCCATCGGTGATTTCGAATCAACTCCTGAGGAATCCTGAAGTTAAGGTCACGTGGTGGGGTTTGACCGGTCCAGGTGGAGATGGCTGAATGCTGGGAGTTGTACATGAGGGAGACAAAATAAGGTTGGAATAGCTGTGTTAGAAAAGGATGAAAAATAAATTTATATGCGTGCAAAAGGAATGGATAGAAATGGCTCATTACTACGCTGCTATAAATGATCAGAAGCAGGTTGCAGGACTCTGTGAAACATAGAGCAAGCGAAAAAGTTTTCAAAGGTGGTTCAGATATGAGGTGTATGGTGGCTATAAGATACGGATATTTTCAGAATAGATGCACACCAAGGAAGGCGGTTGGATGCGTTGAGGGAGAAGGCCGTCAAAACTGGGGTAATTGGGGCGAAAATGTGCTCAGTGTCAACAATTAAATGGGGAATATCAGCGGAAAATTATGACATATTGGTTTCTTTGTGGCAAGCGGAACGTGGTGAATCTGCAGAGAGAAAATAAGCCTCAAGGGCACTGAAATGATGTTAGCTGTGCTGAACAGCCCGTGAAGGATGTAAAGAGTGATCGAGGGGGGCAAGCAGGAATAATTGGATCGACTTGTTCAAAGTGCATCATGAGATGACGGTTAAAAAAGAGAGAGAAGCTGCAGACTTGCATTACGAAGTAGCAGGATGACGACGGAAAAGATGGCTAGGAAACGCGAGGAAGTACAGTTACCTAGTGGTCGTAGTAGTGGAAACTAACAGCGGTGAAAGGAAACCGGGCTGTAAGTCGGGATGGGGGGCATGGATACGGCAGTTGTAACGGTGAACAATGTCAGAACACAGTGGGTGTATGGAAGGTCAGACGAGACAAGAAACGGCATACCACAAAGGAACTGCTTGTGAGCCTTGTGGTGTAATGATTTATTTAAAACAGATGGAACGTGGAGAAATAGGAAACCGGGAAAACGCAGAAAAGATGTCTATGGAGAAAAAAAGCAAAACAAGAGATGAGAGAACTGGCCAAAGTGAAACAGGCAAGTGATGAATAACTGGATCATTTTACCACCGATGAAGCACTACATGGGCCGAGGAAAAGGTGGGCTTTTGGACGAGAAAGCCCAACATGGAACAGAAGCACGGGGAATATATATGCGTAGCAGAGATGGGACGATGAAGCAGGAGAGCTACTTGCCCGCGCGTAGCCTCAAAAGTGGAATGAACCGAAGATTTTGATCGGAGCGTTTGCTGATGGAGAGACAAAGAGGGGTTCGTAGAGCCGAACGCGAATTACGTGGTAGTGGTGAATCGAAAACAAATGTGTTCATAAGAGGTGCAGAGATTGGACTACGAACACTAACCTGGGGATCGGGCATAGGCACGGATGGAGTTGTTAATGAAAAGCGGCAGAGGAACGGGCAAGACGGATAAATGTGCAAGCGGTGGTAGAACGATGACGGCGGTAATGGGGACAAAGTGATTGGTTGTGTGTATGAGAAGTTGAAACGAGAAGCAGTTAGACTGATGAAAAAAATCGATGGGTGAGACCGTGGTAATTGACTGGGGCAGTGGGAGCGTGAGATATCCAATTGGTGCTAAGGGGTGGGGCTGACCGTGCGCTGGACACCCAACCTGAAAACAATTCATGAGTAAACACAGGGGGTGTGATCCACGAGACTAGTTGCGCCCGCGCATTGTTGCAAAAGGCCTGCACGCCCAATGTGCGCCGGCCAAAGCAGCAGACCGGACCCCGCCCCGCAACATTGAGAACGGCACCAATGTTCATTAGTGACTGTGCACGTGAGGCGCAGTTTGCCTGTGAAGGTATGAGATGTGCGAGCAGATGGCTAGTTTGAAAGGGGTCTCAGAGGGAAAACCAGCGGAGCCGGCGGTTTTTAAATGACCATACGGCAGCGATATTTAGGAGCGTATATAATGGGAGGGTTCTCCACGATGCTATTGCAGTTGACTAGCGTTGAGAGTGAAATGCGCATAAGGAGAGAACTGGAAAGGGAAAGTAGATAGGGAAAGGCAGTCAGGGCGTGCCCCCGCTGTGGGTTAACTAATAACGGAGACAAATAAAAACCAAGAAGGGGCGAAGCATGAGGGTGCCAGAGACTACGGGAGAAGAGGAAGGCAAGGTGCGGAAAAATAGTGGTATTTCAATTCCGTGTACTCGGTGCGGGACCGGCCATGGCTAGCCAAGTTTTAAGAATTCGGTCAGACAAGTGAAACCGCTCATGGTCGATTGTGTCTTCAACTGGAGTGTGCGGGGTCTGCGGAGGAGTTAGCCTCAGAAGCAGAGGCCCATCCCATACGCTTTATCCTAGGCTGTGAACATATTAGATAACTGAAGTGCGCAAGTAACGTTGAAATGAGGGATGGGCGCCGATAGATTTTGGGACTTGGTCTGAGGAGCTTCACCACTGACGGGCAACCTATTCCAGAACCTGGAGTAGACAGGGAGAAAAAAGCCTGACCGTATGGCCGATTTAGTTATATAAGGGATAGAAAAAGGCCCATGCCGAAGTGAGTAAGGGGTTTTGCAAGAGAAGCTTAGTGGGTTAGAGGAAAGTTGAAGGTTATGGGGCAGGTTTTGCAAGAAGATTAAGTTTGGTCTTGAGCGACGGAGCCAGATTGGGTCGAGATTCTGATGTTGGCATCGTTCCCTATAGTTTACCGAAGAGTACTGACCAAGTAGTTGTCTGGTAAAACGCCTTTGTGTACCTTCCGGCACAACTCTCTTGAATTTGTCATGTTAGAAAAGGTTGCTGGACAATATTAAAGCAGAAGCCTGGTGTGGGATTTGCAAATGCTGGTGATACTGTCCTGAAGACGAAAGGAGCGGAAGATAAGGACCACACCCCCTCTAGCCTTGGCCGTTTGGACGGCGGCTTGCTCACAGAAGTTGAGTGAGCTGGAGTAGATGAGGCCCAAATCACGGATGGTAGGTTGACTGGTTGCAGAGGACCCACCAAGAACCAAGAATCCAGGGGGAAATTGGAATTCGTAGGCCAGGACCCCACACTTATCAATGAAAAAACTAATCGCCCAGGAGTGACACCAGCGGTCAAGTGCGGAGAGGCCCGCGGAAGTGTTGCAGAGAGCACGGTAGCATCATTAGAATTGAAAGAGTAGACTATTTTTATAACATCTGCAAACAAGAATGGCGTGTCATTATGTACTAGATCCAAGGCGTCATTATTGTACAATAAAATAGAGGAGGACCCAGCACACTGCCATGTATAACGCCACTTGTAACGAGTCTTGGGTTAGATGTATATCCGTTGGTGAGGACCGCTTGGGAACGATGAGTGAGATGAGATAGCAGCTAAGAAAACGGCGGATCAGCAATGCCAAATGAAAGCACTTTAGAGATCAGACGGGGGTGTGGAACACGATGGAAGGCCGTTGACGGATCTGAGAAGACTATGGCTGATGCCTGCCCACCGTCAGTAGCCTTAGTAACTGGGCTGAGGAAGTCGAGTTGACATGCGCTGCATGATTGCAATTTGAGGAACCCGTGCTGCTTATTCTTAAGAAGGATGGAAAATAATCCCGTTTTCGACAATCGTTTCCATTATTCTGGAGGTGACACAGGTATGATTAGTGGGACGGTTATTAGTGAGTTCGTGAGCGGGTCCTTCTTGTGTCGCGGAACGATGACTGAAAGTTTCCAGTCCTAGGGTACTAAACAGGATTTGAATGACGGAGTAAGTAGGCTTGGTAATAGAGGTAGAAGGTCCGATCCACCGTTATTGGTTGCAGCCGGGGTTAACCTACCTGGTTCAGGATGCGCAGATACTTTGAAGCGTGAAGTGGACCTGGAAATATTGCTTACATCAAATGTTACGGTAAATAGAGAAAGACTGGTTTTATCAAGAAGATTTGGGGGGCTGCATCTGAGGCGAGGCCACCGAATTGGGGAAGTGAAGAATAAAAGCCTCAGCGATGCCAGGAGGTGAGGTGGTCGAAGATTTATTCCGTAACGCAACGTACCGAGTAGTAGTTCCCTCTGTCGAATTCTTGGACTTACGTAGGAGTGAGAGTTTCAAAGCTTTACCGGGACGCCTCAGAGCTTATGCTTCTTCATTGCGAAGCTGGTCTTCCTTTAGATCCCGGATAATATCAGGAAGACGCGTTAGTCTCGTGAGAAGGAAGAAGTCGGGGTTTCGGAGGCAGCGTCTTCGCATCGCAAGATGCTTTTGTTGGAGGGAGGCAAGTTTGGGTTTCCTAGGAGAGGAGTTTTGGAGTGTTGGACTAAGCTTCAAGAGGCAATTCCCTATGTTGAGGTAAAGGCGATCAGCTGCCTGTTGGGGGTCAGCCGTTAAAACACCGCATCAATCTTGGTTACGGATGAGATTGGGCATAGGTTTCCAACTTCGACGGGGAGAACTGTTGACCGGGGTCAGATAGCCTGATGGATAAGGATGGGATGAAAGACAACCTGCTGCTATCCTATGGTCACTGTCCGGAAACTTATGCAGAAAGGGGATAGAAAATTCCAAAAAGCGATGACTGAATACAGGATCTAGGATGTTGGCCTTTTTGGTAGGGACTCTAACGTGATGCACCCAACCATCAATATGAGTATGGGAAGCAAAGTCAATTACGATATGAGGTGCTGTGAGCTTCGTCCAGTATATTTTAGGCCAGTTGAGATCGCCAGCTATGATCTTCGTTGCCAAAGGTAGCAGAGAAAGGTAGTCAAAGGCGCCAATTAAAGGGGACAGGTCCGTAGTAGTAGAGGGAGGCGGTCGATAGATAAAACCAACGTGCATGACTGTAGTTGAGAACCGGATTGTAAGCCATGAAAAATTCGGGATTGCTTCGAGTGTGGCATGTCCAATAAGAGATACTTAAAGAGCGGGCTTTGCGTACACTACACACCCACCTCCGCGTTCGTCTGTTTATTACTCTGCATGAGAGGAAAGGCGCTCTGATGTTCTTGTTGGTCCCTGGCTTACCGAGCTTTGGCTCGTATTCCCGGAGGGTGGGCCTTTTTTGTCACGGGCAGCTAATGGCTTGTTCGTTCTTGAAAATCATTTGATTTCCTTCGTTGTTTCTATCAGATGTCTCCTCGAATGTCCGCGCTCGAGCGATGCCAATCTGTCCTTGTTATTTAGACCCTCAGACCAGGGATTGCCCTTGAGGTCCTCCAGTTGACCCTCTCCGGTGTGCGAGTGACTATAACTAACTGAGGCCCTTGTCTAGACTAGGTACTTCAGGTGAGGCCACACCAGCGCAGTGTAAAGCGGTAGCGTGACTCTAGGGTCACTTGATGTCACTGTTCCCCTCAGTTGTTACACGACTCTGTTCGCCTTTTTAGCCGCTGACAGACACTGCACCGAAGGCCTACAGTTTCTTGTTACAATTATCCCCAAGTCCCGGATCTCTGTCTTTCGAGCTATGGTTCCGGGTTGTCCGGGTTCACGCAGTGGGTCCCCCAGGACCCGGCTGTCAGCAGTCGTGCACATTGCCCTGTGTTAAAGAGTAGGTACCAGGTAGCTGTCTAGCTGTAGATAGCGCCAAGGTCTCCCTGAATCCCGGCGAATTCAGGAGTTTCGACAGTTTTCGCGTCGTCCGCAAACATAAAACGCAGTGATCGAAAGACACTCAGTAGGTTGCTCACATAACGGGAAAAGTACTGATCCCAACACTTGTCCTTGAGGTGCCCCACCGCTAACCGTCACCATTACGGACTTAGCGTACTCATCTTTGACGTGAAACCTGTGGGAGCACGGGTAGGCTTGTAACCAGCCAATTAGCCTTATAGCCACATTCATCCCACCTAGATTATGCGGCCGCTGTCTGTGTTTCACACCATCGAAAGCTTTGCGAAATTCGAGGTAACACACCTCACGTTTCCCACTCTGGCCTCGTCTCCTGGTTGCTTCGTCGACGAGGATTCAGATCCAAATCAGGTCACAGAACTCGCGGCTTTGGCCAGCTTACCTCCAGGTTCTTGCCCTTGAGAGCTGCACCGTTTTCAGGATGCTTTGACCTCTAGGCGGCGGTTGTTAAGTGATGTACTTCAAAGAACAGAATGGCAAGCGGGTTTGCTCTGGAAGAACCGGCAGTCGAATTGAATAGACAGCTTCACTGTCTCAACTAGCTGTCACAACTGCCTTCGAGAATCCCCTGTGGGAGCAACTGAATAGATAGAAAGGACATGGCCTGCTGTATTTTATTGTGCCATTGACAAGCAGATGTGTTGTGTCTAATCATTGAAGAAGGTAGTGAAGGAGAGAAGTTTAGCCCGACCGTATGCACAAGAATTTTGAAATTTACCAAGTCGAAGGCCTTCTGGAAGTCCGGAGAACACCCTTCAACTCCCCCACCGTTGTCCGGTCTGTCGGTCATTTCGTCCGGAAATGGTAAGGGGTTTGTCAGACGATCTCATCTTCACAAATCGGCATTGGCTCATTGTGATTATCCTGCGGTGCTAAACATGCCCTGTGATCCTATCTCTGACTGTGCCCTCAAGTACTTTCAGCATTACCGACAGCAGGCTAACGGGCCTGTGATTAGATGCAACTTCCCTCTTGCCTCCCTTGTGAATGGGCTCCACTTAGACTTCTAGCTAGTCAGAAGGCAGCGTATCCAAGGCTAGTAGCCCGGTGACTAGGTGTGCTAGCGGCCTGGACACCTCGCTTGCCAACGGACGCAGGAGTGGCGGGGTGAAGCCCGCCTGTCCCGGCCGTCTCATTTCGCTTCAACTGACTCATGGCCAGTTCCTCTTCCACGGGTTCTATAACGATTTTGTCTATTTGGAGAACGCTGTACGGTTCTGGTAATAGCAGATAGTTTACGGCATCCGCAGTACATAACAGCTCGAGGAGCTCTTTAAGAGCTCCGGCTTCTTCGCCGGCATTGCTTACTCAGGAGATGGACGAGGCGAGACTTTCCTCCTGTAAATCCGTGATCTCCCCCTGAACCAGGCCTCCCATCCACAGGTGCACTACCAATGCAGTTCTACCGACCCTCTTCCGTACTTTTGTTGCTACCGATGGTGGACTAAAAGAGCGATAACTCTTTATTTCACCCTTTCCTACAGCTTTATGAATTGGTATGACTTCCCCTATTTTCCCTTCAGCAGGCAAGCACCTTTACGAAGGATTTGTCGGAAGCTTAGCCAAAGGACCTACGATTATCCTGGCCGACGGTTTTAGGACTGCAGGGTATCTGCCATCTGGTCCTGGGACCTTTCCCCGCTCGAGTGCTTCTTAGGCCAATAAACCATCTTCCGGTGTTATATCAAATTCCTCCACCCGCCTAAGCCTGGACCACTCTACAGGCAGCGGTGGCCCACCTTGAGCAACCCTGTAACCCCCCCCCCCCACCGAAGTGCTCTTTGCGTACGTCTGCCTCCTGCCTGTTCTCGGCTGGGTGCACACACCCATTCCTTATTCCACACACCGCAACCCTTACAGTCTCCTTGGCTTGGACATAGTAATAAAACACTTTTTGTGTTATATCCACCCTAGAGATGCCCAATTTGTACAGTAATTTCTTGGGCCTCCGCTGCCCTATTACATGCTTGTTTATTCTCTTGTACTGAATGGAGCGTCCATGTCCAAAACTTCCCTGGAATCCTCCCATCTTTGGTGTTTATGTTTCAGTGCCCGGGTTGTACTGCTGTTCGACCACGGCGGTAAGCCTTTTCTCCGGACCCTGTGCAGTGGGGCTACTTCATCCGTCACATGTGGTAAGTTGCTTCTTTCAACTACCCAAATTTCTTCCACGCTGCCCTCGGTATCCCAAACTAACAACTGTGCAGTCGCTATCAGATACCTCCCATCCAGCTCCCTAAAGGACCCTCATCACTTGTCTGGTAAGTCCTCTCTCTGACCGCGGAACTGAAACCTGAGGATTCCGTGGTTCCTTTCCGCTTAAGGGGGCATCAATCTGCACTTCGTTCACAGCTGCGAAAAATTTAAAAGTAACTAGATCCGGCAGCCGGAGATATTCGCACCTATGTACATGGCTATGGTACGACCGCACTCAGAAGGCAGCTTGCATGCTGGGTCACCTTTTAAAAAAAGGACCCCGCCTGCCTAGAGGAATTTCAACGTCTCGCCACGCGAATGGTTGAAGGGCAGAGGGGTAAGACTTACGAGCAGAGGCTCTGTGATCTGAATCTCTTCTCGTTGGAAGGGAGGAGAATTCGAGGAGATTTTATGGAAACTTTCAAGGAAATGAAAGGCCTTTCTGGCCCTAGACCAGACATTCTGTTCAAAGTGCCTTCAAATTCCAGAACAGGGGGACATGAGAAGAAGCTGATAAAAGTCCGAGCTGGGTTGATTGCTAGACCGCACTTCTTCAGCAACAGGATTGTGAACAGTTAGAACGGTCTGCCTGGCGGGATGATAGACCTGCAGACCGTTCCACCCTTCGAAGATCCCCTGGATAGCAAGTGGCAAGAGATGTTTCCTAGTAGTAGGCTTTGAGTATGTTAAGTGGATGGATGACGGGGAGCACTGTTTCTTATGGAGTGCGTTTAAATCGACATTTTCGCTCGTTGCATACTGTCGCAGTGAATGCTCACGATGCATAATGACTCTCGCAGTTGATGTGCGATGGGGTTTTCCGTTTTCCTGTCATTTTTGGCGGGGATTCGACGGAATACACTCGGCAGTGGTGGGCGCACGACTGATGTGTGTACCATCGAAGGAATTCTGGACTCTCGATTGTCCGTGGCCATAGCCTGGCCTGTGCAAACCTAAATGAACTGGGTATATCTGGCTCCTAACCTTTCCTCCATCTGGTGTGCTGGTGGATGTGCCATATTAGAGCCTTGTCCTCAATGTGGTCAAGCAACATCTGGTCGACAGACCCCACTGGTGCCAAACTTGCTTGCCAGTCTACCCCTGGTGAGTTGAACCCCCAGGAATAAACAGTTTCTCGTTCTCCTGATTAATAGTGCTGGGTATTCCAGCAGACTCTCGCCTTCCGCGTCAGAGGGTAGGCTCCTATGAACACACACTGGCACCGCCCACTTACTTCGAATTTGCATTCGCGTTGCCACTGTCTCCATACCGGACGTCACATATTTAATGCTCCCCTAGTACTCCTTCTTCCACTCTTCCACCCTCATGGTCGACTCCAGGACGCTCAATCTCTCAGGACATGCTGGGCTTAACCTGCCACTCTCCCACAGCCCCGGTTCAATGGTTGCCATGCCATTCAGTCGCTTTGGCTCGACCGCGAGTTCCCTTCACTTGTTACCGATACTGCATACATTGCACTGCATGGCAGCTATTTTCCCCTTCTCCTTGTTGATCCTGAGTAGCGACGCATCCACTTCTCACTAGAGCCTCACGTCCGAGTGCTCTCTACGTTTCTGGTTAACTCGGGCTTTTCAGTTACTTCACCGATAGCCCTTCTTACCACTACGTTCCACGAGGCACCCTTCAACATCCGATCGCTTTGTGAGAGCTGGGTTCTACGTACGACCATGGGGTTGGGGCACTCTGCAGGAAAGGACAAACAGGATGGCCGCGTCTCCTCCAATGGTTCAGTTGATATGGACACTTCTGTTTCGCAAGGGCCTGTTGTGACCTTCCAGGATGCAGAGTTATCCGATTCTATCCTGATACCCCCACTGGAATTCATATTGATTCTGTCCGCCGCGCTAAGGAACGAATCTCAATATTTGAGGTTCCCGAAATCCATCAGAGTAGGCCCTTTCAGCGGTTGCCAGTCAACATTTGGTCCCCATCTCCCTAGGCGCAGAACCCTCCTGGTAAGGGCCTGTGATGTTATCCGAGGTTGTCTTAGTAGGTCGGTAACCCGTTGACGCGGATGTTGATGTCTCTACCGTGGCTCTCTGCAAAGCCCTACGTTTCTGTTGCGTCCCAGTGCTAATTCCGTGCTTGCATGTATCCTCCTTGTTGCATCCGTCTTAGAAGCTGTCTGAATTCGAGGGTTTTCCATTTGGGTAGCCCGATATTGAATTAGGTCAGACGAGCTTTCCACTTCTGGCTCAACCCCATCTTGTAAGGCTTCACATGACCCTTGTTCGGTATACTTTTTCCTCCCTCTTCGCAGTACAGGAAGGTTGCCTTGGTCGTCAGCATAAGAATATGGCCTCAGTAGTGTCATTCCGAGATTCAAATGTAGCTCCTTCCTCGTGCAAATCTACACGTGATTTTCCGGCGTTCTTCTGCCAAAGTCTTTCCGGCTCTAGTGTGAGACGTGTATCTACTCCCTGCTATACACACTGGGTATTCCCAATTCGGATCATCATGACTCTTGTGGAGTGGTAGGGCCTTTCTTGGTATTCTACTACTTTCCTAGTGGAGCAAGAGTGTCGAATGTCGGAGTATTCGAATTACCGCGCGTCTGAAGAACATAAGCTCCGACGGAAGGGTAACTCCAATTTGGCCTTGGGCTTTGCAGTTTGTGACGACCCTGCTTGTGACTTCTTGGTGCTGGATCTGCTTGTATTCATGCTTTCAGAAGTGCTGTTTGACTGATGCAATTAGTTTGGCAGGGCCCGTCAGCTACTTAGACAGAGAACTACAGATATATTGGCAGCACAGAGGTGAGACTTCACTAGATTTAGACAAGAGCTCCTAAGGATAGGCCAAAAGTTACAGTAGCGCAAACTGGCTGGCACGTTAGCTCACTGTTCTCTAGTGTCGCAGATCACTTGCCCGCCCGTGAGGCTAGGCGCCAATATTCCCGCTTGCTCTGGACCCTTGAGTTGAAATGAGATGTGGGGTGTTGACCGCTTCCTTGCTCCTGAGTTGGATTTTTCGATAGTGGAGAAGGGTAGAAAGTGTAAAGGCCTGGTTCCTGCCGTTTTACACTCTGACCAGGCTGTTGAGTGGGTCCTCGTCTTCTGATCGACTAGACACATTGTTGCGGTTCTGTCACCGGCTGCAAACATTTATGGTTGCCCGTTCCTTTTTCCGCCACTTGGTGGCACGTTTGCTGCGCCCCTTCCAATTTAGCATGGATGTTTCTCCCTGTCTTCCACGCAGCCCAGTGCCGCGGTGTTGCTCCTATTGTCGCAGTACCGGAGGGTCTGTGGAGCCCACCAGTGCAACAAACTAGACTTCCTGACTATTCGTTGTGCAGTCCCGAAATCAACCTGAACCTGAATCGGGAGTCCTCGGATTACTGGTGACAAGAAAAAAACCGGGGTCCTTTTCCTAGGCCATCCGCCGAACAACGATGTTTTTAAGGTGATGGAAGACTGCAACGCCCTCTCTGCTGGTTTTGATGTAAGTTCTGGGGCTTCAGTTTTAGGCCTCAGAAGTTGGACCGTCCCACCATGTCACGCAATCCCAGCTGCTGTAACTCACGGTCCCTCTCTGACAGAATGCGTTTGCCAGATCTTCACGTCATCAGCAAAAGCAAGGCACTGTCGCTGCCATGCCTGAGGAAGTTCGTTCGCCAATGCAAGGAAAATCAGCGGTCCCGGGACAGAACTTTGAGGGACTCCACCAGTGAAAGGATACCCCTGGGACGGAAAGCGCGCCAATCCTACGGAGTAGGTTTTCACAATTGGGAAACCCCCATATCAATGAAGCTTGGACGCAAAGTTACTAGATTCCGGGGTTTCAACGGTAGTCCCTCATGGGGTACCCCGTCCGGGGCCCAACTGAGGTCCACAGAGACGACCTCCGTATCGTGTCCTTAGGCCTTGGCAGGGGAACAGCACTCACTTGCAACCAGTGAGTTCGTCAGGCACGACCTCTTTCTTAGACAACCCTGCTGCCATGCGTCCACGAGCTGATGTAGTTCAAAAAGCTCACCTAGAAGACAGGCCACAAGCAGCCCATAATCTTTTCGGCTAGAAGCTCAAGGCCCACAGGGCAATCGTCTGCAGCCGCAGATCTAATTCCATCTTTATACGACAGTGCAAACGCCAAGTTTTCCAGTCTGTTAGAAAGCTGCCAGGTGCCTCGGCCGGGTTAAATAATCAGGTCTTTGTAGAATTGAGCTGTGCACCCAATTCCTGCAACAATAATAGGTTATTTCTGTTCAGTCCGAGATAACTTTGTGAGTGTTCACTCTTCGGTTGGCAGTTTCCACTTATGACTCCCGAAGGTCCTCGAAAACGATTGGCTGATCACTGTTCGCACTCGGTGTTGATGATACCAACCCCAGGGCCTGTGATGAGTAATAGTGTTTGGACGGTGGTCCGACATTCCCTTCACCAGTAACCGCAAATTTTTCTCCTTTAAACAAAGCTGGTATACCGGCTTTTGGGCAAGTACACCGTTTGAAATATAAAAACAGGTGCTTGGGCTCTCATGCTGAATCTACCGAAAGTGTTTCCTTTCGCCATTCTGTTTTACTTCTTTGCACTGGTTAAAAATCCGACCACTGAAATCAAAGCCCTTGCCAGATCCGGTCGTTTTGACAAGAGTCTGAGCCGCAAGTGAAACAACGTTAGGCCCCTCCTACGGAGTTGTTGTCTGCTGGTTAGAGAGTTGGCCTTCATAGGTAGTAAGATACCACCACAAATGACCTCTAAATCCACTTTTAAGTCGTTGCAGTTGTTTGAGCCAGGGGATATCATTTGCCGTCTAAGGCTGCCCTCCGGATGCCATTGAAAGGCACTTGCCAAACAGAGCCTGTAATGTGCGGCCCAGGAGCTGAAAAAGGTACACTTAACCAGTAAACTTCGGGCACTACGTGGTTGCTGCTCTCTAAAGGAAGATGGTCGTTCCTATCGGCGCCAGAACTTTCAGGGGGGATCACCAGATGTAGGATCAAGCCGCGATCAAATTACCCTAAGTTGACTCCTGAGTTTATTGATACAAGGCCAATTCTTTGGACGTTGTCTTTAGGTCTCAAAAAAGAATATTCCCCAGCCGCGGTCTCACCTGATGCCCAGCTTATGTGCGGGGAACTGAAGTCGCCCTGAGCGAGACAGTAGCCACCGCATGCCTACATTCTCAGTGACTTCAATATATGTGAGGAAACTATCTCAGGTGTCCGCTAAATGACCCCGGCTGTCACCCGACCTGGTGCTAAATGGCTTAAGCAAGCCTATGCGGGTCAGTGTACGCCTCCTACTGCATAGTCCGAGTGTCCTTTCGAAAGATTGGCGCAACTCATCCACTCAACCGAATAGGGTTCCTGTCGGTTCGGCTTGGATGCAGCCAGAAAGGGCATACCGCACTCTGGGACATCATCATTGAGCCACGTCTCCGTCGGCCCAACCAAAGCATGCTAGTTGGGCAGAATAAAGTTTTTCAAGTCATTGCTTCTGTTCAGCAGACCACGGGCGACGAACAATAGGATGATGACGTCATCTCAGTTCTCTACCACTCCCGTTTGCTTGAAAGCCCTAGCCTGGGGGGATGACAGGACACTAGCCACAGCGGCCTTCGCCGGAGGTGGGGGCACAGCTTCTGCATTCAAAATTTCCGGCTATCCAAGTCGACTTCCCCTTGTTCTTTAAGTTTTATTCGTTCCATCAATGCTTTTTTAGGTTTCTCATGTTACCCACGCTTTGGATCGTAGCGCAATCACACTTGCCCTCTTTTTCTTCGTAGGATCTTCGTAACACAAATATTATGGCTTCCTCAAACCCCGACACTAATTTCAGGTGACCACTGTCCAGACGTGACGGTGCGGCAGCTTCCTTTTCCCAGCTGGGACGATTATCAGGAAACTCTCCTTCCTTGCTGACGATGTCCTTCTCGGTCGGTCGGCTATCGTTATCCAGCACAGCTTGCTTTCACTCGCAGTGGCCCTTCGCTGGCTAAGTTTTGCACTTACGCCACTGTCTTGTGTTGGTCTTGCCACATCACAGTCAGCGTTATTGCCAGTTGGGTCTGCACTATGGTGGTCGGGCTATGGCAGTATTTTGTTCCGTTCGGCCAGTGGTGGATGTCAACGCCACCTACGCGTATGCAACGCAGGCCAGACCAGGAGCCGGGATTCCAGCAGCAGCTTGAGGCAAAACAGTAGGACTGTAAATAGGTGTAGCTCCTGACGAAGGCGCAGCCTCGGATAGCTGCTATTTTTGCTGGCCAATGAGGGTTTGCCGCTTTTTACAGCACTCTGAGTGGCAAGGTGGAAGTCTTATATGAGACCTCATATGACTAATAACATCTTCGCAACAGCCCAGGTGGATCCAGAGGTCACGCCTATCACATACGAAAGACTTTGCCCGAGGGCCTGCACCGCGAGAACACGCGAAATACAAGTATGCAAACCCGATTTAGGAGGCTATTTTAGGTCGGTATTATTCAGCGGGGGGACAAAGGGTGTACTAAATATAAATTCACGCCAAACGACAGCCTGGTTCCGCGTGAATATGAGGCATCGCAGAGAGCTGGCACATAGCTGCAACCGAAAGCATCATCTGACAGTGTTTCTCACTAGGGTGCGAAAGTGTCTATGAAAGCTTGTATTTCCAGCCTTGAGAGTGCTCCTTTTATCCTAAAGGTGTCTCCTGGTGCCGCATCCGACAGCGGAGACAAACAAGTCGCCAAAATATATACCCAGCAGACCTTTTATGGAATGTAGCGCTCCTATTAATTCACCTGGACCCCTAGGAAGCGCTGAAGAGAATAGACTCAGTCCTTCCAAATGCTGGGTGCCGGGGTTTTACTTTGACGGGTGAAAATTCTGGTTGCAAATCGCCGCATCCGCCTTAAACCCTTCCTTGTCCTTGCAATAAAAATGAGCCCATGCCTGCATACAACACTTCAGAAGAGGTCGAACCAAAACCCCCTAAGATGGGACGAAAACCTCTGGTTTTGCGTGTGACTGTATTGCACACCCTAGTTAATATACCTCCGGTCATATTTACAGCTCACCGGCATTGGTTTTAAGGCTTTAAGTCCAGTGCAACTGTCACACCTAGGCCTCCCACCTCCGGCAGTGTTCGAAGCAAAATACTGCTCGTTCCGTTTACGCTGGTGGTCAGGTCTTGGCTCTCAGCGAGACTCAATGGTAATGCTTGTCGATCAGCCCATCTGCGGGCGGCATCCTCATCCTGTACAAATCGATCCCCGTCGTCCTCACATCATCTGCAAAGATGAAGCACGGGCTGCTCAGTTCTTTATCTAGGTTGGTTGTACAGAGGGGAGGGAGCAAGCGTCCCAGTGATGAACCCTGTGGACAACCAGTGGAAACCTGCACCGACCTTGATAGATAACCACTCACTTCGGCATACAATATAAGATTCCCAAGACAGGGCGCTATCTTAGATATTTCTCTAAGATTATCCCAGGACTCTGTCATATATAGACAACCGGGCAATGGCTTACGGAGTACAAAGTCTCGCTGGGGTCCAAATAACATACTTCAACCCTCGGGCCCGCATCCAGCCTAGTCGAAGGACACGGAAGGTTTGTAGGGGCATGACCCGTTTTTGACAAAACCATGTTAAACAGGTGTCATCATTTTCTTATTATTCAGACGCAAGGAAAATTGCCCTCCTATTATACTCCCTACGCACTCCAGCAAGACCGCTGAGGGCTCACCGGTCTGCAGTTTTCCGCTTTATGCCTGGACTCTGTCTAATGTACTGCTACAAATGTGGCCTTATGCCAATCCACGGGCATCTTGCACTCACTTAGTGAAGCCTTGTACAACTGATTGACAGACTTTGCTGAGTTTTTGGAAGGAGGTTTATCGATTGCCGGATGGACCGCATCCGGCCGGGCTGCTTTGTGCTTGCACAGCGACTTTAATCCCTAGAGAGCCTCATTCTCACTAACAGTAAGCTTCAGAAACACTGGCCTAATCCCCATCTCTGACTCCGTCGCAGTGAGCTAGTAGCCCTGAAGATACAAGTTTCTGAAAAACGCAGGTAAGGTTTTTTACTTGCCCCTACTATGGGGGGGTCACGATTCCGTCGGGCACTTCTGACTTGCCTACGCTTTCGCATGTGGTTGTCTTGGGCTACATGTAAGCAACATTTTATAAGATCTACCCTGATATTTTTGGAGCTTTTCTTCTCCTACTTGTACTTTGTTTCTCCTTTCGGGGCGTGAGCCTTTTCTCAAGCTGCCTCGTAAGCTGCCAAACTATAATATGTGCCGTGAAACTTTTAATGGGCCCATAGTCCTCCAAGAACAGTTAACGCCGTATATATCTATGGCCTCCGCCAGGGCGACCGGCTCATTTATTCGCCGTGTCAACGAAGCAAACAGGCTCCAGAAGTTCCGCGCACCAACATATTCTTCGCTCCGTAAGCCTCAGTTGATTCTCGTCTATTCTAGCATGGTTCCGAGCTGATCTTGGTCCTGGTTTGCAGCGTGTTACAGCGAACGTCACTTACTTGACTCCATGATCGCTTGTCCCCAGCTGTTTCTCTACCGCAAGCGAGGTGATGCTAGACCACTCTCTGGTAACTGGAGGATGCGTCGCAGATGGAAAGCGCCCACTTCAGAAGCGTATTGCCCCTATTATGTTTTGCTTGGGGAGCACGGCCTCGAGAACCCATTATGGGCGCATTTCCGACGGTCCCCTCAGGGGCATTATTATTGCCCCAGTTTATTTCCCAAAGATCTAATACTCTCATTGTGATAAGCGTCTGCTACCTACTCAGTGATATTTGTAAAGGCTTGAATGGTTCAGATCGTTCTTTCAATTCAGTGTTAATATTATTATTAATAATGACAACGGTATCATTCTCGACCTCGGCCGAAGAGCACACAGGGGAGCAAGGTCGAGTTGTAAATCATCACTCGATGGAAAGTAAAATTACAAATTTTGAAGGGAGGGGTCGGCTACCTTAGCATACGAGAGGACAATAGTGGAGGGAGTCTAAATGAACTAAGATGACAACGGTTTACGCCGCAAGTATGAGTTAGTTTCCATTTCATTTGGGAATTATGATAAACATTTTAAAGGCCGGTTGACTTAGGTTGGACACGATAAGAGAGAAAAAAGCTTGGTCGGCATGAGTATGTGGAAAACTAGTAGGCTATCATCCAAGTGAGCATGAACAGAGGGATCAATGACACAGTTGGTGAACCGGGAAAGCTGCCATGGGGTACTTATTGGTCGAATGCCGCTGACTGGTGTCCGGCTTTTGTTTGCAGGTTGCTAAAATGTTAGATAGTAACCTCAAGAGGGGGTTGGGTGCTAGATGCGTAAAACGTGGCCTACTTACAAAAATGAGGAAAGATAGTTAGTCAGAAAGGGGAACATGAACGGTCCTCCGTGTAACAAGCAATACTAAAATCCTTCCAGATGTTCTACTTGCTTTGTGATTTTAGCTGTATTTGACATTACTTTGAAAAGCTGGTTCATGCACCACACTTTTGCATGTTTTTTATTCACTTGAGACATTTATTTTCGGCCTCAAACCGTTTCTGACTATCGCGCTTGAGACAAGAGGCTTTGAACCCCTGGGTTTTACCGTGGTGTCTATTTGGCCGCATACTTGAGGCTTGTATGTATTTGAGCCTTTTGTAAATTTCTATTTAGTAACATGGGAACTACGAATCAATCTTGTTCTCGTTTCGGGATTCCTTTGAATCGGCCACGAGTCGCTCGATTTGCGAGAATTTACCTACACTCCGTGTTTATTTTTGTTGACCTTAATGGGGCAGGCTTTGGTAGTCTGTTGCTATCCATGTCAGTGGGCTTAAATTTTAGGCTGCGTTATTGATTGTGGCTGGCTGAAGGCAACTAAGATGTACTATGGACACAGATAGCAGTTTGTATAATTGGTCCCAAGGATATTTGACACATGCGCCTTGGAGTGTGTACAGGTCTGATGCTGCTGGCTGGTGTCGGGTGTTCGTTGCTGTTATGTAGAGTTGTAAACCTAAGCGTAGCTTAAGTGCCAGAACACCCAGAAGGCCACCTCTTAACAAAGGTTACATGGGATACAGCAGTATGAAGAGATAAGGCGAAGGTTCTTCACTACGTTCTTTTTTTCCTTTCTCGGGCCCCACTGAACTTGGCGTTAGTCGTCAGGTAAGTCAACTTGCTGTCCGGATCAATGGGTTGGAAGTCGAGGCTATGGTAGCAGTTTTAGTCGACATCGACATGCATGCTAGGCTTGCTTATGGAGGGTATGGGGCGGTTGAAACTCAGAGCGGGAGTTGCAAAAACGTTTGTGGAGAGTGCAGCGCGCTGTCACCCCAGCCAGTCTCGTGCCTGAAAACCAAAGGCTTCCTCGGAGAACGAGGGCGACGTGGGGTCTCTTCTTCCACAAAATCAGGTCTGAACTGATGAGGGATGTACCCAAGAATGAATCCCTCCCGTTCCCTCCCCAGCCCGACATCACTAGTATTTGGAGATCAAATCGACCCTAAAAGGCCCTCTTTGTTTTCCACCGTTCCCTTTAGTTTTTTAGTTTCCTAACAAAAGGTGGATGGGCCCATATAAGAACTTTCCATGGGCCCTCCGTCCGACGGCAATTTTATACTTGGTGGAAAATAGCCGACCTGGTGTTTGTCATTAGGCGAGTATTGAAGGTTCTGGGATACGGTGCCATAATCCTAGTAACTGAACCCGTTTTCGTAGGCCAGCTCCTCGGCAAGGCCCTGGCCGGTAAGGAGGATCACGTTGAGAACTGTCAAGAAGTGACCCAAGGAGCCTCCGAAATGAGAAATGGAGAGACTGTCGCGGATGTTCATCGGGAGTTTAGTACATGATTTTGAGTATTTTATAAGGAAGCAAAGAATAGAGAGCTGCAGTAAGCGATGACATGGGGCATAATTCGCGTGAAGAAAGAGATAAATGGGTTCAGTACATGAGGAGGCCATACGGTGATATAGCTTAAACAGGAAGCATGAATTGGGCTCCATGTGACGCAGTCCTAAAAGATCAAGACTGAGTAGGTTGCATCGAACCCTGTAATACAGACGGGGGGAAAATCCCATTCTCTGTTTGGCGATTTGGAGCTGCACGGACTCCGGAGAAAAGCTGCCAGGTTCCGTCATGTTAGTGATGATAATAAGACAATACTTAGGAAGAGGCTTGGCGTGAGACTCGTTGGTGAGCCGTTTGCAATCGTTTGACCGAAAAGTTCCAGAAATGAGACCAGTGGTTCTTCCCCGTCTTGGCAATCTGGACTAGAACATGCTCAGAAAACCTAAAGCTGAAACAGTAATGAATACCGTCCCAAACTAACGTGCTACACGAAGTGGGTAGGCCGTAGATTAGCAGGGTTCCGGGGACCACTTACCGCCTGAAGGCTTTGTAGCAGCTCTTACAGGTTGGGAAGTTCATGTTCCAAAAAATGCGCCCGTCTTCGAGTCACCTTAGATGACCAGAAACTTCATCCAGCATAGTTTGAGGTTCTGACGGGGAAACTCATGGAAAAACTTAGTACCATCATCAAAAAGGAATGCAGTGCCATGGTGCAAAATAGGAAGTATATTTTTGTTTAAATCAGAATAGGCAAAGAACGGAGTACTCTACCCTGTACAGCGCCTTTGGCAACCGGAGCAAGTTGTGGGAAGCGTCCATCGGTGGGAACCACTTGTAAGCGGTTCGATGCTCTACAGACGCATACCAACCCCAACCGACCATCAGCGTAGGAGAAGGCAACAATAGGTGGCTTTTGTGGTGTGTATTACTGGTATAAATAGGACCTTCCACTGGTTTACCCAGTCCCAAGGAGGAAGAGAACCCCTCCATTCAGCCTAGTAAGTTGAATCCTGTCCAAAGGCAGTGTAGCCAAGAAGTTGCTTAACACTTCACCCCTTTCGCGGCCATGTATCTCTGATGGCATAATCACTGATCCACCGGTTCTGGTCAGTAACTTCTACACTTACCGTCCAGGCCACAGGATTTTGTGTATCCATTGCAAGTATCTTCTGCCAAGCCAAAGGATATGACTTTGCCCTTTCGGGCCGTCGCACACCCTTGTGCAACTACCAAAGGGACGTGCAGTCTTTCGCAACAACAGCCTCGTGGTTCGCAGTTTCTTGAACCCCCAAGGGCTCACCTTGCATGGAAAATGTTGTCCTGTCAAAAGAAACGCTTTCGGCCTCCTTGGTCAGATTGCTTGGACCTCTACTGTTGCCCGGTGGAGTCGGTGGCCTACTCCTATTTAGTTGTATTGGTATTGTTCGCTCAAAAGCTGTTGCCCAGCTTTCAACTGAGTTGCCGACAAGGGGTCTGAAGTGGATTGGCGACAGTGCCATTTTCGTCTCCATTCCAGTCACTCCCCAACGCCTTAAGGTATGCAGTCGCGCACGACAGGACAGGACTCTCAGGAGAGAACGGGCGTGACCCTGGCGCTCTTCCAGATACTTTTGCAAGTAGAGTAGGGTGTAATTATTCTGCGATAGTAGTTCGAAATGCCGCTGTTCCTGAGGTGGTTTCCAGGGTTTGCCTACCGCGGACTTTTCAACTGACTGAATTAGCCTAATTCGGTCTGGAAAATCCGCTGCAGCAGCAGGGGCGGTTATTTTGGTAAAATAATAATAAGTAATTTTACTCTCCGGATGCACTTGGTACTTTAAAGTGTGGGCTGCGCATCTGAAATAAGTTACTTCTACATTTGATTGTGTGTGAAACTATATAAATACATTCTGAATGTAATGGTTCTGTGATATGGTTTGGGACTTGAAGTCAATTATGAAGTGTACGGCCACGGTGTTACGTGGAAGTGATTTTTTCTTCTTGCGCGGTGATAAATGTACCCCGTACATGTTTCACCCTATTTATTGCTTGTTATTTTTATGGAGCTTCTGTTATTTTCCGAAAGTTATTAATAGGCTATGTGGATCCATTTTACGTGACTCTGTACTTCGATAAACGAGCAGGGAATTTCGAGCGACGCACTGACAATGTAACCTCGACTGGTGATGGAACGTTTGCAATCCAAACGCCAAGCTCAGCGACCGGAACACCATGGCAATCTTGGAAAAGTTTTTCAATTTCCTTTTGGTTGGTCGCATATGCCGTCAAATTAGGCGAAGCTCACAGTAACTTATTGGTGGAAGCGCTTCAGTGTAATCCTTTTCGCCCGGTGACTCTTCAGAAGTCAGCGGAACAGCCCGATGAGACACGGCCTCCACGTGCTTTGTGTTATTTTAGAAGCAAGAACTATGTATGTGGGCGCGATTCCTGTTTGGGGCAACTTCAATTCCCGACCCATCAGAGAGACCGTTTAATCTTTGCTCGACCACATACTATGCATAAGTAGAGAGACCTAAGCTTGAAATTCATTTTGTTGAGTTTCGTCCACGAAAAGCTTCCACGCGACCACGTATGTAACTGGATTTACGGGGTTGTGAATACGTTCTCACGTCATGCAACTTCATCCCTAATTGAAGCCACTTCTCACTGTGGCCGCCCCTTCATCACTGCCACGCAGGTGTAGGGTGGAATAAATCAGCTAATCTCGTACGGCCGCTGTCGATCCATTTGCCATCGAAGGTGCCATTCACGGAGTATTGCACTGAACTAGTACTGAAACTGAAACGCAGCAAACCAGCCGTGGCCTCAAGGTCCCAATTCAAAAATGAGCACATAAGAGAAGATTCATATGCCGACTGTGCTATTTGAAGAGCAACACAGACCAAAACGTAGGACTACAATCAGGACTGATTGGCCCCGAAAAGGGCCTGGGGCTGCTTTCACGGTGTCGGTGCTAATTGGTCATGAAGTGCACACAGCGGTAAGCCCCTTCGTTATGGAGTGCTATTCATCGAAAAAGCACCCATCGACCACGGGTCCCGCGTTGAACCCACCGAACATCTTTGTCCATGTCTACCGCCGGTCCCTCCTTCCTGCAGAAGCTGTAAACTTCCTCCCGAACGGAGGACGAAGCGATGTTCGGCTTCTTCTTTTGGGCCGTTGTGTGATAATTTTTCAGCCTGCGGTAACAGGTATCTCCTTTACGTGATGGCAGCGTGTACTGCAGGTTCCCGCACTTGCACGGGATCCGTCTCTGGAGCTATAAATTTGAGTGCTCCCGTAAGGGGCCTCCTACCCAAGGGCACCTGAGGCATTGGGTAATTAGCCTACTTCACGACTATAAACAGACGTTGACACTGAGGAGGCCATTGGGAACTAAATGAACAGCCACATTTTACGTTCTTCGTCTGGACTACGTGCAGCGCTTTATCTCATTAGTTTCGAATGAACCACAACCTGTTTATCAGACGCATTGACGCCAATACTTCAGCAAACAGGTGATCTACAAGAACAGTACAAGCATACCCCGCCAAATTCACCATCCTGGGCTGTACCCACAGCAGTGCATCAGGTGGCCTAAATCTTACCATTTGATCCCTAGCTGTTCTGCGCCTGCTGGTTCCACTCAACGACGGCGCTCTCCTAATCACGTTTCTGAATACACCCAAAACGGTGTAATGGTTGATTAGACCTTTTTTTTAATGTCTGTTATCCGTTTCCGCCCTGTTAATCGTATGACTGCCCGGCAGAAAAGCCTCGGGCAATAGGTAACCAGCCAACAGTTCCTTATTCGAAAACCACACAGAGCTCTGGTATGGACCTACCTCGGAACTCCCGGACTAGATGGCAGCCAAGCGTCTCCCCGAAGTGCGGTAGAGATCGTTTAAAAACAATGCTACAATCATCGAAAGTGCTCAATCTATCGGACTGCTGCACGACAAGCAGCCTACTAAATCTGCATTTCATACGTTGCCTCAGAGGTAACCTGCGGAAAACTACTCGAGGTTGTGAGCGTACCTTTGAAGCGCATTACGTTAGATTAAACTCCTATCGACCGAGACAGTCTTGCAGCGCTCACCTCACGGGAGAACCTCTGACAAGGATTTCAGTGCCCTGTGATAACCACAAGCGCTCTCGTTTAAGGGAATGGCGCAAAAGTCTACTGCAACCCAGCCCCTTGCAATCCACCACTATTGCACGCCAGAGGATGTACCCTCCCCGTTTGAGCTAGTGGGTAGCATCCGCTAAAGTGAAATCATCAAAATTTGCGCATAGATACCCCGCTGATAAAGGGAAACGAGAAAAAAATCGAATCTCCTTCTGCTCTACTATTACGTCACGATAGTCGTGGGCATCCAAAAACTCCTTCACCTTCTGCGGCTCACTTGAAGACTGCTTCCGACTAAACTGCGTTTCATTATTGTGAAAGTCAGAAGATGTAAACGCCAACTCCATGCGTATACTCCCTAAGTTCAATCGTTCCATGCGAAATGAGCATCATCTGAAACGCATGACTCTCTTGGTCATGTGTTGGCCTACGATTAGCGGCGCACAAGTACTCATCATCTATTTGGAAGCTGCGAGAATGCTTCATGGACCAACCAGCAATGCGGTAGCACGAGCCAATGAAACAAAATCTCAAGGGATGCACCACAATCCAGATCCGGATACCTATAGCAAGCATGAATTAAACACAACAAACAGCTTACCTAGAAGACTTCCCACATTTCCTCATTCAGTAAGAGCAGTTATATATAACTACTGGTACGGAACACCTTCAGGCATAAATTGACATCGTTGGGCTGCCATTAGCGAGGACAGAAAGTTAAAGACAAAGAATGACGAACAATTGTTACGTTGAAATTATTGAGAGTCATTTTGGAGTGCTTCCAGATCCGGGTAGGTCATTCGCAATAGAATCCGGAAAAAGGCTAAATGGTCAACAGAAAAGAGGTTCCGTTTTCTCGCGTGTACAGTATTAGACTCAATAGCCGAAGGGGGAATTTACGGTGCGCTCAGGAATTCACATGGCGAATCTAACAGAAACAAGCTTACAATCTTTCAACCAATCACAAACATATAAGTAGAAGCAGTACGCATATTGAACAAATTAACTTGAACAGAAGCTCCCACAGAACGCATTGAGAAAAACACAGATTGGTGAATAAGCTCGTTTGAAGTTATTCGTACTCACACCAATACAGAACATTAAATGTGACTAGAACCCAGCAAAGGGGATGATCATCCAAATTTGTCTGTGCACGTGTGTGTGTGCATGTGAAGTTGATTACAGTGTAGGATGTTCGGGTGGTCGCACACGTGTTCGGAAGAAGAAGTAGGCCATGGAAGTTTAAGTGCTCGCACAAGTTGTTCCTAAGCACAAAGGGGAGGATTGTAGGGTCGAATACTCACGCCTCTGGCTGTGGCTAAGGTGCGACACTTGACAAGTCTTGATTTCTTTCCTAGGACTTTGCGAATGGTGCGAAAAGCGCTTATCACCTCCACGGAATGGTTCGACTCAACAAGGTGTGAAAACACAGCACTGGTAATTGTCTTAACTGCTCCAGTGTTCAACCAAGCCGGGTGGTGTTCACGAACACATTCGGACAAGCGCCTGGTCACGCGGCCAGCGTATCTGGTTCCACAGGAACAGATGAATGAATACACACGAAAGATGCTGCGGAAATCCGGCACTTTATCCTTCATTTGAGAACGCAAACATATAAGTAAGGTAGATTGTTTTCCCCTTCTTGTTCCAAAGTGAATTGAAAATCTGGATGGGCTGTGTTAAATCGGTTAAGTAGTACATTTGGATCAACTTTGGTATCTACTGCACATACGATATCGTCCACGTACTGTTTGTATAAGGTGGACCCTTCGATTGTTCATCTGAGTCAGTTACTTCCAAGTTTTGCTACGAAAATATCAGCAAATTAGGGTCCCAAAGGTGACTTAATGGGAAGTCTAGACGTGGTAGGCAAGCAAATGAGCTCGCTTGACGTTACCTCGCTGTTCACCAAAGTTCCGATCGCTGAAACAATCAACTTTCTGTGCGAATACAAGCAAGAGAGCCGATTCGATCAGGGAGTCTCTTTGGATGAACTGAAGCAGTTCCTATTTGTCCGCACTCGTAACATCTCATTTCAATTTACTGGTAAAATATGTCGCCAGATGGACGGGGTGGCAATAAGGTCACCTTTTGGACCCTAATTTGCTGATACTTTTATAACAAAACTTGAAAATAACAGACTCAGGTGAACAATCGAAGGGTTCGCCTTATACAAACAGTACATGGACGATATCGTATGTGCAGTAGATACCAAAGTTGATCCAAATATACTACTTAACCGATTTAACACAGCCCGTCCAGATGTTCAATTCACTTTGGAACAAGAAGGGGAAAACATTCTACCTTACTTATATGTTTTCTTAAGCCGTCGAAATGATGGTTCCTTTCAGTTGTCAGTGCACAGGAAAGCAAGTTGGAACGGTCAGTAGATTATTTTCACGGTTCCGTTCCACTTAAAGTGAAGAGAAATCTAGTGCTTTGCTTGGTAAATGCAGCAAGGAAAACTTGCACGAATGACACAATAAAAAATGAACTTCGTTTTTCTAAGGAGTGTTTTCCTGGAAAACGGCTATCCCGAACGGTTCACTGACAAGACGATGCAACGTTTAAAAGATAAGCCAAGACGGACAGTAGTCGGAAGAAAGCCCGTATATGTCCGTTTACCATTCAGAGGAGACACATAAACTGGATTTACTCAACGAAAACTAACAAGAGAAGTCGGTAGAACACTCTACGCCGCACAATTGCAAATCACTTTCGAGTCTAAACCGATCGTGCGTTTTCGACTAAAGGATAAAGTGCCGGATTTCCGCAGCATCTTTTGTGTGTATTCATACATCTGTTCCTGTGGGACCAGATACGCTGGCCGCGTGACCAGGCGCTTGTTCGAATGTGTTCGTGAACACCACCCGCGCCCAAGCCCGACCATTTTCCGCCTCATGGTGTGCCCCATCTTAACTCTCCGCAGCTTCAACATCCTCTGCTTCCTTACCACCCAACATCGCCGTATTCTACTCCGACACCACTGCACGCTATGCCAACTGACCCTTTACACCAAGGCCCCATTCATCAGCAGCCCTTTCGATGCTACTCCACCCCCTCACACTCTTTCCATGGAGCCTTGTGAGATGCCTCCCACCTCAACAAACTCTATCCAAAACATCATACCTGTTCCATTAAAATCCCACTTACCCTGCCTTTCGTCCCTCTCCTCACAAGGCCTCCATCAAAACCATGGCTGCCCCTCCCCTACTGCTCCCCGCCCCCTTGCTGACCCCCTGGCATCCTTACTAACTCTCCCCCGATTCATACCTGTTTTGCCCCTAAGGTCCCACCTGGAGTCACCATACCCTCCTCCAGATCTATTAGCCCGCGTTACAATAACACCTCAGCATCCAGTGTTACGAACGTTTGAGCAATGCGTAGCCAAATTCGCAACGGATCCCGAAATCAGAAGGCGATTATCCGTGATAATTCTACGATACTAGATTATTAAAATAAACAATGACATAAACAATATACAAACCTCAATAATACGATCACAAAGACTCAACAACGAGAAACCGAATAGCAGCGTGTGAGCAGACAGCACGTGCGTCACGCAGGTCCTGAGCAAGGATGTGCCAAAATAGCGCTCTGGGCGCGAACAAACAACAATTGGTCCAGAAAAACAACCAGTTCGTAAAGACAAGTCAATAGTGTATGGAAATGAGTGATGTTGGGAAAAAACACTGAATCGCGAGGGAAAAAGGGGGATTTTCCACGACCGGCTGTTACACCGCCCACCAAAATCCTCCTGGATCCTTAGCAAAGTCAAAGGTTCGGTATAAAGGTACTGATTCTTCCTACCTGCCTAAGCCCTGCTGTCAGTGCGCGCGTCTAATGCTCGTCGTCAACGTTCTACTACTGGTCGCACCTAATCCATTGGATACATAGACGTGAGGCTAGTCTACATCTTCCACAAGACCAAATGACCGATGGCGGGCGTGAATGGTCACATAGACGTTGTCCTCGTAAGGGGCCGTCCGGTCCTGGATGTACGTGCTTGAGTGTGTGTGTGCCGGGGTTACAATGAAATCACAGGTATGACTACACATCAAAGGAGGACTTTCTGCAATGTCAACAAAAGACCGGGTGGCAAGAAAACGAGTAAATGTAGCATGTATGTGTGACCTGAGCTCCGCTACTTCCACATATGCAAGGGGCATTCGGTAGCGTCAACAAAAGGCAAAAAAAGAACACTGTCACATGTATGATGGGTTTACGGGATGTAGAGTGCGTCGTGCATGCGTGTATGTATCGGGATGTATAATGGAATCGCACTCATCACCATATATCGGAAAGAACCTTCTGTAATGTCAACGAAAGGACCGCGAGCACCTTAACGTGTTTGACGGAGATTGTGTGGTATATATGGTGTTTCCTCATCCACCTCGATTACTGGTGTGAAAAAGGTTTACTAGGCCTCAGGGTTATCAGCTTCTCCGTCTTCGCTCTCGAGTAGGTTAATACTGCGTATGTCACGAATGAGCACTCCGTTAGCTGTCTTCACCTTCACCGTTCTTATCATTTCGTCAGTGCTTTTGATGGTTTCCGTAACTACTCCCAAAGACCAAGCGCTGAAATGTGCGCGTTCGTCGGCGATCATAACCACGTCCCCAACTTTGAATGGTCTTGTTTTGGCCAGCCACTTCTGTCGAGTCTGCAAAGCCGGTAGGTACTCCCGTAGCCATCGCCTCCAGAAGACCTTGGCCAGATAGTTCGCTTGCTTCCACCCGTGGAGGTAGCTCCCACGAAGGTTTACCGGCCCTTGGAAACCCTCGTTCGACCTTAGCGTCAATAAGTCGTTCGGGGTGAGCGCCAGGTGGGTGGGGTCGCCGTTCAATACTGGAACCAGGGGGCGGTTGTTCAGGATTCGCTCCACCTCAGTCATGACGGTGTTCAGCGTCTCGTCGTCGGGCGGCTGCTGCTCCATGATTGACAGCAATATCCGTCTGGCGGACCGGATCATGCGTTCCCATATGCCGCCTCAGTGACTGGCCTGTGGGGGGTTGAAATGCCATCGTATGCCGTAGGCCACGGTTCCATCCTGCAGTTCGTCCCTGTTTATGTTCTTGTGCCAACGCTGCAGTTCCCGTTGAGCGCCCACAAAGTTCGATCCATTATCTGAGTATATATCGGCCGGTACGCCTCGTCGGTTGATAAATCTTTGCAAGGCCCGTAGAAACGAATCGGTCGTCATCGAATGCGCGACTTCTAAGTGTACCGCACGTGATTTCATGCACGTCATGATACATCCGTATCGTTTTTCTAATCTTTTCCCGCACTTGATCCACAAGGGCCCGAAATAATCCAACCCGGTGTCACTGAACGGCCACCAGCCCGTAGTCACCCTGCATTCTGGTAGTGGGGCCATGAGTTGTTTGCTTGCTGTGGCATTGCGTCTCCTGCATTGCACACACCGTCGGATTACGCACTTTACAGTCTCTCGTCCTCTCAACAACCAAAGACGCTTTCGGATGACGCTCGTCACGTGACTCTCCCCGGCATGTCCCTCCATGGCGTGGACGTGTTGAATCATTAGCTCTACTACAGGTTGTCTCGCAGGCAGCAGTATAGGATACCCGCAGCAGTCCGTTGATGAGTTTGGGGTTTAAACGCTTCAGCTCGCCTCTTGGAGATGGCATGTCTTCATTGGTCGGCCCCACTTCTTCCGCCCTCTTGAGTTCTTGGGCGAAAGCCTCGCGTTGTATCATTCTGAAAATATCATACTCTGCCGCTTGTAGCTCATCGGGACCTATCGGGCCGACCGGTATCCGACCTGAGGGCCGTAGCCCTTTCATGACTAGTAAATTTCTCTTGAACCTGGTTAACCAAACTAGCGAACGAAGCGTCTTCATCCAGGAAGAAAACCTGACCAGTCGCGATAGAATGGACGACGCTTCGACGACGTTGGTTGCTATCACTACGCCTTTGATCTCCAGTTCCAATTCCGTAGGGGGTTTTAATTCGAACACGGGCCAGTCCTGTTTGGGCAATTGCAGGAAGTTTGGCCCTCTCGTCCACGTGTCCAGTTGCCTGAAGTTGTTCGCACCTCGGGAGCACAGGTCGGCCGGATTATCGCCAGACCTGACATGACTCCACTGGTGCGTGGCTGATTCATCGTGGATAATCGTGAGCCGGTTAGCAACGAAAGTACTAAACCGGCTCCGTACGTTGTTAATATAGTAAAGTACTATCGTTGAATCCGTCCAGAAGCTAACCGACCAAATGTAGAGATCGAAACATCTCTTCACAGCTTGCACCACCCTGACTGCCAACACGGCTGCGCTGAGTTCAAGGCGTGGGATTGAGACCGACTTCAGTGGGGCAACGCGGGCTTTGGCGAACAGGATCCTCGTGGTATATTGTCCATCTCCTGCGCACCATCGTCCGTACACCACAGCTCCATAACCGACTTCGGATGCATCGGAAAAGGCATGTAGTTCTCCAGTCCGTGTCGTATGGCAGGGAGTCAAACATCGTGGGATTCTTATGTCCCCTAATTTCTTCAAGGTGTTCAGAAAGGCAGTGTACTCGGTCCTTTACTATTTCTCATCTACATAAACGACATATTTCCCACCTTGCACCATGGTACCCCATTCCTTTTTGCTGATGACGTTAAGATTGTCTATGAGTTTCCTCGTCAAAACCTCAACATCATGCTGGATGATATCTCTAGTGACCTAAAGCGACTCGGGGATTGGTGCAATTCATGGAATATGGACTTTTCGACCTCGAAGAGCTGCTACACAACATTCAGATGTCAAGTGACCCCCGGAACCCTGCTTATCCACGACCTACCCATTTCGTACAGCCCTTTAGTTCGAGACCTTGGTCTCCATTATTCTTGTAGCTTTAGGTTTTCTGAGTATGTTCCACTCCAGATTGCAAAAACCAGAAGAACCACTGGTCTCATCTCCAGAACTTTTCGGCTAAATGATTGCAAACTGCTCACTTACAAGTCTCACGCCAGGCCTCTCCTTGAATACTGTCCCATTATCTTCACCAACATGACGAAATCCGACCGCATTTCTCTGGAGTCCGTGCAACGTCAGTTCACCAAACAATTAGTAGGCTTTTCCTCCAGTCTGTGTTACAAGGATCGATGCATCCTACTCAATCTTGACCCTCTATGGTTGCGTCGCATGAAGCTCAATTTGTGCTTCCTGTTTAAGCTGTACCACCGTACGGCCTTTTCGTGTACCGAACCCATTCGTCTCACTCCCTCCACGAATTATGCTCTACGCCATCGGTCATTGCAGCTCTCTATTCCTAGATCAAAACTAGCGTTAAGATCTAACTTTTTCCTTATAAAATACTCAAAGTTATGGAATAAACTCCCGCTAAACATCCGCGAAAGTCTCTCAATTTCCCAGTTCAGAGGCTCGCTGGATCACTTCTTGACTGTTCCCAATGTGATCCTTCTTACCGGCCTGACCGTCACCGAAGAGGTGGCCTACGAAAACGGGTTTGATTACTAGGATAACTGCACCAGAACTTTCATTTCTCACCCGATGACAAACGCCAGGGCAACAATTCTCTTTTACGTTATATTGCTTACAATCTACACTACTGTAGCCACAGTTTGCTGACTTTTATAACTATACCTAGTTTAATGCTTGCCGGTTCTCCTAATTTTAGACAATGTTCCTATTCTATTGCCAACCAGTCTAAGTTTCTTAGTCTTAGATGTCTCCACAGAAAATAAGTACGTGGCTCCGGACCCTAGGACACTGAGTTCCGCCGTCTACCACTTTACTCGATCCTTTCACTCCTCTTCCGTTCTTCTTTGCTACCACCACTCACCTGGGTTTTATGCCCGGCCTCAATTCGCCTTTCTTAATCACCTCATTCCAGAATCTATCATCCCAGAAGCCCACCTGCTAGTACTTACTTGGTGGCTTTTCCTCTCGTCTCACCTCTGTATCTACCACGCACCAACTACTATCATATTCTCTCTTGTGCACCACACCATTTCCCATCAGCAGAGCTAAACTCATCTGCACCAGCTAGCCAGGAATGGACTCTGATGGTCTTAGGCATGGCCTGGCGCTGTATGAGACTGACACACGTATGCTAGCTTGTGCTTTACAACGTTCGTTGTCCTACTCCGTGTGTTGCATAATCCCATCCTGCATTTTCCCAGCCCATGCTAGCGAAACCCCTGATGTCAACGGCACCCATACCATTGCGTCGTTGGAACGTGGGGAAAACAGACCACCCCCAGCAGTTGCGAAAAAAGACAAATACGCATAAAATTACGATCGGGCGGAGGGGCTATGGAAAGTTCCTATATGGGCTCAACCACCCCTCTGTTAGGAAACAAACAAAAAAAATAATAATAACAATAAAACTGAAAAAAGAGAACAGTGGAAACGAAAAAGACCTCGTGGGATCGATTCGATCTCAAAATACCACTGACATCGGGCTGTGAAGGAATTGGGCAACCTTCATCTATGGGAAAGTATCCCATCAGCTCAGACCTGATCCTGCGAAAGGGGAAACCCCACATCGCCCTTGTTCGTTCGACAAGCTTTGGTCTTCACGCTCGAGACTGACTGGGGTGACAGCGCACTGGACTCTCCACATACGCTTTTCCATCCCCCGCTCTAAGTTTCAACCACCCCATACCCACCATAAGCGCACCTAGCATGCACGTCGACGTCAAATACAATCGCTACCACAGCCCTGACCTTCAACCCATTGACCTGGACAGAGTATCGACGTACCTGACGAATAACGGCAACCTCGATGAAGCCCGGAAAAGGAAAAAGAGATAAGAACATAGTGGAAACCGGTCACCTTTTCCATCTATACCCCTCTATCGTCCGTCATCTTTTTTAGAAAGCGGTCTTCTCGATGTCCTAGCATCCAAGCCACGCTTAGGTTTACAACCCTACCAAACAGTAACCACTGCCTCCTGCCAACTACAATCACTACCGCAGCCTGCTCACAATTAAGTTAAATCTCTGAAATGCAGACGCAGCAGCCAACCGGGTTTACGCTATCTTGCTAGCCGGTGGTAGTACTTATCAACCCCCTGCAACCCTATGTTACTTAAGCTCTCTAATTAGAACCCAGATCATAGTACGAAATGTAACACTGACAGTCCACATAGACCCAGTCAGTTCATTATTAATTGTCGCTATTTATTATCATAACTATCAGCTGGAACCACGTCCAGACTGCTAACACCATTCATTTCAGGTTTGTCGTCGCCCACTCTCTCGGGCACCACTTTCGGTGACCAATGTCCACACTTTGACCTGTACCGACAGAGACCTTAATGGCATCTTTTATACCAAACGGGATTGCAATCGGGCCACACGACCTAAAACACCCCCAAATGCTTACAAGCAGATTGATAGACGTCTCCAAACGCAACACCTCTACTACTGATGTCACTGTTGGAGGCTTCAGAAATAACAGTTCGCAAGCAACCTTCTATTGATTGATTGACACGTCCCTTACCCCGCCTGATGAACCATACCCACGGGATGCTTCACATCGCCTTGGTCTCATGTGAAACAGTCCAATAACAGAGCCAGAATACGCAACACAGGAATTTTTTCTCATTAAAATTCGATACGTTATCCGAACGCGAGTCCACTTGTCCCTCACATCCTTGGTTCCCAACAATGATGCCGAAGATCACTGAGAATCAATAAGTCAATATATTTGTCAGCATAACAGAACAATAAGGCGCGAGCCTACAAGGAGATTTTTCGCTCCGTTTTCTCCTCCAAGATTTCATTTTTCTTTCGATCGGTATCCAGCTTGAAATTGACTCTTCACCAGTTAAAGGCCTTCAAGTTGCGCTGCCTTTTTCTGAATGATAAGGGTTATTGATCCCGAACCTAAACTCACCTTATTTATGGATTGCTGTTTCCTCCACATTCATCAACGTTGCCTGTCCATTTCCACAAAGTTTCCTCATGTCCCCTCGTTTCATGATGAACTCCCTCTCTTAGAATCGGGAATATCCATCATTCCGAGCCAACTTCATCTCCATAGAGAGCCGCTCTCTTCATATTCACCAAAGTTCACGGTTGTACTCCCATTCATTTCTTTAACCTCTCCATGTCCATTACTTATTCCGTGCATAGAACCCGCAATAGGCCTCAGTTACCCACATCTTGCATTATTATGACTTATAACGCATCCCTAGCGCTATATTTTCACGATATATTTTGTATTTTCACGGACCACTACCAACCAGTCGAATCCGAAACCAAACCGTATTTGCCGCGCAAACCTTTATAATTTCAGTCGACTCAAACTATCTCTAGCTATATTGTTTTGCTTCTGACGACTCCACTTGCTTTCTTGAAATTCGTGTATAGTTCATTGTTTTGAGTAATGTTGTACACCATGATCATGCGCTTGCGCATGCGTCTCGACCATGGTCGAGAAATAAACCATTATTATTATTATTAAATTCTTCCCAGTCCAGCCGGTCCCCTTGGTCCAGTGCCTGGTCCCAATCAACTTTCTTACGGCATAGCCGCTGCAGCAAGATCTTTCCGGGTAGCAGCCACGGTGAGAGGAAACCGAGCGGGTCGAACAAACTTGAGACGGAAGATAGTATGCCACGACGGGTTATTGGCAGATCTGGAACGTTCAGTTCGAAAACAAAATCGTCCGTTTCCGCGTCCCATTGTATCCCTAAAGTGCGCTCGATAGGAAGTGGAGAGCCGTCCAAATCTCTTACCATCTCGGCCTTTTCGTGATACGGGATGACCTTCAGCACTTCTGAAGCGTTCGACATCCATTTAGTTAGATGGAAGCCGCCCTCTTCCAGCAATCTCGTCAGACCCCTGAACTGCTCTAAAGCTGATTCCACATCATCGAATGACCCAAGGTAGTCGTCGACGTAGAAGTTCCTGCTGACGCTTTCTACCACCGTCCGATGTGCTAGATCGCCATGTTTGTTCGCTGATTCTCGGAGGGCGTAGTTCGCACAAAATGGTGACGATATGGCTCCGAAGGGGTGGACGGTCATCCTATAATTCACCACTACGTTGTCCCGGTCGCTCCCTTCCCACCACAGGAAACGCAAAGCATCTCGTTCTCCTACCGGAATCTTCACCTGATGAAACATTTCCCTAATGTCAGCAGACAAAGCCACTTTACCCACTCTGAAACGGCACAGAACATCGATCAGTGGTGTGGTCCAGTCAGGCCCCTGTAGTAGGCGATCGTTTAACGACTTGCCCTGGAACTTGGCCGCACAGTCGAAAACCACCCGCAGTTTATTGGGTTTCTTGGGGTTGATAACCGGATGGTGAGGCAGATACCAGATACCCCTTTTGCTGTCGGTGTTAACAGGCACCTTTTCAACGTAACCGAGGGCCTCGTTTCGCTTCATCAAATCCGCGTATCGTTCCCACAGATTCTGGTCTCGAATGAAGCGTTCTTTTAGTCGTAGTAATCGTTGGAGAACATAATTTCTGTTGTCAGTCCACGGGTCGACCGGTGTGCGCCATGGGAGGGGGACCTTGAACTGTTTTTTGAGGCCTCTAGTGCCTTGCCGCACCGTTTGTAGAGCGAAGTGATCCTCTTGAGACAACGTCGGTCTTTCGTCTCCAATGTCATGAAACTCCTTTTCGTACAGCCGTTGCAGATGATACTCTATGCGGTCCGTTTCGGCGGATAAGTAATTCACGGAACCGCGTACCCCTACTGGACCGTATAACATCCATCCCAGAGCCGTGCGTACGGCATAAGGTGCCTGGCGGTCGCCCACTCTTTGGTCAAGCACCCAATGCGCCTCTGGCACGTCGCATCCGATGAGGAGATCCACCTCATCATCTTCCCAGTCTACAACGGTTACATCCTGCAGGTGGGGCCACCGAGTCAAGATTGCGTCCACCGACCTTGGTGCTCGCATGGGGAGATCCGCTAACGTGAATGCCTCCGTTGGTTCAATTTCCTCGTTAGTGTCTAGAGAGATGAGTTGCAGCCTTAATCTACCGGCAGTCATTACCTGTGTTCCGCCCACCGTGCTCACTGCTAACGACGTCGCACCTTTAGCCAAATGGTGTTTGTCAGCAAACCGCTCTTTCACTAAAGTGGTGTCGGATCCACTATCAACGAAAGCCAACGCCTTGACTATCCCAGTCGGAGTCACTACTCCCACGGCCACTACGCCTAAACGTACCGGTTTACTGGCAGATTGTGAAGTTGAACAAATCACGCTGGGCTTGGCAATCGCCTCGGATATGGTTATTCTCGCCTGATGCAGCAGCCGATGGTGTCTGCCCGTGCAGCTCTCGTAACCACATCGATTCCTTGTTCTACAGGCTGCTGCCCGGTGCGTGGTGTTGAGACAGATGAAACATGCTCCTGCCATCCTCGCCATTCCCCACCGTTCGTCTATTGTGGCGTTGCCGAACTTGGGGCATTCTGGTAGGCCATGGCTAGTACCACAGGATCTGCAATTTGGTTTCGCCGTAGCATCTCGTGAAATGACGTGTGTGTTGGTCCAAGGCTGGTACTTTGGATATTCCCGTACAGGGGTTTGGGCTTGGCTAGTACCGGGCTTGTTTGCTCGGTTGCTGTCCCGGATGAGTCGGCCAAATCTGCTGTCAGCTATCTTCGTTTGCCTGTCTAAGTATTCAGTCAGGTCTTCGAAGTTGGCTTCTCTGTCGCCTCGGCTTATCCGTTCAGCTTCTCTCGCCCACCGACCCTGTAGTTCGGGAGAGAGGTGACGGACTATGCCTTCCAAAGTGTGCATGGCGTCTAGGTCAGCCCTGTAACCTAAATGGTCGAGGGCTATTGAACAGTTCTGCATCTTGATCACCAGGTCGGCCATGGTGTAGACGTCGCCCTTGGTTCTCTTTGCCTCTGCCATCACGCCCTCTATTAGGTTACGGGCTACTTTGAAAGGTTGGCCAAACAAGTCCCTCAGAATCTTTCTTGCCCTTGTGTAGCCTTGTTCTGGATCGAGCATGGTGCACCCGTCGATAGCTTCTCGCGCTCGGCCTCGGCAGTAGTGAGTAAGGTAAAGAAGCCTTTGCCCAGGGTCGTTTACCTTGTTTTCAACGAACGTCTCGAACTGTTTGACAAACTTGCAGTATTGCTCAGCTCGCCCGTCGAAAACCGTTAACTCCACTCTAGGCAGATCGATCGATGGTGGTTTGTATTCGGCGACCGGCGTGGGGTTCCCTACCTTATTGCACTCTAACCTATCGGAAGTGTCGAAGTCCCTGGTCTCATGCTCTCGCTGTTTCTGTGTACACTTCTCTGCTTCATGCGCCTGTAGTCTAGCCGAAAGTAACTGTTGCTCTAGCTCTAGTATTCTCAGCTTATATAAATCGACGTCCTTACGATCAATATTGCTTTCAATAACACATGAGCTAGCACTGACAGGACTAGGCGATCTAACATTAACTAAAGAATCATATGTACCCAAAACCTCCCCAGAGACTTGCCGTATTACTTCCTGTCCGGATTCGACTGCCTTTGATCCTTTTCTTGGCATTTTGCGTGATTTTTCCTCGTTCCAAATAGATCTATTGAGTATTGTTACGAACGTTTGAGCAATGCGTAGCCAAATTCGCAACGGATCCCGAAATCAGAAGGCGATTATCCGTGATAATTCTACGATACTAGATTATTAAAATAAACAATGACATAAACAATATACAAACCTCAATAATACGATCACAAAGACTCAACAACGAGAAACCGAATAGCAGCGTGTGAGCAGACAGCACGTGCGTCACGCAGGTCCTGAGCAAGGATGTGCCAAAATAGCGCTCTGGGCGCGAACAAACAACAATTGGTCCAGAAAAACAACCAGTTCGTAAAGACAAGTCAATAGTGTATGGAAATGAGTGATGTTGGGAAAAAACACTGAATCGCGAGGGAAAAAGGGGGATTTTCCACGACCGGCTGTCACATCCAGCGTTAATCTCTACTGAACATCACGAGTGTTCGGCCTAATGTACAATGTGCGGCGATAAGGATAGAGCTGTCCAAAAGGAAGTAGCAACTCACATCCTGTCTTCCCGCATGGATGACCCGCCCATTGATCGCCGCCCTGCCACGCACACCCTGGCTACCAAATCCACTGACGCTTCAAAGCCTCCTACAGAAATGCTTACCATAGCACTATTCAACTCCCGTTCCATCTTGAACAAGCTTTCCGCTATAAAAAGACTGGCTGTCGTCCACAACTTCGACATAATCCTGATTACTGAGACTTGGCTCACCGAGAATATACCTTCTGACCAAATATCACTGATCGGTTATCAAACCTTCAAGACTCAACGAATCTACCGCCGCGGTGGAGGTTGCATGGAGTATGTCAAGAGCACCCTATCTGCCACCCTACCGGAAAATACGGTGCTGGAAAATGTTGAAGATTCTATATGGTTTACAATTTCTTTATCCCAGATGAACATAGTTGTAGGTTGTATATATCGACCCCCCAGAAACGACACTTCCACATTTAATCCCATCATTGATGCATTTAATTACATCGCTGACCTGCCATTTGGAGGGAAATTTATAGCAGGCGACTTCAATGCCCCGGGCGTAAACTGGTCCTCCTTTTCTGCCCCCTACAAGTATTTGCAATTTGCCTCATGCATTCGCCTGGGCTAGTGGACCCAACATGTAAAACAACCTACCAGAAAGAATAACATTCTTGATCTGATATTTACCCTGGGTCTCACGAACGTCTCTGCCTCCGTACTAAACGACTACACAGGTAGCGACCATAAAATCGTTAGCTGCAGATTTCAAGTCAAGCCACGTACTGTTAGCCTACCATGTAACGGTCCCTCCTTCCGTCACTTTAAATGGGACCATATTCCCTCTCAAATTCGCTCCAGAAACTGGGACGAGTTCTTCCTAACAACAAATCCCCAGTTCGCCGCTGACTTCCTCTACGCAAGTTTACACTCATGCATCGAAAACATATCACGCCCCTAAAATCCATCCAGACCAGCAGGTTACCATATAGCCAGGCTAAAGCAGAAACCCGACGAGCTTCGACGGCAGTACCAACGAAATAGAGACTTTTCTACAGTCTTCAGACTGGAACGCCTCTATCACGAAATCCACCGCAAGGCTCGTGACCTACAACTAAAGCAAGAAACCAAGGCGTTACGCCCCCCAAACAAAGCTCAAGAGCTAGCCCGGCTACACGGGGCTCGTGCCTCACAACCAACCCGATGCATAAAACAGATCATCCATTTGGATAACCTCATAACCACACCTAGAAAGATAGCTGACACGTTTAATACTTTCTTCACAACCACCGTGTCTCTCAGTCCATCGTGTACCCAGTTTGTCACCCCGTCTGTCACAAACTCTTCACTCAGTTCTATCACGGTTACCACTACGAATATAAATAGATACATTCACGCCTTAAAACCGACCTACTACCCCGGTCCTGACGGCCTACCGTCAGCAATATTCGCTCTAGGCGACCCGGATATTCCTCTACTACTACTAAACCTATACAATTTATCTCTGCAAACCGGGACCTTCCCCAGCCAATGGAAAAAATCCATTATTATCCCCAGGCACACGAAAGGCGCAGTGCATGACATTGCCAATAACCACCCGATTAATCATACCCCAATGATATCGAGGCTGCTAGAAAAAGTCGTAAAACACTACCTGACCGACTACCTTTCTGCACATAAGCTCATCAGCCCAAGACAGCACGGATTTCGCAAATCACGGTCGTGTTCAACCTGCCAATTCGACTTTCTGAATTTGGTAACAACAGCTGCTGACAAAGACAGAGCACTCGTCATCATCTATCTTGATATGACAAAAGCCTTCGACAGAGTGCCACATCTGCAGTTACTCAACAAGATTAGGGGATACGGTATTGAAAACCCCCTACTCAGTTGGTTTAAATCCTATCTACAAGACCGTAACCAAGTAACCTGCATCAACGGTCAGTTATCAGACCCCCACCCAGTAAACCGCGGGGTTATCCGAAGTAGTGTTCTAGGACCACTGCTGTTTTTACTAGATATAAATGATATTTGCAATGTCATCACTTATGGCGAAATTTTCTTGTTTGCCGATGATATGAAGATAGTCTACGAATTCGAACGAGGAAACTCACCTGTAGCACTGAATAACATCATGGTCGACGTACAGTCCTTATCCTCCTGGTGTGATCGCTGGAAAATGGAAGTTTCAGTGAACAAAAGCAGTTATCTCCCGCTAAATTGCAATATTCCTTATGATACGCTTAAGATTGGCGACGTCTCACTCCCATATTCCCCAACAATTAGAGACCTTGGACTTAAATATTCTTACACTTTCAATTTCTCTGAACGCACTTCCTACATAACTGCACGGGCGAATAAGTCCCTTGGTTTGTTGCAGAGAAAGTTTCTGCTCACGAACAGAAAGTTAGAGGTATACAAAACTCATATTCGCCCAACCCTAAAGTAATGTACACTTGTGTCCTCAAACATGCATAAACGTGACATTATCGACATTGAGAATGTACAGCGTCGATTTACCAAAAAACTGTTTGGGCCCTCTACGACCCTGACCTACAGACAGCGGTGTACACTCCAGCGGCTTGATCCCCTGTGGCTCAGGAGAATAAAACTCAACCTCGCATTTTTGTTTACTTTGCTCCACAAACAAGCTGTATCCTCCAGCCAAGTTCAGTTCAGTATAAACTCGACACATCAGCTGCGTAACAGGGAACACCGTATAACGATCCCTACTTCTCGGAAATCCTTAAGGCAAAACTTCTTCCTCCTGAAATATGCAACTTTTTGGAATAAACTCCCAGCTGATGTAGGTTCCGTAGATTCCCTAGTTATGTTTAAGTCTAGACTACACGTAGCTCTGGATATCCAAAAACTGATAGCTCTTACGAATCCTTATATGTCTTTTGACAGAGCTTATGAGGAAAGCGTTGGATACTAACCCGAACCCTTGATAATCTAGGATGTGCCACACCATATGCCGTAGTTGCCATCACCTAAGCGCAAACCTACCAGTTTACAATGCCTAAACATAATAACTCTCATGACTGAGGCCAGTGCTTCAGAAGTCGTATCTGATTATATGAAATACCACTGGAAGCATGAAAGATAGTCTTTGAACATTTCCAGTGCTGATTATTATTGGGTTTTTGCCTCTGATACTTAGCCAGCAAAACTACTAACGACCTGTGGATCGTACCGACGAATCACGTTGCTAGTGCTGCAAGTCGTACCCCATCTTTGTGCAGACTGGCGTTGTGCTGAACATAAACCCCACCGAATAATCGCAGGCTGTGGTTGACCCTACCTCCCCCTGTATTTTTTGTCCCATGTAAACGGCATGGGGGTTCTGACTTCACGGATAGGGCGAGTGTTAGCGCGGCACTTCTGCAAACATTCCTGGCCGAGATGGTCTCCCTGCACAGAGTTGACCACCAATAAGACATGGACACCAAAAAGTAAGAGATTGGCACAAAAAAGTGAGAAAAAAATACCCCACTGTTTTGTGTTCCATGCACACCAGCCTTGTCACATGTGACCCATGTCTCTGGGTTGTAGTGTCGCTACGGATTGACTGGTGTGGTTGACCTATTCCCAACGCGGCTTGTTACATGCGGTCCATGTTTCGACCGGGGCGTGGGAGCTATGGTCGCCCACCAAAAGCAGCTCCGCCTTCTCTGACAGCCAGATACCTGACTGTGGTAAAACCATTAAAAAAATAATAATAATAAGAACGTCTAAAAAAGTGTGGATCATTCTTGAAGCGCCACGTGCTGGATGCCAGTAGTTGTGTATCGTGCTACCTCCCTACCTGAAGCTGGCTCTTGTGCCGCCTACCATGAGCACCGAATGTAGACCGTTAGAGTTTGCTTCCCTGACGAAACTTCGGACCCACTTCTCACGGTTCCCCAAACCAGTCCTCACATCGGTGTAGTCCTGCTTTGCAGTACGATAACAACAAAAAAGATACCACGGTAACCATGCAATAATATCCACATCAGATTCCCTTGCTCACATTGGAGCTTAATCTCAGTACGATAGCACTATCGAGGAAGAGCATAGATGAACTCACGTCAACGTTCCAAGGCAAGTGACCAATTACCTCTAATGTATCAATACTGCCACCCCAATAGTTCCTTCTACTTTCGAACTCCTCAGAAACAACTCAGTATAGAATAACCACTATACCGAAAGAGACAGTAACAGCGTAGCGCCACGCAAACAGTATGTTAGTCCTACTCGCTCAGTCTGTTATTTCAAACCTATCCTATCGCCTCGTTGCCAAACTGCGTTCTGCGTAAGCAAACGGTATTGAGGGTTATCATTACTAACCACTCTTAACCGTGAAGCCTTAGGTCTTTTATTAGTATCCCAGCGATGCCATGCTCACGGGCAAATCACAAATCCTTTGAAATGCATACACAGTTACCAAGCCAGTGTACGCAACTTCATCAGCCTGAAGCAGTATAGCTCAAATCCACTGCGAGCCTATTTTACCCATGCCCCACTCACATAGACCTAACCAATCCATTGTTTATTGTCTTCATATGTTATCATAACCCACAGCTGGAACCACGTCCAGACTGCAATCCCCTTTATTTCAGGTTCGTTGTCTCCCACTATCTCAGTCGCCAAATTGGCTAACCAAGGATGCCGCTTTGACTCGCACGGACAGAGACTCAAGTGGAACCTACCATAGCAACTGGGACTGAAATCAAACCACACAACCAGAGATACCCCTAACTGCCTGTCAGATCGTTCAGCGTTTTTTAACGCAACCAACACGAATTCCAGTTCACGCGCATGCCGCTAATATACATCCACACTCGGCTGATCGACCGACACATACTTTGCCCTGCCAGACGAAACTTACGCATTCGATGCCGTACGTTACCAGAAATGACACCGAATAACACCGAAGGCAAATGCGTCAATACATACATATATATTTGTCAGTGAAACAGCATAATAACGCTGAAGTCCATGCGGAGAATTTTCCCACTTTATTATCCGTTACCACAGGTTATCTTTCCTCCAAACCGTAGCCGGCTGGAAATTGACTCTCCACTTCTCGAGGACCCTCCAGTTGCGCCTTCTTATTTCTGAATAGTACGTGTTATTGGCCTTGAATCTAAACTCACCCTTTTATGGACTGCTGTTTCTCCCACATCCACCAGTTCACTTTCACGAAATTGGCCTCATGTCCCCTTGCTTCAAAACTCACTCCGTTTACCGAACTCCGGTAAATCCGTCATTCAGGGTCTGCATTGTCTTCATGGATCGCTATCCTCTTCGCATGCGTCGATTTTCCCCCCTTTTCTTCTTGTTCAAAATTTACTCCATCTGCAGAACCTTAGTTAGCCTCCGGTTTCCTTGGCTTGCATCATTCTCGTTAATAATGCCTCCTTAGCACTGCGTTAACGATTTTTTCGACATCTCTACCGCGCACCACTGCCTAGCCCGGATTCGAAACTGGTTCACAACTGCCGCGCAAACCATTATCACAATGATCCATTCAAACTGTTGCTGTCTATGTTTTTCCATCTCTGATACTCTCGACTGTCATACGTAGAAGTTGTGAATATTTCATCTTATTGAGTAACGTGTTACACCATGATCACGCATTAGCGCGTGCGTCTCGACCATGGCCGAGAAATATACCAATATTATTATTATTATAACACTGGAGCAGTTAAGACAATTACCAGTGCTGTGTTTTCACACCTTGTTGAGTCGAACCATTCCGTGGAGGTGATAAGCGCTTTTCGCACCATTTGCAAAGTCCTAGGAAAGAAATCACGACTTGTCAAGTGTCGCACCTTAGCCACAGCCAGAGGCGTGAGTATTCGACCCTACAATCCTCCCCTTTGTGCTTAGGAACAACTTGTGCGAGCACTTAAACTTCCATGGCCTACTTCTTCCGAACACGTGTGCGACCACCCGAACATCCTACACTGTAATCAACTTCACATGCACACACACACGTGCACAGACAAATTTGGATGATCATCCCCTTTGCTGGGTTCTAGTCACATTTATTGTTCTGTATTGGTATGAATACGAATAACCCTAAGCGATCTTGCTCACGCAGCTGTTTTTCTTTGGAGTTATCTTGTGATCATTTACTTGTAAACACATTTGACCGTACTCCAAACAGGAGGCAGTCCAATCGGGCCACATTCGTATCAACCGCTTCCGGGCCCAACAGCGGAAATCCGCGGCTCAACAGTCAACGCATATTACATACAGTGGTTCGCGCATGTAGCCTCTGGGGAAACGCTTCCGGAGATGAAACTGCGAGTTTTGATTTGGTTTGTTTCCGGCATGCTTAGCTGAAAACGTTTTGAACCTTTTGCAAAATCCATAGATACATGAGCTTATACATCATCTTATGTACTCCCAAATAACATGACTTGTAGTTCTTTTACTGCTTTGTTACTCGTGTGGCGAGATTGTAAATTTTGTTTTGAAAATTCTTCCAAATTTTCCAAGTGGTTTGTGTATTCCACTAAATTCACACTACTTTGTGAAGCACTTCCGTACACTGCTGGTTTGCTAATTGGTTTGTTTTTGAAACTTTCTAATTCGTTTCAGAGACTTTTCGGACTGTCGTGCCTGAAAAACTGGAAGTTGAAATTTCGAGCTTTATCACCACATTCTTTTGGCCCTAATCTCGAGGTTTGTTTGTATTTGCAAACTGGGCGGTCTACAGGTCGGTACCACCGAAACTACTGATAAATCGTGTTTAGTTTTGGGGATTTTCGTGAGATGCCTACACTTTGCTCAAACTGCTATTATTGTGACTTGCAACAACTCCCCTGGAATTCTCACCGAACGAAGTTGCGCTACACCACGGCGAGGTTTTCATAGATTTCGCTAATTTTTCATATTAATTATTCTAGGAATATTTCACCAGCAACCTATATTAAACGTTTCACCATTGCCATATTTAAGAAATCCACATTTTATCCAAACTACTAGTCCCTCATAATTCGGTTGAGCGACCCAGAGTTAACTACAAAATATAAAACAGCAGTAGCTATTCTTACCCGCCCTTGGGTGGTCTATCCGTTAGTAATCATCTTAGATCAAATCGCCTACCAGCAATATTCTGTAAAAATAAATGGCCAGGTCAACGAGCAAACGGTCTCAGCCAATCAGAAACCCAAACGATCCGAACACAAAGATACCCCCAATATGATAGAAATATTTGGAGAAGCCAGTAGAAGGGCCAGTGCCATTGAAAGTAACTTGGCAAGTATGTCTACCCATATTGCATCGGTTGATGATATATTATCTAAATTAACACCACTAACCTACCTGGAGCCCTCGGCACTCCCCGGTCCCCAGAACCTAATATCAGTTAGACAGTTTCTTGACTCAGTGGCATCGGAAATCCTGCGACGGCTGCAGAATGCAAAAAATGCAGTTGTTTTCAACATCCCAGATCGGCTGGACATCACAATGTTTAAATCCACTATCCTTCAAGCCGCGGGCATGGCCCACTTTCCATGTCACTGCAGAAGACTAAGAAAAAGGTCACAGAAGAACTCTTGTTCCCTTCTATTCTAATTTACGGATGAAAAAATCGCTAGAGAATTCATTACTAAACAGCGTATAGTCTCAACTGCTTCACAGTTTAAATCAATCAAGATACAAGCTGATAGAACGCCACTACAAAGGGAAGTGATACGATGTGCAGCTATAAATTCTAATCACACTGGCATTAAGATCCCGAAGTCACCCTCTTCCTAAAGCACCTTACCAAGGATCAACGAAACCCCTCACTCTTCTACCCCTAGAAGATCCACAGGGTCAGTTGATCTGGACGAATCTTTCCCCACCTCCCCACAGCTCCCTCAGCCAAAACGACAACACATATCGACAACACCTACAGGCTCATCCCAGGAGGGTCCTCACAATACGCCTCCAGCTCCGGTCGACCGTTCCACGGGACTTCAAGTTCCCAATGAAATAAAACCTGCAGCTCTAATATCTGTCCCTATAGGCCCCCGTTTAAAAACTGATGAAAAGCCCATGTGTGCCACTCGTATGCCACGAATGTCGCTGACAATAAAGAACCGTCCAGAAGAAAGGGTCAACGAGAGTTTAGTTGCCAAGGCTAAGTCTCCGTGCGGGCAAACGATACGGGGATGCATGAACAATGACAATGATCGTTCTTTCTCTAGACCGAATTCGGCACCGACCGACTTCCCTCATTTGGGATACCCTCGCATCTCTCAACATATGAAACAAAATGGCGCTTCCAAGATGATGATGCAACAACAATGGGACCATACCCATAATAAAAATAGATGGTTTGATGAACGAACTGCGTTCATGCTTAACTCCGCACTAATGGAACCTTTCCATCAGCCTAATCTCCCATTATTTCCATCTTTCCTACCTCCCCCTCCGTTAAACTATCCAAGCGCATCGCATATCCTACCATCTACCAGCGGGTACCCCATATCTAGCCAAAGTGCCTATTTTTTCCATACGTATCGTGGGCACAACATGGCCCCATAACCTAGATATGCCTATTATGAATTGTTCTAATCAGCCGTATAGTAGTGTAATACCTAATACCCTGTCATTTATTATTCCCCACGCAGACCCAAGTCCTCCCTTTGCTAATGACAACTTAGGCGGGCTTGCATCTTGCGCTGATGATTCTTTCCAGGTTAAATGCAGCAGTCAACAAACGGTAAGTACTAATATCAATGATGACGTCAGAAGCACTGAAATTTTCACATTGCTATTGGTCAATGCACGATCTATTAGGAACAAAATCCAATACACAAGATCAGCTGCACTAACAAATACAGCAAACATTTATTTTGCCAGAAAGTAAACTCAACATTTTTAAGTCCCATGTTAGACCTCTTCTGGAATACGGCTCAATCATTTGTTCCAACATGCGACAAAGGGACCGCATAGCGTTTGAGAATGTACAACGGGCATTCACGAAACAGCTCATAGGTTTGTCTACGCCCTCTAATTACATGGAACGTTGTGAGCGGCTGAAAATCGATCCCTTATGGCTACGCCGCGTAAGAAATAACCTGCTATTCTTTCACAATATCTTGAAGAATAGATCATGTAGTTCAGCACCGCAGGTAAGAACCCTTTCTACGTATCCCTTACGTAACAATGAGTTCTTGGTGTCTGTCCCTTTGCCGAAGCTTGCTCTTCGGTCAAACTTCTTCATTAACAAGTACGCTTCATTGTGGAATAAGCTACCACAACGAATTCGGGCGTTATCACCGACATCGGTGGCTTTCAAACAGGAAATAAGCATAGCCCTAACGGTGGACACGCTGACTATGTTATACAATCCGTATATTTCAAGGGCTCAAGCCTTTGAGGTAGGTATAGGGTACTAATAAGTCGAATAACCGCTCTGAGCAACCTAGGCTCAATTAGACCCGCATAGGGTTGGCCCCACCGCTGCAGCAATTACGAAACTCAGCGGTTCGTCCATACGATCTAGGACAGCAAAAAAGTCCCAACCTTTTACCATCAACTTCTTCCTCCTGAAATATGCAACCCTGTGGAATAAACTCCCAGCTGAAGTCCGTTCCGTAGATTCCCTGATTATGTTTAAGCCTGGACTTCACGTAGCTCTGGACATCCAAAAACTGATCGCTCTTACGAATCCTTATATGTCTTTTGATAGAGCTTATGAGGAAAACGCTGGATACTAACCTGAACCCTTGAGAATCTAGGATGTGCCACACCATACGCCGCAGTTGCCATCACCTAAGCGTAAACCTAACAGTTTACAATGCCTAAACAGAATAATTACCTCTAATCTATAACCACTGTCACCCCAATAGTTCCTTCTACTTGGACTCCTCAGTATAGAACAACCACTATACCGAAAGAGACAGTAACAGCGTAGCGCCACGCAAACAGTATGATAGTCCTACTCGCTCTGTCTGTTATTTCAAACCTATCTTATAGCCTCGTGCCAAACTGCGTTCTGCGTAAGCAAACGGTATTGAAGGATATCATTACTAACCACGGGCAAATCATAAATCCTTTGAAATGCATACAGCTACCAAGCCTGTGTACGCAACTTCATCAGCCTGAAGCAGTATAGCTCAAATCCACTGCGAGCCTATTTTACCCATGCCCCACTCACATAGACCTAACCAATCCATTGTTTATTGTCTTCACATATTATCATAACCCACAGCTGGAACCACGTCCAGACTGCAATCTCCCTTTATTTCAGGTCGTTGTCTCCCACTATCTCAGTCGCCAAATTGGCTAACCAAGGAGGCCGCTTTGACTCGTACGGACAGAGACTCAAGTGGATTCTACCATGGCGACTGGGACAGAAATCCAACCACACAACAGGAGATACCCTCAATTGCTTAGCAGATCGTTCAGCATTTTCTAACGCAACCAACACGAATTCCAGCTCACGCGCATGCCGCTAACATACAGCCACACTCGGCTGATTGACTGACACATACTTTGCCCTGCCAGATGAAACTTACGCATTCGATGTAGTACGTTACCAGAATAACACTGAAGGCAAATGCGTCATCACATACATATATATTTGTCATTGAAGCAGCATAACGCTGAAGTCCATGCGAAGATTTTCCCACTTTATTATCCGTTAACACAGGTTATCTTTTCTCCGAACCGTAGCCGGCTGGAATTTGACTCTCCATTTCTCGAAGACCCTCCAGTTGTGCCTTCTCATTTCTGAATAGTACATGTTACTGGCCCTGAATCTAAACTCACCTTTTTATGGATTGCTGTTTCTCCCACATCCACCGGTGTTCACTTTCACGAAACTGCCTCAGGTCCCCCTGCTTCAAATCTCATTCCGTTTACAGAACTCCGGTAAATCCGTCATTCAGGGTCTGCATTGTCTTCATGGATCGCTAACCTCTTCGCATGCGTCGATTTTCCACCCTTTTTTCTTGTTCAAAATTTATTCCATCTGCAGAACCTCAGTTGGCCTCTGGTTTCCTGGGCTTGCATTATTCTTGTTAATAATGCCTCCTTAGCACTGCGCTAACGATTTTCTCAATATCTCCACCGCGCACCACTGCCTGATCCGGATTCGAAACCGGTTTAAAACTGCCGCGCAAACCATTATCAGAATGGTCCATTCAAACTTTTCCTGTCATTGTTTTTTCATCTCTAATACTCTCGACTTTCATACTTAGAATATGTGAACATTTCATCTTATTGAGTAACGTGTACACCATGATCATGCTTTAACGCGTGCGTCTCGACCATGGCCGAGAAATATACCAATATTATTATTATTACTATAACTTCATTTTAGTGACGGAATCTTGGTTATCGGACTCCTATCTAGTAGAGGATATTGAGGTACTCGGCTACGATTCCTTCAGCAAAGGCAGAACACATCAACGTGGTGGAGGCTGTCTAGTGTATGTAAAGGAAACTCTCAGGGCGACAAGCTTTCAGCACCCTATCCTAGACGGCATTGTCGACTCTGTATGGCTGAACGTTGAGGTTGAACGTCAAGAACTGATACTAGGTTGCGTATACCGTCCGCCTAGATCTAGTCCTAATAGTTTCAAGCAAATTATAGAGGCACTGAACCTGATTAGTGATCTTAAAGTAGGCCCAAAATTGATAGCTGGTGACTTTAATGCACCAGAAATAGGCTGGACATCACTCACAGCACCACGCCATTTACTACATTTTTGAACGCAATTCACCTAGGAGGATGGAAGCAGCACGTCACGTCCCCAACCAGACGCGACCACACTCTTGACTTAATCTTGTCAATAGAATTAACCCAGGTTGTAACAAAAGTTCAGAATAACCTACCCGGAAGTGATCACGCAACTGTCCACTGCTGCTTCACAATGCCCATAAAGGATAAACAGCCGACACCCCCGCATAGACCATATCATAGGGCTAACTGGAATATACTACCTTCTCTGATTCGGAGCCAAAATTGGGACACCTTCTTTTTAAGTGCAGATCCCCAGCTGGCGGAAGATCAACTGTACTCCATCTTTGAACGATGCCTCAACCGAATAACCCCGTCACAAGGGTCGTCAATCCGCCCTAAAGACAAAAAATTGTCTCGTCTCAACTTGAGGTTAAGTAGACTCCAACGCGTTTATCTTAAAACAAGGGACTTTTCGCTGTTTATACAGTTGAATCGTCTGGCTGAAACGATAAAACTGTACTCCGAGAGTGAAATGATACAACAGGAACTCAGGGCCTTACGTGATTCCAAGAAAGTCGAGATTCTTGCAAAACTGATGAAGTCGAGGAACCCCAAAACAACTTCACCTATCTCTTCTATCTCCTTCAATAACACGTGCTTCGACAAACCGCTGGACATTGCAGAAGCGCTTAACACGTTTTTTGCTTCTTCCTTAATTAGTGACACAGCACCATTTTTCTGCAATCCACCAGTACCATCATATGAGCCACTTTCTGCTGTAACATTCCTGCCCTCCGAAATCGAGCCTTTAATTTCAAATATCAAAATGTCTTTCCACCCCGGATCGGACTCGTTACCATCGGCCATCTTTAAATTGGGTGGCCCAGATATCCCAATTCTTTTATCGAATTTATTCAATTTGTCTATGCGCTTTAGTTGGTATCCTACACAGTGGAAAACGTCGGTTATTATTCCAATTCATAAGAAGGGAACACGGGAGGACCCGGCCAACTACCGGCCTGTGAATCATACCCCAGTAGTATCGAGGATTATGGAAAGATTAATAAAGCTTAAACTAACAGATTACCTCCTTAAAAACCACCTTATAAGTGGAGGTCAGCACGGTTTCCTGAAACATCGATCCTGTGCAACTTGTATGACTGACTTTCTGAACCTTATTACGATAGCTGCCAATGATGGTAAGGCAGTGATCTCAGTCTTCTTAGACATGTCTAAGGCCTTCGACCGGGTGTCTCACATTCGTTTGTTGTCAAAGGCTAAGATTTTCGGCATTGTTGACCCACTATATGCCTGGCTAGAATCGTACTTGTCCTCGCGCAGTCAAGCGGTAAACGTTGATGGCACAACTTCCACACCCAGCCCTGTAACCAGCGGTGTGATCCAAGGTAGTGTACTGGGCCCGTTGTTGTTTCTCATGTACATAAATGACATATTTACCGTGGTTCGTCATGGAACTCCTTTTTTATTCGCTGATGATGTAAAGTTGTTGTACACCTTCGACCATAATTCATTGGGTAATACTATAGCAAAAATATCTGGGGACCTGAGGATGCTCAATTCGTGGTGTACCGATTGTCTAGTGAAGTTCTCGGCGGACAAAAGCTGCATTCTTACATACAAGTGTCATGTCCCTCCCGAATCGTTTAGTACAGGCGGTCGCTTTATCCCCAACAAATCATCAGTACGCGACCTGGGCATATACTACTCCTGTTCGTTCAACTTCTCGGAGCAAACAGACACTCAAATTGCTAGGTCCCGCAGGTTAATAGGACTTGTCCACAAAATATTCCGTTTGCGTGAAAGTAAACTCAGTGTCTATACAACACACGTTAGACCATTGCTAGAGTATAGTTCAATAGTTGGCTCCAACATGCGCCAGACTGATAGGATCGCCATCGAAAATGTCCAGCGCACCTTTACTAAACAAATAGTTGGATTTTCATCCAGTCTCAACTATAAACAACGCTGTGACCTGCTACACCTCGAACCCCTTTGGCTCCGGCGGATAAAGAACAACTTGTCTTTTTTCACTCACTATTAAAATATAGATCCTGCAAAGCCTCCCCTGTGGTACGAGACCCATTAAGCCTAAGGTATTTGTTACGACACAGCAGTCATTCGGTTACTGTGCCGTCTTCGAGAACCAGCCTACGGTCCAATTTCTTCATTGTTAAATATTCACAAATGTGGAATAAACTTCCACCAAATGTCTATGCAATAAGCCACTTGCCGAGATTCAAAGAGGAATTAAACAAACGGCTTGATGTCCTGACACTCGTATCAAACAATGATCCATACACTTCGGAGGAGCGAGCGTACGAAGTTGGTTTGGGTTACTGACACGCGGGTCTGAGTCGGGGGCCACGGGACCTACGTACCACACAAGTCGCCGTAAATACCACTCAAGTTTCATTAATCTTTCGCGTAAAACCTTGTGTTTAGCAAATTCGAACCATCCCCTAAGTAGTTCCAATTTCTAGATACTAGAGGTTTTTATTTACTACTGACTGCTGATCCTCAGCTGGGAGCACCCCAGACTAAGTTTTTCTATTTGTACTTTTCCAGACAACCGTTGATGATGCCTTCCCTTCGATGGCTTGGCATAATACCTGGCCCACATTTCCCGCTGAAAACTCGATACCTGCTCGTCATTTCGTCACTATCACACAGGCCATGCTCTCCAGGACCCCTCGCAACCTGGTCGCAAGCTCCTGGATTATTTGATCTCTATGTGACAACGCCAATATCACTCAAGAGAAGCCCGCCGGTGCGGGCCGCGGTCAGGTCCACCACTTTGGCCGACGCACATCGGGCGTGCAGGACGTCTGCAACGATGTGCGGACGCAGATGGGATTGCGGATGGCACCTGTCAACAAAAACGGTTTTCAGGTTGGGTGTCCCGGGCACGGTCAGCCCCACCCACCAGCACCGGTCGCAGCAAAAAATCATTCACCCGAAATGCTACAAATATGGAACTATCTCCCCAGTTACCGCTTATTTTTCATCGTACTTGTCTCCATCTTCGCAACCTTAACTTACCGCTTCTTACGCCCAGAAAAATCTACTTTCCCTAGCACATAATTATCGCGGGGTTAAAAAACCGTTTCCGTACTCGGCTTACCGTTCATGATCCTTTTTTCCCCCAATGATTCGTGCCAAACTGCCCGCTTGTCCTATTAGCAAACTTAAAGAATCCCCGAGATAAAACTCGTTTTTATTTTATAAGTTATCAATATATTTGCAAAAGTCACATTTATTGTTGCCATACACTTCCGTACCACAATGTCCGGTTTTCTATCTTGGTAAATCCTCCCAGACAATTTTGATTCTTGCATCTCTCCGGTCATCATGTTCGGCCCTTAGATAACGATTATCAAACGTAAATACTTACCTGCCATTTAAATACTCGCCCAGTACCCATTTTTATTTTGGTGCATCACATTTCACCTTTATGAAAATAAGCAATGTGCGCAACGATTACATGTTTACATCCTGCCACTTCTTCCACCATCACTGCAGCGACCTCGCCAGATGTGATGTCCGTTTGGTTTATCACGGACTCCACCCACATCCAGCCGCCCAACTTCGCAACTGTATTCAACGTTTTTTGGTGCTTTTTCATATCCGGTATTCTATCTTGGTAAATCCTCCCAGACAATTTTGATTCTTGCATCTCTCCGGTCATCATGTTCGGCCCTTAGTTAACGATAATCAAACGTAAATACTTACCTGCCATTTAAATACTGATCTGTGCAAACCGTGTGTCTGCTACTATCATGGCTACGCATCACAAACTGATTTGTCGCCCAGTACCCATTTCTATTTTGGTGCATTACATTCCCCCCTCATGAACGTTAACAATGTGCGCAACGATTACATGCTTGCGTCCGGTCACTTCTTTTACCATCACCTAGGCAATCACTCTCTACAAATGAGTCCTTCATTGGGTATTTAACGGACTCAGCCGATATTTGGTCGCTGAACGTTTCAAGAAAAATCTTCGAAAGATTTTGATTGTTCGTTGTCTGCAAATTCATTCCTCTCATCGTCTGATTTCCAATCCGAAGCCGTGCCATACTCCGCGGAGCGCTGTAGCTGGTTCATATCTCCCTCGGAAACTTCTTTTCCCTCGAAGTGAGCAAAACTTTCGTCAATTCTGTTTGATTCTCTTGTTGCATAGCACTTCTTTTTGTACTGTTTCAGGAAGAGTCAGCTACCTTCGACCAGCTCGACCCTGACTTGACCGGGTTGGCCACCCGACCTTGAGTTCAAATTTTCCGGGCGCCGCCACAGAGAGTGACTTAAATACTTTCTCCTGTTCGATATTGAGTGCACATACCTTAACCAACCTCTTGGAATTCGGACTCTATGTCCAATTGTACCGTTTGATCTTGCGTTACAGCACGCCTCGGGTTATCCGAATTAAATAATTATCATCATCATTATCTTTAATTTTAGAACTCGGGCCAGGTAGCCAGTTCAGCTTCTACTTCACTGCGGTTTTCACTTGTTCCCTTTCGAGGCTGCGTCAACGGCGTCTGCCCTAGCGATACTTGATATTTTTTCGCTCCCTTTCGAGCCTACTGGTTGGATCACTAAGATGGTAAATTTGAGAGAGAAAGAGGGTACAAAAAAGCAAAGTAGAAGACAAGAGACGAAAAAGGTACAAAAACTAATCGGCAGTTGAACGGTAAGTGGGTGCAAAGGAACTGAGCTATCCGGCTGGGTGAAAAAGTTGGTTAGAGAACGTTGCACTGCTGTACAGCTCCGATTGCAAAGCGACACAGAATCAACCGTTGTTAAGCATTCACCGCGAATAAAAAAATATTGAGGGTTAGTAGTACTTTTGGCTCTCGTAAGTTGTATGTTGTGACATCCAGTATGATGATAGGGAAGCAACCCTACATCCCTTTGCCCGGGAGTTGACCACACATTTTTTCCCCTTTCACTTGGCCCTTGATGTTCAGACCCTATTTCTCCCTAAAGTTCTCCGGCAGTCTGGCGCTGTACCTCACTTCTGCCTACTGCCGCTGCTGGGAATAAATGATATTCCCATCCTCTGCGGCATTTAGACCGCATATATATGGGGGTCGATCAAAACCTGCCACACAGTAGCCCTCTCCGGATTTTAAGGGACTTCACTCCAGGCCAGTGGCCTTCACCTAGTTTTGATGATATTTTAGCAACAAGGTTGATATCTGTTTGTCTCATTTTGATATGTAGCTCTGGTTACTCCCCGTATGGTCACAATCCACGTGCTGTAAAACTCTAGGTTGTGCGTGGCCATAGGTGCTGTGTTCCGTGGTTGTTTTGTCGAAGGTATTGAAAAGGAGGTGCAAAGAGTGCGCAGATCAGTTGTCAAGTGAAGGGTCTAACAGGGGGAAAGTTTTCAGTCGACCTTGCCAAGGGAGTGGGACAAAGGCTGGAATTCGGTTCCACTTACATGAAGCTACCACTACACAGCCTAACTGCCTTGTTCTGTTGATAACTTGGGAACAGTTCTGTTCACTCTTTGTCCAGCTTGTGCCTAAAAAGAAGAACGGTTTGGAAGAGAGGACTGTTAGCAGCAGTCAATTCCAGGAGTTTGCCGTCCGGTTTGTTAAGTACTTCGGTCTTACTTTTAGTCTCGATTTTCTTCCTTCGGTCTGAGTTTATGGCCCCTCAAGCCTTCCACGGCAGCAGGTTAGAAATATTGAATGAAGTTGGCCGATCCGATACGATTCATAAACTCAAAAGTTTCACCTAGCTTACCTCCCAGCCTCCCCCTTCTTGAAAAGAACAAACTGAGATGGGCTAGTCTCCCTAATGTGACCTGTACCTGTGGACCCCCACCGTCTTGACGGAAACGCTTTGAACCCGTTCTATACAAAAATAATGTCCCTGTTCAGGTAGGATGACCAAGCTTGAACACGTTATTCCGTGTGGGGCGAAATTGTTTCTTGATACAACGGCAAAGTCAGAGGGCTTCTGATTCGGGATAGTTTTCCGCGCGCGGCCCAAGTTACCTTTAGGGACCGGAAAGGCGGTGTAAAGCCACGGGTGGTATTTTCTCACGAATCCCACACCATATCTGCTGGCTTGATAAGCAGTGAACCTTGACGACGGGGTGCAAGTCGAAAGTGTACCCAACGAGGTTGTCAGTAGTTAGCATTTGGGGATGTTTAGTGGGTGGTATTGCTTCGCAGTCCATTACACCACTGTTTGGATAACTGATGCTACATTGCCTCTGTTTCAGTTTTCTCTTGCACGGGCATCTTCCACGAAAATGTGGCGAGGACCTTTTGCGTGATTTGTAAGGTCGTTGAAGAAAACCGAGAACGAAGGAAAAACTAGAACAGATCCCCCTGGAAGTCAGCTGACCCCTCTCCCGTGCTGAAATGGTCGCCACCAACCTCAACTTGCAGGACCAAGACCTCAAGGGCGCCAGTGACCCAATTTCTCCGCAGGCTACCAAGACCAAAATCTGGCAGTTTCGCTGCAAACAATTTGTGATTTGCCACCCCAAAACTTTGCTAGAATGCATGTGGCAGACTTCGACCTTCAGCTCCTCGTCAAGGTGGCATGTGGCACCGTCTTACTGACACAGGGTTTATGAGGTAGGAGTGGCCTTCCACAAAGCCCTTATGTGCATCATTAAAAGCACCATTTCCGGGGAAAAGTATGAGAGAGCTCTCCCTGTTCAGTCTTTCCGTGCTCTAACTATTCACGCTGGGTAATCTGACAGGCTTGTAGTTTTTGCTTCGGTTCAGGAGCTATCATTGGGAACGGTTAAAACTGAGGCTTTTCCGATCCGCGAAGACCCTATATTTGCAGGAGGAGGTGATGTACCACCATGTTGATCGGCCAACAAAATATGTCGGCTGGGAGCTGTACTCCCGCCGAGCGTGCCTCATCCGATCATGCCGCCTTGTGGGGTAACATTTCCAGGTCTAGTAAGACTGACTGTGAGGTGACCTTACTCTAACCCGCTTTAGGCATCTGCTGGGAGGAAAACACTATATATTCGTTAGTGTCATCCTGTGAGCACGTTAAACGGATTTAACTGGGACGCGTAAATTCCACCCAGAGGAACCCTCGAGCAGCACGTGGCAACCAGCTTCAACACAATTGAAAACACAGTTGGTTCTGAATGGCTACCGCATCATATACAATAAGATAAACAATCTTACAATACCAAACCTCAATAGCGTTCTTTCTGAGCTCTTACGCTTCAAATTGAACAGCAAATCATTAACTGCAGCTGAATTACAACAAGAGGTTAGAAACAGAAGATGGGATTCCCGACTACAATCACAAAGAAGTTCAAGCTGAGCGACTCACGCTTGGGACAACGGTAAGAGCCCGGTCTGTGACAAGGATTTGAAGCAACAAAACGAGCAATCGGAAGTCCGGCAAAGATAAATCCTACAAATGAAATTTTGTTCTTCGTAATATGGATGCTGATGCATAGAACTGAGTTTCGTGAACTCCTTTACACTGGCCCCCAAAATCCGGCTCAGATTCTTCTCGTTCACCGCTAGGTGTGGTGGGCCACATGCATCGGCCAGCCCTACGAACCCATAATACCTGAAACTGATCACCCTCAGCAACAGCTTTCTGTCGGACAAGTGGATCAACTCTCAGGGGTCCAGCCCGGTTCGGCAGGTCAGAAGTCATACTTCCTACTTGGGGAGAGATGGCTGTTGAACATACGCCACCAGTGTCCGGCCCTTCCCCAGTGAGACAATTTTTTCTAATATCACGAGGCACTAATCCTTCTTTAGTTCGCACTGTTGCCTTCCATGCCAAGCCATCGTCCGAAGCCGAGATCTTTTTGATAACTCCGACTTGCCACCGGCTACGCGGTAGAGCCTCCGAAACTAGTAGCAACACATTATTTGATCTGGAGTTGCGTTTTCGAGTTATCTATTCCTGCCGCTTTTGTAATAGTGGAAGATATTCCCCGGTCTATCTCCTACAAAACACAAATGCAAGGTAGTTTGCCTGCCTCAAAGGACGAATCATTCTATCTCGCAAAGAATTCGTCGGGATATCTTGTGGGTTCGCCCTCAGGATAAGTAGATCCTTGGGCGTGAGTACTGACAGATCGCGACAGTCCGAGGTCACAGGTACTAGTGGTCGCCGGTTTACTTTTCGTTCACTTCCAGCAACAAATGTCAATAATACTTAGCCACTCGTCGGCTGTTCCTCGCAAGTTTGAAGAAGCACTTTCCTAACCGAGCGCACCATGATCTTCCATATACCACCACTGTGAGTAGCATGAGGGGGAATGGAGTGCCACTGCACACCCCGATGCAAAACTCTGTCGGCAGTCTTATCACTAGAACGGTTCCCATCGAGTTCCTTAATTTCTTTTAGGCCCCAAAGAAGTTTACACCATTGTCACTAAAAATCTCAGACGGTGCCCCACTCCACGACATGAAACACTGTATTGTCATGAGGAATGAATCCAAGCTTGAACAATAAGCAGCTTCGATATGTGCCGCAAGCATACGAAGGCAGGTGAAGATGCATCTTTATCGTTTCTCCATGTAGCGTCTGTGTTTAACTGCAAGTGGGCCAAAATAACCTATTCCGACGCACTTGAACTCTAATGGCTGGTAGAGGAACCATCACCTGCTTGCATATGACCGCCGAAGGTTTCCGAAATTTCCCAAACTCTCCAAGTACATGCTTGACGGCAGCTCCACCCTGTATAATCTAAAATGTTCTGCGAAACTCCTCGAGTAACTGGGATGGTCCTGCGAGTTCTTCCATAGCTTGATGCCATGGGATCATCAAGTCCGTAATTGGGTGAGCCTAAGTTGGTATCCCCGGATGTTTCATACCCTGAAGCCGACTGGAGTTGTCCACTCGTCCCTCAACACAAATCAGTCCACTTCATAAGGCTGGATCGAGTTTCAATAGTGTCTCGTTCATCGGAGGTCTCTTAGCGTTTGGGTTATTATTCCCGTCTGGTAGCCGCTTTTGCTCTTCACCATAGACCTTGGCTTGTGCAGTCAGAATAACACTTCCCTTTGCTTTAGCAATATCGCTTAACTTCCCCGGCCCTATTTTCAATCCCAGACCTGTGCCACCACCTCTCAAGACTGCAACGTATGTTTTAAAACGAGTTAGCCACGCTACCGGTCCCTGAAAATGAAACCAACTGGAGTATCTGGCCAGAAGTGCGTCCGTCCATGCATCCTGCAGCACTGTGAGAATCGTACTTGAAGGCTGCTTCAACTCCGCTTTCGGCGGTGTTGGATTTACAGTAGGACCAGTCGGCCACAAGGCTTCATCGCTCATCGAGAAGCTAGGACCTTTGAACCAGCGACTGATTTCACTCGGTGATGTTGTGCTCTTGGTGCCACGTCTGCAGGATCAGCTTCCGACCTGACAAGAGGCCACTGCCAGGGTCCATACCACTGGTGGACTTCAGCCCAAAAGATTAGCAACGTACATGCCAAACCTCCTTTTGGTATTGCTCATATCGTGCAAAACAGTAGCATAGTCCGCTTAGTAGTAAGTCCCATCAAATCTGATATGAGATTCTTCTAAAAGAATCCGGAAGACTCTAACGGCCAGTCATGCCGCAGCTAACTCCGATCGAGAGATATTCACGGCCTTCAGAGGAGCTAACCCTGGTTTGAAGAACAGCAGGGTATGATGGAGGCTACATCCGTTGTAACCATTCTGGAATACGCAACCACTCCATAGCCAGCTTCAGAATTGCCACAAAAGGCATGAAGTTGCGCAGCTTCGTTCAGGGAGTCATCTCTAAGAAAGCAGAGCCGAATTTTAAATGTGCACATTTGTTCCATACTTCTTAGCCACTCACTCCAGCATCGTAAGAAGTTTTCACCAGTTGGGTCGTCCCAACCAAGCTTCAAGCAACACAGTGATTGCAACTACATTTCGAGTGGCACGACGAAGGGTGTAAATAATCTCAGTGGGTTGAACACTGGTGACTCTATAGCTAAAAGGCCACGCCTTGCTTGAGGTTCTTTGAGCGTTGCAAATGAAAACTGGAGCTTGCATCCTATTGCGTCCCACTCCAATCCAAACGTCCTCCCCGGAACTTGCGCGCAATCATCGACTTCCAAAGTATAACAGGCCGGCCCAGATTTCGGAAAAATATAGCTACCATTACACACCCATTTGTGAAGCCGAAAGCCACCAAATGATAGTAATTCGCTCATCTGAATAGCAAAACTCACATTTTCAGGCTCGGGCAAAACCACAAATCAGCCGTCATCATAAAAGTTATCATACACGGCCCTGAAGAAATAATTCTCATATAGTCCTTCTCAATCGTCCGCCGTGAGAAGTAACCCAAAGTTAGCACAGAATGAGAAGGTAGTGGCATCAAACAGAAGAGCAATCAGTGGGTATTCAGCCAGATTACCACCTAATTGTCCATTTTCCCACCAACGGAACCTCAGTGATCCTTTGTTTCTTGTCGATTTTCGAACCTGCATAAACAATTCTTCATTGCATTCAGCCAATGCAACCGATTACTTTTGAAAATGACGCAACCCTCTAACTGGGTTCGCTGTCGTTTCCGGTCCCTGTGGCAAGTAATCAGTTAAGGAGCAACCCTGGAATGCGATTGCACGATCAAACACCACCCTCAAATTGCTAAACTTTTCTAGGGGTTGTTGCCGCTTGATGTGGTAGGTTCCATTCAGACTCGAAGCCCATTTTTAACTACATATTGGGAAATAACCGGGAGGAGCCCTTGCGCAAATATCCCTCTTTTATTGTAGTGTATTTACCAAAGAATTCAGAGTCAGGCACAAACCTTTTTCTCAAGCAATTCAATCTATCTTTGGTCGGAACATAATTATTTGGAAGTCTCACTACAAGATTCCTTCATTTTAGTGCAATTTTATAGTGTCCGTCCAACAAAGTTATGGCATTGGAAACCATATTAACAACCTGTTTGCCTTCTAATGAGAGATAGTTTTTAGATGCATACCCATTGCAGAAATCGGCGTTGTACGTTCAATCGATCTGTTCCCCTGAGGGATCGATTCCCCTCTCAATTTGGCTTACTGTCCCCACAGGGTGTGGTTCCTGGATCATAGGACTAAGAACAGTCCATCCTAAAATCGTCCTTAAGGCATAGGGTTGTTTTCTTTTACCGCATTTTTGCTCTAATGCTGAATATGCTTCTGAGACGTCGGAACCTATCAGGATTTGCACTCTTGAATCTATCAGATTCTGCTTTTAGATGCAATGAAGGTAAGGCCAGGATAAAACGTTCGCATTTGTGCAGTATTGGACTGCCTGAATTGGCAGCCAATTAACACAGAAGGCTCATTCTAGACTCACCAGATCACTTCCTAATAATGAATTCAGTGGTGGCTCCGTTGTTCCCGAAGTCCAAGTGGTAGTCCCATTTATTGTCGAAATCCAAAGTGAAGTAGGAGATGCTTTCAGACCCACCGGATTCATTGGGTCTTTTTTATTTAAGTCACTTGGGACCCGCCTTCCAGCAGAGTGCATTTCTTCACAGAGCCCCCCGGTCTGTCGACTCACACTGGTGGCACATCTAAACTGACGCGATATTGTGGCCTAAGAATAGCTGCATGGTTATTGGTTCACTGCCCAGGTTTTTCGCATCGTCCACACTCAACTTATCCAGGCAGTGCCACGGGAACCACTTGTGTTGGCCGTGGTGTATGATTCAGTACATGACGACACACGGTAGCGAAACAGATGTTCACTGACCATTGCTTCTCCCTTGAATTCATCTCGGGTGACGGGGTCTTTTTTCTTAGCAAGTGTTGAAGGTAGTTCCGCCATTTCCGTCTCATTTCTCACCTCGAACGGTTTATATATCTCATCCAACACTAATTGTTCCGCAGCCTGCATTTCCTTCAACTCAGCTAACAACAGGTCAGCTCTAGCTCTATGGGAAACCAAGCTCACCCGAAAACAACCTGATATACTAGATTCTGACCAAGTGACATGACCTGTTTCTACGGGCAAAAGGGTTTGGTTCACCTGAAGGGTACTGTCCTTTGATCTGGAACCGTTTGCCGAATAACTGCGGGGTTACATCTGTAAGAGCTTGTCAAAGATATTGAGTACTATAAAGGAGAGCCAATGGAAACTTCGAGCTCTGCGTGGCAACCAGCTTCAACACAATTGAAAACACAGTTGGTTCTGAATGGCTACCGCATCATATACAATAAGATAAACAATCTTACAATACCAAACCTCAATAGCGTTCTTTCTGAGCTCTTACGCTTCAAATTGAACATCAAATCATTAACTGCAGCTGAATTACAACAAGAGGTTAAAAACAGAAGATGGGATTCCCGACTACAATCACAAAGAAGTTCAAGCTGAGCGACTTATGCTTGGGACAACGGTAAGAGCCCGGTCTGTGACAAGGATTTGAAGCAACAAAACGAGCAATCGGAAGTCCGGCAAAGATAAATCCTACAAATGAAATTTTGTTCTTCGTAATATGGATGCTGATGCATAGAACTGGGTTTCTCGAACTCTCTTACTGGATATTTACCTCTGCGTTGTTTCTACTGGCCTCATTGCCACCATCTGTATGGCTCTCTTACAGTAACAGATGAGTTTCGCATAGCCTGCTCAATAGCATATTCCCAGCCTGAAGGTTTACTGTGGTTCCCGTGTTCTTTTGGCCGGAGTCTGTTCGTCCGTAAGTGCCCATGAACAGCCTTCATTGCTTTCCAACCCAGCCACCGTGCCTGTGGCATCCAGATCACTTCTAGGACCCTCAGTAGGAGGGCTTCTCTGTCTTGAAACGTGTAATAACTGGCAGGTCGAATGACATTTTTCATCGACAGCTGAGTTCAGATCGATGCTGATAGGCCCCCTCTTATTCGGTAGTGGCCTCACTGTTCTTCCCCCAGTTTGCGGTTGGTGCGCTAAAGTCCTCTCCAGCACTATGTCTGACGCGAAGAGTCTGGCGCGAGGTAGAAAACCAGGCAGTTTCCTCTTTTTATTCTGGCTTTCGCTTGGACAGAGATAGGCGGACTATCACGTGGCTTTTGTCCGCTATTAGCAGGAAGCATGCAACAACCTGTGAGCCGTCAGTGCACACAGAGTCAGACAGCTTCTATGTCCGCATTCAGTCCCTACTAGAGGAAATACTCTTCCCCCTGTCGTCCACTTTTTTCGGTTTACCTGGAAGATGGTGATATTACCAACAACAAAAAATAACGGTTTATTTTAGCTAACCCAGAAGAAAGCTACAAAGCGAGATCAGACGATACAACTGAAAGCGGAATGCGGGTTCCAAGAGAGTCATACAATTATGCACGCACGATAAATCTGAGGGAAAGTTTTCAAGTTACTCCTTACGGCAATGCCCGACAAATTCAAACTCAATATCAGGTAGTCGAGCTGGCCTGATCCAAGCGAGGTTGGTTGCAAATGGTAAGAATGCATAAAGATCTCAAGAAGGTGAGATATCTGTACTGGAAAGACAAAAGGAATTGACCGATGTTTTGCCTACCCTGAAAGTTGATATTCCCATAGAAGAAGTTAACGAGCTGTGGCGCTTAGTGATGTATGGGGGTGGTTTGTACTGGAAATCAGGCGAGGGGAATGAATGTAATCACGGAAGTATAACAAAAGAACCCCGCCGAAGATCACAGCTGTAAAGTTCGGTGATCTAATGCTTGCCGAGCCCGTTGTATACCAAATGAACGACACGTATGGAGCGACAGTCAGAGTGATAGTGAAAGAGCTGGCAAGGTAGAAACAGGCAAAAGCCGGGCAGATGGTTTATTTTGAGACGGGTGATGTATAGTGCATCAACAGGCATATGGGTACTGGGTGATAGATCAATGAATAATGCGCAGCTAAACAGTAGCGGAGATACATAGCTTACAAGAGAAATGGTGAAGTAAATGAGAGGATGAAGACTAACTTTTGGAAACCCTTTCGAAGGGTGCATCACACGATGGCGGCAAAACAAGAAGCTGTCGCACCAACAACACTCAGGTGTGCATATATGGAAAAGAAGTGAGGCTCTGCAGGAAAGCGGTGTCACAAAGCAACAGCCCTTTGAGCAAGGCAATAGCCACTAGGCCTCTCGGGCTTATCCGTAGCGAATATAATGTTACTTGGTACGAATATGTGTCGGGGAGTTGCAATTTTTCGAAGCTCATTGGGCTTTCTGAAATTGGCTTTGACTACCTCGGATGAGTTCACGTTCAGAAGGGAGAGTGGGTTAGATTGCATCATATCCAACTTCAAAGGGGGATCAGGTGTTAGCAAAAAGTCATCGCAGGACAGATTGCGCACTGTGGTGGGTAAAATATCCCAATTAGCGTTTGGGAAACTTTCTTGACTTTGACGGCTCTAGTGATGATGCAGCTACGCGAAGACTTCACAAACCACGACCTTATAATCACAACCTGGATGTAGACGAGGACATTTGTATCTACATTCCGGAGGCCTAAAGTAAAAAGAAGGTTAGGGATATTGCTCCCTCGAGTGGGCAAGTCGTGTTGCGCCCACCTACCTGCTCGGGTACGTGAGACAAGACTGCATAATTTCGGGGCAAAAACCTGAGTGTTGTCCAGCAGATGCCAGGAAGGTTGAAACCCCTGGCTAGCAGTTTGCGAGAGCTAAGTCACGTAACAGAAAACATCCGTGACTCATTTATATAACCCATGTTACACCCCGGAACGAATTAGACACGACCAACGAAGGTTAATGGATCTAAACAAAGCTCGGGATCCTACCAAGAGCAGGAAGTCAGAGTAAGTGGGTTGAAAGATTGTCTTAACTATAAGCAGTGCGTCCGCTAACAACTCTCCCGGAGCCGTCAGCAGCGTATATATATGACCTATATATATACCGTATATACTGTGACCTGGTACGGAAATGTATTGGAGGCGACTTATTTCGGTAAGCCCAGTTTCGATTAAGAGGATCGAATCCGGGCGAGATTAGAGTAACGAACCGGACGGATATGTTTGCTAGCAGGGAAGCCTACATTCACCAGTGCCGATGCAAAATTATTAGTTTTATTGCTAAGCTACTTACTGAAAGTATGACCACCTAAGCTGTCAGCCAGGTTAGATGTTGTACCAACTGGTGGACCGCATGGTGGTATGGGGGCAGGAACGGTATAGGAGGGGGGGGGGGACTTTCGCAGAAAGCTGAAAAACCGGGCGGTTTGGTTGAAGCAACATGGAGTTAGGAAGCTCACCATTACTTGGATATAAGGAGTGGGATGCATTATGTGCTTTGGTGGGGCGAACATAACTAAGTGAAGCTGCATCCAGATGAGGTGCCGGCTTGATAACCTGAATATTTTTCCCCAGGTTCTCTTTTTATTTGGTGATTGAGGTGTTGTTATGATAATGACATTAATAATATCAATGATGGTATATTTCTCGACCGGAATAAGAACACATGCACAAAGTATGATCACGGAGTACAGCTTATCACAGCATCATGAAATACCCACAAATTTCAGACGTCGAGTTAGTACATCTCATTAACTGTACGATAGGACTAGGCAATGTTTAGATCAACTAAAGTGGGAACGGTTAACGCGGGAAGTGCAAAGCGGTTTCGGCTTCAGTAACAGGGCGTTGTGCGGTACTTGCTAAACTCAAAGCTGCTGGTTGAAGCGTTACCAAAAAAGGGGAAGGTGTAGTATATACAAGAATTGCTCAAACAATTGTTCATTGAGAGGTCGGGACGTATAGAAAGAAATGCATGGACTCACCGGCTGGTTGCCAGAAGGATCGATTTCAAAGGACCCGAGAGAGATATCCACCAACGAATACCCGGGCACAGTGGGCGGTAGAGCCAACGCCAAATCATCAGTCAGCAATGTCAGTGGCGTATTGGGGGGATTTCGCTGATGTCATTTGGACAATTTCTCATGCTAGTGGACAGTGGCTTGGAATCCCAAAGAAGGAGTGAGCCCGTGAGGTCCGATAAGTTGATTTAAGTAACACTTTTCTGGGTAATTCCACTACGATATGGAGAGAATCAGGCTACATTTGAAAGTGGTCAAAGAGAGAATCGCTTTACGAGGAATGTAGTGTTCTGTCAGAGTAGCGGAATTTAACGAGGGTTCATTGAGAAGTCGGTCAGCTGGAAGAAGATGGAACTGACACGTTAAAGTAAAGATGAAGAGATGAAATGTGGGTACGCAAGTCCTATGGCAGCGATCTGTAGAGGATCAAACCCAAGGCGACAGCGGATATCGTTATATGTAACGATAAACGTTTACTTTGTTTGGAGGCAAGGGACTGATTCGAATCGGAGGGCGAGGCCCGGGTATCTGGGGTGAAATGACAGGTTTTGTCCATTGTGCCATTCTGTTGCTCTTGGAACTCACCACGGCCGCCAGCGCAAAAATCCAATCCCACGCTTTGCTAAGGCTTGCAAGAAATAGGTGGTCCTTTCATCGACAATTGAGGGTTTGCTGAATTAAGGTTGGTGGCTTAGTTGTTCTCCTAAACCGGTGTTGGGCCCCGGACTCCAGTGTGGATAGGCGTTCGTTTTCTCGAGCTATATGCTCTGAGCGCTGTTTGCGAGTTTGACTACAAATTCGTCGAACTTATAAAAAGGACCACGCCATTCGAGTTTTGGTTTGATAGTTTTGCGAGTCCGACGGTGACTGGGACTTTTACCAGTGTTGTGGACGCTGGGAAGCACATCACCGTGAACTGTTTTTTGGAAGCTATTCTGTAGGTTCTGACGCTTGCTACGTGACTCTGATGGAGAGGATATTGTCGAGCCAGTAAAACCAAGTTATTTTGCGACCAACTACAGAAGACCTCGTATAAGGGCCTATGTTTGCCGAATTAACCATCGGAGTAGGAGTACTGTTTGAACGTATACCAGGGTTACATTTTGGTGCGACCCCTGTGGACCTCCGTTTGCAGTGGGGTTTCGTCGAGAAGCATCTTGGCGTGTTTGAATCTCGTACTAGCAACGGCAAAAGACTGTCGGCCAATTGCTCCCCTGACACCAGCTTTAGCACTAAACTGAAACAGAAGCGGACGTGTGTTTCGCTGAAAATCTTTACGAAGCCCGACACAGGAGCAGGGGTGCGAATCCAGGCTGCAAGCTTTGAAGATCAGATCCGTGGCAGTTGAGAGAAATGATTTATCTAGAATACTGAACACTTTTACATTGTTGGCTTTTTTGATGTGCCTGAAGATTCCAGAGGCAACGGTACTGATGAACTTCGTGGCAAAGATAAAGTTGGACCGATTATGGTGTAAAGATGGGTCAAGCGGGAAAGCTAGTGGACTTAACCGACCGATGGTTTGATCCAAAGCGACAAGCCGGGGTAAAACTGTTCGTGGTTTTGTTTGTTTCGGCAACTGCTTAAGTATTGTCTGGTACATGTGTGAGGGTCACCGAACAACTATAGCCCTTGCTTTGTGTTTTGTTCCGTTTTATTACCTCTAGTGAGAACTCAGGTCTGCCTCAGAATCGTGTCCGTTTATTAGCACAAGACAAAGAATACATAGGTTTCTCAAATTTGTCCGCTCGTTGCGCACAGTTCACTGGTCTGACCACACCTTGAGGCTTGAACAATGCTGGCAAGACTCATCTTTCATCTGTTGATCCACTTCAGCAATCGGCTGTCTTGTCACCCGAGGTCCCGTTGTTTCCAACTTTGAGCTCGGTACGGCACCATTGCTGACTGCCAACGTGACTTAGCTCCTAGCCAACGATGGGTTGACACATTTCCTCACACCATGGAAGTGAGGAGTCTTGCGACGGCCGGTGCGGGCTGTGATTTTGGGTCGGCGGGTAGGAGTGACGCGCATAGCTATGTTGTTGGAGTGACCGGCGGTCAATTAGACGCAACACGGTGGAAAAGGAAGTTGGGCCGGTAAGATGAAAACTGAGTGATAATGGATGAATGACTGGAATATGGCAAGCTGCAGGGTATCAGAAAACGGTGGGAGGAGAGGTGGCTATTTGGGCTGGGAAGACCGGATAAGAGGGTTGTACTCAGGTAGAGTTCTGCACGATGGATCGAGTTTGCTAGAAAACACGAACCCCCAAAATGGTCTGCCGTGCTAATTAGTCTTGGTTCTGCAAGGGCCAGCCAAGCTTTGTGAACGCAATGACATCAATTTGGCGGTGTCTGTCAGCAAGTTCCCTACAATTTTTTCGGAGGATACAGGCGTCAGCACAAGAACGTTTGGCTTGGCGCCCTGCAGCTTCTCTCAGCCATAGAGCATTGGTGTCTAGGGTCCCTTGGGCCGAAATCCCGAGGGGTCATACCATTGCTTGACGCTTTTCATCTGGTATACAAAGTTTTCCCATTACCCTGTTTTGTTCAACGGTATTTCGCAGAGTTCCTCTAATTGCGACATACTTTTCTGCAATTTCCTTTGGTTTCGTGCCTGATTATGTTACAGTAGTAAGTTTGGTGGAACTTGACATACGCTCATTTTCGTCGACTTCGGCGTGAATGCTGATTGTGGTGAGAACTTGATACTTCCATGGGCGATAGCACTGATTATCTGCGGTGCCTATGTGGACCTTGCCTGTAACGTCGTTGGTTCTACCAGAGGAAGTTCACTTACTACATTGTCTTTCATGGCATCCGCCCCCTCAACAGGTGCTCAGACGGCAGCTTCTGCATCTTGTTCTTTCTTACCCGTTCTCCTTCTTTGTGTATACTTTCATTATCCACACAACCTGAAGCATCGGCCAGCCGCGAAAGGCCTCGGAACGATTTTTCATTTAAGTTCCTTCTGGTCCCGACATCGTTTATTTCCGGCCCTGCAGTTTTATGTAATACGACATCTCGGTGTTTTCCAACAGCTCAATTTCGCGGGCGAAAACTAACTTCACTCTGCTATTGCATAGTCTCGTGGGTCTCTATGAGCTTTCGAGAGAGTTCCTCCGCTAATGGTATCTCCTTAGATATCTTCGGGCGCTTCTCTAAGGTAAATCTCCGAATTCAACGTTTGAAACTTAGAAGCAGACATCCGCAAAGCGAGTGCAGTGGAAACAGGCCCAGTTAACGAAGCAATTATGCTCGTGCGCCTCAAATTCCCCCCTGCTTAGCTTGGGGCGACCGTGGAGGTACCATCGCAAAGGGCGGTCACATTGAACACGCTCTTTCACTGCGTTTCCGCGCGCCGATTCCCCGTATCCTGACTCAAAGGGCATAATGGGGGTTGTCTTACAACTAATGAAAGTGGATACGGAGAGGACACGTAGCAAGCTGAGGAACCGCTGTGTTACGAAAACTGCAGAGACAAATTCAAGAGGAAGAACCCGGGAAAACTTCGGCGATAATTCGGGAACCTTGAAGATGGTTTGGCTACAAATGCCACGATGCCTGGTCTCTACGGGAGAACACTGGTAACTAAACCTCCAGCACTACTAAAGCTATACAAATAAAAATGAACGACAGAAACGGGGCAACTTAGATTCCGCGTCACAAGTTAATCAACGAATAATACTGAGGGCACCAAAGGCTGGAGCACTTTCAGTTACTGCATTGTAAAAGATAAATGGCATCAAATGCGCGTAGGAAACTGTCCGAGAACCTAGGGTCACAAGGCCGCGGGCCGGTGATTCGCCGCGCCTTTGTCCGAGGACTGACGAGCCTGGTAACTGCGGCATTCGAGTGACCCGGGCTCTGTCGTTCGGTTCATCGCTCAGCTTTTGACAGCAGTAGGGGGGAGACGTTATATGTGCCCGGGTTTCTTGTGTCAAATACGGTACGGTCTGGTGTTTGGGCTGGGCTGAGAATTGGGTCTCCAATTCGCTTCAGTTTGCAAAGAGGGTTGACGGTCGCGGCTAACCTAAATTCCATAATTCCTTTGGCGGCACGCACACAAGTTATGCACCCACCTCTACGCTGTATATTTCGTCCAGGCCCTGCTAAAAATAGGGGGGAAACGTAAACCCTCGTCACACATCAACTGAGGGAGAATTGTATATCGTGAGCGGTTACTGAGTCATCACGCAACAAACAAAATGTCTGATGGTAAAATGCCCCAGATGGACCATAGCGGTCACATCACACCGTCATGTGACGCGCTCACAGCTCACTACCGGAGACAATCCTCAGCTTACTATCTAGAGTCCCTTTGAACGACTAGGAGGTCCTCAGCTCTGTCACCTCTTCTGGTAATCCATTCTCTATTGCTGAAAGAGTGACATATAGCTGCCAACCTATATCGTGCTTAGACCGGCGTTTTCTCGTGACTTGTTGTTCGAGAATCTGGGCCCACCTGGAAAAGACTGTCCAGGCCGCAACAAGAAAGGCCTCTCATAACATCGAACTTCTCTAATAGATCCACAGGTATTTTCGTTATTTTCATTTGGAAAAGCCCGAAGTCCTGTGGTCTTTATTTGTGCGTCCCATCCCTACGACCCCTGATGGCACGCGTTGCAAGGCACTGTACCTTTTTAAAGCAGACGGAGCCCCTTTTGCAAAACGCTTTTCGTGCTTGCACGTGGTATTTCAAAAGGGGTCCAAGTATAGCCATGTACAGTGGCATGGATGCCTTTGATTTTCGGCACGAAAACGCTGATATTGGTCTGGAGAGTTCAGTGAGTGCTTTTTGTGCATGGGCTGCACACTGCTCCGACAAATCGGTAACAGAGGTCACCAATATCCCACGGCCTGTAATCCCACGCGGTTTACTCCTGCAAAACCGCCAGGCTTGTCGCTGTCCAAAAAAACGACTGGCCTTTCTCAGCATTGATTGAAAAGTCCCGCCTGCGTGCTGAGTTCGGAACGGCGGCTACGGCTGTGCACAAATCCCCTAATCCCGGGGCTCCACTAATTTCACATCATTTGTGAAATCGAAGCAGGTGACTGTAGGACTGAGGATAGATCGTTCATAAGAAACGATAGTGGACCCCACGAGAACCCCTGCGGCACTCCGCTGGTGACATTCACCAAATTGGAGTTCAAGTCATCCACTCTAATGTAGAATTTCCCATCAGTGAGGCCGTCCGCCGGCCATCCCTGAATCTGTTCACTCATACCGAATGACCCCAACTTAGTCAGCACAAGCCGACGGCTCATCAAGTCAAGTGCTTTGCTTAAATAAAGATGATGAACATCTAACTGCTTGACTTCTTCCAATCTGGTAGCCAGCATATCTAAGAAGCACTGCAGATTGGTTATTAAACACCTGCTTTTAGAAACCTATACTGGGCTGCGCGAAGCGCCGGGTTCTTTAGTAGATGCTGACAGGTGTGCTCCGGATAACTCCTAGCATATTGCGTAGGATGCTGGTTAGGTTAACCGACCTATATTTCTCCATTTCAGAGCGTAGCATCCCTTTGTGTATAGCCACCACTGCTGCGCTTCTTCATTTCTGTGGCCACCTTCCCTGATCCAATGTGGCCTTATATAACTTGCGTACTAGACAGCGGCGGGGTGAACATCATCCTGTCCGGCAGACTTATAGATATCTAACCATTCCAGTTGCATGCACGCAAATTCCACCACCAGAATTGACTCGTTCATTGCCAATGGGGAAATCGCCGTCTCAGAAAGTATTCGCACCTCACTATCCGTCCCTGCACACTGTTAAGATAGTTGCCCAGAGCGAGTGCTTCACTCTGGTTATCCGATGCAACTCCGTTACCATGGGTTTCCGGTGGTCTTATTGAATTTCCCAATGATATCTTGGGCTATCCGTAAACATAGTACTTTACGTATGCTTTCTGGCACACTAGGCCAACTTCGCCTCAGTTGTGCTTGGCAGAGCGTGAGAGACTCGCTATCTCCTTTCTGTGCTACGCAGAGCGCATTATCATCGCAATCTTTATCATCCTACAGCACTAAGCAGTAAGGCAAGCCCACTAATCACTGCCTTTCTCATCGTCTTGCACGGTGAATTAGAAAGTGTGAATTTACAAGATGGACGGGGGTGAAAATAGGAAACATCACCCTTGCAGCCAACACACGGAATACACAGTCTAAATGTACAAACGCACACTGGTCAATCAATCTGATTCGACAGAAATTACCAACACGATCGCCACTGTTCACGGTTTGCTGCCATATCCTTCGGTAACTCCAGCGTACTGGTAGACGGATCTTTGGACCCCGACCACGAGGACGTGAAGCATCACATTTTTCTAAGTTAGCGGTAAATGTTCTCACTGCTCGCTGCCACGTCATCTGTTGACCTTTACATGGTTTTTCCGTTCCTGAGGAGTTACGGAAAGGCTTAGTACCCAGTACTCGATTTCTGACCTCAGCATTACTCACCCTGCTATTCCACCCAACCTTAGCCGTACTACGTAAAAATCAGTGGTCAAGCACCTCAAGACAACGAATATCTTCCGTACGCAGACCTCAAGTCCTACAACCGTACAACAAAACTGAACGCACCGATGCACAGTGTACACGACCTTTCAACTTCAGTGAAATATCAGGTCGGCGCCACAAGTGCTTCAGTCCGGCGTACACCGCTCGAGCCCTGAATATCCGAGTGCTCACCTGCACTACTGTGCTCCCATCCGTCGTCACGCTGCTGCCGAAGTAGGCGAGGAGATCGACAATCGCCAGCACCTCCCCATCGAGCACCAAGCTCGAAATCGTTGACGTCCAGTCATGCGGCATCACTTTACACCTTGAAGGTGCAAAACCGCATTCCGAATGAAGCTACAGCTATTATGAGTCTATCTGGTGCACGTTGAGCGTGTCCCGTGGATTCGAACAAGCAGACAACATCTTCCGCGTAGTCCGTGTCACACAGCTTTTCACTATTTCCTAGTTCGACTTCTACATCCTGAAGGATTTGCAACGCACTCTCCATCATTTTGTCCATGACGAAGTGAAATAAGAATGAAGACAAGTGACATCGTTGTCAGACACCGCAGGTCGTTTAGAACCGACCGGTTAGTTCGCCGTAAACTCTTACTCGGCCAGAAGCATGAGAATACAATGATCCCAGTAGGTTCACAAACTTCTAGGACATGCCTTTCCGGTGAAGAGCGCTGAAAAGCGCTGTTCGATTAACTGAATCGGAGGCGCCTTTCAAGTCTTAGGATGCCATTATTGTCGGTCGGCGGTGCGTGTGGCACGTTTGAAGTAGTCGGCCAAGGGTAAAAATCCGGTCCATGCATCCTCCTCCTGGGCGAAATCCAGCCTGCTATTCGCGGTTGTTCCTCTAGCGAGTTGGTGTAGGACGGTGCGGCAAAATTGAGGCTAACACTTTGGTGACTATCGAAATCAAGCTAATCCCACGATGGTTACTACAGTCATTGAGTATTCCCTTCTTGAAGATGGGAACAATCAACGACTCATTCCATATTAACGGAATACGCTCCTCGTTCCAAATGCCACAGAGCAAGTAGTAAGCTATTTTATCAAAGAATTTCCACCCAGTTTGAAAAGAACTGGGGAAAGTCCGTCGGGACCTGCCGCTTTCCCACGCTTTAGTGATCGTATACATGCTTCCATTTCCATTTCCGATGGGGGCTCAATGGGTACTACCCGAGGAGTCGCAGTTGTTGACACGGGAGTAATTACATTAGCATGCGACCAGCTAAAATGCTCCCTGAAGTATTCGGCCCAATGTTTCAGCCTCTGCCTTTTGCTATAGCTGAGTTCTTCATTTCCATCGCATGTCTTTTCACTGATAAGGGTTCACCATCCACCTGTGTCTTGAATAAGTTTGAGCAGTCTTTTACTGTTATCTGAAGCAGCTGCTCGTTGCATTTCTGAGGCTACACTGACCTATCAACTTACGCGACCATCCTGAAGGCTTTTCGTAACTTGCTTCTGTAGGTTTCTCCGTGCCTTATTCACCGCCTTACAGTTCGAGAGCTTATTTGTTTGCTCCGTTAGACTCAACGACTCCTGTGAAATCCAACGTCTAGATGGACGTTCGATCTCCGTTATCTGTACGCTCAGCGGGTAAAGCACAATGGCTACCTGAACATGCTTCTGACACACTGAGTTTGCCACTTTCTGTATTGAAGTGTGCGCGCTAGAGGAGTTGAAATTCAGAGGCTGACGAAGCCTGTGAAAATGTGAGTTACAAGACGGATGACCACTCTCGACACTATTCGACAATGAACCGTTGCGAGTTTCGGCCGTGTTATCAGCGGGAGCATTATGGGTGGATAGAGGGGGCGAAATGAGGTGGTTGGAGACAGAAGACAAAGATTGGATAAAAGAGGGGGAAACTCTCAGCGGTAGCCCACTTATGACTACCTACTCCGCTCGATGTAATGGGCAGTGCGGTCATGATTAGCCTGGGCGACTACCGATATAGTATTGAATTCTTTGTATTCGTTCAGTTTATGGGAGATGTTGGACTTGTACTGCTAGGGTGCCCAGCAGCAAAGTAGGAGAAAGACTAAGGTCCTCATCCAGAGCCCTCAGTTGTGACAAGAACCCATCCGCGGGGCAGCGAAATGGCTCAAAGTGATCCCATTTGCTAAAATCAACGATGCTTTCACCGATATTTTCGACTAAATTGCCGGCTCGAATTGACCCACAACCTAGGAGACTTGGGAGACTGGACATTGCCAGGCCTCCATCCATTGATTTGTCACTTATAACTGTATCTTTGGCTTGAAGAAGCCATCTCGTATAGCTTTTGGGTCGAAGAGGCGCGTAATCCATCACAGATCGCCAAGGGGCAGTTTCCGTCTAAAAAAGGAACAAACCCGCTTTGGACGGTAAAATGGGACCCTCAAGTTACCCGTCATCGTTCTTCCGCACAGATATCTACTGCTTTATCCCGTATTTAGTCCACCGCCCCAGTACGCAGGCTAACAGTGTCCACACTAGCGAAGCTCCTGTCCAAACTCGAGAGTACTTTTGGCCGGCGCATGCAAAATGGGATTTTGCTACTCACACAAGCGTAAACCTGTGAATCCGCTGCGCCGCTCTTATGGTTCATTATCGCTCCGCTCAACAAGGACGGTATGCAGCCAAGTATGCATCTTTTATCCTCCCCACTGTGTTGGGACAGGGCTTTTGAATGCAGCCACTGCAGATATACTCCCATTTTGGCTCCGTTTTTTGTAGAAACCTACAGAGGAATCGGGGCTGGGAGGCATTTAGGACTCCGCTTGCTAACACGGAGTGTAATAAACTGTGTGCTATAAACTGAGACTCTACTCAGTTCTAACTCTCCTAAGGGTGAGGGCGGCACTCAAGTTTACGCTCAACGCACATCGTTACGTCGCCGGTCCGCTAGTGCTTCCCTCACCAGGACTTGATTTACTGTTGGATCTGCTACTGCCGTCGGTGCAAACGTTTGCATCACTGAGGATGCTGCAGATTTCTGGAACATCGACTTGTTCAAGAGGAGAACGTAGTAGCTAGAAAAACAGAGGATGTGTGTCAGGCGAAGGACTTTTAGGGTCAAATATTATTAGAGACAGATACCGGTAGTACAATGTTTCACTTAAAATGACGTTGACGATAAACCAGTTCTCCGGGAAAGAGGAAGTCTTTTGCCTGTAATTAGGCCAGTTGTCCAAGCGCCACCATCGTTCGACTTTCCCGAAGTGGAGCTGACCATCATCGAAGGACGCCTATAGCAATACTATGAGTCTGACAAACTGGTTGGAACATTTTCCGAAGCTGAGAAGACCGATTCAGAGCAGAAGCTGCCGTACCCAACCAACTGTTGCCTGGGGTCAGCTGGGAAAGCAACTGATGGCTTTCCGCACTCAGCTCGGATTAAGGCTACACAACAGCGCGGGAGGTCTTAAGAACTTGCTCGGTCGACCGTCTCAGATAGCTCGAAGTTTGATTGGAGGCTGGATGTCCAAAGCCAAGCAAACGAAGGGCAAAGGTCCAGGCACAATCGTCCTTGTCGTAAAAGTACATAATTTTGCAGTACGCATCCGTCAGCTGGGATGCGGGTCTGATCTTGATACAGTTCACACCTTGGAGGCAATACTTCGTCTACTCTTATCCAAACTACAGGGTTGCTGGGTCAAGGAAACAAAACGTGCAAGCCTTCGCGACGGTGAGCCTACTTTCGAGAACCTGACCGAATATTTAGACAGATATTTGAGAATAGAAGACGGGAGATTCAGTCGCCTTATCAGTGATAGCAATAGAGTGAACAGACCTGGAAAGAATGCACCACCCATAGATTCGTAGGAGTGTCCAAATACCAGATCACGGGTGCTCATGCTATCTCCGACAAGGCTGCAGAACTAGTTTCTTGTGAGCTCTGCGAAACAACTCACAGGTTGTCAGGCTGCGGGTTTTCTGGAGTCGGGCAGTGCTAACTAATGGACCTTTCCAGGATGAACGGGGCTCGCTTCATCTGCCTCAGTGTCTCATATCGTGCTGTCAGCTACTCTGTAGTCCAGCCAGTTGGACGCATAAGAGGTACGTAGCAACCAATTTCGACACGACTCAAGGCAAAGTGGATTCCAAAGGGCTACTGTACCGTACGTAGCAAAGTGGGCAATTTTACAATGAGCAAACCCCCGCGGAGTTACTTCGGAGTTCTTAGGTCTCAAATTGGACAAAAAATCAACAACCAAAGCTGCTTTACAGCGGGAGGTTAGAAACAGAAGATGGGATTACCAAGTGCAGTCACAGCAAATTTAAAGATGAGCGACCCACGATTGGATAAAATTAGGGGCCCGACTCACGAAAGGGATTCAGTTCATTTCAGTCCAGTTTCCACAAAACGAAAGTGGCCGAGACCAATCAAGAGTCCAGGTCGTTGTGTTGTCGGCGAACTTCTTCGGCTCCCGACTCTGTGCGTGGCAGTTTTGTCTGAAAGGCGGAATCTATGAGGCAGTTAACCTCCACAGACATGAGTTCATTGACAAAAATACCATGGGCTCTTTACCTCACCCCTCGTTTACACAGCTAACTCTGAGAAAGCTGCGCTTCAGCGTGAATCCGAGGCCTTCCTGAGGGCTTGTACACTGCTGCATCCAACGGCATCCTCTGGCAGCCTATTTTCCAAAGTAAAACCCTATTCAGAGGATGCATTGTTGGCAAGCGGAGCCTGAATCGCGTGTTTTTCGAAAAATACACTTGCGTTCTTCACACTTCGTGCTTCCGTGTTGGCTTGTATCCAGCCGTTTTCTTCGATCATCAAAATTCGTTTCCTTTACTCGTGGACTACGATTGTGATTAGATTACTGCGTAAACCGACTCGCGAAGTCCGACTTTTCGATGTGAAGAATGTAAGTGAATTTTCCAAAAACATACGATTCAGGCCCCACTTGCCAACAGTACATCCTTTGAAAATATTTCAATGTCCAATGGATCACGTTCATCTGTGTACTGTTCGTCCCATTGGAAAGTGACTGACGAGACTAGCCTAATGATTAAAACCAGGATAGATGCTGTGTATCATTGGAATAGTGGTTCGCGCACTATCGATTATTCACTAGCGTTATTCGCACCGGACTGTTCGGACCGCAATAGCTCAGCTGGTACAGCATCTGCCCATTATGCGGAGGGTCGCCGGTTCGGTTCCGGCTCGCGGCGTACGACTTTTTGATGTGAAGAATGCAAGTGGATTTTCCAAAAAATAAAATACCATTGGTGAAACTTTTATCCCGCACTTCCAGCCCTGAGTACGCCGCCTGTAGATTATGACTGAGTCCCCTGGCGTTGCACTCAGGGGCAGAAACGAACAAATCACCCACTTTTATACCCGATAGACCCTTTATGATCTGAAACTTGTCTATAAGACCACCTCGGCCCCTACGACGCTCTAAAGAGAAGAGATTCAGATGCTGTAGAAGGCAAGGTTAAGGTTTCCCTCACTGATCGGTTAGTAATCTAGTCGCAGGTCACTGCACACCTTCCAGGCGTTCCTGATACTTGAGATGGTGAGGGACTCATGCCTGCATGCCATACTCCGGAAGAAGCTGCACCACAACCTTGTAAACTAGGATGAAGACTTCTGGGTTTTGTATGTGATGGTGTCGCATTCCCTAAGTAATATTCCTCTAGCCGTATCTCCAGCTCTCTGGTACTGCCTGAAGGCTTGAAGTCCAGTGTGAAAAACATGCCTAGGTTCTTTGCCTCAGGCGCTCTTTGAAAAGGAAACCTTTTCGCTTTATCCAATTTGGCCGTCAGGATTTGGCACTTGGAGAAATTCATAAGTGAATCCCATCGCTCTGTCCATCTGAGCACCGCTTTTGTATCCCGTGCCAAATCATCTTCAGCTAACTTCCCACCATCTGCAAAGAAGAAAAGCGTCTTGATAGGTTCATCCGCTGGGTCGCTCATGTACAGGAGGAGGAACACAGGCCCCAGTGTTGAACCCTGTGGCACACCACCGATAATCCTCTCCTGTCCCAATATATAATCGCCCAACTTGAAAAAGAAGCTACGGTTCCCTGGAAAGTGTGCTGACCAATCTCTTGCTTTCCTGCCTATCCCAAAGGTTTTCAATTCATAGTCCAGCAAGCGATGACTCTCTCAGTTGAAAGCTTTACTGGAGTCCAGATAACAAACCTCCACTGTTGTACCCTCATCTGTTTTTCTTGCAGTCTCTTTTAAGAACATCGGTAGGTTTGTCATAGAAGATCTTTTTCACCAAACCCATGTTGCGCAGGTGTCATTAGGTCTTTTGTAAACAGACGCAAGCAAAACCCCTTTTTCATTAAACATTTCAAGCACTTGCACAACACTGATGTTAGGCTGGCCGGTCTATAATTCTCCGCCCTCTGCCGGGATCCTGTCTCATTTTCCGCCACAACAACGGCCCCACGCCAATCCACTGGCACCCCGCCCTCCCTAAGAGAAGTTTCATACAGCTGCGTAATAGCTCTTGATAGAATATCGGAAAGAGGCTGAGCAATCGTCAGAATGGTTTGCTTCCTGTCCGGCCAATTTGTGCTTGCACAAAGATCTCAGTTCTTGGCGCACCTCGACCCCATTTACAGTAAGCTGCTGAAGCGCTGGCGTACTACCTATATCTGATCCCGCAGCGCTAAGCATATGGTCCTGACGGTACACTTTCTTAAAGGACGCTAGTAAGGTTTCAACCCTTTTTATCATGGAGGGCAATGCTTCCTTCGGACATCTCCAAGGTACCTATGCCCTCACGTTCCGTTCTACTCGGCTGCACGGGCGAAGAAATTCTCTGGGTCTTCCTTCACACTGTCGGCTAGTATTTTCTCGCTCCTACTTTGCTTCTCGTTGCAGGGTTTGTGCCGTATTTCTGGTTGTTTTGTAGGCTGCCAGTGCATATCACGTGCTATGAGGCTTACAATGAGCCCTTGCTTTTCATGAACAGTTAATGCCCTTGTCCCCATCAGGGCCACCGGCTCCTGTTTCTTTGTTGTATCAAAGTAGCAAACTCATCCGTCAAGCGTATTGGCCCGGCTATTATTGCTCTCCATCTACCCTCCACAGGTGGGTCCGTGACCTCTGGGTACCAACACATGCTTCTAGTCCTTACCCTCAGTTTACCATCCTCCACTCTAGCGTAATTCTGGACCACTCCATATCCTGGTCTGTTTCACCTCCAAATGAACGTCGCACGCCGGACTCCATGATCGCCCTTCCCAATGGCTGCTCTAAAATCCAACAGATGACGTCAAATCGATACCCGGTTACAAGCAGGTCCAAAATAGATGAACGTCGCTCTTCACGGAAGCGCGTTGCTCCTCTTGAGTGCGTGTTTGTGAAGCCGCACCACCGGAGCATCCCCGGTGGTTGCCCTGGGGGCACATCCATCATCCCGATTTGTTTCTGGGAGTTTCATGTCTCCCAAAACGATGAAGCGCTGTGACCGCCTCAACACCAGCTGTGGAAGCCGAAACAGTTCAAAGTCTTTTTTCCATCTGCTTGAGGTGTTCTATAGACGCAGACTGTCTCTACCAGCAATCGGCCCAGGAAAACGGGGCGTGCAGTGGCCGGTATATCGAGAGCCACAAGTGCAAACGAGACCGCCCACTGATTATAATCAGCCCTCACCGGGTAGCAACCCTCCGCCCAGCCCACCGTCTATTCTGTCTTATCCGTAGGCTGTGTAGCCATGAGGTTGAACGGCACTCTGGCCCTTTTCGGCCATGTATCCGCGATAGCTTTACTCACTGATCCGTTCGTTCTAGCCAGTAGTTTCCCCACCCACCCTCTGAGCCACGGATGATTTTGTGTCATATGGCGCCATCTTCTGCCAGGTCATCCGCCTTGATTATTCTTTATGGGCCGTCGTACCCTGAGGTGCAAATCTCGGTAGGACACCCAGTTTTTCGCATTAGCTGCCACTAGGACCATACTCTCCTGAACCTCCAAGGCCACACCGTGCACAGTATTTGCAGTGCTGTCGAGGGAAACTCCTGAGGCTTCTCTTGTCTCACAACCCGGCTTTCTGTTGCCCCTGGAGGGGCTCAGGGACCTTTTCCTGCCCAACGGTGTGAGTGTTCGTACAACGGCTGTTGTCAAGCTTTCATCCGTATTGGTTACGTTCCCTTTGATCTGGTTCATCGTCGCCGCTACTTACGTTTCCACTTCCGCCAAACACTTTCTCTTGACAGTACGCAGTCGCTGACAGTCCACCTGCTTTATACCTTCTGCGTGTACTTCCGTACATACCGCCCACCCGCCTCAATTTTAGCTGGCCAGTTAACCGTTGGCTGCCCGGCTTAGTTATTGCTAACGATTGCAGCTTTGGGTGTACATTTTCTCACAGATGTGACGTCGTTCTTGGCTATCATAGGAACTGGTTGCTTGAGTTACTGTTTTGATGGGAGCGGAGGATTTTGGTCAAGTGCCACCTTTCCACTGAGGGGTGAGTCAGGCGTGATCCTTAAGCACCCCTCTGTGGCGAGCTTATCTCCTGATGCCCGGCTTGGCAGTAGGTCCCTGCTGTGTGCGCTTGCAAAGTGGGTAGCCCCGCCATTCGCAGTACGTTTACAGCGTGCCCGTGTTTGGCTTCTTCACTGGTCTGTGCCTCTTTATTCACCGGTTCTGCATGCCTATGCAGAAGAAGCTTGTTTTTCCCCGCAACTCCCTCGGTGACGACCCCCATACCTTCTGAGCAATTCTTCAAGCCTCTATACACTCTGTTTAAACACCTCCTTCTTCACCTCTGGGTTTGTTTTGTGTCTTGCTATTGTCCGGCTTGCTCTTCTTTGTCTGCTGCTTTTTTTCCTAGTAACCGAGCGAGTTGTTTCTACGGGGCTTTGCTGTGGCTCTTTCCCAAAGCTTCCTGCTGTGACCCCCGTTCTCCCCGTCTAGCGATCCCCGCAACATGTGTGAGCATTTCTCAGTCAAAGCAACTCAGAAAGCACATAGCCATTTCACAGTTTTTTGTTCCACGAGTAATGCATAGTTTTCTTGAAAGGGGGCAGCAGCCCAGGTGGCGCCACCCATTGCACCCATCACACTGTAAAACAGTCCCAACATACTCCTTGCAGCTACCAACCCCACATGAGTTTTCGCTGCAACTGATCGTCGTGCCCTCAGAGGGACCGCAAAAGTGTTGACCAAGGGAAACAGCTGACAGCGTGTACCAAGGATTCTAGGCGGATGTGGTAACTGCTTGAAAAAACACGATTATCAGGAGCACAAAAAACAAAATTACTTGTCAAAAGGACAGCACTTTACCGAAAACAGGCCAACCGGAGTAAAAAATTCCCCGAACAAAAAGCGTACTTCGGTAACAACTGCAGTAGGTAGCCTTCGTGAAGTAACTAATGTTACTTCACTACCAGGGCAAACTATTGAGAACAGGACGAAGCACCTCAAAAATTCAAACCGAGCTTCAATTCTCAAGGTCTGGGGAAAGCAATAAAACAAACTATCGGAACTCCAACGAAGATAGTTCATACAAGTGAAATGGTGCTCTTCATGAAATGGATTTTGGTGAATGGAACAGGGTTTTGTGTACCCCATTACAACCAACGTAGTAAAACCATTTTCCAGTGAAGGTTGCAGAGGCTACCGTCACGCCTTGTTGCATACCAATCGAGTCTCGGATTCTACGGCTTCTGCTGGGTTCAGAGGTGTGCGCTCCTTTGTAAGCAGTCCACGCGTGCCGGCGAGGCTGTGCCATCTCAGCTGGAAAAAACAGCCAGCAGGTAGTTGGTGAAAGCGGCAGATTCTATGCATGCTGAATTGGATACGGCACTGATGGTTCGCGAATTTGTGAAAAATCACCCAGTATGCAAAACCATATCGGAAAAGTTTTCCGCCATCGAGGGTGCACTCAAAACAAGCCGTAGATTCCGAGACAGTTGACGTGCCAGAGACCTTCATCAAAGGTAGTTCAGCAGTATGGCTGGTAAGGTAGTGGCCAGTCAATGTCCTTATCTGAGAAAAGCCGAAGCTGGGAAAGGTGACAAGTACAGGGGTTGAAAGCCAGCTGACCTTGACCTGCCTGGGGCACACTAGGTACTTCAACAAAAGACAGGTAAACGACAAGAACCTTACTCGACTCGAGCCACTATAGGAAGGGCACTGCGCCCATGAAGCGAGGCCCCCTCATGGGTTTCCGTGAGTTTCCTAAATAGCGGCGGCATTATTGATGATTCTCGACGGTAAGTGACTCAGGTAAATAAAACCGCAAACCCTGCGGCTAACTACACAAACTAGCTTTACTACGTGCATTGTGGAGTGAATTATTGGACAATAACAGTAAAATACCTCAAACTATGGGCAAACCAGCCACAGAGTCAAAATAGTCAAGAGGCCCAAAGATGTCCGGGAAACAATAGATAGGACCCAGTCAGCACAAGGGGTCGAAAAAACGCCCCCAAACGGTACCTTCCGGGACTGTTTTTCAAAATCCCATTTTTATGATAAATAAGTTGGGCAATTGTACTAATTAGCCCTGAAATTGCCAACTGCGAAGTTTTATCCCCATAAACGTCATGGTTTTGGAGATATACGCACTTTATTGTTTCGCTGCTTTTTATCATTTCCCGGTGATTGCCTTGATTTTTCAAGCATATAAGCACCCAAATGTACCACTACAAATGAGTACCTTTCTTTTTTTCGACAACTCGAGCATGCTTCTTCATGAAACACCGTCACTGACGTTTTTCGCTTTTCGTTTGTTTTACTGAGGTGCGCCATTCTGTCACGTAATCCGTCGAAGGTTACACGCTAGCAGTAAGTCGTCCTGTACCGAGTCTTCACTTTCGTCAACAACGACGTTTTGTGTCACGTTTATGCTGTTATTTCAGTCAATGAATATCGCCTACATGTTTAATGTCTACTGCATTGTCCGTCTATTCCTTATTAGCTCATTATTGACTAAATAACGGAATGGCTGTATTCGTTGTCATGTTTGATGGAAGATACTAAGTTTTTCACGTGACTATCAGATTTTTACAATTATTCACGAGATACGCTTTATGTACTGCTATATGCCCTTTAAATTCGAACCATATCTAGTAGCTATCATTGCACAAAATGAGACGACACCGCCGTAAGCAAGTGTCACTTCCTGGGTGCTCGAGAACTATAATCTGGCGACGTCAAAAGGCTTCAGTCAGAGCCGCTTATGCCACAATGGAATCTTTGAATGCTTCGAAGCACCCGAAGCAACGAAGCAGGAGCAAGTCAAGTGGTCCAAGAAGGAAGACACTGATGAGAACCATTTTGGCCAATAAACGGTCAGAAGATAAGGGATTGCCTAGGAGAACGCACAAAAACTCAGCGAGGACAAAGAAATAGGACGGCCATGAGAAAATGGCACACCCAGAAATGCAAGGCAAAAGTCCAGTCATTCACATATATGAAGCAAGCCGAGAGAAAGGGAGGGACGCGATTACTCACAGGCAGTGGGTCCAGTCCCTGAACCCGAGGAATCAACAGAAAAACATAATGGATCGGTGAAACCCTACACGCGAATAGTAAGAAGTGTGCGACGAAAATAGATACGACGGATTTTCATAGGAACCAGTGGGCCAGCTCAGATGGGGACTTAACGGCATAGGCAGATTACGGGGGCGGTAAAGTATGTTGGTAGTTAGAGTCTGAAACGAACAGATAAGGCCAACAAATGGACCTCGTGCAAATCCAGTTAGGGTCAACCAACACTAGTCATGGAAATAAGGCCAAAAATTACGCTACGCAATGGGACTGAAGAGCTATTGTCACGAGGGTTTGGGACCTACTGTATGGCAGTCCGTGGAGAAGCTGATGGCTCAGTGGCACGAAGAAAAAGGAACTGTTTGGCAAAAAAGAGATCGGGAGCTGCCATTGCGAGTAGGAGGCCTGGAATAAACTATTTTGAAGTTGATTTTTGATATGGTGAGCTGAATTCCCATGTCCAGTCTCAATTACCCTTCGCTATCAGTCAGCTGTGGTCAAGCATTTGGGAAGGAATCAGGTCAACGAGCAATCCCTGGGAGGTGGCACTCTGCAGAGGATCGCACGGGAAATAGATATGGGTTCAGCCACCATAGGTGATCTGCGTCTTTGAAGTGGTTGTGATGACTTTCGGTGTACTGACTAAGCCGTCGGCTATATCGTGACACCCACATTTACACTCGTTCCCTGTCAGACTTGGGTCTCTTCAGTAACATTTTTAGCTGTACATTCGTTTGTACATACCTGCACACCTGAAATCCCAGTCTATTATCGCAGAACTTTCGCATCAATTTTTTTGTCTTGGGAACGGTTCATTTGTGTGCTCGTTACTGCAGTTGCGTATAATGAGTTACGTGCCCTACTGAGGGCTAGGGAACACTTACTCGTTGCCTCCCGTCCCTAAGGCTTGCTACCGGAGCCCGCAGCTGAAGCAAATGTCAAACTGTCATGCAAAAAGCAACTGGAAAGGAATGTAACTGAGAAGCATTTAGGTGTTTTATTTAGAATCCCGACTATAGAATCTAGAAGCTGCTTTGGTTAGTCTGATGATGTGAAGGCTTTACTTCCGAAGTTTCTTTAATAATGAAGTGTTTGCAAGGTACGAAGTTTTAATGGGGTGAAATCGCCAGGCTTCCGTATTTTCTATCCATTATGCCCCTAACCGATTATATGCTGTCGCATATTGCACTTTCGGCAAGGGACTAGACGAAGGAGATACCAGGGCACATGACAGACACATACTGCCCGTCAGGTTTTTGACCGCCCTGAGATGGGCAGCCAGCAACATTCATCTTGTCCTTGTTGTAGCCCTCTTGGTGACACCAAAATGCAACGACAAGAAGAAGGCATAGTATGGCAATTTCCGGCTGGATATAGGCGCAGAAAGATTGGGCGAAAATCAGGGATAAAAGTGTAGAAAGAACCGGTTTGCGAAAGGAGAAAGAGGAGAAGATTGTGAAAAAGAGAAAAATGAGAAGTGAATGCTGACAAAACAAATATAGATCGAAAGATATGAAAAGTATTAGTGAGTAAAAGAAATACTTGGTGGAAAGAAGAACCAGAAGAACGTATGACACAAAGAAAACAGTGAAGACAAATGAATGAAGGGGCCAAAATGCTGAAAGAATAAAAAAGCTGAAAGATGAAAAATAAATGATTTACTGGACGGGTAAAACTTGAACTTAGGCGGCCCCAACTCCGAAGCGCAACTCCAAAGTTTGAAAGCAGAAAACAAAAGAAGGTACGAAGCTAAGATTTTGGTTCTATTCCTCTCAAAACAGGTGAGAATTCATGTGCCACCATGCACGGGGGCCCGGCCTTTTCAGTATAGATGGATGAACATCCACTCCCATATAACCACACACAGGTCAACATGATGCAGTGCATTCACATGCCACTGGTTCCAAGGCTGATGGTCTAAAGTCGATTGCATGGCGAAACAAGGGTCGTTTGATGCGGTGCGCATGGGAACCTCCATTACGCTCCATCTTCAAGCGGCCCCCACAAGGGACCGTATTTAGTGATTTTCTCAATAACTTACCTGAAGTGAAAAGAATCGCAAGCAAACCGTGAGATGGGTGCCTGCGGAAGGCGCGATAGCGGACCGGCGACGTAACGATGTGCGTTGAGCGTAAACTTGGGTGCCGCCCTCACCCTTAGGAGAGTTAGAACTGAGTAGAGTCTCAGTTTATAGCACACAGTTTATTACACTCCGTGTTAGCAAGCGGAGTCCTAAATGCCTCCCAGCCCCGATTCCTCTGTAGGTTTCTACAAAAAACGGAGCCAAAATGGGAGTATATCTGCAGTGGCTGCATTCAAAAGCCCTGTCCCAACACAGTGGGGAGGATAAAAGATGCATACTTGGCTGCATGCCGTCCTTGTTGAGCGGAGCGATAATGAACCATAAGAGCGGCGCAGCGGATTCACAGGTTTACGCTTGTGTGAGTAGCAAAATCCCATTTTGCATGCGCCGGCCAAAAGTACTCTCGAGTTTGGACAGGAGCTTCGCTAGTGTGGACACTGTTAGCCTGCGTACTGGGGCGGTGGACTAAATACGGGATAAAGCAGTAGATATCTGTGCGGAAGAACGATGACGGGTAACTTGAGGGTCCCATTTTACCGTCCAAAGCGGGTTTGTTCCTTTTTTAGACGGAAACTGCCCCTTGGCGATCTGTGATGGATTACGCGCCTCTTCGACCCAAAAGCTATACGAGATGGCTTCTTCAAGCCAAAGATACAGTTATAAGTGACAAATCAATGGATGGAGGCCTGGCAATGTCCAGTCTCCCAAGTCTCCTAGGTTGTGGGTCAATTCGAGCCGGCAATTTAGTCGAAAATATCGGTGAAAGCATCGTTGATTTTAGCAAATGGGATCACTTTGAGCCATTTCGCTGCCCCGCGGATGGGTTCTTGTCACAACTGAGGGCTCTGGATGAGGACCTTAGTCTTTCTCCTACTTTGCTGCTGGGCACCCTAGCAGTACAAGTCCAACATCTCCCATAAACTGAACGAATACAAAGAATTCAATACTATATCGGTAGTCGCCCAGGCTAATCATGACCGCACTGCCCATTACATCGAGCGGAGTAGGTAGTCATAAGTGGGCTACCGCTGAGAGTTTCCCCCTCTTTTATCCAATCTTTGTCTTCTGTCTCCAACCACCTCATTTCGCCCCCTCTATCCACCCATAATGCTCCCGCTGATAACACGGCCGAAACTCGCAACGGTTCATTGTCGAATAGTGTCGAGAGTGGTCATCCGTCTTGTAACTCACATTTTCACAGGCTTCGTCAGCCTCTGAATTTCAACTCCTCTAGCGCGCACACTTCAATACAGAAAGTGGCAAACTCAGTGTGTCAGAAGCATGTTCAGGTAGCCATTGTGCTTTACCCGCTGAGCGTACAGATAACGGAGATCGAACGTCCATCTAGACGTTGGATTTCACAGGAGTCGTTGAGTCTAACGGAGCAAACAAATAAGCTCTCGAACTGTAAGGCGGTGAATAAGGCACGGAGAAACCTACAGAAGCAAGTTACGAAAAGCCTTCAGGATGGTCGCGTAAGTTGATAGGTCAGTGTAGCCTCAGAAATGCAACGAGCAGCTGCTTCAGATAACAGTAAAAGACTGCTCAAACTTATTCAAGACACAGGTGGATGGTGAACCCTTATCAGTGAAAAGACATGCGATGGAAATGAAGAACTCAGCTATAGCAAAAGGCAGAGGCTGAAACATTGGGCCGAATACTTCAGGGAGCATTTTAGCTGGTCGCATGCTAATGTAATTACTCCCGTGTCAACAACTGCGACTCCTCGGGTAGTACCCATTGAGCCCCCATCGGAAATGGAAATGGAAGCATGTATACGATCACTAAAGCGTGGGAAAGCGGCAGGTCCCGACGGACTTTCCCCAGTTCTTTTCAAACTGGGTGGAAATTCTTTGATAAAATAGCTTACTACTTGCTCTGTGGCATTTGGAACGAGGAGCGTATTCCGTTAATATGGAATGAGTCGTTGATTGTTCCCATCTTCAAGAAGGGAATACTCAATGACTGTAGTAACCATCGTGGGATTAGCTTGATTTCGATAGTCACCAAAGTGTTAGCCTCAATTTTGCCGCACCGTCCTACACCAACTCGCTAGAGGAACAACCGCGAATAGCAGGCTGGATTTCGCCCAGGAGGAGGATGCATGGACCGGATTTTTACCCTTGGCCGACTACTTCAAACGTGCCACACGCACCGCCGACCGACAATAATGGCATCCTAAGACTTGAAAGGCGCCTCCGATTCAGTTAATCGAACAGCGCTTTTCAGCGCTCTTCACCGGAAAGGCATGTCCTAGAAGTTTGTGAACCTACTGGGATCATTGTATTCTCATGCTTCTGGCCGAGTAAGAGTTTACGGCGAACTAACCGGTCGGTTCTAAACGACCTGCGGTGTCTGACAACGATGTCACTTGTCTTCATTCTTATTTCACTTCGTCATGGACAAAATGATGGAGAGTGCGTTGCAAATCCTTCAGGATGTAGAAGTCGAACTAGGAAATAGTGAAAAGCTGTGTGACACGGACTACGCGGAAGATGTTGTCTGCTTGTTCGAATCCACGGGACACGCTCAACGTGCACCAGATAGACTCATAATAGCTGTAGCTTCATTCGGAATGCGGTTTTGCACCTTCAAGGTGTAAAGTGATGCCGCATGACTGGACGTCAACGATTTCGAGCTTGGTGCTCGATGGGGAGGTGCTGGCGATTGTCGATCTCCTCGCCTACTTCGGCAGCAGCGTGACGACGGATGGGAGCACAGTAGTGCAGGTGAGCACTCGGATATTCAGGGCTCGAGCGGTGTACGCCGGACTGAAGCACTTGTGGCGCCGACCTGATATTTCACTGAAGTTGAAAGGTCGTGTACACTGTGCATCGGTGCGTTCAGTTTTGTTGTACGGTTGTAGGACTTGAGGTCTGCGTACGGAAGATATTCGTTGTCTTGAGGTGCTTGACCACTGATTTTTACGTAGTACGGCTAAGGTTGGGTGGAATAGCAGGGTGAGTAATGCTGAGGTCAGAAATCGAGTACTGGGTACTAAGCCTTTCCGTAACTCCTCAGGAACGGAAAAACCATGTAAAGGTCAACAGATGACGTGGCAGCGAGCAGTGAGAACATTTACCGCTAACTTAGAAAAATGTGATGCTTCACGTCCTCGTGGTCGGGGTCCAAAGATCCGTCTACCAGTACGCTGGAGTTACCGAAGGATATGGCAGCAAACCGTGAACAGTGGCGATCGTGTTGGTAATTTCTGTCGAATCAGATTGATTGACCAGTGTGCGTTTGTACATTTAGACTGTGTATTCCGTGTGTTGGCTGCAAGGGTGATGTTTCCTATTTTCACCCCCGTCCATCTTGTAAATTCACACTTTCTAATTCACCGTGCAAGATGATGAGAAAGGCAGTGATTAGTGGGCTTGCCTTACTGCTTAGTGCTGTAGGATGATAAAGATTGCGATGATAATGCGCTCTGCGTAGCACAGAAAGGAGATAGCGAGTCTCTCACGCTCTGCCAAGCACAACTGAGGCGAAGTTGGCCTAGTGTGCCAGAAAGCATACGTAAAGTACTATGTTTACGGATAGCCCAAGATATCATTGGGAAATTCAATAAGACCACCGGAAACCCATGGTAACGGAGTTGCATCGGATAACCAGAGTGAAGCACTCGCTCTGGGCAACTATCTTAACAGTGTGCAGGGACGGATAGTGAGGTGCGAATACTTTCTGAGACGGCGATTTCCCCATTGGCAATGAACGAGTCAATTCTGGTGGTGGAATTTGCGTGCATGCAACTGGAATGGTTAGATATCTATAAGTCTGCCGGACAGGATGATGTTCACCCCGCCGCTGTCTAGTACGCAAGTTATATAAGGCCACATTGGATCAGGGAAGGTGGCCACAGAAATGAAGAAGCGCAGCAGTGGTGGCTATACACAAAGGGATGCTACGCTCTGAAATGGAGAAATATAGGTCGGTTAACCTAACCAGCATCCTACGCAATATGCTAGGGGTTATCCGGAGCACACCTGTCAGCATCTACTAAAGAACCCGGCGCTTCGCGCAGCCCAGTATAGGTTTCTAAAAGCAGGTGTTTAATAACCAATCTGCAGTGCTTCTTAGATATGCTGGCTACCAGATTGGAAGAAGTCAAGCAGTTAGATGTTCATCATCTTTATTTAAGCAAAGCACTTGACTTGATGAGCCGTCGGCTTGTGCTGACTAAGTTGGGGTCATTCGGTATGAGTGAACAGATTCAGGGATGGCCGGCGGACGGCCTCACTGATGGGAAATTCTACATTAGAGTGGATGACTTGAACTCCAATTTGGTGAATGTCACCAGCGGAGTGCCGCAGGGGTTCTCGTGGGGTCCACTATCGTTTCTTATGAACGATCTATCCTCAGTCCTACAGTCACCTGCTTCGATTTCACAAATGATGTGAAATTAGTGGAGCCCCGGGATTAGGGGATTTGTGCACAGCCGTAGCCGCCGTTCCGAACTCAGCACGCAGGCGGGACTTTTCAATCAATGCTGAGAAAGGCCAGTCGTTTTTTTGGACAGCGACAAGCCTGGCGGTTTTGCAGGAGTAAACCGCGTGGGATTACAGGCCGTGGGATATTGGTGACCTCTGTTACCGATTTGTCGGAGCAGTGTGCAGCCCATGCACAAAAAGCACTCACTGAACTCTCCAGACCAATATCAGCGTTTTCGTGCCGAAAATCAAAGGCATCCATGCCACTGTACATGGCTATACTTGGACCCCTTTTGAAATACCACGTGCAAGCACGAAAAGCGTTTTGCAAAAGGGGCTCCGTCTGCTTTAAAAAGGTACAGTGCCTTGCAACGCGTGCCATCAGGGGTCGTAGGGATGGGACGCACAAATAAAGACCACAGGACTTCGGGCTTTTCCAAATGAAAATAACGAAAATACCTGTGGATCTATTAGAGAAGTTCGATGTTATGAGAGGCCTTTCTTGTTGCGGCTTGGACAGTCTTTTCCAGGTGGGCCCAGATTCTCGAACAACAAGTCACGAGAAAAAGCCGGTCTAAGCACGATATAGGTTGGCAGCTATATGTCACTCTTTCAGCAATAGAGAATGGATTACCAGAAGAGGTGATAGAGCTGAGGACCTCCTAGTCGTTCAAAGGGACTCTAGATAGTAAGCTGAGGAATGTCTCCGGTAGTGAGCTGTGAGCGCGTCACATGACGGTGTGATGTGACCGCTATGGTCCATCTGGGGCATTTTACCATCAGACATTTTGTTTGTTGCGTGATGACTCAGTAACCGCTCACGATATACAATTCTCCCTCAGTTGATGTGTGACGAGGGTTTACGTTTCCCCCCTATTTTTAGCAGGGGCTGGACGAAATATACAGCGTAGAGGTGGGTGCATAACTTGTGTGCGTGCCGCCAAAGGAATTATGGAATTTAGGTTAGCCGCGACCGTCAACCCTCTTTGCAAACTGAAGCGAATTGGAGACCCAATTCTCAGCCCAGCCCAAACACCAGACCGTACCGTATTTGACACAAGAAACCCGGGCACATATAACGTCTCCCCCCTACTGCTGTCAAAAGCTGAGCGATGAACCGAACGACAGAGCCCGGGTCACTCGAATGCCGCAGTTACCAGGCTCGTCAGTCCTCGGACAAAGGCGCGGCGAATCACCGGCCCGCGGCCTTGTGACCCTAGGTTCTCGGACAGTTTCCTACGCGCATTTGATGCCATTTATCTTTTACAATGCAGTAACTGAAAGTGCTCCAGCCTTTGGTGCCCTCAGTATTATTCGTTGATTAACTTGTGACGCGGAATCTAAGTTGCCCCGTTTCTGTCGTTCATTTTTATTTGTATAGCTTTAGTAGTGCTGGAGGTTTAGTTACCAGTGTTCTCCCGTAGAGACCAGGCATCGTGGCATTTGTAGCCAAACCATCTTCAAGGTTCCCGAATTATCGCCGAAGTTTTCCCGGGTTCTTCCTCTTGAATTTGTCTCTGCAGTTTTCGTAACACAGCGGTTCCTCAGCTTGCTACGTGTCCTCTCCGTATCCACTTTCATTAGTTGTAAGACAACCCCCATTATGCCCTTTGAGTCAGGATACGGGGAATCGGCGCGCGGAAACGCAGTGAAAGAGCGTGTTCAATGTGACCGCCCTTTGCGATGGTACCTCCACGGTCGCCCCAAGCTAAGCAGGGGGGAATTTGAGGCGCACGAGCATAATTGCTTCGTTAACTGGGCCTGTTTCCACTGCACTCGCTTTGCGGATGTCTGCTTCTAAGTTTCAAACGTTGAATTCGGAGATTTACCTTAGAGAAGCGCCCGAAGATATCTAAGGAGATACCATTAGCGGAGGAACTCTCTCGAAAGCTCATAGAGACCCACGAGACTATGCAATAGCAGAGTGAAGTTAGTTTTCGCCCGCGAAATTGAGCTGTTGGAAAACACCGAGATGTCGTATTACATAAAACTGCAGGGCCGGAAATAAACGATGTCGGGACCAGAAGGAACTTAAATGAAAAATCGTTCCGAGGCCTTTCGCGGCTGGCCGATGCTTCAGGTTGTGTGGATAATGAAAGTATACACAAAGAAGGAGAACGGGTAAGAAAGAACAAGATGCAGAAGCTGCCGTCTGAGCACCTGTTGAGGGGGCGGATGCCATGAAAGACAATGTAGTAAGTGAACTTCCTCTGGTAGAACCAACGACGTTACAGGCAAGGTCCACATAGGCACCGCAGATAATCAGTGCTATCGCCCATGGAAGTATCAAGTTCTCACCACAATCAGCATTCACGCCGAAGTCGACGAAAATGAGCGTATGTCAAGTTCCACCAAACTTACTACTGTAACATAATCAGGCACGAAACCAAAGGAAATTGCAGAAAAGTATGTCGCAATTAGAGGAACTCTGCGAAATACCGTTGAACAAAACAGGGTAATGGGAAAACTTTGTATACCAGATGAAAAGCGTCAAGCAATGGTATGACCCCTCGGGATTTCGGCCCAAGGGACCCTAGACACCAATGCTCTATGGCTGAGAGAAGCTGCAGGGCGCCAAGCCAAACGTTCTTGTGCTGACGCCTGTATCCTCCGAAAAAATTGTAGGGAACTTGCTGACAGACACCGCCAAATTGATGTCATTGCGTTCACAAAGCTTGGCTGGCCCTTGCAGAACCAAGACTAATTAGCACGGCAGACCATTTTGGGGGTTCGTGTTTTCTAGCAAACTCGATCCATCGTGCAGAACTCTACCTGAGTACAACCCTCTTATCCGGTCTTCCCAGCCCAAATAGCCACCTCTCCTCCCACCGTTTTCTGATACCCTGCAGCTTGCCATATTCCAGTCATTCATCCATTATCACTCAGTTTTCATCTTACCGGCCCAACTTCCTTTTCCACCGTGTTGCGTCTAATTGACCGCCGGTCACTCCAACAACATAGCTATGCGCGTCACTCCTACCCGCCGACCCAAAATCACAGCCCGCACCGGCCGTCGCAAGACTCCTCACTTCCATGGTGTGAGGAAATGTGTCAACCCATCGTTGGCTAGGAGCTAAGTCACGTTGGCAGTCAGCAATGGTGCCGTACCGAGCTCAAAGTTGGAAACAACGGGACCTCGGGTGACAAGACAGCCGATTGCTGAAGTGGATCAACAGATGAAAGATGAGTCTTGCCAGCATTGTTCAAGCCTCAAGGTGTGGTCAGACCAGTGAACTGTGCGCAACGAGCGGACAAATTTGAGAAACCTATGTATTCTTTGTCTTGTGCTAATAAACGGACACGATTCTGAGGCAGACCTGAGTTCTCACTAGAGGTAATAAAACGGAACAAAACACACATGTACCAGACAATACTTAAGCAGTTGCCGAAACAAACAAAACCACGAACAGTTTTACCCCGGCTTGTCGCTTTGGATCAAACCATCGGTCGGTTAAGTCCACTAGCTTTCCCGCTTGACCCATCTTTACACCATAATCGGTCCAACTTTATCTTTGCCACGAAGTTCATCAGTACCGTTGCCTCTGGAATCTTCAGGCACATCAAAAAAGCCAACAATGTAAAAGTGTTCAGTATTCTAGATAAATCATTTCTCTCAACTGCCACGGATCTGATCTTCAAAGCTTGCAGCCTGGATTCGCACCCCTGCTCCTGTGTCGGGCTTCGTAAAGATTTTCAGCGAAACACACGTCCGCTTCTGTTTCAGTTTAGTGCTAAAGCTGGTGTCAGGGGAGCAATTGGCCGACAGTCTTTTGCCGTTGCTAGTACGAGATTCAAACACGCCAAGATGCTTCTCGACGAAACCCCACTGCAAACGGAGGTCCACAGGGGTCGCACCAAAATGTAACCCTGGTATACGTTCAAACAGTACTCCTACTCCGATGGTTAATTCGGCAAACATAGGCCCTTATACGAGGTCTTCTGTAGTTGGTCGCAAAATAACTTGGTTTTACTGGCTCGACAATATCCTCTCCATCAGAGTCACGTAGCAAGCGTCAGAACCTACAGAATAGCTTCCAAAAAACAGTTCACGGTGATGTGCTTCCCAGCGTCCACAACACTGGTAAAAGTCCCAGTCACCGTCGGACTCGCAAAACTATCAAACCAAAACTCGAATGGCGTGGTCCTTTTTATAAGTTCGACGAATTTGTAGTCAAACTCGCAAACAGCGCTCAGAGCATATAGCTCGAGAAAACGAACGCCTATCCACACTGGAGTCCGGGGCCCAACACCGGTTTAGGAGAACAACTAAGCCACCAACCTTAATTCAGCAAACCCTCAATTGTCGATGAAAGGACCACCTATTTCTTGCAAGCCTTAGCAAAGCGTGGGATTGGATTTTTGCGCTGGCGGCCGTGGTGAGTTCCAAGAGCAACAGAATGGCACAATGGACAAAACCTGTCATTTCACCCCAGATACCCGGGCCTCGCCCTCCGATTCGAATCAGTCCCTTGCCTCCAAACAAAGTAAACGTTTATCGTTACATATAACGATATCCGCTGTCGCCTTGGGTTTGATCCTCTACAGATCGCTGCCATAGGACTTGCGTACCCACATTTCATCTCTTCATCTTTACTTTAACGTGTCAGTTCCATCTTCTTCCAGCTGACCGACTTCTCAATGAACCCTCGTTAAATTCCGCTACTCTGACAGAACACTACATTCCTCGTAAAGCGATTCTCTCTTTGACCACTTTCAAATGTAGCCTGATTCTCTCCATATCGTAGTGGAATTACCCAGAAAAGTGTTACTTAAATCAACTTATCGGACCTCACGGGCTCACTCCTTCTTTGGGATTCCAAGCCACTGTCCACTAGCATGAGAAATTGTCCAAATGACATCAGCGAAATCCCCCCAATACGCCACTGACATTGCTGACTGATGATTTGGCGTTGGCTCTACCGCCCACTGTGCCCGGGTATTCGTTGGTGGATATCTCTCTCGGGTCCTTTGAAATCGATCCTTCTGGCAACCAGCCGGTGAGTCCATGCATTTCTTTCTATACGTCCCGACCTCTCAATGAACAATTGTTTGAGCAATTCTTGTATATACTACACCTTCCCCTTTTTTGGTAACGCTTCAACCAGCAGCTTTGAGTTTAGCAAGTACCGCACAACGCCCTGTTACTGAAGCCGAAACCGCTTTGCACTTCCCGCGTTAACCGTTCCCACTTTAGTTGATCTAAACATTGCCTAGTCCTATCGTACAGTTAATGAGATGTACTAACTCGACGTCTGAAATTTGTGGGTATTTCATGATGCTGTGATAAGCTGTACTCCGTGATCATACTTTGTGCATGTGTTCTTATTCCGGTCGAGAAATATACCATCATTGATATTATTAATGTCATTATCATAACAACACCTCAATCACCAAATAAAAAGAGAACCTGGGGAAAAATATTCAGGTTATCAAGCCGGCACCTCATCTGGATGCAGCTTCACTTAGTTATGTTCGCCCCACCAAAGCACATAATGCATCCCACTCCTTATATCCAAGTAATGATGAGCTTTCTAACTCCATGTTGCTTCAACCAAACTGCCCGGTTTTTCAGCTTTCTGCGAAAGTCCCCCCCCCCCCTCCTATACCGTTCCTGCCCCCATACCACTATGCAGTCCACCAGTTGCTATAATATCTCCAAACTTAGCAGACAGCTTGAGTAGAGATCAATTGAGAGACCTGGTTATCTGTCCTAAAACCACACCGGAGCAGTGAATTTGGTCAAACAACCTTATTTCTTTATAACTTTCTACTTCGCGGAGAAATTTGGCATCTGTCGATAAATTTGTATCTCAGTTTATAGCAATCCAAGTGACAAGCCTCGAGTTGGCCCCTTGAGGCACCCATGGAGCAAACGTGGGGCAGACGTGGGCTGCCCTAAGTTTTCTATTGAAAAACATGGAGCCGAGCAACCGTGGCCCCTCGATTGTCCCACGAGGCTAGCCCCAAGGTTACGTCATGGGGCAAACTTCAAACGATGGGGCAAACTTGAGGCTATCCCCTTGGGGCAAACGTGTTGCCTAGCCCCAACCTGGGGCAAACTTGGGGCACAGATGGAGCTAGCCCCAAACATTTGTAATACTTTAAACAAAACCAGTTTTACCTGCCTCTTCGCAGGCTACTACCAGTTTTATTTCCAAATTGGCCGTTTGCGTACGCATCCCACATTTACAAACTTCTGACGGACTTATAACTGAAAACTGAAAGCCGAGTTGACGGTACGGAAAATTTCTTTACTTTCACTAAATGTATATTTTGTACGTCATTGCTATAATCCATCAAGGTACATTTTCGTTGAAGCTTGGATATCGATATCGGTAGATATGAAAATAAATAGTAAACTGGTATTGAAGAACGGCCAGTAAGTCACTTTACCAATATGCACTAGGCGATTACGACATCCAATATAAATATTTTTCACGAACTGCATGGAATTTTTCAACGATGCTCGCAAGTTGAAATGAAGGCATGGATCTTATTTGGAATCCGGTAATAGAGCGGTCTGTCAATGTATACCGAGCAACATGCTGCCATATAATTGCTGCCTTTTCACAGTTACATATATGATACGGATAGGGAAGATGGCTTTCGGGGAAAACGCGGAAGCCCAATGTAATTCAACAAACGGTTAACTGTTAGTCTTTCAGCGAACATTTTTTTGTCAACCGTAAATGTGAAATGAGGCACGTCTGTTTCATTCTACTCACCTTTTATACCTGCTACCTGCTCCGCGATCACGAGCGCTGTGAAACCAATTCCTGATACTCTTGTGGATGTTGATAGTTGGTTTCCCGGCAAAAAACGAACTGAATCTGATAGCGTCTAATAAGTAGTGAGACCACTAATTCACTGATATAACTTTGATTGCTTCCACGAGTCTATGGTAGCAAAAGGCTATCATTTTTCTGCTATCCAGTCACTTTCAGTACAGCCCCGCGATGCTGCCTCGTCCGTCTGAAACTAACGAACATATCAGCAAACGAAACTAACAACGCATCGAGACTGATCTTCACGGATGTAGTGTTTACCAGTTCAGTGTTGTCACCTGCGAAGGACGCTTTTTATAAAGTCATACATAAAATATACTCACCGACACTAGCGGTCGGATGTTGTTGACGCTGGTAAGTTCATTCCTGAAAGAAGAGTACGGAAGGTGTGGTTGATGTCCATCCGAAGCTTCATCAACGAATGACACTTTACATTACGCTGCAAGTATTTATGTAACCGATGAAGTCATCTTCGCACATCAATATCGATAGGCCCACATATGATCCTCGCCGCACTTGGTACACGGTAGAGTACTCAATGCCCACCCACGCAGACGGTGACTTCGCCACCTACTCGGATGGTCCATGTGAATTAGCTGTCCATTGTTAATACGTAATAATGGTAAACGCCAAACCAAGTTCTTCTTCACCATGGATCTGAAAGTGATATTAATTAAAAACAGATATCCATCCACATTAAGCATGGGTATGCCAGGTACTCATGGTCCCTGCAAAAATGACGGTTTTTCATGATGCACCTATATATATATATATATATATATATATATATATATATATATATATATATATATATATATATATATATATATATATATATATATATATATATATATATATATATATATATATATATATAGCCATAGGTACCAATGAGCGCACGTATACGCTTATTTAGCAGCAATCCATTAAACTTTGAAGAATATGCTCTCTGTCACTGACTGGGGACTAATAAATCAGCCAGCATGAGGATAGCACAAGAAAAGTGCTCCAAGGGGTACTAATCTTGAAGCTAACCCCAGTTTTGCCAAGGCTTCGAGCCAACTTCGAGCATTGTGCTTAGCGCGAATACAAATTAGTGTGGCTGATATATCCGAAACCTCCTTTAGCAAAGCCAGCGCCAAACCGCTTCAAAACCGATTGCTTTCCGGCCGATTTTCAATAGATTTTCAGTCGGTTTTCGGTCGGTTTGTTAAGCGGCCACTTTACACTGATCAACATTGAATAGATACGAAGGAAATGTACAAGCGCTGTAAAGTGCAATGCTTGGATAGCGTTTTATTCAAACGTATTGGTCTAATTCATCGAAATGTCCTGAAAACCTCGGTATAAATCGCTCTATTTTATTCCCTTGAAATGAGTAAGATAATGACAAATTAGTGAAACATCATAGATAAGAAGATAGAAATGGGGGATGTGGTATGAAATTTGGGTTAGTGAAAGAAACTAACGGGGCATGTCATCTATTTTAAACGACTGGCACAAACCGCTCTCAAGCTGTTCTGAAACTGTCCATGGAACAGGTGTGAGACCACTCCAAAGTGGCTCGGTGTAATAGTTAAGACCGCCTTAAAACCGGCCGAAAAACGATCAGTTTCGGAGCAGTTTTTCGTGGGTATCTGAGCAGTCTGTCCCAGTGGTTTGAAAAAGGTGATATGCCTCGTTATTTTCTTTCGCTAACCCAAATTATATATCGTGTCCCCCATTTCTATCCCTTTATTTTCGACTTCCCACTAAAGTGTTCTTACTTTACGCATTTTAAGGGGACAATATAGAGCAACCTATACCGAGGTTTGTCCAACTAGCTTGTTCCTGACAGTTCCTTTTCTCCGTTTGTTACTGTAGTAATAATCACTATTATTGTATTGTTATTTTCTCATTGTCCTTCATATATCATTAGGCATGTCTCCAAAGTACCTTTTTTCTCTCCTAATTGAAGAAATCAATTTGGTACGGATTTCTATATATAAGTCACAGATGTGCTGGTTTTGTGTTTTCCTTGTCTTTGAGTTCTATGAACATCAAATCGATCGGCTGTCATTGAAATTTGAATGCTTTCCTGAACCCTGTCATTCCCTGCACAACTATCCAAAGCGCTCTCAATAGTTTTAAATATTTGTGTTGGTTGTAGCTCAGGTTGTTGGTTGCTATGATGTTCTGATCGCTGAGCTTGGCGTTTAGATCGCAAACGTTTCATCACCAGTCGAGGTGACATCGTCAGTGCATGTGCGCTGTTGGTAGTGATCTCTTATATTTATAGGTTTGTAATTATTCCTGACCTTGAGCTCCGTAGACGTGCCCAAGGCTCGACGTTTGTTTTACGGCTTCGCCTCGCCTTTCACAGCAATCACCCAAATCACCATAAAAGGTCATTCATTCGGACCCTGTTCACGAGAGCTAAAACCCACTGCAGCACAATTGAACTGAGAACGCAAGAAGAAAACTACCTCTTCAGAATGTTCCAGCGAAACGGATATCCAAGAAACTTCATAAGAAGAACCGTGTATGGGATGAATAGAAAAATAAACCAAAGAACACAACCAAACAGAAGGATCACACTACCATACATCAAAAACGTCTCTGAAACAACTGCAAGATTGCTCCAATCCCAAGACATAACAGTTGCCCACAGACCAACCAAAACCCTGAGAAAACTCGTATCAAAACCAAAAGAACAACTCAAAACCGAAGAAAGAAGAAACGTTATATACATAGTGAAGTGTATGGACTGCTGCAAATGCTACATCGGTCAAACCGGGAGAAAAGTTGCCACTCGAATGCACGAGCATAAACTGGCCACAAAGAGACATGACCCATTCTCTCTCATATCCGTCCACGAGGATCAAGAAGGACACAAGGTCAATCTGGACGACGTTAAAATTTTGGATCAAGCAACCACAAGGCACGCAAGGGAGTTTTTGGAAGCCTGGTACTCTTCAAACAATTCAATCAATAGACATATTGAATTGGATCACGTGTACAGTCGGATGGAGAGCAATCAGTTGAACTAATCAAGAATTTCAGGGGCGGAATTAGTCGACCAAAATCACTCAACCCGTATTATTGAATCTGAGTTTTTACACTCATACATCTTCGGAACTGACTCGCCGAGAATTCAAATATCAAAAAATGGTAACAACAGGGCAAAGCGAGCGGGACGTCAACTGTCAAAGGCCAAAGGTCAAAGGTCAAGTTCTTCGAGGCGAAGCCGTAAAACAAACGCCGAGCCTTGGGCACGTCTACGGAGCTCAAGGTCAGGAATAATTACAAACCTATAAATATAAGAGATCACTACCAACAGCGCACATGCACTGACGATGTCACCTCGACTGGTGATGAAACGTTTGCGATCTAAACGCCAAGCTCAGCGATCAGAACATCATAGTATCCAAAGCGCTTTACCTTCCACACACCACATCGATCAATCCAGTCGTTAGTCTTGAGTGATCTAGGTTTGTAGTGAGTTGAACGTTATCAAACACTTTTCCGAGTTTCAGTGCTGCGCAGTTTGACATCCGTGTTCGTATTCCATGCATTCCAAGCGATTCCATTTATTGGTCGGTAGCTTTCTGTGTCTGAGTTTGAATGCCGAGACAGCACTTCGTGATGTTATTTTACCGCACGTATAAACGCAGTTCCACGTCGACCGTCGTTCTTCTGTTTCTTTCCGTGCCATACCACAGATCTTATCTCGTGAAACAACCCCTTTCCCTGTGCACCCTTTTTTATGTGGCAACCTGGATTATTAACAGCTGCACCCGTTTGTAGTTTTGTATTCCAGGATCTCAAACACAAAATCCCTTTTCCTCAGTTGTACTACGGTTCGCTTTTGAGATTGCGATTCCCCGCCACTGCATTTCGATACCGTCTTATCTCTCGATTGAGTTGCCTGCTCCAAACAGAATACATAAACCCCATCGTTTTTCTGTCACGGGGCTCGAGTTTGGTCGAAGGCTTCTTAGCGGCCCTCTTGACCCACATGAATACCTTCTAGGCACATCTGACCATCTTCTGGGAATAAAAAGGCGTATTGATTCGTTGTGGTGTGCACTGAAGGAACTATACACATCTTTGTCCTTTAAAGTACCTAAAATTTTATAATTTTTCTTCACTCCGTGTTTACCAGGTGACCCTTGCGCACGCGGTCGGGATTTAACAGCAATGTGCAAACTCATGCACACACCCCCTGTCCTGTCTGGTAGTTTTGTTCTACCGATTCTCTGGCCTGACCGACATGCTCCCTAGCTGGTTGCCCCACTGAAATGCGTCACCATGTACTGGAGCCAGAAAACGTGCACAGTCTGTCACCCAATCCATTCTCTACTCACCATCCTCCCTTCGCTTGCTTTTGATTTTGACCTTTGAGTCGAAGAGGCGCGTAATCCATCACAGATCGCCAAGGGGCAGTTTCCGTCTAAAAAAGGAACAAACCCGCTTTGGACGGTAAAATGGGACCCTCAAGTTACCCGCCATCGTTCTTCCGCACAGATCTCCACTGCTTTATCCCGTATTTAGTCCACCGCCCCAGTACGCAGGCTAACAGTGTCCACACTAGCGAAGCTCCTGTCCAAACTCGAGGGTACTTTAAGCCGGCGCATGCAAAATGGGATTTTGCTACTCACACAAGCGTGAACCTGTGATTCCGCTGCGCCGCTCTTATGGTTCATTATCGCTCCGCTCAACAAGGACGGCATGCAGCCGAGTATGCAGGTTGGATTGACCAATCAATAATTAATAACGCATCGGGTCACACAAGACGTAACCCCTTCTGCTAGGCGGGCGGTCATCTACGGTGAGACGCAAATAGGGTCAACGGATCAATAATCAATCCGGCGGACGTTCTTATGAGCCTAATCGGCTCAACTTGAACCTAACTGGACGCCCGAGTTCGAGAATGTCCGATTTTTGCCTCACATACCACACTTTAATTCCTGTGAATACACAGTCGTTTTGCCGTGCTGATTTGTCATTGCGGGATGAATCGATCAGAGTTGCGAGCTTAGATTGAGTACGCAGGTTTCCCATTCGGCTCATAGAACAGACTCCGTAGGCCGTAACAACCAGTTACAAAGTCCCTCGAAATACTCCACCAAAAGTTCGGTACGATGCTCCTTAGTGTGAATAAGTGAAACGTCCACTTCCTTGACTAGTTCGTTTATAGCTAGTTTCTTTGGCTCGGTATTTCTAATCAGATGGGAAATGTTGCTGCCGTTCCTGCTCGTTACAGCCTTCTCCATCTCATGAGTGTGCAAGACACCTCCATCTATCATCATGTTCGTCACCCAGATGAATCGATTTGCATCCATCTGATGAGACAACTGAAAATGAAAACAGCATTGTTTCCGTGTTTGTCTGATTCTGAGGCCTTCTTGATCTGGATCCTGGGCCCCCTATACGCCAGGTGAGGTGGTGCCGCTTTTCGTGCGAAATATTCCTACCCGTTGTGAATCGTTTATTGTCAGAACACGATTGAGTGAGTCGATCATCAATATTGGCATAACACTACTATTTGCATTTCTCTTATTACAGTTTTCATACTATTATTTTTGTTGTCTCCGATTGAGGTTGTCGCTGTGATAGAAACCAAATCAATGGCACCCAACGCGTGGTTCGTGGTTGTTTGAACTGAACTGATTGGTTCAATCGGCTGAAATGGCAACGGGCTTTCTCATTGCCTTTCCACTTCGTTCATTTTCATACTTGCCAAAATCAATCATTGTTCATAGGGCGCACGCTGTGAAGCAGTTAAGACAAATCGCGGTAGAATTCGCCTTTTGCCTCATGCACGCCATGGCCAGTTTGGGCGTACACAGAAATGATGGAGGAGAATTGATGCTTTAGCCCGCTTCTGTTTGGTACTCATTAAATCGTCCTATAGGACCGCGCATGCCAACGGTGAGCGGAGTTTTATGGCTGAATTTGGGTCTTTTATGAGTGCTTCGGGGGCAACAGATCTTTGATGAGTCCCAGTTGAAGTTTCCTGTTAGCCCGCTTGACAAAGTGTCTGAAGGTTGCGGGCGGCTAAGTGGGGAGAATGATTGTGTGTATAGGGTGTTTGATAGGAATAAAACCTCTAAGTTGGTAGACTGTCGTGCCCTTTTAGTAAATTTTATCTCTTTGGTCTCCATCGGGCAGCTAGTGCTCACCTGTTACTCCACGGAGCGGAAGCGTGCGTCAGTGGCCACAACTCGGTGAACCAATCAAGAAGCGGGCTGAATCAGGTTGAGGGTAACCGAGGTCTAAGATCCTCGGTGGGACGGTGTTCAGCATGCAAAGACAGTTACCACTGAACGGGCGGACGAGATTTATTTTATAATCCAACGGCTGTAGCAGAATTCTGTCGAACTACCTGGGCTGCACAAATCCATAGGTCTTAATAAATTCAATCGAATGGTTAACGAGCTCCTAGGGAGCTGCCGGCAACCACGTACAAATAAGCTGCTACTTTGCAGTCTGTACTTGGTTGTGCCAAGGCTAGAGGTTTGCCTTCGAAAAAGCCGAGTGACACTGCGGGCGCCTCTAATGAGTTGAACGACGAAGTCATTGGTGACGGAGATATGTAGCGAAGCGTGACCAACAATTCGATGCCCGATTTACCGAATAACACGCTTTACTCTTTCTGGGTAACACCTCGGAGCCTCATAGTAATGCTTATCCTGAATCGACACAAAACCCAGTTCAAGAACACGAATGCTCTGCAAATTCTACGGTACTTTTTTAGGTGAAAATATTAGTACATAACGATCATACCTTTGCCATTGAGCCCTAGTCACCATCTAGCCCAAAGGCAGCGAAAATCGGGACAAAATTTTCTACAAATCGAACCACTGACCAAAAAGAACAAATAGAAAGTACCTGTCCAGCAGTCCGAACAAGTGGATTAAATTCTCCACGCCCTATCAGGCCCATAGAGTAATTTTATGAAAGTGGAGCCGATAAACTCAACGTAAACGAGCTTGACTTCTACAGTCCGTCGGCATGAGCGGTGAAGTGAAACTGAGTCCTAATAAAACAAACTACCCTGAGCCAATGCGACTCTATACCCTGCGAAATGTCCTCAGAGTCATCTCACAAAGGAGGCACGACGAAAAAAGAAAAAAGCAAATGCCCCAGTCGTAGAGAGGACGACGACTGCAAAACAGTATCAGCAAGAGCAAGGTGGGAAAAAGTAGTCCAAAGTCCGCAAAGAAAATACAGAAAGGTGGCGGATGAGGAAGCTTAAGTTATTCACGATGTTACACCGGCCGCCGAATTCCTCTGAGTGGCAATTTCCCTAGAATAGCATCCGTCTCAGGCTCCCATTCCCTACATACGCTCACGAGACACTGGAGTTCGCAGGACCTACTTCAGCAAGCCTGCGTACCCCTCAACTGAGAAAAGCGGGTTCTCGTCGGCCCCTTCGAGCGAACACCTTCCGTACGCCTCCGCATACAGTCCCCTTCGCTGTGCGCACCCCGACGGCCTGGAGTAGCTCATCAGCACCCGGTTGACAGTTCTCTACCACCCCCAGAGGCCACTGTCCCCGATTCGTTTCTTCAGTGACTACGAGCACCACATCGCCCTTCCTAAAGTTCCTCTGCTTGCTTATCCACTCTCATCTAATTGGCAACACAGGTAAATATTCTTTCAGCCGAGGCCACTAGAAGGCATCGGCTAAGTTGTTCACTTGTTTCCACCTGCGTGAGTAACCTTTTTTCATGCTATTTCCTACTGGCATGCTGTCGTTGTTCATATGCAGAAACAGACATTTCATCATTTGCGTCTGACGTCACGGGCACAGGTGATCGATTGTTCGGGATCCTTCCGACCTCCACGAAGCTAGACCCGGGGGTTCCATCACTAACATTCTGCCCTATAGTCAGAATAAAGAGCACCCTATGCACGGATCATATCGTGCGCTCCCTAACTCCTCCTCGATGATTAGCGGCTGGGGGATTAAAATGCCACTGAATTCCAAAAACCGGTTGTCGTTCTTATGCTGGTCTGCACTAGTCATACACCCTCCAAACTGTGAGACAGACCCAACCAAATTTGGCTAGTAGCCACTGTTTATTTCTCCAGGTGTTTCTCACCCGCCTATAAAACGCATAAGTGCAGTGATGAATGAATCGCCACTAGTCTGAGGGTGATTTCAATGTGTGCTGCCCAGGTTTGAGGGCAAGTAAATATGCAGCGGTATGTCTTCTCCGACCTCCCTCCCTGGTGCACCAGAAACGGGGCCAAAGAAATCAGTACTCACACAGAATAAGCGATGCAAACCTTTCCCAGCAGGGCATAACGGCAGCGGCACCATCATAAGATGACAGCAGGCCGCAGTCCCCTTCCGACAGATGACACATTTTCCAACCACTCACCTTAAGGTGCTGATTCCTCCCATTATCCGGTACTTTTCAAGGATGGCCGAGAGGACCCGCGAGGTACCAATATGACCCTCCGTACAATGGCATTGGCATATTACTAGGTCGGTTACGTGGTGCCGGTTGGGTGGTTTTGCGGAGTGCCTAAACTCTTAGGAATAATTGGTATACATCATTCACCCACCTACACACAACAAGCCGCTTCGCACAACAGGGCAAAGTTTTCTCAGTGGACCTTTAGGTTGTCGCTCGCTGTCTGCTTTGGGTCACCTATTGTCTCTCTCTGGACCATCTTCAAGGTTCCCACTCCAGCTTCTCTTATCTCGTCCAAGGTGGGTCTTCCTGCCCTTACCACGGCCCAGGTCCTCGGATGACACAAGAGCGTAATGCAGGATACGAAACTGGTCATCGACGCAGCGGCGCCTAAAGCCCTGACCAATTTGGATAACGGCACAATAGCTGCTCTATTTCGTCTGACGTTTCGCGAGTGACGGCAGACACGGTTTTTCTCACCTCCAGCCCCTGAGGTGGGACCGAGATTGGAAAGTCGGTGTTTACGTAGTTGTGAAGAAAGATAGGCTCCTCCAACCAAAGACCCAGGTCCTTTTTTGATAAAACCTCGCGAGGTAAAGTCGGCCAAGTTCTCTTCTGACCCCATGTGTCGCCATTGGGATGCCACAGAGAACTGGTGTATGAGCGCAAATCTTTTCACTACGAAGGGGCTAAAAGGAGTAGACGCGTTTTCTATGTATTACTTCATTGTGGTGGAATCCGTTCAATACCGTGTGTGATCAGACACCCCTGATAGGGCATTTTGAACAACTTCTCACACCTTGACACCCAGCACCACGGCAGACAACTCCAGCAGAGGTATAGTAACAGGTTTCAAGGCAGATACGTGAGATTCACTGAAATACAATAAACTGTAAGGCGGTTTGTCCATCGGGACCCTCCACACATAAGCAACTGCCCCGTGGCCGAGTGCAGATGGGTCACAAAGTACAAGAAATTCCGTAGAGCCGGCCCCATTTTTGTCAGCATTGAACACCCTTCTGGGGATCTTAGTAGCTTCCAGACCCCGCATGAAACACACCCGCTTCTGCCACTGTTCACTTTCCTTGGTATCCAGAGGCCGATCCGAACCCATTTTTTCTCTACATAACCTTTGCAAAAGAAGTTTCGCAGTTTGGAGCAATGGTGCGACCCAGGCCAAAAGGGTCATACCAAAAACTCAAGTTCGGCAATATAACTCTTCTGGTTATTGGTTTATCAAGCAACCGGAATTAAAAGTAAGAAACGGATCTCGTGTCCCACTGTACTCCTAATCCTCGGTGGCAGTAAGCATCCGGCTGAGGCAGAAGAACGGGATCGCTCGGCACCTCTTGTGCATCAAACAGCTTTCCTAACTCAGATGAGTTGGACGTTTATTTCCTCGGCTTGAACCCCGCCTTCAACAGCCACTTGGTTATCTCTTCCGCAAACCTATTAGCATCGTCACGGGTAGCAAACGATGTGAGGCAGTTGTCCAAGTGTAAGGTACAGCCTACAGCGCCCATCGTAACTTGGCCATAGCCCTCTTGGAATCGATGGTATGCTTGTCGTAGTAAAAAATTAGCACAAAAAGGTGATGAAGTTGCTTCGAACGGATAAGCCGTCATTTGTTACTCGCAGGGTTTGGCAACTGAGTCCCTATTTGTCCACCACAGGAATCGGAGAGACTCCCGGTCACTTTCTAGTACCTTCACTTGCAAGAACATCCCCTCCGCATCGGCTGCTACGGCAATCCGATCTTTTCGAAACCACAGAAGCATTCCTGCTAGTTCGGCGGTCGTGTCATGACCTTTATACAGCATAGCGTTTAACGATGGCCCGTTGTGTTTTGCAGCTCAGTCTAGGACTACATGCAATTTATCAGGCCCCCTTGGGTTGAAAGCCACTTGGTGCGGCAGGTACCACCGTGGTCGGTACCAAAGCCCCGGTTGCCTCTAAAAGATGGCTACTACTACGCTTTATCTATAGACTTTTCCATCGACTGGGAATATTCACATGCATTTGTACATCATATGTATATATATAACGCACAGAAAGAGCAGCAGAGGAAACAACAATTTTATAAAAAGGTATGTAAAATGGGGATGCACTCATGGGAAGAGTTTACCAATAGGCCCGAGCAGTACGACCGTCATCTGAGCGTCACCTGAGTATCCTCTGGCCGTCCCCTGAGGGTCCTCCGACCGTCACCTGAGTGTCCCTTTGAAACAAAAAAGGGGCATTCAGGTGACGGTCACGGAATCTTATCGAAACGGACTTCTCTGATCTCAATAAATTTGTAACACTAACTACAACACCAAAATACGTACATGCTCAATAGTATACTGGCAATCTACGGAATAGCCGAAGTTCAGTGCAAGCGCATCAGTACGATCATCTTGCAATAAACTTAACCGTAATTCAGCATACAACATTAGGCGGAATTAATCCCCGGAGTTCAGTTAAAATACAGGTTTTACGGGGGATAATTATATATTTCGCTATTGGTAAATCTTTGTACACAAAGCTCGTTAGCGAACGATCGTCATTCAACCATGGGTCATTTTTGTGTACTTTGCAGTACCTGGAACAAAGGAAATAGGATACTTGTTGAACCGATGCAGTACGAAATGTCGTTATAATTGTCAACCTTAGAAATCGGCTTACGAGAGGGTTCATCAATGCATAACATATCAACGTTGATCAAGTCACAACTGACTTCAGCACTTTTGACTTGGACGGCCACGTCCTGAAATGGTGAATCAGTGCCAGTAACCTCAGCTGATCTGCACCTTTGAATCTTTTCGTTTATAAAATGTCTTGTACTTCCGGGAAAACTGTGCTGCGTTACTGCGTCTACGAATACAGTGAGAAAGTTATGAACAATATAAGTTACCGTTTGTCCGTAGAAAGTTTAATCTTCCAAGTTTTCATTCAACCTCTTAAACTCCCATGCGTTTCGCACGGGAATAGCTCACTGTATGAACTGCACCCACTCACCGGCAACATGTTCAAATTCACACAGTTTAGACTTGACGTCCTCCATCGTTTTCTGCAGATCTACAACCCGAGCGGTAAGATCATTCATCATAGCTGCAATTATTGAACGTAACATCCGAAGATGGACATACACACCAAAGTTTCCCCATAAGTAATGTGTTCCGAAACTCGATCGGTTGCATTTTTTACCTTCGTTACTGTTACCGTTTTCCTAAATGCAGGAAAGGAGACAATCTATTTTAAACGTGCACGTACCGTACAAAGTGCATCCGAGTGTCTCTATAGGGGTTGCTGCTGGTGGTATAATGGAATGAGTTGTGACTTGGGATCTGAACACGTCATCGAAATAGATAAGTACGTACGTGGTGACTAATGGACACCAAAGATAGCTGAAATCAGCAGTTGCTTCCAGTTGACTCCGTTTCATTAGGAAACAGGGCTGTCATATCCACCGGTAGTACTCCGAACGGGGAACTGCCAGAATGATGACTACCTTGGCTATGGTTTCGAAAGTCAACGTCACTGCGTAGCCTTCCTGTGGTTGATGGGAAAATGAGACGGCGCTGGACGCAATAGCTGCTTTGTGTGCATCTGTGACAGCTGTATAACCCAGAATGGTGCCTAACCTGCTTGAGCATGGCCTTAGCTGGATTATCTGCCACAAAACTCAGCAAACCAATTCTGCAATGAAGACCACTCCCATGGATAATGATGCCATTGGATAATAATGATGCCAATTCCTGTATCAGGTCTTCAATATATTGAAGCACGTCAGTAGGTTTGGACATTCCACAATATAGACCAACAATAAATACTCGCGAGGTGGGGTCCAAAAGGCAATATTAGCCACAACTGGTGCAATGAGCCACGAAACAAGCTCATACTGTCAATGTGTAACTGGATATAAACGCAGCGGCCGGCTGTGATAGGTCTACACTCCAGAGCCCGTTGCAAGTTACCACTTAGTCCAAAATGTACGTATCTACCGGCGCCAACGTTTTTCTTTTGGATTCGTCTTGGTGACACCGGCAACGACCTCAGATCTAATGGCAAATCAAGCTTTAACTGCCTCAGAGCTCGTAATAAAATCCTCAAGCTGGCCATTGATGATTTCATTCGTATAGCGGCCTGCCTGACACCTGTAGAGTACTACTCTGCCTATATGGCACACTAAATTAATGTCACCAATATCTAAGACGACACTAGCAAACTAAGATGGGCGGAGGAGAGTGCGGTGATTAAAAAAGGCCAAAAGGGTATGTACTACAGGAGTTAAAATGAAACAAAAGGTGTGACACAAATTCACCGCTGTTCAGTGTTCTTGTGATCAGGAAATGAGCACCAAAGAGCCAATATCCGCCAATGTCTTCCGTTCAGTTCGGTCTGACAGCCATCCGTTGAACAGAACAGGATGGTATCGAGCGAAGTGCCAAGAGACGCCGTGCAAGCTTCTAAAATATTTTGTTTCGCACAGTTAGTTCCGACCAATATAACTGCAATACACTCCAAACCAGAAGATGAGACCGTGCCAGAATGAAAGGTTTATTGACAGCCTTTTTGTATTGCTCGGTGATGACGACCAAAAGGTGTGTGTGTTTTACATTAAAACGTCGGTACAACAAAGGACTGTCGCACCAAGGGACGTTGAAAACCATGGAAAAAGTCGGAAATGTACAGGTACCTACTCACTCTTGGCCAAAGGTACAGCTGGAAAGTATAGATTTAATAATTCAGTCACCTTCTGTGAGGGTAGTTATCATTACTTATCATTATCATTACTTCTCCATCTATCAATGACGATTCTGTTGCATACACTGCTGATCACCATGAAGCTTTCTTCTCGTGTAGGTGATCGCAACCAATTAAGTTAACTCCCACTCCTCCCTTGGTATGCAAGTGTTATCCCCCGTCGTGTTCTCACAACTACCCACATTCAGAAATTCAGTGTGCATTACCTAACAGCGGTAGAGGTTGTAGCAGCTGCGACTTGTTGCTCCTCAACTGCTGCCGATGAGACGGGTTTTTCAAGAGTGTCGATGTCATCAGTTAAATCATCGGACTCGTTGTTCGTTGAAACGGAACAATTGCCTGGGAATTTGTAACGAACTTCATTGCAGCTAACGTTTTTCACCATCCGATATGAGGGATGAGTTGAAATCACACCATTAACCCAGCGAAATGCGATCTGCTTATTGCGCCTCCCTATTGTAGTTCTGGAACAGCCATGCTATTTTGGGTGGGTTTTTTCCATCTACAGATGAAGAGATAAATGAAAATAAATGAGATTTACCCTCCAAAGAACATCAGAAACCGACCAAAAGCAGTGCAATGTTTAACAGCGTAGCCTGAGAGGCGACAACGAACAACCACCGCCAAAAGCTGGCTGCCACGACAGGAATGCACTTAAACAAAAAGAACATCCAAATTTATAATGCGCAGTAAAATTGACAGTTAATTTCAAGAAATTTTCTTATTACGGTTTTTTAACATGGAATATTAGGTTCGGAATTCTCATACATTCAAGATTCCAGAGATTTCTGTATCTAAAGCCAGTGGGGATCAAGCTAATAAATATCCAGAAATGTGGCTCAACGGAGACTCTCGTTAGAAATTTTTCGCATTTATGACGGATTCTCCGGTTTTTATAGAGGTTTCGATTGTTTTGGGGGGCATTGCACTGATTTCCTGAGACCGCCCCCTAGGGGACGCTCAGGTGACGGTCGAGTGTCCCTTTGTGCTACCTGGGAGAGGAAACATTTACGAGAGACAGTCTGGATAGGAACGGTATGGATATCGGACTGCAATCCGTCTACTGAAAAGATAAATAAGCGCGTTGAGTGCAAAACGTGCGCAAAAAACTCTCCGACGATATTAAAATACATGAAATGAACTTCATCGTTCAAAATATTGACTACGGTAGCCGGTTTATTGTCTATCACAATGATATTATTGGGACGCACATCAGAAAATAATATCCCTTTACCGACACGCAAACAAGGAGTTTTGAGGAAAAGAGGTATGGGCAAGCGCTTGTAGAATTGCTCCGCTGGTCTAGCCAGTCCTTTTATCAAACATTTTGACTTGCTCAAATGGGATTCATAAAGGAAGCGTGAGACGCTGTCCAAATTTCCACGCCTTATCACATCCTCTGCTAGACGAGTCAGACAATGAGCATTGTACACAACTGAATTAAAGCCATGAAATTTTGCCATCTCCTGCGCAAAAACACGCAAAATGCCATTTGCGAAGTCTAATAAACGGACATGTAAAAAATGATGCGAAAATATATATACAGAAACAAATAAAAGTAAAAAATCGTCATATAAATCATGGGGTAATGAATCAAGTAAACACACAGGACTAAGGTAAAGGAGGAACTGACGAATTCCGTCGCTTTCCAGCGTTCGATGTCAAGCGTGTGGTGGCATTTACGCTGGAAGTCACAAGTAAGAGCACTGTGGGTTCACAGAATTCGGTCGCCAAGTTCCTCCGCACCCGACCTACTCAGATGGCAACGTGATAAATGACCGCCTTTCAGCCGGGGGGCGAGTAGTTTCTGTGTTACCCCTAGGCATATAATCCAACGGGAATGTGGTCACAATATTGATGGGCAGGGCAGGTAACGGGGTGGTGCCTGTGTGGTCACGGCGATACCTCCCCGGTGCGAAACTTCTCATCAGTTTGTGCGGCAGCCTCTACGACGGGAAACGTCATCCACCCATCAATATGCAAGCAGCGTTGGTTGCATTTATCACAGCCGAAATAACCAGCAGGGCTTTTGTCTTGACAAACGAAGGCCCTGGCTGGAGTATCACAGATAACGGCCTTCAAACAACATCGGATGGACAAATTTCGATAGCTTAGGCCATTTTGTAGCCGTCGGTTTAGTTCCTTCATTGTGTGGCACAAATAATCATGTACTGGATATGGTTTTTAACACCACAATAAAATCCAACAGTCATGACTTGCGGACACATTGGCTGCACTATCCCTGCCAAAATCGGCCACATCTGAACGGAAGATGCCCGAAACAACGACAGCCCATATTCAGGTGCAGATCGATAGAATTTGGAACAAAATCCATGCTGCTTAGGCACATATTTATTCCGTCTGTCACTCCAGCGTGAATACATATTCCACTATCCGACTGAATTTTCTCAAACGAAAGTGGTGTACGAGAAATAGTCCATGGATCGCGTGGGAGACCCGGCAGAAACTTGCCCACTCAGGAAAGTAGGCCCCGCCGCTGTTTCATGCTTAAGTTTGAGATGACGAATAGATCATACAGTGACTGTTGCACCATGTAAGTCTTTATCTTTATGGATGTATTTCTCCCCAGTCGTAAATCTTCCGTTGCTTGAAAATAACGCAATATAGAAACGATACCATCTTACCCGATGGAACAATCCCCACGGATGTGCACGCAACGGGAAGTGTATCTCCACTTATCAGGTCCCCGGGCACTCCTTCTGTTTGAACCTCCGGCGTTCGTGGCTCAGCTTCAAGAAATGCACCGAAAGTGCTAGCTGTAGCTGCTGTTCAATAACTCAAATAAATAAATCCATTATAAGAGCATAATCCGGTTTTTTTTGGACACGAAGTTCTGTGCTCCCACAAGCTGGCGTCGTGACATATGGGACACTGCTTGAAGCCCATTTCCATTTTTCTCCTCATATACCTGTGGCACTTGCTCTCTTTCGGCATCACAACATGCTTCCTATAGGGTTGAGAAACGGCGAAGAGAATGGGTTTCAAAAGGTCACCATTTTATTAATTCTACTTATTTCCCAGGAAATACTGGTTACCTTTCTATTGACAACGTCGGAAGAAACTTTTACTTTTATAAGAAGTATGGAATGTTTCAAGTAACTAATACCTAGGACACTGATTGGAAGACGAAACAGTACCAATGCAGTCTAAACGATACTTATTCATAACACTTAGACAATTACAGTACCAACCGTAACCATGCAACTCTGAAAACACTCACCTACCGACAAACAGAAAGAGAAACAAATAAGACCTACCCTGTCACGGGGGCAGGCAGTAAAACAAAAAGTGTGCAAAACGTCACACAAGTTTTTGTTACCTATTTGTACGACAGTTATTTATATAAAAATGACGCCCCGCAATTCAGGAAGATCTATGCCAATTACTTTGAAAAGTATCGTCATCGTGCGCCACCCGAACGCTCCGTTGTGCAGTGCCCAATAGGGTTGGGCAATGTGATACTTGGGATAGGACCAAATACCACTTAGCCTGACAGTGTAAGAACTGCATAAGGATGTTTACGACCACCTGGTCTCTGATGTAAAACCCCAATGAGCTTCGGGTACATGGTACCAAATAAGCAAAATCCCACCCTCATTTACTGTTTCTATACGTAGGTCTTCCGAATGAAGCCACTTTCTGTGCTCACCATCAGAACTGGACTTGGGCACGGGCAATGACTGATGTGGTTCGATTTTGAACAAGCCGGTCGTTGAACTCGGGGAAAGCAGCCAGATAATGTATTGGCTTGGTCAAATGAGGCAATTTCCGAGTGCGTCGAACGCCTTGAAGTTCAGTAGGATTGAACGATAGGGACTCTGACATAGCAGTTACTGCTTCTAAGCCCTGATACCGTTCACAAATATGATCATTCGCAAGTAATAGCTTCTGTTGCAATTCTGGAAAGTTAATTCCTCTAATCAAGCGATTGCGCAGGTGATCCTTCAATTGGGGATCGTAGTCGCACTTCACTGCCAGTGTCTGCAGCTGGAGAATCAATTGGACTACTGATTGGTTTTCAAGTCCATTGAGGCAGTTAAATTTGGCTCTCTCAGCAGCAACGAAATTGACTGGCTTTAAGTGCTACAGAAAAATGGTTCTGAGCCTGTCGTACGCTGAACTGATGGGAGGATCAGGAGAGCAAATTTTTCACGAGGATGTATGCGTCTTTCCCAAAGAAATGGAGAAAAAAATCCTATTTTCTTTACATCATCCAAAAGGTTTCAGGTCAAACACCAAATGTCGAAAAGTTCCATGTAGTCCTTGACCTGTCAGGATGTGGAACTTACATCAAGAGGTTCCATTTCAGACCTGATCATAGTTTAACTCCTTTGCGCGACGCCAAATGTGATATCGAATGGATCGAACCCGCACAGAACGGCCGAGAATCAAGAACTCCACCACCGAATGGAAAGTAGCGTAATATTTCGTATGCGTGGACTCAAGTACAGTAGAAGAGTGTATTAAAACAGAAAGAATATAGTTATGCAAAACAGAAGGAGTCATCATTGGCTATCATGGTTCTTCTGGTTTCCTTGCTGTCGAAGTAGAGTCACGTGATTTGGCCCAGCAAACTATTTGGAGTTTAGATATTTCGATTGGAGATTTACCCATAACCAGCACCTGAAGTCAATCATCAAATTGGTTAGTGCATTTATGAATTATTTCAACATTTTCAAGCCGCACAAGGGACACAGCTTGAAAGAACTGCGCACAGACATCAGCGTAGATGCCCTGTTACAGTCCTTGTCCGTTGGTTTTATTACCTCATTGCTGACCACGAGCAACGTCGCGACGTGCTGCACGCTTTCAGCTATCATTTCCAGGTGTTTCACGTTACCCAAGGGAAATAACCATTGTGAGCAATTTTTCACACGGTTTGCCGCTAAACTGCCAGCAGCGGATGGCGTGCTGTTGGACACGTTCATTGCACCCATTCGCACAATCAATTATAAAAGCTTTTCGCTTTCCGATAACGTCTCTGACACTATTATTCCAATTTTACATACGGCCACATGATTTTGTATTTGTCTCCTTGATATTTCTAGGTTACGTATTTGTCTTTCAGCGTGGCAACAACGGCTTCCATTGGGCCCGGAATTGCACCAATCGGCAGCTGATTAGGAAATGCACTACGGAGAGCCATTCAAAAACACAAGTTCATTGTTGCCTTCAAGGGTAAGTCAATAAAATCCGTTGTCATTGAATAAACTCCAGACACTGTTTGTTCCTTCGCAAGAAACGCGGAATAACCGGTGTCTGTCGTTGAAAACCATAAAGCGTTGGTTTATTGCCGCTAGAAACCAAAACAATGCAAGACGAGAATTCGGGTTCGTAAATTATCATTTCCTATAAAATAAACCTCGAGTTGCTCTCTCTTTTGGAATTGTTTTATTTGTTTGGTGTAATCAACACTCTTCAGGCCTTCTGAAGATTGTTAACAATTTATCATAAGTGATAATGCTACATGTTCCTTTGATTTAGACTTTAGCTTATTTGGTATTTTCCTATTATTGATTATTATTTTGAAACATAAATTGTCAGGTTTTGATCCGTTTTGTCGAAAACTGTTTTTAATCAAGCCATCTTTGAAGCCTGCATGCGAAAATGTCCAAAGTGTGACTGCCTCACCTTCCTACATCTCGATATTTCAGATCTGGTGACCACGTAACACAAGAACGATGAACATCCCCCGAAAATTCTGAATAAAGTAGTTCTTCAATCACAAATTTGTACGAGTTTTCAGTATACAATTTTTATAACAAACTTACTGACTTTCTCAAACAATGTTTTTTAATCAGTAATAAATTAGTGGTTTCGATCAAAAAAGATGGATAATGGGCAGATAAACTGAGAATTGGGCAGATAAGATGGGTTTTGAAAAGAAGAGGTACCCATTTCCGGAGATTTTTCGACCGTTGGATGTAACCCAACGCGTTCCCAATGAAGTGCAGGTAGCGTTGCTTAGCTTTTCAAATGATGTAGCCCAACGCTGTCCCAAAGTTAGCCTAACGCTGACCCAAAGTAAGCCTAAAATTAGCCTGACTTAACCCGACGCACTGCCGATTGGGACAGCGTTGGATATGCTGCTTATGCACTCATGTAACAATCCCAATCAAATCCCAATGGGGACCCCATCGGAATTTGATTGGGATTCGGTTGGGATGCATTGGGTTTTGGTTTGGACACCCTAGCCTAAAGCTGGAGTTTTGGTCGCCATAGGAAATGCATTCCGATTGGGCCCCATTGGGTTCCCGAGGGCGACAACCCAACTTTCTGTTAGCCTTAAAATGCTTTCCTAAATTTACCCATTTTCCCAACCCAATTAATTGCATCTCGTTAAACGATCTATAGTTCCCAGTTCATGTACAATCCCTCGTATACCACTGAAAAGAATAAAACCAAGTAGCGACATGCATAAGTGGAACTGTACTGCAACAAAGTTGTCAAACGATGTACAGTCTAATCCTGTAAATTTTTCCACTTTTATTTTATTCCAGGAAGTTCGACTGACCTCTGAAATGGTACTGAAAGTAGACGAAAAAAATAATAACCATGTGCACCCATGTATGAAGATATTGATGAAACGTGGGTTGATAATGGAGATCAGTAAAAGAAAGTATCATAGCTATATACTCGATAAATATGCTCCACAATGTACCGCGTATAAATACACGTAAAGCAGTGGTTTAGTGAATTTTGAAACTCAAGTGTATGCAGTGTTTTCGTCCGGGTTTCCGGCCCGACAGTTCGCGGTCCCTGGCGTTGTTAAACCAGTGTTGTACATGATTCTCGATATCCCAGCCAGAGATATCTTTCAGCCGCCAACTGTTGTCAATGGTGTTTAATGTCGTATGAATTGTGTGATAGGAAAAAAACCTGACCTCAATAACGCTCATTAATCGCAGCTGCGAAACGGCGGTTTTCCTGACGCAGCCTGACCAGCAACACTGCTTTTCATGCTCATCGCTGATTATCAGGAACAACATTTTTCGGACCGATTCCCGGAGGTCACTGGTTACGGTCCTGACGAGCATGGAAACCTGGAACAATATTGTGATCTTACCAGGTGTTCATAGTTCGACAGATATTCAAATCATCGTCCATGTTTTGTAGTTCCACCACTGCGGAGGCGCATGGCATGCATCAATACTTTCTTCCGAAGGCGAAATCTTTGCAATTGTGATAGTGCGGACACGAAGGTGTTTTATCTAGAAACGGGAATTTAGACAGAATTCTTGCTAAGATTTCACTACATTACATACCTAGGAAGAAAAAACCGAAATAAATAACAAAAGCCCATATGGATATCCAATATCAACCCAGTATCGGTTATTGGCTTGCCCAACCAGATCCCAACCGTAACCCAACCTGATCCCTACCATAACCCGACTGAATCTCTATCACAGTGAAATGGAGCCTAGAGAAGACTATTGTACTTTGTGATTGTGCATCTAAGCAAACGAAGTTAAGATAAATCCTTATTTGTCTTTTCAAATACATATGATAGCGATTACATCTACTGAGGCGCAAACAGGGACAAATTTCTGACTAATAACAACAGGAAGGTAAAATAGTTCATGATTCAAGTTCATGGACCTCACTAGGCTTGTTAAGGACCTTAGATTTGCTTATTGCATGGAAAGTAACATCCGGTGTAAAACAATGCGAAAATGGAAGCAGTTAAAAATGAAAAAGGTGCATCAACTCCGGAGCACGACGAACCACCAGCGGAAAATGACAATTCAAAAGGGGCGAAAAGATGTGATTTAAAACAAGATGTAACGCATTTCGGTACCAGTATTATTTCAGACTTTCGAGTCTACGTAACATTTGAGGAATTTCCTTCACGAGTATTTAGGTCTTGCTTTGCAAAATAATGAATAAACATCCCCATCAGAACCCAAAGTTAACATGGGGATGAGTGCCACATGGGCACACACTTTCTTAGCGAAGTCATCAGCAGCCACGGTTTAAAGGTGGGACGTTGCTATTGGCGTATATTCTTATGATTTTCAACATCGTAGGGCAGAAACCATTCTTCATGCAGACTGTTTATCTTGTTATGCCTTTGTTGAGCAAATCTCCACTGACTGGTTGTAAATCCAGCCACTTCCTCCAAATCAATTCGATCTGATTCGTGGAACTTGGAAGCATTACCAAGTTATTTTAACTTCTGTTCTACATGGTTGAAAAGCGGATACTATAAGTAGATTCCCAGTGTTTTACTAGGGTCGCAAAGAAACCGATGTGACTTGAAATACCGTCTTGTGTTCCAGTGTTCGCATCATTATACTATCTACATTGCGGTCAGCCGTCCAGACAGATTTGCATTCCGGTCATCAGCGTCTGCAATGTATCATGTCGGCTTTGGGTGTGTAGTATCCATTAGGTGGATATACTTTTACCATTTACTCTTAGGTCACAGACTGGTGACCGCGGTGTACCATGATAAAATCCCAATGCATGTCACTACGGGACCAACTAACCTTTCATAGTCTGAAAGGATATCATCGGGCCCAGCTACTTCATTTCTGGTCAGACCACTTGAACCTACATCACCTCGCTTATTGTAAAAGCTTCCTCTGGTATTTTGAGTGTAACTACGGTAGAACTCGCTAGTAAGCCCGGGGTTCTGTTGACCTTCATGCACCTACTGGAGAAAATGCCTCATCGATTCCTGCTCTCCTCAGTTTCTTGGCTGCTGCGCTCCGGGAATCCCCTCTTTCCAGCTTCTGCTCCTAGGACCAATTCTGACTGAAAGTAGTCATAGCACTTAGTTGGATTGTTTCTCGTACCACTTCCCACATTCGTTGTCCCACAGGCCTTGAGACTTTGCGATCAATGAGTGTTTCACTGGCCTAGACTGTTTCTGGAAATGACTTAAGGTATGTGGCGTTGAAAAAAACCGGTGTCTCGTTACCGACAACGCCATGAAGATTTCAGGATTGCCCACAAAGAACTTTCGCGAATCAAAAGGTTCATTTACTAGATAGGAGTAGTCTCTGCTGCAACTATGAGCAGAAAAAACCTGTGGTCAACCTGTCTCGTAACTTTAATCCAAACTGTTCCCCGAAATCACATTTCGATGCCTGCATCTGCAATATCAAAACAGCTCTCCGTGGCGGTTAGTTACATCTTGCATCAACAAATAGAATTTTGCCCTTTCTACTGCCTCAAAATTTATTGGATGAAAATACTTTATAAGCACTACCTTCAAGGTTTCATATGACAGAGAACTCGCAAAATACGAGTTATTTAGCAGAGGGAATGAGCATCTTTTCCAAGATCTGCCAACATAAATATAGCTTTCTTCTTACAATCAAAGGATCCACGAGTTGTACACCATATTTTGAAACGCATGATATGGTCTTCAGTCTGCCGTGCAATAATGTGAACATCAATAATCTCAAAGTTACAGACATTCATCATATGGACCTGACCTCGACGCCGATTACAGAAAGCAGAAAAGCTCTCGAGAACAGAGGCTAGCAGCTCTGAAAGATGAAATTCTCCATTCCAAAGTGGCCGTACTGAACTGATAAGAGCAGAAAACAAAACGGCATGTGGTAAAAAAATGTTTTTAGGTAATCCTTACGTACGTGCACGTACAGATGCAATAAAACACCACCATTAGCTGCCATTATAAATCACCACACCAGTGTCGCATAAAAGCAGCTACCACTATTTCGGCCTCAAAGTTGGGATGAATTTACCGGAGAATCCGAAAAAACAAGATGTTCCACCAAGACGTAGGCATTCTTAACAATGTAGTGAAAGAAAAGCACCTCTTTTTACCAGAATTTAATCTATTTCTTTGAGACACCAAATTTTGAGACATTCAAAATATTCTTCGCATTCTCTGGAGGAGCATTTTACATCCAGTGTAGCCACAGCAAATGAATGTACCACTGAATTTCCGTACCCGACGCCAAATGTGATACTGCATGAGCTAGTAGAGTATGAACCTGTGCATGGGACTAGGGGACCAGAACATAAATGGGTCACACTGCGTGTTGTAGTATTTTATGAAGTCCATACCACGGTGTTTGAAGTGGCGAGTGTGAGTGCGACGTCGTTCCATCTAAGCAAGCTAAACAAGATGCAGCAAAACTAAACACATCCCAGTGATCTAACTTCCAGCTTACTGTCAATATTCAGAAATAAAGAAAACATACAAGATCCGGAGATCATTGGGCTTCAGCCTTGAACTTGTGAACTACTTCAAAAACACAATAGAAACGATAAGGGTCACAAGTATAGTTTAGCTAGGCCTGAGAGGCGAACGAAGTATGGACGAGCCCGATAACTGCAAATTGACGAATCGAATGATGTTTTACTATTATTTAGAAGACCTAAGTCATGAGCCACGGAGACAATAATGAGGATCTGCAGAGAAAACAGTACAAAGTGAGATACCGTCAACAGGACTCCCAAAAGAATAAGCCCAATAAGAGGCCGAACCAGGAATAGCTTGGTTTGGAACGATAAAATGTTTTCTCAGACGATGGCAGGGGAGATGATGACTGCTAGAAATGACTGTACTGTCACTGCAGTTTTCATTAGGAAATACCACAATGATACTGCCCGAGGACGTTTTCTTTAATTTTAGACAAAACATACCGCGCACAGGTTTCCAATTCAAGTAAAACCGCAAGACAGGACTCTACCTCTTCCATCCAGTGTCTGAACTAAACTGAACTGGCTGCTTTTTACGAAACTCGTGCTAGCAGGAATGGTCTTGAATTGTAAACAGTGATAAGAGTGAAATCAGCTTTTTTACTTTATTTGTGCATGGACAGTTCAAATCAGAACTAGTACCTGCACTAGAAATTGAAAGCTAAATTTTCGATGTGAGCAGTATGGCATTGTATCTGGATGATGGGACAAAATTTCCCCGGAAGTACACGACCGGTTTCACGGTTGTTGCCGCTCTTCAGATATGCGTACTCGGTACTATTTCGCCCAATCATCCTTATACTTGAGCACTCTACAGTTAGTTTACTGATGTAATCTCACTTTAATCAAATGCAGCGTTCATGGACGGGGAGTCCTCGGTCTGAAGGTTAGCCGTGTTAACCGACGAATTGACTTTGGAAGAACCACATTGTGATTCAACACTCACGAACTGAGTGACGCTTCACCAGCAGTCAGAAAACCGAAGTCACGAGCCACAGAGATTTATTGCTGACTTCCGGAAAAAAAGGTACTGGGCAAGAAAGGATCGGGGAGGACTTACAAGGGTATGTGACAAACCGGTAGTCGAACCATGAACAACTTGGTTCGGAGTGATAAAACGAAGTTTACACATGGGTTGACAATAGAGACGCTGATGATTAGAAATGGATGTAGTGTCAGTATACAATCAAATGGATCGAAAGTGCACGTACCAATGCAGTTAGTCAAATAAAAGAGGTACTGATTATCTAAAAAATCTCTTATTCATCTTCGTAGGGCTTTGGAACTAATAAGTAACTAAATTTAAGTTTGAGAATAGATTAATCAGTGTTTCATTTACTTATATTGACTCACTGAATGAATAAAAACGACAACCCAAAATGTCATTAAAGCATGAATAATAGCTCAACTTGAAATACGAATACGGGATTTATATCCACCAAAACCAAAGTTAGTGATATCGCATGTAGTAAGGGAAGTACCACAAACGCGGATCACGTACAATCATCACAAACTACCAATCAAGCTTCCAGAAAAATCTAGACAGTCTCATGAAATTAGAACCCACAAAACCAAGGTCATTGTTTGTGCGCTTGTGCTAATGATAAATGGTTTCAGTCAAGTGAGTACCACAGATTCCACTGCTTTGTTCATGGATAGCTGGGTCCTAGTTTTCAAGGCTAGTTTGGATAGACCATTGTCTGAAAGCCTACACACCTGCTTTGTTGAAGGTATTTGATAATATACTCCTTCACCCCGTAAGTTCCAAATCCCACTCTCTCAACCCAACACAATTTGCCTACAAACCCTCTCTGTCAACCATTGATGCCGTTGGCTACATTGGTAATTATATTGCTCCCACTCTTGATCAAGCTGGCCGTACTGTCAAGCTAATTTTTCTTGACTATGTGAATGCACTTGGTTCTCTTCATCGCTCTAATCTCTTGAATATTCTACATGATAATGGGGTTCACAGTCGTAATCTGAACACCTTTCGTGATTATTTTTTCTAGTAGCACACCACTTACTTCTTGTGGTAGCCGACCGGCAGTAGTAAGTCGATCATCATTGTGGGCTTTGGACAATAACGACTCGGGTTCGATTCCTCAAAGGGCAGGTCACCTCCCCATTTGGTAGCCTTTCATTGGCAGAGGTCCCCTTACGGAATTGTTGTACTTTGTTGTATAACATAAAAACGGAATTAAAATAGCATTCAGGCATTCACTCCAAGTTAACTCTGGTGTTTTCAGGGTGCCAATCTATCCTCATTTCTTCTCTCCCTTTGTATATATATATATATAATTATTATTATTATGCTCCCCATTTCACCTGATCTCATTAGCTGCAAATATGCCGACGGTGTTGCAACTGGATGTTCCCAAAACAGAAATGAAAGTTTCAATTTCCTTCAAAACAGTCTGAATGGACTTGGCTACTGATCCATTTCCCATCCTCTTTCTTTTAACGTCTTAAAGTGCGTTGATATTCCCTTCAATTTCAATGTGGGCTACACTACCAAACTAATTTCATTACCATACCCATACCTCTCCATCGAAAACCAACACCTACCAAAAGCTTCTTCCATCAGTTGCCTAGAAGTTACTCTAACTCACAACTTTTGTTTGAGTAGTCACATTGAAACAATCTCCACTTGAAACAAAAAGCTTTCTTCCTATCATTCAGACTACGAAAACTTGGAGTACCCTACAATCTTGTACTTCGATTTGTACCCTCTTGCATTCTTCCTCTTTGCCTATACTGCTCTCCGACTATGTTTCCAGTTTAAAGGGAAAAGATTTTAATCTTATCACTGAATTTTTGAAACCACTCTCCCGTTGTAGTAATACCAATAGAGATATTCTCACTGACTTTATCACTGGCAAGCATTTTGATACTTGTGACAAATTTATCAATGGGTTACTTTCCGACACAAATCGTTGTATTCACTTCACACTCTCTAAAGCCATCTCATTCTCTTCCACCGGTTCGAAATTCATGATGCATCATTTATGCACGTCTGCACACAGAAACAGCCTAATCTCTTATCTTGTCCGCTTACTCGTGGACAGTGACGAAGTGATCAACGATCTTGTTATTTACCTTCGTCACTAATCGAATTACATTTACTGCTTCTTTTAGCTTCCACGCATTTATTTGCACCTTAGAATAATCCCTTACACTCTTTTCTTTTGGATTGTTTTTTAAATCATCTATGTGTTGAAAATCAATCCTACATCGGGGGCACAAAACCGTTTGTTGACTTGACTTGACCTGATCTGACTTACCCCTTCGTTTATTGTCTATGGTTCTTTTCGATATTCATTCAATATGGAAACCGGCACTGTTGACCCATTTATTCACCAGAAGATTATCCAGCGAGTTAATCTTCCTGTACTGCTCCAACCCACTCTCATTTCTGTTAAAGACAAGACTGGTCACCCTTTACAAGTGCCTAGTTGATGTGAATTATTTCGAACTGATAAACAATTCAATACCTCTAAGCATTCTTTTCTTGCAATTGACCTGAATGTTTCTATCGTTGGTTTTTACTGCATGAGTCGTATGTGTGTTACACTGAATTCTTTACCTGATTTTCAACAATCCTATTTTCGACCTTTAATCCTCTATTGTTCTAAAGTTTTTGTATGTATCAAAACGGAGCCTGCACATAGTGAGGTTACCTTTTCCCCCATTTTTACGAAACGCCGCATTATTTCTATTGGACTTCGTGAGCCCGCGAAAAAAGTGTCAGACGATTTGGTCCGTAATGGATTGTTGGAACTGGCGAGTTCTTCAGCGTGGACAACGTCTATTGTGACTCCGTTAAAGCTTGACCGTAAAACTCGAATCTGTGGAGATCACTGTATTATCCTGAACAAGTCGCTGAAACAGTCCACTTGTACGACTCTCGAACGTGAGGGTGCACTCCATGAATTCCACGGTTCAAAGTATTTCTCGAGAATTAACCTGAAAGATGCAGTTCAAAGATTTCGCTGGATGAGCAGTTCCGCAAAAAAAATATTAGCACTCCGTTTGGCATACATCAGTACAATTTTCTGCCTTTTGGTCTTAGTGTTTTCCGTCCTATTTTCCAAGATAGTACAAACCCTCACATTTCGGATGTAGAAATTGTTTGTGCATAGCAGTACGACATTATTGTATATGCTCTTACAAAAGATGTGCATGATGAACAACTGCGTTTATTGCCGGACAATTTTCTGAAACTCAGCATCTATAATCCACAGCGGTCCTCGGCCAAATTTTCGGCAACCGTGGTTCAGCACTGGAGTGCCGCTTTATCAACATATTCTCACAATATTCTGCATCGCGAAGCACAGTCCATTCCACAGGGGGACTATTTGTCTCTATACGCCATCTCTGAAGAAACCACCACCGACTGCTTGCCCGCACGGCCAATACCTATTAGTCGGCCAAATCTAGTTCGTGAAACGAAGCAGTGCTATCGTGCTATCATATCTTGTGTTCGATATGGACGACAAGCGGAGGCTAGGTGTCTATTTCCTGAATTCTATAAATGACGCGGAGAAATTTCGGTCACTTGTGATGGTGTCTTTTGTTGTAATGACAGAATCACACGATTCTGAGGTACAGTCTTAAACCTCCTACATTGCGAGCTGCGGTTTTGCAAGATTTACATTCCGGACACTGAAGTTTTGGAAGAATGAAATCTATTGCCCGTCTCACTTGTTGGTGGTTAGAGTTGAATGACAATCTGTGCTGTATTGCTAAAACTTGTCGTGACCGTTTACATAAGATTCACGCGCAATCACTGAAATGGACACCATGGTCTATTTCTTCAGAGTTTTAATAAAGTGTTCATGCTGATTAGTGTGGTTCATTTCTAGACGGGTATTATGTTCTGGTTATCACTTATTCCTATTCGAGCTGGTAGGAGGTATATTTTACTATTTCTCCTAATGCTGAATTCACAAATAAAGTCATACGTAAAACATTCAGTCGAGAAAGTTGGTATGAACAAAGCACACGGGCACGGGAAAACACTACTTTCGGAATAGTTTTCAAACATGCACGATAACTGTTACCTATTTTGGAGAATTATGCAGTCTACGGTAACTGCGAAGACACAGCACACGATAACTGATAACGGCCAAAATTGGCAGCCTGTTAGTGTATAATAAATAAACTGTGATGCCATTTTACTGACCTAAGGGACAATAACTACTCTGCAAGTGAAGAAAGCAGGTTTTTGATAATAAATGGCATCCACTTCAATGGCCGAACACACATGAAGTTAAAAAGAACCAGTAATTTCGTTGTGATATCTAAGGAACACTCTCAGTGGTATTTCTATAGAACAACGTGATGCCTAACAGGTGAACTACCCGTGTTCTTCCTTCCATCAAATTGGTATCTGAAGGGAAGTTCCATTGAGGAAACACACATATGTTATGCGTAAATAAATGGGTAAGTAGAGATTTATCTACATATATGTATAAGTATATATTTATATACCTACCTATGTGTATAAATATATGACCCTCTAAAGCGTGTTTCCGCGTTGACCCCGAAGAACTAACGTAATGGCATCACTTACATTACTAGTGGAGCTTTTTCCGTGAAACTGGACGATATATCCATTTTTATTAAAGCCTTTGAATGATACTAGTATTCTAACGACAGTTACTGCGAAATTTACTGAACTAAATAACTGGGGTTATCAATGACGTTCAAAAATGAAATCACTCCCATTTATTAGCCTATGGAACGGGCAACGAACCAAAAGTTCTAAGGTGTGCCAAAAGACAATGGAAAAGCAGGGAATTGGAGAAGCAAGTTAATTATTTAACCTGAGAGAGAGAGAGCTGTGGGTTAAGCCAAGAAACCACTGGAAAGTTTCAGTGGGAAAAGGTTTGTACTCGGCACCTGTCTGGCATCGTGAAAAGCTTTCATCAATTTGGGAATGTGGGTCTCCTGATCCGGAGTCAGTCTCATATTATTCGCATACAGCTTGTCATTAAATAAAAGAGGATCGCGATTAAGCTCTGTGCAAACAAATTCTGGACAGTGTGAATCGCGGCATCTAGGGGAATTGTTAGACTTCCGGATCACAATATTCACCTTGTAGCAGCCGTCTGAGGCCTACAACTGTGTAAACTACTAAATAATAAGGGAACAACTTCGGATAGGCACCTGGGTGCGAGCCAAGCCACTTTGAAACACTTTTAATTTCCCTAATATATAGAGACGATAAGGCTTACCTTTTGACAAATACGAGAATCACTTTCGAACTCTGTCAAACATTTATAAACATCACGAATTACCCGGGCAAATATTCCAAAATCATCAACCATGGTAGCAGCCCTAGTGGTAGCACTCGTACCGCCTGTATGTTCTGACACTATCATCAACAGAGAATAAGGAAAACCAGTATGGCACCGCCTGGTCATAAGGGCATTCAGTAAAACAAAGTGTGTTGTTTTTGTAACGCAGATACATGTTGTTAAATACTGTGGTACTCTTAGTATTAAATTCCTTATGAAATTCCACGGACTTCAGTGCAATCTTTCAAGGCACATGCTATGAGTCATTTTAGACCAACGTTCTCCCAACCGCGTTGGGTACTGTGCCGCTTGGGCACGTCACGGTTATAAGAACGGTGGACAACTGTGAGTCTGTGTTGTACCTCTTGTTCCATTTTTGTTTCTGTTGCACATACCCTTTTGCCTTTTTGCCTGAACACACTCCGTCTATCCTAGTTTGCTAGTGTCGTCTTAGATAGTGTTGACATCAACTTAGTGCATCATATAGACTGCTTTGTACACTACAGGGATCATATCAACGACGCGACGACCCACGACGAGCCTCTGGAATAGTTCTAGGTCAACTCGCACAAGGACGTTGATCATCCTGCATGTGGATGACGGTTCATTACACCACTATGGTGACCAACCGATCACTTCCCATCTATCGATTGTTTGACTGTATGCTTCGCGCGCGCGTCAACCACTGGCGCCACTTCCGTCACACTTCCTCGTCACAACTGTAGCGGACAAGGCGGGTCTGGGTGAATAGGCGAGGCGAAGACCGGTCTAAACTGAACCCGAGGTAGACTTGGTGCTAGTACTTGATAAACAAATACTAGGCCGACTTCCAACAAGCTGATCATTCTACGCCCAAGCACACCAAGAAGACGTAGAACGCGCAGAAGCTAGTTGGCACGGTGCTTTTAGATGCACAAAGCCAAGCAGTATGACAGTCCCCAGTGTCATATGTAGTAATGTGTGTTCTCTTTTCAACAGGTTATCTGGTCTTACATACCTGCTTATGACCCGCAGCTTGAGAAATACCTGTGCTGCATGTTTACAAGAAACTTGGCTGAATGACAATATGAATACCGCTGGGATGCAAACAGAAGAGTTCACCTGCTTCCCTCAGAACCTTATACATCACAAGGAGAAAAATGGTGGCAGCTTTGCCACCTACATAAATTCAAAGTGATGCGGCAAGTCCCCCGTAATTTTTCTTGTTCATGAGACGGCACCGATAGCTTGGCTGTACCATGTCGCCCTAGATTCTCTTGTTTCGGTCAAGTCATCACCAAAAACATTTACATAGCACCACAATGCCCACAAACCTCTGATAACATTTTCTATGATTCATCTGTTCCTTCCATTGTACCTATGCTCAATGAGAATCCTCACATTTTAGTGACAGACTACGATCGCGCATCACCTCTCCCTCTTTTATCTTTTAATCTTCTCATTATCTGTCATACTCCGACTAGTGTTGACTACCAGTTAAATTACATCCTGACAAACCATTCAGAACTTTTCCCTGTCAGGCCAAGTGCATCCATAAGCACCAGTGAACACTGCATATTATTACTTAGGCCTGAAATATACTCTCTCCTAGATCATCTATCTCACACACATTCCAAACATATACTCTCCAAACAAACAAGCATATCCACGGACAGTATATCACCCATCAATAGTTCACTGTCTGTTATTACATCGTGGTTAAAAGATTGTTCACGTTCGTGTTTTTCTGTACATTTTGCAAAGTAAATGATCAGACGGATTTTTATTGCTTGTTGTCTCATGGAAACAGTGTTGCTCCAATCTGGAAGAATAATTTCTCCACAGTTGAAGAAGCAACGCAGGAGGAGCGAATTAGCCTACAAGAGGCAAAACAAACCTGAAGTCCTGACGACTGTCACTGTTGATAAAATCAGAGATTACAGGAGTTGATGATAATTTCTGTCGACAGTCTCTAAACTCTCGAAATATGAAACGCAGGTGAAGTGGAATCAGGCTTCTCTGCGGTCAGACGGGGAAATCCCCGAGGGTTAATGTAAATGTAAACCGTCTCGACGTCCACCTTTTCCGACAGTCAAGCAACTCTCTTCCCATTTTCCCGTTGTCTGTCTCGTCTGAATTTCAAGAGGTGTCAGCCACAGAGGTTCTCAAGTTAAACAAATCAACGAAGGCTACCAGGTCAACTGGTCCAAAAGGTCTTCCAAAGGAGCTGCTCAGATGTGGCGCTGGTTCTCTGTGTGATCTGATGATTTTGGTAATTACAAATTCACTAGAATCACATTCCATCTTCGATCGTTGGCGTCTTGGTGCAATTATTCACATACCAAAACAATCCCGTAGCCAGACGAAACCCAAAAACGTCTACCAATAGCTCCATTTTCGTCAGCGCTGGAATGTGTGGAATGCGTTGTGCTGCGTCGTCTTCAAACCACGGTGGGAAGTTCAACCGACGAGTTACAGTATGCATACAAATCCAAGCACTCCACAGTTGATGCAGTAGCGTCCATTGTGCACCATATTGCTAAATCCCTCAGTGATTCCATCAAGTCAGTTAGGTGTGTTTTTCTTGACTACACGTCGGCCTTTGGCAGCTTACCTCGCTCGCTTCTCTTCAGAAAACTCGAACCATTTTGCCGCCCCGCATATTTACTAAGCCGGTTGAAAGACTTTTTCTCTGGAAGAACACAATGCACCAAAGTAAACAGAAAAGCCTCGGAACATCTCTGAACCAGTGCCGGTGTACTTCAAGAAGCTGTCCTTTCTCCATATTTGTTTTCGACATTTATTAGTGATTTGCCGGTCTCCCACCTCGCCCGCGCCATTAATTATGCTGATAACGTTGTTTTGGTTAGGTCTGTCTCAAACAGTTCAGAAATCGACGAATTTACTGCAAATCGTTCACATATTCAGAACTTTTCTAACCGATCTAGTCTTTTTTGAACAGTAGTATATGTCAAGAGTGCAATTTTCCACCACTAGTTCCGGATTCATCGAAGACACTTCCAACAATAATTCTATTCCCCTCGCACGTATAAACCACGTGAAATATCTTGGTGTTACTCTGCAGCATAATCTGCATTGGTCTTTTCACAGTGAAATCACGGTAGGAAAACTGCGCCGCTTGTCTTATCAGATTAGAAAACTACGGCAGTTTAGTGCTCCACGGTTTGTTATTTCCACTTTTGAAGAACAATGTATATTACCTATAATTCTTCAGTGTTCCCCTGTCATTTTCCAAGGACTACTAAAAAAGGACTTCGTCATTCTTCGCAGAGGGTTACGCATCATTGGCCTTGTTTCTGGCGTAGACTTGAATGACCTAGTCTTGGAGCTACGCACTAGCCACATAAAAGCATCCATTGTGTTTGCACAGAAAGTACCTACTAATACTTCGCACCCATTACATTTTGATCTCACACTTTGCCGTCGGTCACGCATCTCTCCGGGGAGTGGCTGCTGATACACGCCTCAGCCTCGTGGGCAGGAGAGAGATGGAAAATATCCCGGGGAGCACGGCATTCCCTAACTCAGAGGAGCTATTACTCTCACGTACCCCACACATCCATGTGTATATTTGTGTCTACAGAACCGTCAAGGAAAGCAGACCAAAACTCTGGTTATAGATGAGAGCCCGAACCAGATAAAGTGAGGGTTGCTTGTGTCTACCTGTCAGGTACCTTGATCGATGGGATGGGCGTGAGCCAAAAGCATACGTGAAACCCATCACCAATAGGAACAGTGGTGAATGTCAGTGGGACCAAACCTGACCCGTGTGCACTGTTAACTAGAAGAATAAAAAGCATTATTCTGCCGAACAGAATCAACCTCTAACATTTTTTTTTGAAAAATCCTGCGGCTTTCAAGTTTATCAGCTCTCAGGTTAGCCTGTTTAACAACCCAACTATCTGACTGCAGAAGAAATTGACCTTCACATTAAGACTTGAGTGTGCCTTCCATAATTTCCCGCGATTCCCTCTTGTCCGTTCGTCGGAGGCCATCTCGAACATGCCTACAGCCGTAATTACCCCCAAATATTTCAGAGTTTGAAAAATATCTACGAGGTTCCCTCTTAGTTTTCTTCTTTCTAGGGAATGTAATCCCATATCCAGCAGTCTCCGACCGTAGGTCTTTTCTCGCTGTGTAAGTTCGCTGGACCTTACCTGGCAACTTCATTAAAAACGTGTTATTCGGTTCTTCGTATTACGTGGACCACCTGAACACCACTCTAGTGCTGTGCACTGTACGAATACGTTAACCAGAACGGTATTTTCCACGGCCCGTGAGAAGGAGAAAGCAATCGGAAGAAATAGCGATTAGCGTGCATTTGAGAGCGTGTGTGGGAGAGTGCGCAAGAGCAACGGTCAAATGGCAACCGCGTTTGGCAGTCAGCGATCAGTTAAACAATAAAAGCATTCTAAGCTTGAATGAAGATGGCTGCAGCTACATCTGATCTTTAACTATCCTAGCAAATTTTTAGCTTTTGGTTTATGGGAATTTACAGCAATAAACAGTACAAATGACTTTTCACGTTTTTAAGTTGTTCACACAAGAGTTTAGCAGACTGGAAAGTGTAATTTGGAATCAACGATGGCTGTCTCCGTAAATCAGTGCAATCAACCGGGAGGGACGACCGATTACGTAAATTAATTTGTAACGGGTCATCAAAATTAAATCGAGAGACCTGAGTTTGCGGTTGTTAAGTGAAATCACGTATGAACTACTGATCCTTTCAAACAAGTGAAGGGAATTTCCCTCGTTCAGACACACCAAAATTGGCTGGCTAAAATGTCGATCAAACAAATCTCTGAGCATTTAATATGACTGTGAAATGGGTGAATTTGGAAACACTAAATTTGTCATAAGACAGTTAGCATGCCTTCGATAAGATGCAAGAAAAAAAACAGGCTTCTCTGAATCCATAATTTTTCACTTCAAAACTAGGTTTCCAAACGTCCCATGTAATCTTAAACTTTGCGGGAATTTCCGTGAATATCTTGAGGCTTCAAACCTCAGAAACCCATGGTAGATTGTGTGCCAGCGACGCCACATGTGATTATTAGGAATTACAATTGATAGTTTGAACTGTTCACAGTGAGAGCTGTAAATCTTCTGTTCGAACTACGCGCACTGGGGGATCAAAATCACCAGCCGAACGAGAGCTGGTAGTGGAGGTACTTCCCACCTAACCTTGAATGAAGCAGGAATAACGTAGTGACGAGTTTATTGACAATCCCAATTTGATTGCTTAATTCTGTAAAAACGTGATAATTTAATGCGCAATCATAGATTTTATGCATCTAAATACTATGCGAAAATTGTTTATCTTGATCAAATGTTGGTTAATATCTTTCCTTCTATTGATTGGTAATTTATGATTGATGCCATTGTCTTATGTAAACTGATGCGCACTTACTGTCACGCACTTTTCCAGGATGCATTGTGTCGCTTGGTTCTTGGAATGAATCCGTATTTTATGGACGACTTAGCTGGGTTTCAACCAACGATACCAAAACTTGAAAGCGTTCAAACAAGACTTTCCAAATCGGCTTGAGTTTCTACGTTGCATTTCACGGGTCAGTAAGTTAGCCAAAAGACAATATCCTATTCTTGCAAGCGGTATGGAATATAAGTTCATCAGCTACCGCTGCTGTACGCAGTGGGTGCGATTTGTGATGCAATAGGAGGAAAAGTACTTGTGTGTACACACTCTCGTCGTGTGATGGACATCCAGGAACGAGAAAATGCCCCCAAATTCGGCACTTATTTCTGACTAATATCAAAAGGTGTTGCTTCCCTGCAGATGCGGTTCGCATCGTTCAAAAGGAACTTTAGTGCGCGAGTCTTCCGTCACGTGTGCACCAAAGGGATGCCGGTGATTAGTATCATAGTTTGGCATAAACAGTGCTTGATACGTGGTAGATGTAATCGGACTGACAGGCTTGCTTTTGTAGCGGGCCATACTATGCATCATTTGCGAGGTAAATATGATTGGATTAGCTGTGCGAATAATTCTTATCAAGCCTCGGTGTCTGTACTACCGTGAGCACAGTCGGTACACACTTGTTGCTTGGAAAGCATTTCGAATCTATCCACGAAACATGTGAAATGAGTAAAGTTACAGGAGTATTAAACGAGCATGGGATCTTGCTGCACTGAAAGAGGCAGTTATATTGACGTTTACTATAATAGAAAGCATATCGCGTACTGGTCGAAGTGCCACAGTGCAGAAATAGAATTTTGGAATATGTGAAAAAACCAAGCACCACAGATATATATATTTCCCCAACTCATCTTTTCTTTACTCTAAATTCTCCAGGCCTTCCGTCATAATTAGGAATTGGAACAGCATAATAATTCTGCTGCTGCTGTTGTACTGCAGATTGCTGTCGATGGGAAGTAAGTGGTGTTGTGACAAATGTGAACTCATTCAATCACCTCGCATGTAAAATAACAGTCACTGCATGGTCATTTATGTGGAGTCAGTACATGGGTTGAAGATGGTCTGCCTAATCTTCTTACTTCACTAGTCGTGAAAGGTGAAGATACCGTACGTTTGGCGTTGGTGGACTTGTCCTATGCAAGTACCAGTTTTTCTACGCGGGGTCTGCTCGTGTTCAACCTGCGAAACACAGAAACACGGGAAACTCTATGAGCCTTTAGCTTAATAAGTGCATCGTCGACAACCCACACTTACATTAAACGAACGCCAATATGGCTTACAACAGCCTACGCACTACGGACTGATCAAATACAAAGATGAGCACAACGGGAATTGCGCTTGAGAAATCGGACCACTAACAATGAGCCCCGCAGACCTCCCGCCAAAAATATGCAAAATCTTGCAGTGGGAACACCAGCTGAAGGAGCACGATAGTGTCAAAACGTTCAGGCTCAATTTATAGTTTCGAGCCAACTCTTGAGCGTGTGTGACGGGCGTTCTTTGAGTGTGGAGACCAAAGTAGGGCCCATTGGTGCCAACCACTTGTATTTGGTAGGGGTATACGCACAGGATCCAGGCTGTGGCGTGAGACCAGACGTTGTGTCGGAAAATGCGCTCACGTTTACTGTATGCACAAGACGTACATGTAAACCAGGAGTAGACGGGGATGATAAGATTACTACAAAGACCCACTCTAGGAGGAGCACCTGGCAGGACGGTTTTGATTGGGTGCTACGTAATTTTGTAGCACATTGTACGTGCATGTACTGAATGCTGTCTGTGGAACGGACACGCATGAAAAAGGAGCTAGAACTCAAAGCAAGACACTAGGGAGCCGTATTAGCCGTCTGCCAAACCCCAAAACCGTGTAGGTCTGAAGTGGGAGGTAGCACTTTCCGGCCTTTGCGGCGACAATTTCTGTGGTTTGCTCTCAGCTCGTCCCAGTGAATATGCTAGTACAGAGAGCGTTAATGGACAGGGATTGGGGTGGAGCTTGACCTTCTGTGTTTTTTACGTCGGAGTACCCATACCAACTGCAGCGGATCACGAATGCGAATGGAGATTTAGTTGTTTCTTCCACGATGAGAAATCTGAAGAAGTCCTTTTCGCTTTATCTACTGAAATCGAACCGCATTACATCCAGAAACACCTGAACTGCGGAATAAAATATGCCTCACCCACGAAAGCATAGGGGCTTCTGATTGCCCGGCCATCGTTGGTAACCTGATGGGACTGTTTGGTCGTCTGATGGGGTTTCAGCAGGTGTTTCATTAGGCGCGGGGTTATTTTTTGCTAGCTCGTCATGTTAATGAGTTAATTAGTGTGACATTGACGTGTCCAATTCCACCAGGATGGGTGGTTCGAGGGGACTATTGTTACTGCGTCGCTCTTCGTTAGGGTCTATCACAAACGTTCTTTCGAAGCGCCGCATCGATTGGCGAGAAGTGAAGTATGCGGGATGGGATCTGGTATGCATATTAGTACAATCCTGGAGCCGTGGGTGTACGTACACGCTCGTATTTTGTTCGCGTGGTGCGGGTAGGTGCAACTCACACATCTGCTGCGTCAACCTGGTTGCAACGTCCGCATAGCCCTAAGGACTGAAGGGTTTGTGAGGCAAACCCGTCGCTGGGTCGGCGGAGTGTGCAACCAAATGCTGTAGTCTATGCACCCGCCTTCAGAGCGTTGCGGCAACCCAGCAATACTAGAGATAATTTCGAGGGTATAGGCCGACCCATTGTTGATGGACGACCAAATTAAGTCATTGGTCAGCACCTGTGTGATACCGAGCCCAAGGCTTGAGACAATGGTGGCGTGAATCGATAGAATGAGTGACCAATCCAGCCAGTGGTGTTCAGGCCTCGAGGCTTGGTTGCTTACACCTGCCGAAACAATACGCTGAATGCAATGACTGGGAACAAGGAAACAGCATCCTATCTATTCATTTTTTCACTAGTAAACAAGAGGATTCGAAGGCAGGAAAAGCTTCTCGCTTGAGCTAGTGAGATAGTTGGAAACAGTGTTTCTGGCCCGTCGGGCTTATTATATGCCCCTAACGCTGCTTTGAGCTGCCCGCGAAGCTGTTCTACCAAGCCGTTAGCAGAAGAGTGATAAAGGATCGTGTGGATCCGATGGACGCCTAAAAGTCGTAGGAGGCCACCTAAACCACCCTCGAAAGTTGAGCTGCGAACGATAGTGATAACGGCTAGGCAGCCAAATGTTGCCACCCAATGCTCTGAAAATGCTGGGTCTATGGTCTTGCTAGCAACATTTGTCAAGGGCGCGACTACTGGCCATTCAGTAAAGCGATCAACGCAAATGAGTAGGTAAAATGAGCCCTGTAACGCGGCAAGGACGTACCAAGTCGACTTGAACGTCCTGGAAACACATATCTACTAAGGGAAATTGAGATAGTAGGGTCGTTTCACGTCGGTGAATCTTTGGACGTTGGCGTTGATGGCAGTTGTGAACCCAAGTGGTGACATCACGATTCATATAAAACCATACGTGGGGGTAATTTGTTAGCCTGGTAGAAGCCTTTGTGCCTAGATGTGAGAGAACGTACAAGAATTTGGAAACCTGTTGTCTAAAAGCTTGCGAGACGACGGGCCTTGGGTTCCCTTGAGACATGTTGTTCATTATCTAACCATCTGCCCGAAGTTTATGCCACAGATTTCTATGGTACTGTTGTAATTCTGGTTCTTCACCCGACTTCACGTTTCAATAAGAAATGACCGATTCCATCTTCAGAAAAACATCAAATGCCACTTCGGAGCTCAGCCCACGCTCCGTTGAAAGTACTTCCATTATCTTTGGAGGTTATCAAAGGCAGCTCCATTCTTGAAATAAATCGTATCAAAGCTAGTGGGAAGGAATCAGGGTAAATTAAAAACGCATCCTCAATATGCACCGCTCGCACATTCAAATGGGTGAACAAACGACCATAGTGTTTTTCCTCGTACCTGCCACGTTTCACGTAGAACAGTCCAAAATAATCAACATCTACGTACGCAAAGACATAACCCGCGTCTATTTTGTGTTCCAAAGTTAATGGCGCTATTTACTGAGAACACGGGTGTACGGCCAATTTACGACAGTGTAAACGCCTTCAAACGACGAGTTGCACAGCTGTCTTTGCCGTTAGAATCTAAATTCTCCTTCGAACGGTAGCCGGGACTTGTGAACAACCAACATAGACTTTCATTCCATGGTAGTATTTCACAATCAGTTTGGTCACTCTGTGTGCCTCAAACGGAAAATTAGGCTGTTCTAACTTGCTTTCCGTGCGCAATAGCCTATCGCACGGGGTGGGGCTCACGTTCCAGATAGAGCTGCGTATAACTGAAGCCCGAGGAACTGTTCCCGATAGTTTCAGTCTGATCTCACTAGAAAAACACCCCGCTTGCACGAGCCTCACAATAGCTTTACGACTATTTATCATCTGAAAAGTTGAATGACCGACTAGTACTGACATATCACCCCGGTTATGGCATTTGATCTAGATTCATTGAATGCTTACTTTAGGGTGACCAAAGTGATTATTCGAGATTAGACCTCAAACGAGTTAGCGATAAACACTGCTAGTGGATGACATTTCAATGTTCGGTTACTACATAAGTTGCATATATTATTGCGCATTATTTATCTGTATGACGGATGAGCCCTTTTTCACCTCAGAAAATCTGAACTGGGCATCTTATCAACAAAGAATAAAGAAAACCGTCTGGTCATAAGAGCATTTAGTAAAACAAAATATGCTCTTTTTGTAATATATATATATATATATATATATATATATATATATATATATATAGTGATACTTTTTTAATCATGTTTTTTGTAAAAATTCACGAACTTCTGTGCAACCTTTCAAGGTACAGGCTACGAGTCATTTTAGCCCAAGTTAGCCTAAAGTTCGACCCACAGCTTTGGGTATTGGGCTACTTGGGTGGATCGTAGATGAACTTCAATGCTTCGTGATCAATCACTAACGTGACGTGATCCAAACAAGTATTTTTGTAACCGAGTGACTACCCAACAACACAGCTAGAGCCTCACAGTGTCAGTGAATATCCACGTTCTGCTGGATTAAGTCGACCAGCAATACATAGCACTGGAAGACCTGTTCGAGCACAGCTCCGTAGCCAGTGGAAAAAGCATCCGTGATGACATTTGATAGTAAACTGGATGAAAACGCATGTAAAACTGCACTGGTAGAAACGAAATTGAGCAACTGTCGAGGCGCACATTCATCCGCAGGTGACTACTTAAATAACGTCTATAAACAAATGTCAAAATAGGACTCTGCTTTAGAAGAAAAGTCTGGAATAGATCTGTAACAATACTGCAGTAAACACAAAGACGAAAGGAGTTCTTCAAGAGATGCAGGCGAACTTGCATGCGATAAAGAAGAAAAACGGTCAGGATCGGGTCGAAAACCAGGTTTGTCTACCAAATATCTTAAACGCGTGAAAGGAATGGTTGAAAAACACATTTTTCCGGATTGATCGCAACGTCGTGTACACGGAACCATTCGAGCAACAAACGCAGAAGTTCGTCATGTAATGCTCTGGTTGTTGAATGATCACTGATTTCGCTTTAGCAAGCAGCAACACTTTGCAAACCAGAAATAAGTGATTCAATTACATTTTGAACAATCCCGGGTGACACACTGAGATCGGAAGAGAAACGTTATATTAGAAATAATCCAAAGGAAACACTAACTTTTGTGGACTCACGTGAACTTCGTCAAATGGTATCTGTAGAAATGAGTCCTTAAGGTCCAGCATGGAATAGAATTTCGAACCATGAAACTGATGTAGAATATCTTCCGGATCCACCGTAGAGAAATTTGTTTGCTCCAGGAATTTATTTGTGGTAATTCAATAATGACAGGAAAAAAATCTCCTCGGTAGCACACAGCCGATTTCGCGGTTATTTCCGTCCATCAGGCATGCGCACCCGGTACTGTGCCCCGCAATCATCCTTATACTGGAGCACTCCACAGTTGGTTTCCAGCTGTAATCTGTAGTATGCTAGGATCAGCGCATTCCGTGGGGATTGCACGTGTTCAGTATGCAAAATACAAACAAAGCAGAAAACCCCATGAGCACAAAGGTTCAGTAGGCTCATCAAAAGGATCCTACTCTTACATTTATCGAACACTAATACGGCTGCCAACAGCCTGCTCACTACAAATCTCATTTGAATCAAGCAATCACGGTGTGATTCTAAAAATGGACTCTCCGTCCATGCACGCTGCATTCTATGCAAATGAGATTACTGCTGTATATACGATAATCCCCAAAACATTCTCAGAGTTTTCTCATCCCTGTTCAACGGGGTCACAAAAGGCGTACACCAGGTGGACGTATTCGTTACCAACTGGTCGATTGCCTTCTTCACTGGTTCACGCCATTCCAACGGTAATATTCGATGTTTCAGAAATTCTGGCGGCCCCTAAACCTCGAGAACCAGGGGCTCTATCTTGATGCCACCTGAAGCCCTGGAACACTCAAAAATCAGTTTTCGAAGACGGGAAAGATGACTAACAGAAAAGAACAGCAAAGAAATATGAAGTTGTTTCATGCAGTTAAGACCAACTATTGAAAATTGAGAATAAGAGACTAGGAACGAGCACTGATAAGTAGCGGAATTCCAATCAGTCAAAAGTAGTTCACACGCTCCAATGCATGCAAACCATGACTGGTAACATCTTTCACGGAAATGTTTACAGGCATTAGATTACCAGGGTGTTGAAAAAGCTGGATAACAGAATTACGAATGAATGATTCTACAATTCCGGTATCCAGTATGAAGGAATGATTGATGGAATGATCGACAACAAAGGTGAGGTAATACGGTAGAATGAATTCAAACTTTTAGCAGCCATAGTTTTTCTTTGGCGGTATACACTTCAGTCGACACTTTCCACGGCGAATACTGTAAGTTATTCCCGTCCTTCTAGTTTGGTAAGATCTTCCACTGATCCAGTTTTGCCGAAAAGGAAAAGAACGGGAAATTCCTCCCACCTTTTAGGAGAGAGACAACCGTTGGGTGAGCGTTCCCTGTATAAATTGCTTGGTCTATTTCACGCCAGTTTTTGATTTTAGTTCACAGGACACCTGGCATGTTTAACTACCGCTTTTCCCTTTCGGTTTTAAAAAGTTACCTCCTGGAATATCTTTTGCCATTTATATCTCAGAGTTAATTCTGTTGTTGTGGAATTAGATAGGCCGCCTTCCATTGCTGAACCAACCGATTAAGTGGCGCGTAAATTCTCGGATTCGACGCAGTGACAACCAGGTATGTCTGTAGAAAAGGTAATATTGACATTAATCATTTATTAATAGGATAGAAAACGTACAAACCCTGATTCATGAGGCTTCTGAGTCGCGAACACGGTCAACGCACTTTCAAATGAGGGTGTCTGGAAAAAAGATAGCTCAATGCTTTGTCAACAGCATGAATGATCAGAGTAAATAAAATCGGACGAAGATACATCCAGTAGGTCGTGGCACGAAGCTCCAAAGGGTGGAGCAAGTCAAACAACATATTTAGATGCACACGAATTTGGAACGCTGAAAGAGTGTATATGTCTGGGTGTTTGTCAGCTAGGATGGTCGATGGACAAAAATATAATGAACAGGCATGTAAAGACCGTACAGGAAGAGAAGGTTAGGGAGAGGATGGGGGAGATCACAATGTGATGACGATTAAGGACATTATTTTATGTTGCTTTATTACATCCTTGAAAGCTTGTACATAAATATTGTGCCCAGTACAAGAAGGTCAAACTACATTCCAACTCAACCAGTATTCTCATTCATTAATTACGCTCATTTCGGGTCGGAGCTTTTGCCACGTTCGTTGCGATAGTACTAGTACTCGGTTGGAAGTTCCGACTATAATATTTGTTGTTGCGATCAGGTCTCAACATGAACCTCCGTAATTTAAATCTGAATGTTCACAGAAGTGCACGAGAGGTTAAAGACTACACTGAGCGCTACCAGGCACGGTGTTTGACACGTAAATCCTTGAATTTTAAGATGGATACTGCGCGTTTCTTCACAGTCCATGATGTGGACGCATATTTCCCCCTTGAAGAATCCGGTTTTACTGCGTTCTTCAGTGAACTTAACATACGAATCTTTGAAAGAGTTCCGACTGAAAAATTTTCAACCGGCAAATTTCGAGACAATTGAACGAGCAAAATTTCACCCATTGATGGAAGGCGCCAATCAGTCAATACAGGATTTTGTGCTGCTATGGCAGACACAGGCCAAGCAATGCAATTTTTGTGATCAGCTCGATGTGAAGTTACTAGGCTGAATAATTGCTGATACGAACTGTCCCGAGTTGCAACAAAGACATCTGCCCCATGAATGCACCTTCCGATCCGCCAAAATTCTTCATGATCAATATAGAGACGCGTGTGACGCTGTTATTAACGAGACCCCGGTTTTGTTCCGCGCAAAAAACCCGAAGCCATATTCTCGTCCATCACCGAGTTCAGAGATGATCCTTGACCCAGGCGATAATTTCGGCGCATCTTCAATTCCCCCTTCACACAGAGTTCCACGAACCCAACCCAGTTACACCAAGATTTGCCCTTCGAGTTCGACAGGAGAAAAGCCATTAGTCTGAAGGCCACGATTTCCTATACCCAGTGTTACTAAAAGCCTGCTCATTAGAACTCATATCTTTTTTGACGGTTCTGTTTAATAGTTGCTTTAATTTCGGGATGATTTCCGATTGTTGGAGATCTGCACGCATCACACCTGCACTTAGGAAAGCTTCCAACGAGTATCATCCGATAGTCTGCACACATGCTTTGTTGAAGGTATTTGATAATATACTCCTTCACCCCATAAGTTCCCAGTCCCACTCTCTCAACTCAACACAATTTGCCTACAAACCCTCTCTGTCAACCATTGATGCCGTTGGCTACATTGGTAATGATATTGCTCCTACTCTTGATCAAGCTGGCCGTACTGTCGAGCTAATTTTTCTTGACTATGTGAATGCATTTGGTTCTCTTCATCGCTCTACTCTCTTGAATATTCTACATGATAATGGGGTTCACAGTCGTAATCTGAACACCTTTCGTGATTATTTTTTCTAGTAGCACACCACTTACTTCTTGTGGTAGCCGACCGGCAGTAGTAAGTCGATCATCATTGTGGGCTTTGGACAATAACGATTCGGGTTCGATTCCTCAAAGGGCAGGTCACCTCCCCATTTGGTAGCCTTTCATTGGCCGAGGTCCCCTTACGGAATTGTTGTACTTTGTTGTATAACATAAAAACGGAAATAAAATAGCATTCAGGCATTCACTCCAAGTTAACTCTGGTGTTTTCAGGGTGCCAATCTATCCTCATTTCTTCTCTCCCTTTGTATATATATATATATATATATATATATATATATATATAATTATTATTATTATGCTCCCCATTTCAGCTGATCTCATTAGCTGCAAATATGCCGACGGTGTTGCAACTGGATGTTCCCAAAACAAAAATGAAAGTTTGAATTTCCTTCAAAACAGTCTGAATGAACTTGGCTACTGATCCATTTCCAATCCTCTTTCTTTTAACTTCTTAAAGTGCGTTGATATTCCCTTCAATTTCAATGTGGGCTACACTACCAAACTAATTTCATTACCATACCCATACCTCTCCATCGATAACCAACACCTACCAAAAGCTTCTTCCATCAGTTGCCTAGAAGTTACTCTAACTCACAACTTTTGTTTGAGTAGTCACATTGAAACAATCTCCACTTGAAACAAAAAGCTTTCTTCCTATCATTCAGACTACGAAAACTTGGAGTACCCCATAGTCTTGTACTTCGATTTGTATCCTCTTGCATTCTTCCTCTTTGCCTATACTGCTCTCCGACTATGTTTCCGGTTTAAAGCGAAAAGATTTTAATCTTATCACCGAATCTTTGAAACCACTCTCCCGTTGTGGTAATACCAATAGAGATATTCTCACCGACTTTATCACTGGCAAGCATTTTGATACTTGTGACAAATTTATCAATGGGTTACTTTCCGACACAAATCGTTGTATTCACTTCACACTCTCTAAAGCCATCTCATTCTCTTCCACCCTTTCGAAATTCATAATGCATCATTTATGCACATTCGCACATAGAAACAGCTTAATCTCTTATCTTGTCCGCCTACTCGTGGACAGTGACGAAGTGATCAACGATCTCGTTATTTACCTTCGTCACTAATCGAATTACATTTACTGCTTCTTTTAGCTTCCACGCATTTATTTGCACCTTAGAATAATCCCTTACACTCTTTTCTTTTGGATGGCTCCATAGATCACGTATGTGCTAAATCACTACCCGCAACTCACTCTGCACGTTACTGCCGCATAATAATAAAAACTTTTTTCAACTACAAGGGCTTCCGGGACTGTCCGAAATATAGAAACTTGTGTTGCACAATATTCTCCAAGTGGTTTCATTGCATATTACTGGAGTTTCACCCACAAAACCCCGAATCGATTTGTCAGGCTAGAAGCAGAACAGAATAGTCTTCTATTAGTGGGTCAGATGATTGGTAATGACCTCTGAAACGAAGTCACACAAGGGCCCATAAAACAACACACTTAAGCAAAAGCTTAACAACAGCCAACACTCACTAACCAAATGATGCATACACCAACATAGAAAATCCAAAATGATTTAAAATTCGTTCACTCAAAAAGATATTTATATATCAGCAAAAAAAAGTAAAAATGATTTCTGAGTTACCTCTCCACTTTTGAACTAGTGGACATCGTAACTCGCATTATCTGCTAATTTCTCTCCGACTCTTATCAACCACTGGAACATTCAGATCGTTGTCCAATTCATAGGTCGCTTTTGGAATTCACTTAGTGTATATCTATTTGGTTTACTGGATATCCTTTATTTCACCGGGTGTGTTCGAGGCATAGTTCTCTTTTTTCCTACCAGAAAACTAACCTTCAGTGGCCAAAAAAGTGGAACTATCAAAGTGAAGACGAACTGACGATCCTTTTTCATAAGTTTTGAACGAGATCGTTTCCCTTGAATCCACTTGATCGTAAGTCACGTCTCTAGATAGACGAAAATTCGTGATGTGTAAAAGTCACAATTTTTTAACTACCTTTGTACATTTTGAACAGGAATACTTGAAAATTGCATATACATTCATCTGAAACTTTAAACTTACCCTTTGTAAGTAACAAACATAAGACTGTGAAAATAGTGGCATAAAGCGGTTTAATACGAGATACGTTTTCTGCCTGATTACTGGTACGATAGTGTCTACAGATATACTTTGCCGGCAGAAGAAGGAACAATCGCAGAGGCTTTAAGTCACGTTATTAGCGTGACCGCAGTGGACAGTTAGTATAGGTAGCCGTACGTGTAATTCAATCAGTATCTTTGAACACGCAAGCCCAGAGTATTAGATTGCACCATACATCTTCCAGGCAGTGAACATGCACTCGAATTATGGATGTCACTCTGGAATAGTCCAGGGTATTTCACGGAACAAAAGCTGAATGCATAAACATGGTAATGCTGAGGATGAAATGAGAGCAAATTCAGTTTGCACACTTGGCGAAAACCCGTATGGACAGCTGATCTTATCACGTCTTCATTATTCCCAACATACTTAGAAGGAATATACCACATATGAACTCTTCGTTTGAGATTAGAGTTGGGCCTGGAGCCTTTACTCGACATTAAATACCGGTCATGTCCACTAATTCGCTCATCTATCATTCAATTTTCGCGTACCCTTTTGTGACTGATGTTATGATTTTGCTTTGCGGTGTTTGCTCCATTTTGCCTACTAGCAAGGTTTTGAGTAGTAATTTGCGGAATTCGGCCTCCTCAGGGTGCACGCACATTTTTTCTGCACACTGTAGATAGTACAGACTAAGTTACCAGTGTTCTTCAAGTCTTTTGAGTTACCTCTCTGACTGATGTTGAGACGACTGGGTCGTGTAGCCTTCGGTGAGATACACCCTGGTCTCACCGGTCCATCTGAAAAAGAACATGCTGGTAACCTTTCCTCACAGACGAGGATAAACGAACCGTTGGTGTTGTCCGACTTAATATCGCAGACAATCTAGGCTTTGTGTTTCTCGAACATTCGTGAATGCTCCCTCCTATCTAATATTCACATCGTGAAATATCCCCATTTGGTTGCAAAGAAGAGCTGGTAAGTCGATGAAGTTTATTTTCGACACATCGACCCTCGGCACACCATATTGGAAGGTAAATTGAGTCGAGATTTGCACTGCCCTCACGTCAAACCACCACGTATAGTCAGTCAGAGAGGATCCGCAGTATTCGTGGATATGACTTACCCTCTGGTAAGAGATATTCACATAAGGTAGCAGAATAGTTTGCTTAGCTGACAGTCTGTAACCATAAAGTCAGCTTGTATAACGGTGTGAATTATGATGACTTTTTAAGATAAGACAACGCCGTTGTGTTGATGTTGCGCTGGCCTAAACCAATCAAGCTTCCTTTGTTCATATTACTTCCAGATTATTGAAAATAGGGACAGCTATCTCATATTGTCACCACTTCATCCGGATTATGCATGTTTTAATGCACATACGATGAACTGGCCGCTTGTGTTTAACCGAACTTCGATCATCCACCGTCGCTGCGATTTGTACCGTACCTTGTGAACACTCCTCCCACACATTCTCGTCAAAATAAAATGAACATTTTCCTTCGTTTGACTTTTTTTCTGTTTTACTGACAGTGCTTGTTACTGTTATGGTAACTGTATTTACCACGGAGTTGAGCTTTAGAGTGACGAAAAACAGGTCTACTCCGATAAGAAAAACAGGCGTAGTCACGGAAAAGGAGACTGCGTTAAGAAAGTCACCTCACGACCGTGGAGCCGTCCTTGGAACAAGTTTTCATATCACTCTCAGCTAGTTTAACTTATACGCAACCTCAGCAGTACAGTGGCTGGTTATCTGACTAATAAGTGACAGGTTGTGTTCAATCGACTACCCGATTAGCCTATGTTAGTTATTGGGTACACCAAAAGGTTTGGTGTTTCCGGGTTTACTCCAAATTATTTAAAAGCCTTCAAAATATGAATAACTCTCATCAGTGCCAATTCTATCAGTGCTCTCAAAAGGGTTTGGAAGAAGACCCTATAATAAAGATCAAGTGAAACGTTACCCTCCTTTGCACTGATACTTCATAAAATCTTAAGACTCGGATTTATGATGTAAGAAACGTAAGTTACAGTAGTAATAGCAGTAGCCTGGCACTTGTAACACTAGTACTAATAGAAACAGCACATCCAGTGCAGTTTCTTCCAGCTCTTATTCGGCTGGAGGGTGCCATCCCGTATTTTGCATGACTTCTCCATTCCACTGTGTTCAGTTCACAGTGTGCAATCATGTTTATTGTTGCTCCGTGGTCCATAGATGTAACCGTGCAACGAAGTACTCATTGATTTTGGTGAGTAGCACAAGTACTCCATCATATTTTCCGTGTTCTTGGGTCACTTCCAATTCTTCCTCTACTATGGGGTTCCCTCCCGAATCCCCGTTCGTGGGGTAGTTATCAAGCCGAAAACTCTTCCAGTGACGTGCATTGTCCAACCAACAGTAGGCATGGAGCAGAACTTCGTATCAAACGGCATCCATAATCGTTTACCGCACTCGGTGCACTCCAGACTGTTGAGCCATTGTGGGAGATCACTACGAAATAGTGCTATATCACTTCATTTCCAACTGGAACCTCCCATTTTGCTGTTTCACTATCATCCAGAATACGGCAAGGAATAGTCTTCAGATGGATGGCTCCAGATTTGACTTCTTCACCGGGCAAATACTCGGGCAGATAAATAAATGCTCACTCAACCTCTGGGCGAAAGCCATATTGGCCCAGTATGAATTTTCTTACAGTCTATAGTTTCAGCTGCAATTGTCGCCAGCTTTTCTAGATAGCCTAAACTACTGTGTAGCAAAGTTTGGGATGTGGTTCATGAATTCGAGGTCTGAAAGGCTGCTGCAGGATTGCGCTGGCTCTGAACCAAAGCTTGTGTTGGCAAGGGAAATCCCCGCTGAAGTACTTAAGTTTTGTTACGTGGGCAGTTACGTCTTGCCAGGTGGCCAGATATCGGGTGAATTTTCATCGAGTATAAAAAAGGCGCGTTTGACTTTTACCAACGTCAGCCATCGGTGGCGCTAGTGGGGGACCCGACTGCCTGACAACAGTCGAGTGGCAGGTCAGTTTTTATATGGCCGAAAGGGGATAAGATAAACGAAGACTGTTGTAGTTTGCGCAAAGATGTCCCAGTGGTTTTCCTCGAATATAGTGAGAACACCGTATGAGCAATGTCGAGGTTAGGCGTAGAGTGCTGAGAACCAGCGGCCAGTCACTGGAACAAATACTGAATCTAAACAGGTTAAATTGGCTAGGACATATGTTGCGCACGCTCGTCGGTAGACTTCGTCGTCGTACGCTGTTCTCCGTGACAGGTAGTGATTGATCGTTAGGTCGAAGTGGTCAGTCTATGATATAACTGAAAGGCATGAAAACCTCAACTAGTGGACTTAGTTAAGTAGAGCTTGTTCGAATTCATGAGATCTCCCAACCAGATGCTTGGAAATATTATGTCATATGGCTAGAGGTTGCTGTCAGTGGCGCAGTTGCAATAGGTCACTTTCGTCTCCTTCTTCTTCTTCTTCTTCTTCTTCATGACTTTCGCTTGTTACTTTGTTTTCCGCTCTGTTCCACCTTATTGTCCCGTTCATTCTGCCCCAAAATGGATGATGTTGCGAAGCAACAGCCAAAACGAAACCAAGGAGGCAGGAGGTCATTGGTTGAACAAACTGACCAGATGACAACTGTAACAAACGAAATTTCATTGTTCCCCCCATAGTCTTGTTGATGAGTAGCATACTCCCAGGGAAAATATTCCATGCTTTCACCACGTGTCTGGTCTCATATCCCAGCATCTACTGCTCCACTACATATAAACTGAATCTTCACCTTTGATATTCCCTGAGCAGTTTCTCTGATAGTTGTTACGTCTTCTTCAGAGACGGCAGTTACTGTAGACACGTAGACAATGACCAGCTTACCAGCTATGTACGCGAGCTCGAAAACATCCATCCGACACGGCTGAGGCGGAGCATCCTTCACAGAATATCCTGCACACTAATCACAGACCGGTCAAGGAATAGTTCGGCTCACCGTGCTCTACCAGCCGTTAGAAATGCACAGTCCAAGTGTTTAAAACCGTCCCACTAGCTCTCGGAAGAACCCAGCTCTGTCTATGAATCATCTCAGTTCATTGGCACAAAAAAGAATGTGTAGGTTGCTCTCACATTCGCCCACTCTTTGCACACAAAGCATTGGTCCGGCTGGTGTGGGTGACTACGCCTTGAGGCTTAGAGAACACCGACAAAACTCATCTCTCATCTATCTATCCACTCTAGGGATCGGCTGTCTTGTCACTCGAGGTTCCGTTGTCTCAAGCCTTCAGCTTGGTACCGCACCAGAGCTGACTGCCGACGCGACTTGGGTGTCCACCAAAGATGGTTAACACATTCCCTCACACCAAGAGTGAATGGAGGGCGACGACATGCACCAATGGGTCCGTATCAACCCCAGGTGGGGCGCCTTGAATTGCCGCACCTCCTCCTGACGGTCGGTCTGGGCGTCAAGTCTTATAATCAGGGCGACCCTCGCAGCCGCTCGCTTTATCCCTCCTGTGTCCCTTGGGGCCGCATCTAGCACGGAGCGCGCTCTACTCTTGGGAAGCGCTCGAAAGGTCACCAGCTTACCCCTGTCTGACAGAATCCCTGCCATCTCCGTCACGTTCTCCGAGCACTCCAAGAATCTCCGTACGTCCCCGTGCCCGAAAGACTCTGACCATGGAAATTCCATCTTGTTCGCGGCATCAGATGTTATAGACCTATCCAAATCTTATTCGGTCGGAGGAAGCCATCACGTAGCCTGCATGCTCTGTTTCATCCCACTGCGCTCAGTTCATATGACACGATCACAAAACTGCGCGGGTAGATAGGGTATCTACTCGAAACTGCTAGTGCGGACATCGACAGAATCAATCAATTGTTACAATAAAGCTCATTTGCATGTTGTTCTTCAGTCTGAGGATGCAAGCACGAGGTTTGCTCGCCCTCCTTTACCTTATTGCATTCGGTCCGTCTCATGCAGTCGCGTTCGTCGTCAATCCACTATGGTCTGTGATTGTGTTTCTTGCAATCTACTACTCACCTACTCAGTATGTAGTACGCACACTCTCCTACACTACTACTAAGATGCCACTACTACTACTACTGCTACTCATATTACCACTACTGCTCCTACAGCTACCACGGCTATATCTATAGTTTTTCAACTATGTTAGCTAGTGAGGAAATGAGTGCTTGTTTTTCACATTGTGAATGAGCTGAATTGAAGTGTAAATACTTGCTTGAATGTGTGGGTTCTTTGTAAACACTGGCGTTGAACTTTCGTTATTCGCTCACTTCCAGACGACAGTCTAGGTAACTGATGACTCCATTGGTATTTTCTGTCTCCCTTGTAAAACTAATAGAACTGAATTGTTGGTTGAGATAGCGAAGGGAGCTTTTTTCGTTGTGATTTGATAACCGCAAAGGTATCGTCAACATATCGTACGTAGAGACTTGGGGGGGGTGAATAAAAGTCTTTAGTGCTTTAGACTCAATAGAAAGCAGGAAAAGGTCCGCTGCGATAGGGTATATGGAAGATCCCATAGTAACACCATTAGTTTGTCCGTAGGAATCGAGTTTGAAAGTGAAGAATGTTGATGTGAGACAAAGTTCTACACCGGAGATGATTTCTGATGGGGTTATTGTAGTTCGCTCTCTTGAGGAGCCATTGGAAATCGGTAAAGAATGTGTGCAATTTAAACTGTCTTTAATAGGTAGCATTGTATATAAGAAAATCACGTCGAAAACCACAGCAGTTTCATCGCTTTTCAATTCGAAGTTTTCCAAGGCACGGACAAATTCAAAAGTGTCGTTGATGTGACTTACCACTATCTTCAAATTGGTTTCAATAGGATACTGAGATGTTTTGTTAACTTGTTAGTAGCACAAGGTGTGTAATCAACAACCGGGCGAATGGGTACATCCGGTATGTGAATCTTTGGCAGGCCGTAGAATCTCCCAGGTTAGTTCGTTTTTGGTGCCAATGAAAACCACTAGGATTTTCACAGTTTCTCCTTCAAGCCGGATAGGTACTTTCACGTCTGGGCTTTTGCTTTGTTGAGGGTTGCATTCGCTCTTTTTCCTTCTATTCTTTTTACTTGCTTTATTTTGTTTCTTATGTGAAGTACTTCAGTAAAGTAGTTGTGGCCAATTAGAGGCTGTCAAAGAGGAGGTGACCGGTGGAGGAATCAGGGTTCGAGCCCCGAAACAGAAGGGTTAGAAACCCACCATGATGAACAATAAACCACCGCCGGTCAGTGTTACCAGTATTAGCAGAGACAGAAGTGGTAGTAGTAGTATTATAAGAAGTAGTAGTAGTACTAGTAGTAGCATTGTTATTATTAGACGTAGAAGTAATAGAAGTGGCAGTATTAATATGATATATGCATACCACTCACCGATCAGGTAAGTATTTGAGTGCTCAGAACACTACCAATAACAAATGTACATTGACAGTGAATAAGACTACTTCAGACGGGTGGAAAGTAATAGGCTAAGTAAAGGAACCAAATAGAAATGAAGTAATGTTACATTATTTCGTGATAATCTCCCACAGCCGTCGAACAGATTGGGGTGTACCGAATGGGGTTAATGATCGCGGAAATCGATTCAAGACAAAGTTTGATTCGATGCCTATTACTCACCAAAAGAAGTACAAAACTGGAGGAGTTGTTGGCTTGGTGACCACTACACCACAAACTGGCATATAAACCATGCGATTGCATCCTCCGATCAGATCACAGCCATCGTCAAGTGGACTGGACAGCTGTTCTGCAGACAAGCCTCCTTAGTATTTGATTGATTTTGGCGACTTCAGAACGAGCGATTTCCATAGAACAACCTGTTCACCCGGCACGTATCTTGGAGTATAACTATTGGAGCCCCGACCGTGTTGGATCTTTCTTGGCCAGAGCCATTCGATGAAGATGACGGACTGAATACAATAAGGAGAAAGAAGGCATGTGAACCACATGACTCCATCCTCGGATTAGATTGTGACTGTCTTAAAGTGGACGGGATAGCTATTAAGCAAACAAACATTGTTGTTATACTTGATCGATTTTGGTGATGTTCTAACTAGTGATTCCCCTTCACTAAGCACGTCCTGTAGATCTTTTCAGACGTAGCAGTAGTAATGTTGTAGCAGTATTATTAGTAGTGACAGTGCAGTTTTTGGTAGTAAAGACAAAGGCGTTATTAGTGGTAGTTGCATAGTTTTAGTAGTGACGAGAGTAGTATTATTGGTAGCAATAATAGCACTATTAGTATTAGAAATGTTTATGATACTATTAGTACTAGCAGTAGCAGTAGTGGTCGTCGTCGTCGTAGTCGTAGTAATACTAGTAGTGGTGGTGGTAGTAGCCGTAGTAGTAGTTATATCAGTGTAAAAAGTTGTAACAGTACAATTGGTATTAGTAAGCTTACGTTAATAGTAGTAGCAGCAGTAGCTGTGGCATTGCTAGTAGTAGAAGTAGTAGTAGTAGTAGTAGTAGTAGTGGTAGTAGTGGTAGTGAAATATGATTTTCTGAAAAGAATAATGAGGTGCACACATCACGGCATGATTGCGATGTACTCTGGTATTATATGACTGCTGTGCACTGGATGCATTCGTGAGGATGAGCAAAAGGCGGTCAGTCATTCGATGATAAAGCGTGCTATGGCAGTCTATTTTGTGTTACACTGGCAATCTTATTTTAGCACAAAATGCAAGGTTGCCACCATAATGCTGATGTAGGTAAGTGGTCATTTAACTGATCATTTACCAGTTACGGTGTGTAAATCTTTGCTGACAGGATTGGGCATTATGTTGCTTAAATCTACAGGAATTCATGACTTGCTACTCATCAACGGAGAAGGATAACAGAGACGCAAATTTCAAGACCTTCTGTTACTGCCACTTTTCAATCGATCCATTTAAGTATGATCCCGTGACGCACGCGGCCTGTCACATGTGACTTTGAAATCGGTGTGTGGTACTGCGTAATGTTGTGTGCTTCTCGGCTAAGTGATACGTGTCTCTGTCTTCATTCAAATTCGACACTTTTACTCAAACTAAGTTTTATTATGCAAATAATTATCTACATGATGTCTGACTGGGTTTTCGTTTCACATCCTTTTCGAGGTTGACTTTTACAATCATCTTTGTATCCAATGTAAAAAACGTGATATTATGAACTCTATTTTTAATTCAAAAGGGTCAATTTAAGAGGTATTCCTGTTAGAACCGCAGAAGAATGAATCTGGTTAGTACTGCGTCCAATCTAATCGATAGTATTATGTTCCACTGCTTACCCAACGCTCGCGAACGGTACTCGCTTTAGGATTAAGCTGGGTTTAGCCCTGGTTTAGAACGTAGGCAGACCTTCCGCAGGCCCATCATCTGTTTTTTCCTGATCTATAGACGGACTTCAACTAGGTCAATCGCACAGTTCTCTGGCGCTGTCTCTTGTTGAAAGGGTGTGCCGTAGAAATTCAACTTCACCAAGAAGTCCTCATACACGAATAACTAAAATGGAGTTCGGGACTAGAGTGATCCTTTACCCCAGTTTATAGCATAACTGGTGCACGTTACGGTTGTCCCCCTTCTCCTTACTCCTAGTTTTATGATTATTATTGTCACAAAGAAGCCCTTTCTGTCCATTGAGGTTTGCGGTATTGAAGTTTTTCTACCCTGAAAATTGTCAGACTTTGAATACGCAGACACCACAGTTCTTCAAAGTGAAAATCCAGGTAAGTTGCAAACCCTTCTGGACTGTTTGAGCAATTGCGTAGCGATCATCAGTATGTGTTTTGAACCTTCAAAGTTCAATATACTGTTGCAAGACTGGCTTGGACCAGCATCGAACCTTTTGGTATTTTGGGAATGACAGACCAAGTAGATAAGTTTTACTACCTAGACAACTGCTTTTCACACAAAGGTTGAGTATCGAATAAAGTGTCGGAGCTTAAAGAGGGCTCGTTTAGCCTCCGTCAACTCCACTCATCTGTGACTGCACGAATAAAAAGAATTCCTTACTGATTCGGTCGTCACGCGGGATAATCAGGACCTCGCTGCCCATTGAATCGAGTGGGGTGGGTAGTGATTAGTGGGCTACTGCTCAGAGTTCCCTCTCTTTTATTCAACCTTTGTCTTCTGTATCCAACCAATTCTCTTTGCCCCCTCTATCAACCCATATTGCTCCCACTGATAACACGGTCGATACTCACAACGACTCATTGTCAAATAGTGTCGGGAATAATCCTCTGTCGTGTAACTCACATTTTCTCAAGCCTCGTCAGCCTCTGAATCTCGGCTCCTTCAACGTGCGCATACTCGTGCAGGCCGGTCAGCAGGCGTGCCTAACCCTCACATTAGATTCTCCGAAGATTGATGTCTGCTGCCTAAGTGAAACGCACACCCAGGTTTCGAGCAGTGTGATTCAACTAACTGCTCCTGGTATCTCATCGAGGCATTTCCTGCTCACCTCAGGAGATGAAGCAGCCAGAGCTGTGGGTCAACGTGGTGTAGGAATTGTCTTGACTGACAAGGCTGAGGCTGCCCTTTTAGACTGGATTCCTGCTAACGGTCGTTTATGTGCTATGAGACTCCAAGGGTCAGTCGGCGTTCGAAAGGATAGTTGTGTTAAGCGCAATTTGTTTGTGATCTCAGCGTACGCCCCAACAGACTGCAGCTCCGACATGCTGAAAGATGAGTTCTACTATGAACTCGCCACCCTCTTTCGTAGCAGTAAAGGTTCTGACATTGTAGTGCTAGCTAATGACTTCAATACACAAATTGGCAAACTCACTGTCAGAAGCTTGTTTAGGTGGGCGCTGTGCTTTACCCGCTGAGCGTACAGATAACGGGGATAGGCTTCTCCAGTTTTGTGCAGACAATCGATTGTTCTCGTCTGGCACCAATTTCCGACACAGTTCGCGTCGCGCAGCGACATTGCGCGCTAGCTCTACAGGTACTTTGACTCAGGTTGATCATCTCGCCGTAAGCTACGGGTGGCACAGTTCTGTTCAGAACTGAAGATCATACTGGTCCACATACGTAGAGTCAGGCCATGCATTAGTTTTAATGCGATTATCTCTCCAGCTTCATGGTCATCGTCGCAAACCGCAAACCCGATTAGCCGTGCAACGTTTGTGTGATCCAAAAGTACGCACCCGTTATGTGCAGAAGTTAACACATGAGCTAAGATCTACGACGAATAGTAATGTAGATGAGCATTAAGCCCATACCAAACAGGCGATGCATGTGGCAGCAGGTTTTACATTTGGTTCTAGATCCGACGTCCATAAAGACACTGGATCTCGCAAGAGTTGTTGAGTATAATGGAGCAAAAGACTTACCTCTCAAACTGTAGGGAGATGAATAGATACGAAGGTATATACAAAAACAAGTTACGAAAAGCCTTAAGAATGATCGCGAAAATTGGTTGGTCAATGTAGCCGAAAAAGAGCAACGAGCAGCTGCTTCGGGTAACAGTCGAAGACTGTTCAAACTTATTCTTGACGCCGGTGCATGGCACACCCATGTTAGTGAAACTATTTGCGATAGAAATGGAGAACCCATCCATAGCAAACAGCAAAGGCTAGACCGTTGGGCCGAATACTTCAAGGAGCAGTTTAGCTGGCTGTATGCGAATGTAGTTACTCCTGTGGCAACAATTACGACTCCTTGGGTAGTATCACTTGAGCCCCATCGGAAATGGAAGTGGAAGCATGTATACGATTACTAAAGCATGGGAAAGTGGAAGGTCCCGACGGACTTCCCGCAGTTCTTTTCAAACAGGGTAGAAATCCTTTGATAAAATCACTTACCGCTTTGCTCCGTGACATTTGGAACGAGGAGCGTATTCCGGTAATATGGAGTGAGTCGTTGATTGTTCCCATCTTCAAGAAGGGAATACTCAATGACTGTAGTAACCATCGTGAGATTAGCTTAATTCCGATAGCCACTAAGGTATTGGCCTCAATATTGCTGCACCGTCTTACACCGGCTCGCGAGAGACACACCCGTGAACAGCAGGCTGATTCCGCCCAGGTCGAGAATGCATCGACCAGATTTTTACTCTTCGCCGACTACTTCAAACGCGTCACACACACACAGCCGACCGACAGTAATGGCTTTCTTAGACTTGAAAGGCACCTTCGATTCAGTTGGTTGAAGAGCACTTTTCAGCGCTCGGAGAACGTTCTGTCACAGCGTATCCAGCTTAGTAGACTTCGTTAGTTGGGGCACGTGTTACGTATGGCCAACACGTCTACCATACCGTGCCCTGTTTTATGATCCTCCTAGGAGGTGGAAGAAACCACGTGGAGGTCAACAGATGACGTGGCAACGGAGAATGAGAAAATGTACAACGAACCTAAGAAAAGTAGGTGTCCCACATTTTCGTGGTTATGGTCCAAAAGATCCGTCTACCAGTTGGCTGGAGACGCTGAAGGATATGTCAGTAAACCGTGAACAGTGGCGATTGTGTTGTCACTTTCTGTTGGATCAGAATGATTGATCAATGTGCGTTTGTACAGTTAGACTGTGTATTCCGAGTATTGGCTATTAGGGCGTTGTTTCTTTTTCCCACCCTGTAGGTCCACTCCCTGTCCGTCTTGTATATTCATACTTTCTAATTCAACGTGCAACATGGTGAGAAGGGCAGTGATCAGTGGGGCTTGCCCTACTGTTTAATGCAGTACGGTGATGATGATGGTTCATCTGTGACGTAGATATGGCATCGGTTTATCTATCAGGGGTTGAGCGTAGACTGTAGCAGTAGGGCCATTTCTTCTTTATGGTTCAGAAACATGGTGACAGCCGTTGGAGAATACGCAAAAATTCTCGGTATTGGAATATCGATGTCCTGCTAGCCTTGCTAGAATCTGCTTGGACCACCGTATCAACCGTGTTGTAGCGAAGCATAGAATCTTGGGTATACAAAATGAACAAATAAATGAGACACTGAAGTTCACCAGGCTAAGGTGTTTAGGACGTGTTACGCATGTCTCTGAAAAGGATTCCTCGGTTCATATAGTTCTCTGAGGGAGTAATGGTTGGAAGATGAGCTAGGCTTGTAACGGAGAAAGGTATGAAAAAGCCTAACGAGTTGACTTGATAATTTAGAGCGTGTTAAGCTTCCTTGGTGAGATCCAAGATGTTAAAAACACTTGAGAATATGGCTCGGTGTCACTATCAGTAAAGTTCTGGTATTCACAAACGTTCATTATTGATTTGATACCACTATTTGTAGTTCTCTTATTATCCTTTCCATACTACTATTTTTTGATTATTTCCGACTGAGGTTAAAGCTCGGAGATAACAACTAGGGACATCGCTTTCAGTGCACTGTTAACGATTGCTTGAACTGAACTGAATTTAAAAGTTTATAAACTGTGAATTAGGTGTTGAAATGTAACTTTTCGATTAGCAAACAGTTACCGAATAGTTTGCATTTCAGTCTTGTACAGCTATTATATTTGTACTAGAGTGAAACCCTCGCAAGACGGATCCATCTCTGCGTAACCCCTTTTTTATTTCAAGATGGGCGGATCACTTGTTCTTTACCCACACACACGACTTTCAATGTTAGGTACAAGTACCAAGGAAGTGCTATCTTGTGACTGAATCAAACTAGAAGGCAACCAGATGTTGAAAACTGTTATGTGTATTTGAACTATAATGCACGATCAGTCAGCAGGCTCCACCGCGTTGGCGCTCTTGACCGAGACCAACGTGGAGTAACTAATTACTGATCATGAATATTAACCCTTAGCGAATCCTTATAGGGAACAAATGCATAAGAAAAGAAAGGTAGCAACATTGGGCACTTGGTCAGAGGTCCTGTAGGGCATGGTTCTATTCTAAACAAACTCATGACTACTTATAGTTAACTCTGAAATTACGACAACTTCCTTTAGCACACTTGGAAAACCTTACTCAAACGTATAGAGTGTTAGGTTTACGAGATGAACGACTTTCGGATGTGGTCCGAGAATTCACACGCAAATCTAATGATGATGCTTCTTTAGTAATCAGAAATCCAGAGTCGTGAGCCACGTTGACTTTACTGGGGACCTGTAGAGCAAAAAGGACGGAGCGAGAAACGATCATGAAGTACTCACAAGAACATATGCTGTACTGGCGGCCAAACCTGGAACAACTTGATTTGGAGTGATAAGACAAATTTGAGTGGTAATAGAACTGATGATTGCCAAAAATGAAGGTAGTTTCGATACAAATGCTTTCAAACGATTCATCGTGAATCCCAGGAGGAAATCGGTAAATGTACTGCGCTAGCATTGGTTTCAATGATGAGCGGAAGGTTGTTTTTGTTTGGCGAATAGTTCCAAAAATATTCGAATATCGCACTGGTTAAATTGCTCACACCATTGATTAGGCTAACTCGTAGAAAATCAAATACAACTTAGCCGAACTGCATCGACCCGTGCAGAATCGTCGGAGTTAACTTGGGTTTATCAACCAAAGTGTATTGACCGTGGTCAAAAGATCATCATCACGACCGGGAACTTCGAGATTCAGAGTTTGAACCTTTCCAGCCCCGAGTAACGTCCCCGATGGGTAGCCAGTATTTGCCCTTTCTTTCTCGAAATATTTTACCATTCTGGTGTGCTAAAAATAGGTAGGAGAATTAATATCACCGTTTTTATTGTTATTACTGATACCAATAGTACAGTCATCATTAAATGATATTCTACGATTCGAACAAGAGGTTTCATAGCTTTCTCTCAAGCCATTACACAGTTCAGTCAGGTCAAAACAGATGGAAACTTTGACCAGATCGAAAGCATGCTACAGAAATAACGTGTAACAGGCAAAATAGCCTCAAACATACATACGATTTTTGTAGAATACTGATTCGATGCGAGTGAACTCATGAAACGACAGAAACTACCGACTTATGTTTCCATCATACCTGTCTCGTTGATAACCTCCGAGTTGTTCGGAAAGCTCCGCTTACAGGAAGACTGTCGAACAAAAAATAAGAGAAGAATTGGGCGCTAGTGAACATCGCGTCGAGTGAAGCAGAATCCTAAATTTCACCAATAACAGTTGGAAAATGATGGGTGCAGGACTCAATCCTCCTTCGTCATGTGCTTAAAGGTGTACCCTTAAAGGTAGATGTATGTGTTTGGTCGATTATCAAACTTTCGGAAACCACCCCCAAACTGAAGTCCACCTAGCAACACATGACTGAATGGTTTTTCACTTGCTTGACTACAACGCAGCTGATTTAATGCCCCTCTAAGCACTGGAATCGGAAAAGGTCAGTCGGCTGACAGAGAAATCACGTGTTTGATCAGTTCAGACCTGTGAGGCAAGCGCTTTTCAGATATTCACGAATAACTGATGCGTACGAGGTATGGATGTGACGGTGTGATAATAATTGACACAGGATATGTACAGGCTTTGTGCAACGGACCACAATGGAACGTTTGCACATATCGATCTCGAACTAATCACATTACAAAAAACCTTCATCGTTCTGTTTAATTTCCATAAGAGAGCGAAAATATTTGTGCTTCAGCACCTTTTTCGGAGGTAGTTCACCGTCAGACTAAGTAGCTAATCGGTTAGAGCTTTTAACAATGTATACATATCTGAGCCCTTGGATTAATGTGGATTACTTACCACGAGTGGCATTTCCAATTGTGAACCATGTCGCATGAAAAACACATTCAGTTGACTGATAAGGACGTGAAGGATATAACGGATTTTGGAAAAAAACTATCGTCTGTTTAAATCATACATCCTCTAAGCCTGACATGACTGTTTCCAAGCAAGCCTTTTTCACATTCATTCAGTAGAATTCCTGCAGGCCAATGATCTGATTTTAATATTTTTTTATCTACTTCCATGTCCCTCGTCGTACGGTTTACTCAGTACTTAGTCTAAACCTGCAATTGCACATCGATGGTATTGGTTGTCAGAGGGGCAATTTGCCTAGTGTCTTATTAGCATGCATACAATGGTTTAAAATATCGTTTTCAAAAGACGTCATGAATTACTAAGCCATTTATTAACCAAGTAGGGTAACCTGACGAACCTGTAGCCATCTGAGTGTACCTGAACAACTTCTCAGAAATCGTAGGTGAGGTGAGTGTAAAAATGCATTAAGACGAAGCTTCTGAATTTAAGCCAAGTTTATCAGTACTCCGATGACATTAAATCGTAAAAGAACGGTCTAGATGTTGAGAGACCAACCAAAACGTTGTATCAACCGGATCCTAGATGTGTACTAACAATGAATTTCCGACAATCATCGGCTTTATTGCCAGCAGAGCAGTAGTGTCATTGCGCCAAACCACTAAGCTAATGCCTGGTTTGCCGCCGATATGATACGTATTCTTGTGCATCTCACTTGATAGTTTGGGCTCTGTATTCTTTTTTCTTCACCTCTCCAATACTGTTTTCATGAACCTTGCGTCCTGGTTACCAGCGGAGCTGTGGCGGCTTGATAGAGATGCGAGACGAAAACTAAGTATGCTAGCAAAATTCTAGTGTACAGAAACACGTGTAACGGAAATAGAAAAAGGGTGACTCACATTACGACCACAATGTTTAGCGAGTTAACATCAAATCGGCCACACAGTATTGCTCCTCAAGTTTAGTTCGACGTAGCTTCCGGTCAGGTTGTACGCCGTCTGAATGGATCCTAATAACTCCACAGTTGGCTGCCGAGCAATGGAAGACGCACTAAAATGCCTTCGCGATTGTATGAATTCAGTCTTTATTGCCGCAGGACACAGAAAGCCCACAAGCAATGCAAAGAGAAAGATCCGCTGTAACCACTTGCGGGTGCGTTGAAAATGTGCATTTATTAATTCGATAAAACAATAAAACGTGTACGATACAGTGAAAAGAAAATGACAGGATATGTGAGATGTATAAGGTGCCACACAGTGTTGGTGATCTTGTAATCCCAGTCAGCTGCCACATCCGTAAATATTCTCGTTAGCTGAGTACGCTAAAAATGTATGTTCGGAGCTATATTCCCATTGGACGTCACCTGAAACTGTCGGAGGAATAAGACTACAGTGTTTTTTTGCTATCAGAAGTCACCTGTTGTACGCTTTTGCGAACACGTGGGAACACAACAAGTAAGACTGAATTACCACTGGTGTCATGTTCCATACGGCTGAGTTGCACTGTAATGGAGCCATATAGTGGTATATTCAGTAATTTTCTACCAGTTACCGAACTGGACCGTGAGGTAAGCAACGGGAAAAGTGATCCCACTTTATTTTATCCATGCGGTCTATCAAGTTAAAGTATATATGATGCATTATTTTGCCCATAAACTAAATTTGCGTGGCATCAAGCACAAGTAGTTACAGCTTCATGCTAATACTATTACCTGTGGGTTCGTGAAAATACCTGTATTTCGGTATTTTTAAAAGTTGCATATGAAGAAAATATCGTACAAACTGAGAGTTTTTATTGTTTATTCTCTACGAATATCATTATTTCATCATATCTAGCAAAAGGAACATTAGATAACAGCTCCTGAAGGCAGAATGAACTTGGTTTTGAAGGAGGAGATAAAATTGTCGATCAGTCCCCCAATCCCTTGCATGGATGACTCAGCAGTGGGATTGTTAAGAACACGTATCATTGCAGTTGTTCAGCATTGCTTGTCACTCCACTGCTCTGTGTCATTCTGTACTCTATTCCGCTTCGATTGTCAGCAATATGTGGCTGGCAATGACCGCATCCGGTTGATGAGGATGGGATTGTAAGCGGTTTTGATTGCACGACTAGACGATTGCCAGTCCGGGTTTGTTAGTTGCTGCTGCTACGGCGAGGAGGAGAAGGCAAAGGGATTGGCGCCAGCAACAGGTTGATTCAGACTTGTGGTATGGTCGTCGGAATTGGAAAAAATACTTGGAATCGATAGCAAACGGTTCTGAAACCAATCAGCTGGTGAACTATGTAGATGAATGGGACATCCATTTCAGCGTTTCAGGGTGGAGAGAACCGGAAAAATGAAAACCTTTCATTTCTTTTTGGCCAGATTAAACAAAATAATGCTCCAAATTAAGCTCAATGGTGACTGAGGCTCTTATTCTGCTTGGCAGATGATTATACGGCGTCCCTGTCTCCTACATCCTGTACGACAAAAATCGGGTCACTGAAGTGGCAGTGGGCTGGACATCTGACTTTTGAAAGGAAGCTTTATTTCAGGCTGCTAACTTTTCTTTGAACTATCTCTTGACAATCTTCGAATGTGCATAGTACCAGTCGTTCTTGTGTGCCTACCACAGGACAGATTTCGAAAAGGATTCTAAATGGTGTGTCATATATCTCATAGCTTTTCTCGGTACTTCGAGTGAGTCCGCTGGTTTATCTATTTCGAACTATCTACATGTTTGCTTTCTATTTGTATCACTACTAATGATATACGCGTGGAGCCATTCTACACGCAAAAACTAACCAGCTCTTTCTATGTCTAATTCTTGTCACTTTTGTACCACTCCCTGATGGTATTCTTCCTTTCGTTAACAGTAAATTTATTCGAATTCCGAAAAATGAACTCTTACAGTTTCACCCGGGTTTTTGTGTGACCCACTATTAATCACAATTGGACCAAGTTCAGACAAACCAAAATTAACTTGTCAATCCTGGCTTTAGTATCGTTCTATGTGATGCTATTTGTAGTAAATTACACTCTTGACCAAAAGCCTACTCATACAACCATGGCTTATCACAAACAGAAAAAATAGTAGATTCGTTTTCGTCACTGCAACCTTCTCAAAATCCAGTTTGTTCCTCAACAGCTTTTGGGCTAATTCCACCTCCCTAATGTTCTCGAGACGAGCATCACCTATTCGGTTTGTGTTGTCTCATTAAACCTGTTTTCATCTTAATAAAATTTATATGAAGTCATCTGTGCGGGAAACGGGTTGTTACCGCTCAAAGCCAGTGATGGAAGAGGGCCGTAGATGTTCAACAAACCGTTGAGAGCGAGTCCGGATAGCCTTGTGGTTAGGCTTTCGACTCGCAATCGTTTACCCTGGGTTCGAGCCCCAGAGGGGCTCGATGGATGTGCACTGCTGATGATTCCTAACGGGGATGAAACAGCTGTACGGAGCTTCTGTGGTTTTCGGTCATGAGTTGAACGTTACGGCTGCATGATGAATCATATTCAGCAAATCTAATCTCCCTCTGCTCATATACAATTAGTGTTACATTCGCCCGAATTTGCCGGACTTTCAAATAATCCTCCTAACATTCATAACTGTCACTTCCACTGTTATCTGCTCGGAAATCACGCCTCAGCCACAACTGAATTCAATTTTTTGCAGTACATCACTGATCCCAGCCCTTGTTAGAATAAACTACGTAGGATCCATTGGTTTTTCGCTGCCAGAAAACTTTTGCTCTCATTGGCCTTCAGTATTCGGGTATTGCTGGCAGCTCACATTATTGGGTATCATAAGCCGCCGATCAAGTGAGCATAGTATTTAGAGAGCAAACGTATCCTCATCATCAATCCGGGTGACTTCATTAGAGAATGAGTGGTGGTGGGTGTACTCGTCGGTTCATGACACCACCTGCAAGTTCATGCTATTTTGGGTTTTGTTGATATACTGACATCCTGTAAAGTTGACAGGAATTGAGAAGTCAAGCTAGCTAGCTACTGGAGTCAGTCAGCCGATACTGTCTCAAGCTTCCAGAATCAGATAGAAAAAGTGGAGATGAGCCAAAGCCGGACCGCACAGGGTTCTGTTAAGCATATAGACTTCAAACAACCAGTCAGTTGCGAAGATGAAGCTAACCCGGGTTCTTAACCGAGCAACGAGACTGGCAAGCTTTAGACTGTCTAGTGTTGTCTATGTTGAGGTGTGACTGATGAAAGTTACCCTTATGCAAAATAGGTATTCTGAAATGGAGCTAATTGCTCTGGAGGCTGTTCACATACTGTGACTATACAGACTAGAAAATGGAGTCACGACGTAGAACTAGTTTCAGTTAGTTGAAGACCTGAAGCCGGAACTGGGGAAGCTCCGGAAAAGCAGCTATCATTCTGACAGCAAACCCAGCTGCAGGTACCTATTCAGGAAAAGGCACAAACTAAGCTCTAGACCCGCAATTGCATTTTAAAATGAGTTTAGTATTTTCGTGTCTACAAAGAGCTGCTACAAAGTCGTCCTGACTAGTGACGACCAGTTTGCAGCCGAAACACCAATTTCAGCTATAAGTAGCATGCGATGATTTGTGCTGCATTCAGCATGTACATTGAGCTGTCGGTAAGCTGTGATGTAATAGTTCGAATACGAAGTCTGAAGCAATTCGATGCTCCACAGTTTGCCAAATCTTCAATCGTAGAAAGCTGTGTCTGTAGTCACTCCCCTGCCATTTTTCCTGGTTTACTGAAAATTGTCTACGCTCAGTCGAGATCCAAATACCATCAGTCCTGTCTCAGGCGTAGCTTCGGGTGACCTTTTGGACGAACTACCTTGGAGTTATTGTGCCATCAGCTACCCAGTACAAAAGATTTTTTCCTGATCCCTCAATTTCCTCATACCCGGGTTTTTCTCTGTAGATTGCGCACTGTTGCCCGGTATCATTTACACAGCTTTTTATCAGGTTAATGGTGTTGTGATGACATCACATTCATTTCTAGCAATCAGTCGGCACCCCTGTGTAAATCCTTTGTTTGTCGCTTCAAACCAAGCTATCCTTGACTTGGCCGGCAATATGGCACATGCTTTTGTGAGTCCTTCCTGGTTACTTCTCTCACTTTACTCTTTCCCGTGCAGGTTCCTAGTAAAGTCCCCGGGGCTTATGACTCTGGAATTCTGTTAACTAGAGAAGCATCATTCTACTCATGGTTGTAGTCATCAACCATTTCCGTATGCTATTCGCCTAGCTCGCCTAAAGCGCTAAATTGTGTAGAAACTATGTAATTTGCCCTCCTGGTCAGAGTTTTCCGCGCTATAGATTTGCATTATCTAGACTGTGAATTGCAACTAACCAGTGTCTCCAATGTGCTCCCAATATTTTCAACGGATTTCACCAGGTGGCTGAAAATAAGTCAGTTTGATATTAGCTAAATAAATATGCCTTTTTGCTGGTAGATGACAACTTTCAACAATCAGAATTACTACTGCTTTCGGGTCTGGTTATTCTCAATCTCTTATTATTATGGATCTGGATAACGACAACGGGGAACTCTGTTAATGCTACCAACATTAACACCGAGAAATACCTATTGTTCACGAATGTTAATGACATAATGATTCGTGAGATGTGTGGTAACATTAAAGTTATTGACCTCAGACATCCTTTTTTTCCAAAACCATGTAAACTTTGATTTATCACACCGACCCAAGCTATTCTGTCATTCACCGCGAAGAAAACACTTATTTTTGTGAGTCTGCCTGGAATGATGATTGCGATGTCGTATGTTTTACCCTACTGGTCCCCGTAAAAGTTGCCGTGGCTCGTGATTCTCGTCTTCAGCTTCTTCTCGGTTTGGTGGTCGACCGGCGCCTGCAATCGACGTCCACATCGAGGCGTTACTTTTCGGGTTATCCGAGTGGAACGACAGATGCACCAGAGGCACTGTTCTCACGGTTCACCTATCGGCTTACTTGCATCAAAAGATTCGATAGATGGCCCGAAGCTGTTCTAATTTCCATCGTACTCATCAAGGAACTGCAGTTTGAAATCGATACTGGATGCGCAATTACGTTGGGTAGTGAGCAAGTCTGGGTATCTCCTTCCAGACTAAATTCACTGTGTGTGCGTCATGTGATTTTGCCTTTGTTTATAAACATTTCGTTCATTTATTTTGCTATAAAAATAATCACTTCGACTGCAGTATGCACTTTGTAAAGATGCAGCGAAATGATCCAGGATACATCGTGCAATCTATGTTTTTGACTTCTGTTTTTAAATTCACTGTACCCACAAACACCCCCGAATTGTCGACTCACAACATACACAAGAGGACAACGTAGACTGATGGGTTGCTGCCATATCACATTGAGACACGACCTCTTACCGAATATCACCGGCAAGGATGGAGTTAATATCCTTGGCTGCTATTGGTTGAACAGCATTCCTCTCCTAAAAGTGTATCATATAACGACAGGTTCATCAGTGGTGTTGGAAAAGCTCAGTGCTGTATTTAGTAGCTCTGAAGGTGGTATACTGATAGATGTCAAACTAAGGCTTTCAGATTCAGAAGCCACATCACCGCTCGATAAGCCTGTGCCACTCACGCCCTTGCGCCATCTGCATATCAACTAAGCAGGCCCAGTCGAAGGCTACATGCTGTTAACTGTTGGTGGCGCCCACTCCAAATAGAATGAAGCAAAGCCTGTAAAAAACGCTGTGAGAAAAATGACGATAAGAATTTTGCGTTTCATATTTTGTACACACGGTATACCCGATGCAACTGTGTGTGATAACGGGGCAGTATTTACCAGAGTGGAATTCAGCGGAATCACCTTGCAACACTCACCTACGTATCATCCTTTATCCAACTGGTTAGCCAAAAGAACGGTGCAGACGGTTAAACAAGGAATACGGAAGCTAACCGGAAATGTGCACGAGAATAAACCGGTTCCTTTTCGGCTACGGCACAACACCACATTAGACCATGGGTCTGTCACCAGCAGGACTACTAATGGGAAGGAAGCTGCTTACCCACTGAGATCTACTACGTTCAAATGCAGAACAACATGTCCGTCATAAGTTTGCATGTATAAGAGAACGGTACGAAGGAAACACGATAACACGACTGTTCACCGCAAGTGACTCTGCTCGTGTGTATCCTCACCGGGAAAGCCGTATCTGGTAGAAGGGGCACTTTGTCGGACAGACTGGTCAGGAGGTTACTTCAACGTTCAACCATTCATCGTCATGTAGATCATATTCGAATAACGGGCACATATGAAGCCACCATCATGTACGAGCAGTCGGAACATCCGGAATTTGGGGAATCTTCGGATATCATGAGTCCAAGTACAGGGTTCGGAGCAACCCTCGAAATAACACCTTCAGCCGTGGACCAGTCAGCAGGAGACCGGGAAAAGGTTGAGTATTATCAAGCAGGATATTCATACAACTAAGTGGCGAGGAAGTGTTGTTTTTGTTGGTCGGCCGAACATGTAATTGTATTCAGTTGACTGGCTGAACAGAAAGGTCGTTTATGGCTTTGTTATGTCCATTGGTTAACCCAACACGTGTTGCGCTAATCTCCCTTTACCGGTTGATCGTGAAGGTCGTATGTATCTGTCCATTTAAACAGGTTTCGGTCAGCGAGACTTTCAGCATTCTTCCTTCTTTGTGCCTACCGATTACGTGCTGATCGAAGGCCCGGTGGGTTGCTTGTACAAGAATATACTTGCGTTACCGTGCGTTGTGTTTACTTCGGTGGGTATCATTTCAACCACGATGTACTAAAAACAGAATATTTTTTCCTCTGATCGCCAAGAAGAGACCTATTCTTCTTTAAGATCAAGAAAATCTAACTGGCATTTATTATGACACATCCAAAGGCCAATGATAGCCCTTCTTCTATAAGTTATCGACTGATGTGAATTACTCAACTTCCTTCTTATCCCGTTTTTAGGGGAATATCAACTCTGTTTGGAGTGTACCTTGTAATTTTACTGTAACTTCAATGTGATGGCTGCTGGTTGGTGGATGGAAGATATTATTCCAGTGCATCAATTACAGTGATAATATTCATCTGACACGAAGAGATCACATCTTATCCACTCAATGACGTCGTCACCAGCAGAACGAGAGGACCAGTTTGATGATTGTTTTGTTCGATTTAAGCAACCATGCCTGTCCCGAAACACACACAGAGTTGATGCCAAGCGTGTTTCAGCCCGAACAGAACATTTGGCATCGCGATGTTATGCGTTTGCACATACAGCCAACCTAATAATGGTGATTGGCTTGTCATTTTCCGGAGACTCAACCAATTTATTTTCCGTACCCCTGACTGAATGCTTAACAGCTTTATTAACCAGTGTATTCGCGGAAACAGTTCCTTACTATCAAGTCTGCTGATTAAAATAGAAAAAAATAATTTATCCTCAAGTACGTTGCCATATACAAATGCCAGTGATTTCAATCAGAAGGCTGAATCTTGGTTTCTGACAAGTGTTTCCTTGATAACTTTTTTGATTTTCCGTCGAGTTTCCTGCACCAATTTTCCCCGTTCCCGCTCGCGTATGTCTCGAGTGTTTCCTTCTTTACTCCGGCGCGTGATAAATCCCTGCGCTGTTTTTGATACTGTCGCGTACCACAACAACAACAAAAACTACTACTACTACTACTAATGCCAATACTCATACTAATACTAGTACTACTGCTATAGTCCAGAAACAGTACCAGGTAGACAGATCGTACATTGAAAACATCTTGTTCGAAAGTCATCAAAACCCACTAAATGAATTACGTATCCTTATATGCATATCAGTGGTCCAGTCTACTTGAAGACAGTCGTAATCCGATCGAAAGATGCAAGCGTCTTGTTCCGTTCAGTCCGTGTGACGTAATCACGTCCTTTATCGCTCCATTACGGTCCGTAATTGTAGTCTGCGCAACCAGCTACTTACATACTCAATAAGCTGTACGCAAACTCCACTACACCACTACTACTACTACTACTACTACTACTACTACTACTACTACTACTACTACGTCCACAGTAGTTTTCTTAATTTAAGAGCCTTACGTCACAGTTTAGGAGCTCTGAGCGATAGTTCAATAGACCTCCATCACAAATGAATGAATTCTACGTAAAACTATAAATTATACCACTAGTTTTGCAAAATAAACACAACTGTTGAGCTCAAAAGTTTTTTGAATATTTGTGTGATTGTGAATTTGTGCCTGTCGTCGGGAGCACATGCAGTTGTTGTGCTGTCGTGGATCGATTATTGGCAAGTTTTTGTCATGAAAGAAACCCATGCATACTGGCAGACTGTCCTTCGAGTACTTTCTTGAGCTTTCCTTTGTTTTATCCAACAAAATATTTACAGGACTTTCAATGCAGTTAAACGCCTCTCCAAAGGGGTCGGAAAGTGGGCTGTACGGAGAAAAAAATTGGAAACAATATCTAAAGGCCAAACGACCTTCAGATGCTCGTCAGTGTATAGAACCCCTATCAAAAATAAATAATACCTCAGGATTGAGCTGTTCAGTCCTCTCCTTAGAAAAGCATGTCTCCAAGAATCTATTGAAAATCTGGTTTTTACTTTTGCGTGGCATTCCTAATGTGGCATTCCGAGGGTCAAAGTGAGTACAATGATATTTACGTTCGCCCCTTTATTTGACGGCAAGATTTTTGTACATTGCTTTCCTTTAACAAGTAGTCCGACTGGTTGACAGCACCAAAAGTTGTACTTGGTTTCGTCAACTTAAAAAAGTGTCAAAGCCTCCTTGCGCGTGTAACCATTCTGCGTACTTGGCATGCTTTGTATTGGCATCAATGCTGTGGCACTCAATAGGTTGGATTGTAACGTTTTTGTGCTGTAGCTAGGCTCATGAAGGAGTTATTCATTAGAAGTCGAGCTCACGATCAACCCGAAACTTTCGGACTCAAATATTGTTTTAATCCGAGGGAAAACTATTGAAGGATTCTAGTCCACGATGTTGGATAATGTAGCCACAATATCATCGGAAAATTTCCTTTTCTTGACGTCTCGTTCTGCAGTGCGTTTGCATGATTTTATGTCTATCCGAGATGTAGTGACATCAGCTTGAAACCATTACTGTTCTTGGCACACTGCACAATGCCTCTGCGATCTTCATTGTTGACAGTATTTCTTCTGCCTGTAGGATCATTGTTCTCTGGGTTCAAATCTATTATTTCTATTTGTTTTGTCACTTCCTCGGTGGGCATCTTCGTTCTGACTTGATCGTTTTACGAATGTCAAAGACAACGATTCTCACTCAATTGTGTTAGATTGAAACTGACCGGATGACCGAGAGCCACCTAAAACTAGTGGTGTGGTGTCTACATAGCATCACTAAATTAGGCCGTTTGTGCATGTCAAGCCCACTTGATCACGTCATACCCCGAGTAGGTGAAAACACGTATCTGTGCATTACGGACATCGAAAAGAAACAATCACTTTTCATAGCAACTGAATGTTAATATACGCGCATGCGGTACCTTTGGCTTTACATTCCTGTTTGGCCTTGATGTGCCATCATGTTGATGTTGGCACGAAAATCCCGTTTGTACCAATTTTAGAACGCAGATCCCTGCTAAAACATCTGCTTAGAAGGTGAGCCAAAATATCCGATATTCCGCTGTTTACACAAGGTGTGGGACAGCCAGTCCAAGAGGTGTTGATGGATGACTCTCAAACTGTAGTGAAGAGCGCAAATTATGACACAATGATCTCAAACTACCGAGAATACTGCACAGCTATCGTTGCTGTCAATACTACGATTATCTTTATAGCTATATCATACCGTTGTGCTTTTTTCGTGAGGAGAGAGGTGATGTTGCGTTTCGTTTAACCAGTCGCGTGCACACAGACACACACAGTGTCGTGGTTAAGCCTACTTAGGCAGAACAGAACAGTAATCTTATAGCCTCAGTCACATGTTACTCGATAAATTCTATTCAGACATGTCACAGCTCATATCGACTTGTTAAGTCTTCCAGATTAGATTCAGGTGGTCACCTCCCCTGTGGGCCTCATCACCAACCTATCGTGGGTGCGGCTACGGAGGAGAGAATGGCGGGCCGCATTACTGTAAGGTAGTCATAAAATTCCAAATGAAGCACTTGAAAGTAATCTTTCCCACCATGTTAGCTAGCAGCGAGGCTCAAAAACTAGCCGCCATGTGGTGATTCAGCAGCTGCCACACGTGATACGGTCAGGTACTCCTTCGTAGCCGCCCACGCGGATGGACCTCGACTAATCAGGGTAGCCACGGATTAGTCCGAAAAAAGCTCAGTGTGATTGGTCATCTTCGAGTCTACCAATTATATTCTCTAATTCAAAATATTTATACAAACCCGTTCTGCAATACAACTAACATGCTATTTCGCAGCCTTAGTCTTCTTGCTACTTTCGTTTGCGTGTTCTGGGTTAGAGCAATTTCAATACGTCCTGTCAGTTCAGTTCATTACGATTATTACACTCTCTTCTGATGAGACGGTAGAAAAACCGCCTAGTCAACTGTAGTTACATGAACGTCAGAGAGTGTGGGCGTGTTCCCAGAGGAGGAATCTTACAAGCCACTCCGGCCCTAACTCATTCCAAGTGATTCGCTAAATGCAGATCAGGTGCCCTCAAACCCTGCGATAAACCTCTGAAAACAAAAAAACCAGTGATCAGCAACAGCATGTCGTAACTATTCGCTCGTAGTCCAACATCGAGACGCACGCATGAGACAAGCGTTCTCGGGCACAACCGACATCGTTTTGTGTCTCTAAATCACTCCCTTGCTGCTTTGTCTGGTTACTAGTCTTAGCATCTGTGCATGTCTCGTCGCACACCCAAATCCAATCCACCTCTGCAGCATCTAGCATACTCGTGTAGACAGATCACACTGCTTGTGACTCAGCTGCTGCTTACATATAATTTTCTGCACACATTTTCTGACCATAAGAATGCCGGTTTATGTAGTGAAAAACCAGCACATTCGATTATTAGCACCAATGTATTTTGATTTCATTTGGGGCAGCTTAGCTAATACAGGATTATTATCTGGGTCACTTTGAGTGCACCCTTCGTTTGGCTGTACTCCAATAATCTGGTCTCCATATCATCGAATTCATTTTTTCACTGTATAATGTTCAAGAACCTACCAAACTCAATTGCTTTTGTTTAGAAAGGGCACAGCTAGTTGTGCACGATAAACAACGACGCCCTTAAACGCACATCCATGTTTTCCGCAATGGATTAATCAACGCAAGTGAGTTGACTGACATTCTGCCCCTATTTACACCCCCACCACTAGGATGTTGTGTGGTCACTGAACTGCAGGAACGTTCGACCTGTGTTCGATCAGACTGCACCATTACAGTTTATTTACAACAGGCGCATTCACTAAAATACACGGTAGAACCCCGCTGTGAGAAAAATGCACGTGGAAGACCAAAATGTCCGTAAGTGCAGAGTGTTTCTTCTGCAGGGATTTTGGAAACTCATCTCAAGGTGACGGTGAACAAATTAATCTCCCATGATACAAAAAGAAAATATAAGAATAAAACTGTTGATTTTTAAGGTGGGGCAGAAGGAAAGTTTGTCTTCTGTGAACTCTGAACGACTTTTGTAAAAAGTGTGCTGCAGTTGCTTAAAGCTGGGCAACAAATTTTTGTCAGCATACACTAAATGCATAAGGTACGTCTTCTGCAAACCGGATTTACCGGTTAAATGTAGCAGAGACCATCTCAGATTCTTCCATTTGGTTGTTGCATTCATCACCACTACTGTTTTCCTGCGTTTACCGCATTGCTAGCCCTTCAGTGAACTATCTGAAAAGGCCCTTAGGTAGCAGAAAGAAATCTCATCTTACTCATAGCGATATGGTCATCAAAGGTTTTATTAGGCGGTAGCAAATCTGTGTGTCCTTCACTCTTGCGAGGATACCGGTGGGGAATCATAAAATGGCCATATTTTCTGAGTGTCTCTTATTGAGCTGTTTCACTGTATACGTAGTTTGAATGCAATAATCATGGTGTAACCGTACACTGAGTGATACAACATTTTGTCCTGTGCCTTTCAGTGAATGAAGTGGTGGGGACTTATCCCATGGCCTCAAAACCTCACAGCATTTATTAGAAGTAACAAGCAATCAAGACCTAAAAAGTGAACGCGAAGAACCGTATTATTTTCAACAGGATGGGCGTGGTAACCACTAGGGCGACAGCAGATCACTGTAACAGCCCGTCAAACGGAGAGAAGACAGAACTCAGTAATGTAAAGATTTATCTGAAAATGTGGCACACCGTTATCAATGTAAAAGTACAGATATAAACACATTACGATCCAGTCCTCTTCAATCGTTGCATTGTCCTTCAAATTAGTAGTTCCTCCAACTTCTTTCGGTTCGCCGTCTGCTTGCGCAAGATTGACACGACCAACTGAAATGAAACGGAAGATCCAATACTGCACTTCACCGTACTCGTATGGCCTTCCGGAAGTTTCTACCACACAGCTCTTCCTTTCAGAAGGCTCCGTCCCCGAAGCCGCAGTAATTCCATTTTTCATTGGTACCTCTAGTTCTAACTGTACTGGCGGCGCTGAGTCTTGGCCTTTGAGAGGTGAAATCCCACTAGTTGGGTTGATTCCCCGAGCTACTCACTCAAAGGGCTTAAGCTTATTGAAATGAACAACGAACGATGGACTACCACTATTCACTGATTTGTTCCGGGTGACACAGGTTGCATCCGATAAACCCCTTTCAAAGCATAAGAGTCTCTTCCAACATCTAGACTATGCAGCAGACGCTCCCCCCCCCTCCCACTGTGGGTACTGACTCACGAAGCCACACAAAATCTCCAGGTTGTAATGGAATGCCGAACGCCTCCATGTCATAATACTCATTTTTACCGCTTCTGTGTTGTCCGGAGATGGACTCGAGCGAGATCTTCACTTCTCCTTATTGTATCTCGAAGCTTGCTCACGTATCCTACCACAGTAGTGTTCCGGTTGTGAACTGCAAGTAATCGCAGATCTGGCGGGAGCCGGATCTCCCTTCCCGTCCAAAGGAGGCTTGGAGTCTGGTTTGTTTATGCCTTCACCGAACCACGATATACCAGCAAGCAGCGTTGTATTTTCGTGTCCCTATCCGTACCATGTTCGACAAAGGCTTTAAGGAGGTTGATAAGTGTCAGATTAGTGCGCTCAACTAATCAATTCCCTTGCGGGTGGTAGGAGGTAGTGCGTGCTTTTTCAATACCAAGAGACCTACAAAGCTCTTGTATGAGACAGCTTTCATAATTCGTATCCTCATCAGAGTGCTGTTGGCCCGGTGCACCCCACCGACAAATCCAGTGCTTAAGGATTGCATCTGCAACAGTTTCGGCATCCCCGGGACTCAGGGGTACCACTTCGCTCCACTTAGTAAAACAGTCGACCAGAACTAGTAAGTATTTGCTTCCGCGCTTTGCAAGTGGCAGCGGTCCGACTTAACCCACACCAAATATTTCACAGGAAAACCCCACCACTTTGAGCTGTAACGGAGCGCGCGGTGTTGTCCTGGGATTCCTAAAACTGCCACAACGTTCACAAGTCTTGCAGAAGTTCATTGCATCTCTGCGCTGGTAAGGCCACGAGAACTGAGTCCATGCCGCATGCTCTGGTTTGTTGGCACCAGCATGGTCCAGCTCTGTGTGCAACGTTGTGAGAACCCTTTTCACCATGGGATGAGAGACAATGACTTTGGTTGAATAATTGGGGCCAAACTGGAAAACCAAAACATTATCCACAATGCTCAGATGATCCCAGAGACTCCATAGATGCTCGATCCATAAACCGCACCTTGCCATCTCTCACTGATTAGGCTTCTTGGTTCTTGCATTTAGCTTTACATAAATGAAGCCTGTGTCGTCAGATCTAGACTGGACTGAACCCCACTGTTCTCTGGTACCCTCGTATAGATTGATCTGTGCCGCATAGTTGGCAGTGCAGGAAGGGCAATTTCGCGGTTTTGAACTGGCCTCCTCGATAATGTGTCTTCATTATAATGACGACTACCCTCCCGATATTTGATCACCTAATCAAGCTCTTGTAACTACTCCTGCCACCGCGCTGTCTGCCCTTGGGGGTCTTTAAAGTTTTGTAACCACAAAAGGGCTTGGTGGTCCGTGCAAATTCAAAATCGTTGCCCAATTAGGTACTGACTCAACATTTTGGCAAAGGAGACCAAGGCTAGCATTTCTTTTCGTGTTGTGCAACAATTTTCCTCCCGTTTGCAGAGAATCTTGCTTCCGTAGGCGACTACATGCTCTATTCCGTACCATCCAACTTGTGGTAACACTGCTCTAGTGACCCCGTCACTCGCATCCGTGTCCAGAATGAAATCGCCAACTCCTTCATAAAGACATGGCAATGCTAGCACGGGTGCCGAACAGAGAGCCGTAGGCAAGTATGTAAAGGACTGTTCACATAGTTCGTCCCAATTGAAGCTGTCGTCCTTGTGCAAAAGAGCGTTCAATTGTGCCTTTTGTTCTGCAAAACCCTTGATGGAGCGACGTTAATGAGAAGCCAATCCTGAGAAACTCCTCAATTCTGCTACATTGTCAGGGATTGCTCAATTGAGGACTTGTTCAGTTTTATCCGGGTCAGGTTTTATTCCCTGGTCAGAGACGATATGGCCCAGAAAAATCACCTCTTTTGAAAAAAATTTACACTTGAATCGTTTCAGCTTAAGTCCTGCATTTCTGATTCTTCCCAAATCTAGTCCCAGGTTTCCTAATTGTTTCTCCTTCATCCTCCCATGAGTCGGTACATCATCAATGTATACAATGCAATTTAAGAGAGTAAGTCCCTCCAAAATACGGTTTATCAGACGTTGGAAGGTACCAGGTGCGTTAGTTAGCCCAAAAAGCATAGTCTGGAACTCATAAAGCCCAGTTGGAACTTCGAACGCTGACTTCTCACGATCTTCTGCCGCGAGTTCAACTTGGCAAAACCCGGATGCAAGTCTAGGATGCTGAAGTACTGACTACCTCCTAGAGCGTCGAACAAGTCTTCTATGATAGGAAGTGGGAACGACTCCCTCTTGGTGACAGCATTGAGTTTCCTGTAGTCTACACACAAGTGAAGTCTTCCATCCTTCTTATCAACTAATACCACAGGGGAAGACCAAGGGGAATGTGACAGCTGGATAACATCTTTCTCCAGCATTTCCTCGATTATTTGTTTGCACCTCCGCTTGATAATGAATTGGTATCCGTCTAAGACCCATTTTATTGGGCCTTGTGTTCCCCGTGTCATTTCAATGTTTGACTAGATCTGTCCGGCCCAATCTCCAATTTCCCCAATAATAACGTGTCGGAAAAGTTTTCGAAGAGATCCAATAAAGGTTTGTTATTTTTAGCCGCGTCACTGTTAACTAGGAACTCATCAAAATGTGTTACTCGACCTTCTCTTGTCGGTGTCGTTTCACAACTGTGTACACTGATCCTGTCCCGACCAAAGGCCTCACTTTTACTATTTCCCAGATATAACCTCTTCTACGGGATATCAATTACACATCCGAAGTTCACCAAAACGTCTTTTCCGATTATCACATCTCATGGGATCCCTTTCGCTACTATTAGAGGCTGCCTTATGGAAATACCGCCTCATTCGACTTGATCATCTCTCTGATGGTTAACTCCCTACCGTTCACAGTCGTCATAATTATACCACGTCGCTCCTGTATCAACCAGACCAAAAAAAAACAGCTCCGTTAACTTTCAGCCCGACAGATAATTATTCGGAACAAGTGGGACATATCGAAACAACAGGAACTATGGGCACACCTTACTTCTGAGTTCGTGGCCTAGTTCCGTACAAGGATAAGCCGTCCTTGACTGGTTGCGAAGACATTGGTTAGAAAGCTTTGCCGCGGGGACCAGCGTACAATTGACTGACACTTGTCCCTCGGCCCCTGTTGTAAAACGGGCGACGAGTACCAGTGTACTGCCTCGATACCAGCTCCTTCTCTAATTTACAGGGTTGCATGCTGGCTGCTAAGTCTACGGTCGCCACTCACGTAGGCCGATTTGTGTTCGTAATTGACAAAGAACACAGCGCGCACCAAATCCGCTTATTAGTGCATCAGTAAGCACGCACGCAAACGAATAAGCAAACAAATAACTGGATCATCTATACGCGAGCACAAGCAGTACATGCGATCGAGTACGATCGAGCAGGGTCGTTCAGCAGTAACGAATCAACAAGTATGCATGGCTCACTGACAAGGTCTGATTGGTTAAAGCAAGCCGTTCTTAGCACGGGTACAGTCACAGTGATATGAGTACGTGCATGCATGCGTGTGCGTGATTGGTAGTGTCAGTAAACAAGCATGAATCAATAGCCAATCGGATTCCAGTCATCCTGTTATCGATCCAAAGGTCGACGGTGCCACACAATCGACCGCAACATTCATTCCAAACTTGCATTCCTGCGGCTGCCTGTTTCAAACATTCCTCGTCTTTGCCTGTAGTCAACGCTTGTGCCAAGTTCTCAAACTTCCCGCGTGAAAATGTACGTTGCACAGCTGGATTCAAGACCCGGTCGATCAGCTGTTAGAATATACAACGGTTAGGTCCTTCTTTGGCCTCCTCTGGATAGGCTGTTGTGGTGCCCTACCAAAAGACCGCGCGTCCTTATTCGGCAGCTGCTTTCTTCCGTGAAATTCTTGTTGGTACTGGGAAGGACGTCCGGGGGCCCCCAGTAGTCTTCGAATATGTTTAAAAGCGGAATCAAAGTCGCCACTTTTAAAAACGTCAGTTTCATTGACAATATCGTAGGCTTCCCCGACTAACAGACCCATTATGATATCCTCCTGCTGCTCTTCTGTGAACGGTTTGATATATCGCCGAACTTGACTCTCCCACCAGTTGTAATTTCCATTAAGGCAGAACTTCTTTTGTCCACCGGGAGTAGGCACTTAGTGAGTTTTTATCTTGGACTCCGACAACTGGCGAGACAGTTCGAACTCCCCGGGATACTCTTCTGCAGCGAACGGTTTGCCGTGTCTACCAAATTTGCAAATTCAACTTGCTTTCTCGGCATTTTTGGTCTCGGATCGTTGCACCAATTTGTAAAGGTCAGTCAAACGGAGAGAAGACAGAACTCAGCAATGTAAAGATTTATCTGAAAATGTGGCACACCGTTATCAATGTAAAAGTACAGACATAAACACATTACGATCCAGTCCTCTTCAATCGTTGCATTGTCCTTCAAATTAGTAGTTCCTCCAACTTCTTTCGGTTCGCCGTCTGCTTGCGCAAGATTGACACGACCAATTGAAATGAAACGGAAGATCCAATACTGCACTTCACCGTACTCGGATGGCCTTCCGGAAGTTTCTACTACACTACAGAGTACCCCCAAGGTGACAGAGAGTGGCAAGGTTCTTGCCTCAGAGATGGAAATCAGTCGACCACCAAGGATCAATTTAAAAAATCGTTTCACAATTAGTTGGAAGAAGTGGGGAACCGTGATATAAGAAAACAGGATACGGAGTCATCAATTTTCCCATTTCTCTTGCCATTCTTGAGCTAAAAGCTGCATTCGACCCAGTTGATCGCACAGTTCGCCGACGCTGTCTCATTGGAAGGTGTGTCAGAGAAATTTATTTCTTTTTCTAAAGTTTGTTTGCAAGCAGCTGATGACGAGTTCGTACTTATTGCGACCTTTCACCTAAATTCGCCACTTCGACTGGTGTTCTTCAGGGTCGACCTCAATAGCCCTTTCTTCTCTATTTTGTAATTGAATTGATTGTTGAGATAGCCGTATCCCCTAGCAAGAATAACGGCTTCGATCTTTGCTCAGATAGTATACTTCTCATTGAAGATCGGGTACGTAGCAAGCTCTCCTAGATAGCTTAAACAACAGTGTTACAGTGTTTGGGGTTGAGTATACACTGCGGCAGTTGGATACGTTTTCTTATACGGCTCAAAAACATGGCCGCTAAAGCTAGAAGATAGGCGAAAATTGTCAGTGTTTGAACATCGATGTCTCCACAGCATTGCTCGAATATGATGGGAACACCGTACCAGCAGTACTGAGGTTAGGCATAGGGTGTTGGGAACCAGTAGCCAGTTACTGGAACAAGTAATAAATTTAAACAGGTTAAGGTGGCCGGGACATAAACTACGCACGCTCGCCGATAGACTTCATCAGCGCATGCTGTTCTCCGTGAGTGGTGGTGGTTGGAAGGTAGGCCGAGGTGTTCAGTTCATGAAATCGCAGAAGGGTATGAAAACCCTGACCAGCAGACTTGGCCAAGTAGAACATGTCAAACTTCCGGGTCCGGGTCCACGAGATCCGCCTGCCAGATGGTTGCAGGCAGTAAGGGACATGGCTTAGTGTCACCGCCAGTGGCGTGGTTGCATCTAGGCTCCTTCTTTGTCTTCGTGATTTTCGTTTATTATTTGGTTTTCGGTTCTTTTCCACTGTATACTTCTATTCATTCTGCCCTCAAATGGACGATACTAGGAAGTAGCAACCGAAACCAGAGCACAGAAATGCGAGGCTAATGGGTGAATGAACAAAACTGGCAAGTCTGAATTCGTTCGTAATCTTTTTGTTTTATGGTGCTGATCACTTGGCCGTTCAGTGTCACTTCAGATTTTCCCGACATAGTAGCATCATCTCATGTAACCAATACTTTTTAAAGCGGTACTATGGCCAGTTGATCAATCAAATATTGGCCAGTTGCAGTCACTTGGTTATGTTATCAGTAACAAAAGTCTGAAAAAGAGGGACGTGGTAAAAGTTCGCCTGTAGAGAGCGGCTGTTCGGTGCAGGCCAACGACGATCTACGGATACGGTGGTGTGAACGCTGTTTTTCATCGTGAAGACGAAAAAAATTTCCATAGAACGTATCATCTGTACAAGGATCCTTGATCTTAGATATTGGGAAACCCACATGTATTTTTGCATCCAAAAGTTCAACACTGTCATCCGGGACCGAACCAGCCACCTTCCGCTTACCAAGCAGATGCTCTGTCAGTTAATCTATCGTGGTATGGTGTTGTTCTCACCCAGTTGGCTGTACCGCGATAGCTCGGCTGGTAGACCATCTGCCCGGTAATCTGAAGGTCAGTCGTTCGATTCCGGCTCGCGCAGTTGCGCTTCTGAATAAAATTTTCTTTGGCGTTTATTTTCTATCATTTGCTAACCACAGGACTTTTTATGAGAAGTCCGACGAACGTTTGTTTCCAAGACATGTTATCATTGGTTTCAATTTTCGGAGGGGTGGTCTACGCTTGCAACTGTTCACGGTCTGTGACTGTTATTTGTAAATGTCCATTGAACTCACGTTTTTGTTACCTTTTTTGTATTATTTACATGCATATGGTAATAATGTTTAGTTTAAAGGCTTTTACGGATCGACTGTGAAATAAATACTTGACTTTGGTACTGTATCGAGTCACGAATGAAGGTAGGCAAACGTACATTTAAGTCTACCGGTGATTAAATTTGGCCCATTCTTTAAAGATGTCGGCAGATATTTTGCGAGACAGTTTTGCTTCCTAGATATTGTTATCTTGATGAATGTTCATGAGATGCCAAGAATTTCCCCTTCGAATCAAAGCCCCTTTTTTCTCTCCTCAATGACGCTGAACAGGCGCCTCAATCGGTTCTTCTCTGTTTGGTTGTTAGTTTCGGATGAAAGGTACACCGATGTAGTCCTGTACAGCGCCCAGTATCAAATCAAGCAGCATAGATCAGAGGTGAGTACCGTGCCGGAGGTCTTTGGTCAGTACACACAAAACAAACGATACCAACGCACTTTTCCCATTCACTGTCATTTTAAGGGATGCTGAGTGAAACCCAGAATCGGATGAATGACATTTGAGGTCATGCTTTTGCGGACCATTATCATATACTGACTCGGTACTGGGTTGAGAATTTAATTACTTGCAGATAGTGTCCCTCCAAGAGCAGCTATCCTTCTGAAATGTGATGATCAATGCGAAGTCGTAAAAATTGTCACGAAGTCGGCAAAGCGGACGGGATTTCGTAGTTGGCGACCGCGACGGCCACTTCGCATTGCGGGTACAGTTGGAGATTCTGACAGAATAACTTCCGGGTTCTCACTAGGCGCAATTGTGGGTGATTCGAGCAATACCTCACACGATGCGGGTGACTGAGTGGCTTGAGCAGGTGTAAATTGGCCGGGCGGCTCGCACTCCATGACGGCAGGCTTGAGACGGTCGATAGATACGGTGTCGTGTTGTCCGCTGATGTCTATGATAAATGTTTTTGCCCTACATTTTATCACCCGAAACGGGCCAGTGTATGGTGATTGTAGTGGTGATCGAACACCATCGACGCGAAGGAATACATGAGTAGCGGTTTCTAACGCAGTTAGGACTTTATTTGCAAACTTTAGTTCGCGCGGCGGACTGGTCTTGAGCACTCGCATTTGCTTGCGTAAGGCGCTGAGCATAGTCGCCGTAGTCAAGAGTCACGGTTGGCGGGGGGGGGGGGGGTATCATCTCTTCAGGCAGACGAAGTGTGCAACCATATACCCGTATGGCCGATGTTGTGTGTAACTTCCCCTTAACGGTACTACGCAGGCTTAAGAGTGCTGATAGTAGTGTTTCATTCCAAAAAGGGTAACCGTTTGCTCGAAGGGCAGCTTTTAACTGCCGGTGGAAACGCTCAACCATATCATTGACCCGAGGGCGGTAGGCTGTCGTCTTAATGTGTTGACAACCGAGCGTAGCGAGTAGTCTGCCAAAAGCGCCGTCAACGTGTGGACCACGATCAGTTGTCACTATTGCCGGGCAACCGAAATGACTAGCCCAACCGGTCAGAAAATCTTTTGCGGCCTCTTCCGAGGGACGGGAATGGCCTGCGGCCAGCGAGTCAAAAGATTAACACATGTGAGTATGTAGACGTACCCAAGCGAAGGTGGGAGTGGTCCTACGAGGTCGACGTGCACATGATGGAAACGTGTTTCAGGTTCCGGGGACCTGGCGAACGCCGTTTTAGTGTGCCTATGGGTGTTAATACGTTGACACCGCAGGCAATCACGGGCCCATTGGCGGACATCTCGTCTGACATTGTGTCAAACAAAACGCTCGGTTATCAGTTTCACCGTGGCAGTCACACCTGGATGAGCCAGGTTATGGAGTGTCAGGAAAGTAGGATCACGGTGGGCAGCAGGAACCACCGGCCTAGGGCGACCTTGTGATACATAGCACACGATAGTATTCTGGAAATTTCGGATAGGTACTGTCGTCAAGCTCAAAGAACCGTTTTTTCGAAGTTGTTCGATGCAAGAGTCCGCAGTTTGTGCATGCGCCACTGCTTCCAAGTCGATGTTAGGCGTCGGTGACAGACTCAGTTGGTGTACTCGTGATAAGGCGTCGGCGACGGGATTGAGTACTCCAGAGACGTGTCGTATGTCCACAGTAAACCGTGAGACAAAGTCTAAGTGACGAATCTCGCGTGGTGAGTATCGATTGGGAGCTGACTTCAGTGCGTAAACCAAAGGCGTGTGGTCTGTAAACATCGTGAACGAACGGCCCTCGAATGCATGTCGAAAATGACGGATTCCCAAGTAGACGGCTAATAATTCCCTACCAAATGTGCTGTACCTAGATTCGGCGGGTTTTAGGCGCTTAAAGAAGAATGCTATAGATTTCCAAGAATCGTCTACGAATTGTTGCAGTACTGCTCCAACCGCTGTGTCTGAGGCATCCGTCCCTACCGAAATAGGAGCCAAAGAGTCGGGGTGAGTAAGGAGTGCTATGTCGATGACAGCATCCTCGACCGAGGCAAATGCAACTTGTGCGGTGTCGGGAAACACGAACTTTCGCTTGCCTTCGCGCAACAGGCCGGTGATGGGTTGCATCATTTCCGCACAGTGAGGAATAAATCGGCGGTAGGAATTCACCAGGCTGGCAAATTAACGCAACTGGTGAAAAGGTTGAGGTTCAGGGTAGTCGCGAATAGCGGGAACTTTATCTGGCAGAGGGCAAATACCCGAGGATGAAATAGAATGTCCTATGAAGGTGACGTCGGGCCGGCCTAATACGCATTCCTCGATATTGATCTTAACGCCGTGCTGGCTAAGGCTTTCGAAAAATGCTCGTTAGTGTGTGGCTTGCCCTTTCGCTGAAGAACTAGCCACCAAAATATCATCCAGGTATATGTATACATTTTCTAAACCGCGGGTTGCCTCGTGTATAAACCGTTGAAAGGTCTGGGCTGCTTTGCTGTGTCCAAACGGCATGAGCATAAAGTTGAACAACCTAAAAGGCGTAGTTACGTCAGTTTTAGGGATATCGGCCTCTGCTACAGGGATCTAGTTGTACGCACGAACTAAATCGATATGGCTGAAGAAGGGACAACCCGATAAAAACGGAGTAGGGTCCTGTATATGGGGAATCGGGTATCTGTCAGGAACGGTGACTTTTTTAATTGCTCTGTAATCACCGCAGGATTGCCAATCGCCGCTAGACTTAGGGACCATATAGAGAGGGGAAGCCCAAGAGCTACTAGAAGGGCGTATTATACCGAGTTCTACCATGTGTTCGAAATCGGTCCGTACAACACGAAGCTTGTCTGGTGCTAAGCGACATGGCCTACTGAACACTGGGGGTCCCTTAGTATCGATATAGTGAGTGACGTTGGTGGTCACTGCTGAGAGAGGCCCGGCGTACCGAAACATGGTCGGGTAGGTGGCAATGAGTTCGCTACAAGGTTGATGTGCCTATGATTGAACGTAAAATGGCGTGATATGATTCACTCGCGAATTATAACCAGCAACAGCGAGAAAGGTTTGACGACTCACCACCCTGTAGCGCCGTGCATCAACTAACAAGGCAAAGTGTTGCAGGAATCAATGCCTAGAATGGGGTACGGACGTCGGCGATGATGAATACCCAACGAAAGTTACGTTTTAAAACTAAGTTTATGGTGAGCGACCGCTGGCCAAACGTTGGGATGGCCGTGCCATTGGTAGCGCGTAGTGTTTGGGCCTGCGGTGTGCTATTGTCGCCTTTCGGTCGGGGGATGACACTTACTACGGCGCCGGTGTCTACAAAGAATAGGTTATTTGAAGTGATGTCCCTTACGTTGAAACGGCAACTGTTGACCTGATACCCGGCTTCTTGGGTCGCCACCACGGGCCGGGGGTTTGGTTTCCCTGATGAGCACCAGGAAACGTACACCCTGGTTCGCATCGTTTGGCTCCCCCACCGAAGCGACTGTAGTATTTATAATGCCCTTCTTCTGAAGGGCCGAAACGTCGTCGCAGTGACGGACTATGGCGCCTAGATGAGCATCCGTGGCACCGCTCCTGTGACCCACTTCTACTCACTGCTATGCGACGCAGGCTCGCGTCAATTCTAGGCAAAACTGATGCGAGTTCGTTAGATGTTGGTGAGGCAGGCACCGTTGTGACGGAGGACCTGGTTACTCCAGCAACAGTGGGGTTGTATCGTGACATAATGTCATCAGCTATCACTGCAGTTTCCTCCAGCGACCATTTGCGCGTGGCACTTAGTAAAACTGGAATGTTGTGCGACAAACGCTGCAGCCAAAGTTCCCTTAAGAGCGGGTCCTTGCCTATCATCGGTCCTCTCAAGCGCTGCATCTCACGCAGCAGTTCGGAGGGCTTCCTGCTTCCAAGCTCAACGCATTGAAGATGTTGCATGCTTTGTTCGCGCGTTGGGGTCGTGCGGGCAATGACGGCCTCTTTCAAAGCCTCGTCGCTTCAGGAGATTATTACGGCCCTTACTTGCATTGTGACCTCCGGCGCGGGGCAGTCTGCTACCCACCTGAAACGGCTGGCGTCACTGGTTATACGGCAGTTTTCAAATTCTAACTTGACCAGCGTGAACCAGAGTTCTGGATCAGCAGGCGTGAATGCCGGTATGTGCAGGGTGACCGCTCCAACAGTCGGGTCCGGGCAATGTTTCCGCTCAGCAGACAACGATTACTTTATCGAATAGACGGGAAAAGAAATCAACGACCAATGTGGCAATATAATCTATAAAAATAATCCCGACGAACTAGACACCAAAAATGTATGGAAAAACCATTTGGGAAACCGACGAAAAACGTCACCAGAAAGGGAAATAATCAAAACCCTCAAAAACGTACGCAGACGGGACCTTGAAAGATGGAAAACAAGGAAACTCGCGTGACGTAGAGATCACGTCGGGTTCACTAATTGTAAGGTCGCGAAACCTTACCTCGCGGTTTCCTTAGTAACTGCGTTTCTCGGTCCTTTGTACTACGTGGACCACTTGCACGTTACTCTAATGCTCGGCACTGTACGAATGTTGACCATAAAGTAATTCTCCGCTACCGGCGAGAACGAGAAGGTGACTGGGAAAGATAGTGGTTAGCGCGTGTTTGGGAGCATGCGTGAGAGCGTGTACAAGAGCAACGGTCAAATGGCAACCGCGCTTGACAGTCAGCGATCAGTTAAGCAATAAACGCATTAAAAACTTGAATGAAGACGGCTGCCGCTACAAGGTCGTCAACTGACACTGGGTTTGTTGTCCCTATGGTTCTGATTTCGATGAAAAACTGGTTCCGAATGAGAAGAGTAAGTCGAGTTCAGGGAACCGTTTCAGTGCTTATTCGCTCCAGAAATGATTCCATCCTTCATCATGATTACTCCGAGTAGAAGACGGAAACGCGGTCAGAGTGGCAACAACACTTTTCCGTAGCGAAATGAATCATCATAATACGCCCTTGTTTCATGAGTACCGATTCCCCAAGTGTGACCATTATCATATAAAAAACAGATTACATCCGCATTCTATCCAGGTAGACCGTCTCGTTGTAATGGCTCGGTTGTCAACAAACCACCACTAAAGCTTGTATTTCCCACTGGATGAAGTTGCACCTGATTTCGTGAAATAATCCGATAACTGCTGTACTGGCGCTTGTAGACCGTGCTCATAACACACAACGGTCAAATAGCACACTGGTTTGTGCAATCTGATCTGTTTTTATAGCCCTATTACGGATCAGTTGTGTGAACGTATACGAGACTATACGGAATAAACGGATTTCAATAATCTAAATGCGACACGAACAGTATGCATTGATTTTGTCATTACCTAACTGGAACACGGCGTTCACCGAAGACTTCATGAAAGCGGGGGCCATTCACTTTTCTGATGTTCATTTCGAACTCAATAGCTTGCAATCATGTTTTCAATATCTACCGTGCTTATTATAGTGCTTTTCTATTTCTGCCATGGAATTTTTGAACAACAAATGAAGGAAACGAACACTATGAACTGATATACGCTGCTGTTCACTTCCACAGTCAACTTCTGATCCTGTGATTAGGACACGTATTGCGGGGGGATATCAATTTTCGACGAATTATTTTCGAGCCAATAAAATCACATTTATTTGGCGTCATGGCATAGGTAGGGTAAGAGGACAATTATTTGATTGACCCATTAACCGAATGATTGACCTACTGTTTCTCCTCTCACCTTCCCTGCCCGATGACAAATAAATAATGAATATAATGGTTTGGAAATGACTCATCGAAAACATACGTTCGACCATACCACATGTTTTGAACTGATCTTGTGATAATTTTAAATAGCTTGAAAATCAATAACATGCCTTTTTTGAACATAAAAAACGTTTTCTTTAAAATCTGAATTTTTATCTCATTCCGGAAAATGGGGTCTATACGCCAGTGTCATTTGGGGCAATATGTGAAGGAGTAAATCACATTTAATGTTGCGTTACATTACGCACATTTGTAGGGGACTCAATCCTACGTACTGTGGTCAGAGCGGTTAGTCGGGGAAAATTTGGAAATCATAAGGCGAACAACAAAGCTTTTCTCGTTTGGTTTAATATACTGGCCAAAAAATGTCCTAAACTGATTTCATTCTCATCGCTTTCTATCTGCCAGAGGTTTGTTTGTCGTACATGTCGCCTCTTCCCGACCAAACACAAGCTTTGTATCCTTATTTGAAATGCTTATACCTTTCTTGGCCCCATGGTTAGATGGCAGCTCTCATATTATCATAATTTAAGTCATCTTCTTATCATTTTAGTTCCATAGGTCTCCACCTTTCCCCGGCAGGAGGGGAGTGTCTTTTATAGTCATCACTAACAATACTGAACAACTTACCCCAAGCCGTAGGGTCCCTGTTGCTACAACTGACCACTGTCCTATCATTCTACGATCCAGAACTTACCCTAAAATTACACACCATTTTTTCCAACCGACAAGTTTACCATCAGACAATGTTCCTTTTCTCAAGCGTTCCCTCATGTCTCCGTCTTCTTGTTTCCCACCATCCGACCCTCATTCGAATAGTGCAGCCAGTCATTTCACTGGCAGCAGAAATGTCATTTTACATCTTCGTTTTCGTTCTGGAACCTTATTTGTTTGCAGTGGCAGAGTTGCGTCCAATTTGTTGAAATCACTGAGAAGGCAAAATGATATTTGTATTTATATATTTGTTACAATATATATATGTTTATTATTATATTTGTATATACTTTTATTATGTATATATATATATTATATTTATTTATACTATATATATATATATATATATATATATATATATATATATATTAGTTTATTCTCAAGAAGCTACAACGAACTTTTATGGCGAGGCATAAAACTTTTGTGTAGAAAAAACCAAGACCAGAAAAAAATAAAAGCGATACCAGTAATACCGCACTCATTCATCTGTCTGATTCTTCATTGTCACAATTTCCTGAACATGACGAGAATGCGCGGGAACCAGTATCCAAACAGAGTTTTAAACTTCTACCTTCGTCAGTAGTTTGCTCCAGCTTTGGTGGCAATTTTCCTTCCGCGATATTCTTTAGTCATGAGGTCTTTTGCCTCTCCGACACGACTTCCAATTTGAAATACTTCCTTGAACACGTTTCCTCTCTGACTTCTGGATGCTATTCTCCAGTATTCCTAGAAATGAATCAGCTTCTTGCAACGCTCTGTATCAGCGTTTCCATCTAACAGCCTTTAATGTCTGTAGCCTTAAGTTGATGGACGGTGCTATCCTCCGTCAATCAGATTCTATCCCCATGGCTCCCCAAGACTGTCACTACTTTCTCTTACACGTCTGATAAATGCACCTTGGACGCTGCTTCCTCGCTTTTTCATTGTATCACCAACTCTTTTGACGACCCTATAAATCTGTACAGTATGTTAATCCTGTTCACCTTTTGACTCCATTGTCCGTTTGTTCATTTTTTGTGGGCTTCGAACATTACAGTTGATGCAACACAGCATCAATCCTAGGCTCTAAGTATCCTTATCGATTTGTTCGTGACATGAGTTCCGGATATCGATCCACTTTTATTGCTTTCTAAGCAGGTATCAAATGCCATCAAATCAAACCCCTTAAGACTGTATTTACGAAACGCAGTTGCCGATGTACATGGTGAGTTTCCCGGCACACGAACAGCGGCGCTGGTAGGTCTTTGCTCACAAAGCCGTAAAAACGATCATGATTTTCGTGAATTCAGCACGCTCTGACATTGTGCGATTGGTCAGTTTTAATCGAGGAGACTACTCTCATGGCCTAATGTGACATACTGGAAGAAGACAAATGCGACTAACACGATGCATTTTGTAAGTACATTCAAACAGTAGAAATGATCCCCTCCCATTTAGTAACGTCTTACGTGCTTCATCATTCTAGGATAAAATGTCAAGTTTATCGATTCTCTCGAAAAGTACAACAGAACTTGTCGATCGTCAAAACGACATTTGTGCCACCACGTACATTTTTGTGTACAATAACACTGAGAAGGTAATCGCCAAATTCCTTATCAAGGACACCGCATGGAATTAAATTGTTCTTGGGTGAAAATTACATTGATCACACAAACTTGGAATGAAGATCGTGTAGATGCTTCCGGTACGAAGCATAGACAAATTGCGGTCAAAAACGCATTGTCGGCTTGAAAACAAATGCAGCAGCTATTTTTTCTGATCACAGCGAAAGATACTCCCAGCAAGAACCTCATCCTCATTGCTTCTGCCTAGCCTTTCAAATAGTACAAACTTGTTTTGTTCCTATATTCCTTAACTTATCTGTGGTACATTTGGACCATTCCCTGGGGCTGGTTGGCAATTCCTTCTGCTGTTAGTTCCATTTGACCTTTCCGGCTCCGCAGTGGATGGTTTTGCAATGAACGCGACGGAGGAGGAATAATGAGTAAGACAACCCAGAAATTTATGTGATTCTCCATTCCAGGTCTCAGTATCTGGTTGTTTGCTATACCTAGTAGTACACTGAGCGTCTGAGGATACGATGTAAACCCTCTCCGTTGCACCTACGCGCAACCATTTAGAAAAAAAGGCGAGCTGGGCGTTACTGCCGGATGACGAATCATATTACGCAATAATCTTACCACTGTATTTTCCACAGTTTGTACATCAAACTACAACACGTTATGGGCATAGTTGTAATCATCCAATATTGGCAGTGAAACAGTTGAACATCTTAGTGAGAAAACAATAGAGGGCTCAGTAAAACTTCGATGAATGAAAACGAACATCATCTGGCACACGAAGACTTACCTTGTTTTTACCAAGATTCGAATTATGCACCACTCACAATCGTTCACATGCATAATGACACACAGTTAAGCCCTGTATTTATGGCTGGTTCCAAATACTTTGAAATCATGCACGACACACCATACTGGCTGTCGAACGACTCTGCCTACATTCTTTGACCATCCGTGAAAGGCCTGATAATGGAACCTTCACACAGATTCACTCGACGTGACTTTGTTAAATACATGTGACACAACAATTATCATCTGACCACACTTTGGTTGACATCAATTGCATTTCTTCAGTTTCCGTAGCACGAGGCTTAAGCTGTTTACGGAATGGCTCACGGGATAAGTACCGACAAGGATGTCATGGAGTTTCAACGTAGAGTTAGGCACTTATACTTGACGATGCATAATTTTATAAACAATTACATCTTGAGTTTGTGTTCTGATAACTGAATGAGGCATTTCTCGACTTCTGGGAAAACTCACTTTTCCGTGTTGCTCGTTCACAGCTTAGCCTACGCCCAAAGCCGAATCCGATAGGCTGGATCGGATATATCATTTGGCTAACCACTACTCTGACTACCTTATCGTCTATTGAGCATTGAGGGCAGCTCAAGGGTACAAAGCACTATGCGCGAGATCCGTCAACCATAACGGTGAGACTCGGAGGCGTGCGTGACCAGATTAGGCCAGGCGCGGTAACAACTCGAGTGGCACGTATGCTTCTTGTCACCGGAGATGGCGAGGTTCGAACCCCTCATTTCAAAAATCGATAGTCTGTGACTCATAGCACTCGACCATCACTGCCACCATTGCTCTCAACGCTCCGCTGTTCGACCAAGACCCAATGCACTAAACGGATTGTGAAAGAAGTGGTTGGACAACAGAAAATGTCGAATTGCTTAAAAGAAAAATGGTCGACCGGAAGTGATATAACCATCGGTAGAATAAGCAAAAATAATTACTGGCAAATAGGGGTGTGAGCCGTGCAATCAACGGCTAACTCACATACAGTTAACTGACTTCACTATTCCTAGAGCTGAAGTTGAAAGGTCGTGTGTCCTGTGTGCCCAGTTTTGTTGTATAGCCGCGAGACATGGGGTTTGCATGTGGAAGAAATTCGTCGTCTTGAGGTTTTTGACCATCAATGTTTGTGTACTATCGCTACGATAGGATGGAATGACAGATTGAGCAATGCTGAGGTCAGAAATAGAGTACTGGGCACTAATTCAGAGAATGTTCTATCACAGATTATCCACCTTAATGGACTTCGTTGGTTGGGGCACGTGTTACGCATGGCCAACACGTCTACCATACCGTGCCCTGTTTTATGATCCTCCTAGGAGGTGGAAGAAACCACGTGGAGGTCAACAGACGACGTGGCAACGGAGAATGAGAAAATGTACAACGAACCTAAGAAAAGTAGGTGTCTCACATTTTCGTGGTTATGGTCCAAAAGATCCGTCTACCAGTTGGCTGGAGACGCTGAAGGATATGTCAGTAAACCGTGAACAGTGGCGATTGTGTTGTCACTTTCTGTTGGATCAGAATGATTGATCAATGTGCGTTTGTACAGTTAGACTGTGTATTCCGTGTGTTGGTTATTAGGGCGTTCCTTCCTTTTCCCACCCTGTAGGTCCACTCCCCGTCCATCTTGTATACTCATTTTTTCTGCATGGAGAGAAAGGTAGTGGTCAGTGGGGCTTGCCCTGCTGCTTAAAGTTGTACGATGATAGTTTGTCCTAGAACGGACTAGATGAGTGTTTTTCATATTCACCAAGAATAACCGGCAGTCAATTCCTTAAAAAACTGGTAAGAGCAAAATAATGAAGTGCAATGACTCAAACTATTTTTCAAGGTAAATGTATATAATAAAGAAAAATTGAAGCCATCAACTGCTCCAGAAGAATTGTTTTGGTTGGCGATAACTCCGTATTCTTACTTGACTGAAGGACCAGCTGCTGTTTTCCATTATACCAGATTCCAACATAATCAGTCGTTCATTTGAAGTCACGTGTGATAACCGCGAGAATTCGCACCGGAATACATGTTTATTTGGGTTAGAATCGGTACGCAAATGTGTGATAAGTTGTGTTGTATGTTTTCGTGCGACTGACTGATAGTTCTTTTTTACTGGTCCATCGACTGAACTAAATAAGATATCCAATTCAGTCAGTATCAAGCTGTCCCTGTTTCCGATTCCACCAGCTCATGATGACACCTACAGTGCACTAATGATTATTTTGTTCGACACTTTTAATCAATAAAAGATAGCAGATAAATGAAATAATTAATTGTTCAAGTCTGTTCACTAGCTTCGGCAAGAACAGGTCCCTGACGTCGAACCATTTTCACTAATTGAAACAAGTCAAAACGGTTTTACAGGATATCAGGTGGATTATATATATATATATATATATATATATATATATATATATATATGTTCACACCTGTCTGGTTTTAGACTGTGTCAAACAAAACATGTTACAATCGGGGAGAAAGGGGTAGATAGTCCGAGTGGATTGAACTGATATCCCGAACTAGTTCGTGTTCAACGTAAAATTAACTCCTCAAGTGTCGGGTGAGCAATGACGAGGTTTTTCTCCGTGTTCTGAGCGTGGATGGCCGCCATCTGACCGAAGTAATCCCTCAACACAGCCTTCGATGGCTCCAACATATTTGGCACATGCCTGCCTACCGTCTACCTTTCTGTGCTCTATTTGTGTACTGTTAAAGGCGATAAGAAGCAATGCAGCGGTCAGACCGTGACTTGAAACAAGGAGCTGCAGGTAATGACGGAAAAAGATCAGTTCCAAAATAACGAGAGCTAGAGAAGCTTTCGCAAACCTGCGACACTTGTGACGTCGTCATGACATCCGGCTTTATCTTAAGGGACGGGTGTAAGTCGCCGCGGTTCTTAGTGTTTTACTGTACAGTTGTGAGGCTTGGCCAATTCGCGTTGAGGATGCTCGGCGTCATTGTGTTCAACATCCGATATGTCCGAAGCATTGCTCGTGTCTGGTGGGAACATCGAGTGAGTAATGACGAGGTGCGCCGTCGTGTGTTAGGCATGGATAGCCACCCTATTAACGAAGTGATCGCACTACATCGCCTTCGGTGGCTCGGTCGTGTTTAACAAATAACTGACAATCGTTTACTTTTCCGTGTTCTATTCGCTCGTGCTGCGAAAGGCTCGGAGAAGCGACGTGACGGTCAGACCATGACTTGGCGTAGAGGTATGAAGAAGCTAGAATCATCACTAGCTTCGGTTGGTGTTTTCCGCCCCTTTGGTTGGGGCCCAAGGGATGAGGATTGTCATTGGTTAGAGACGATGAGGGACATGGCTGAGAATACAAGTTCGTGGTGCGAATGTTGCACGCTGTCTGTCGAATTCCCGTGTCCCGTAAGCATAAACAGCACTAAACAAAATATCGTACGGTATCTGTTTCGTTCCTACATGAAACACACCCCTGAATAGGGTTTTCGGTAGCTATCCAAACGAATCAGCTGAATCCTCCCAAGTGTTTCTGGCATGGCATCGGCTAGTACAGGAGTTGGACTTCCGGTCTACACTGTGCATACGCGAGTTCCTCCTAGTTGTAGAAGCCTCCAGTGGTTATGACATTCAACGTTATCTGTGACGATTTTGTGTCCCATTCCCAAGCAATACGAGAAACATCATCTGAACAAATCATTGTTCACTTGTTCAGTTTAAATCCCAATCGTTATTCATGCATTTGCATATACAAACAGACACATTGTGCACGTATGACTCACCTTAGTGCTACCTCGGATATTGATTATCGCAGTGCACTTGCCTCGCGCGCAAAATCCACCTCCACATCATGTGACAGCATTTGGCAACTTGATGCCCATCAATCACTAAATATGTGCAAGTTTTCCTGCACATATTTCATTATCATAAAAATGCTGTATTTTGTATGCGGAAGAACCAATACAACCCGGTACCAGTTTGTCTTCTGATTTCATTTCGAGTAATTCGATCATCACATTATCCTAACTAGTACTCATTATGGGACATATAAGCCACTATACGGAGAGTGAAGCATGATCTGTTGTAGAGGAACGAAAGGGTCTGGCCTGTTTTTCGTCAACTGGCAGTTTACATTTGAAGTTCGAGGATTGCCGAACACTGCTAGTCGGTGACCATAAGAAACAGTGGTGGGTAATCCAAACTTGCGGTGTTCACCTGGCCAGAAACCCCTCATGGTCCAGACGTACTCTTCCTTCATTCGAGATTCTCCAAATAGAACACATCAAAGTGCATGCGATGAACATGATGCAAAACTTTTTTCTCACTATTTTCCCTAAAATTCCACACTGCAATTTCCTAAGTTTCGAAGCTGTTTTATGCCGCTTGTACCTACTGCGATATCAGATCAGAGGTATTCGGAACCAGTAGGGAGTTCGCCTTCATCGAGATATACGTTGTAAGGACCTGCCGTTTCGAGATGTACAATTTGCTAGTCGGAGAACAGCGCTCAACTTGTCACTAAGATCACACCTTGGCGCTGAAATGGCACGTGAGCTCCCATAGCTTTAATAGTTAATCTCGGTGGCTTTCTTGAACCTAAAATGTAGTCTTATCCAGAAGCTCAGTGGACAGGAACCAAAAACTTTTATTCCAGTAGTTAGCTTATGGGCAACAACTAATTCTGCCCGACCAAACATCATGCTCCTGAGGATACTGCAGTGAATAAAAACAGAGAGAAGTGACTGCTGCTTCAACGCCGAGTCACCTGTTCCGCAAGGTCTTTTTTGAGTATGCCTACCACAGGACCATGCAAAGATTTGGTTTATTTCTGCCTGTACATATTAGTTTAGTATCAACTCAGCTATATTGAAGTTCGGTGTTAGTTTAACGTAACCACTCGCTCATTCTCACGTTCCAACAGATTCGATGGGTGATTGCCGTGGACTATCTTCAGCAAATCGGACGAAAACCGTGTGGCGTGGAAACCATGCTTTTAATAACTGTTCACAATGACTACTAAAGATGCCAGGTTATCTAGCAACTCTTCAGAGAAATCACGCAAAATCAAGGGTTTCACAAAACTCCGGAGTCTTTACCCGTCTTAAGAAACGTTCGAAACAGCCTCGTCCATCTGCTATTTCTTTTTAGACAATTTTTCCAACATTATTGCTAACTGAACAGTCTCAGAAACTGACACTGGACCAACCAGTGTAATCCAGACCAAATTTGGTTATAAATGGCATTCTGCTACAACGTGGTAGAATGATGTCAAACCTTAATTAATGCGGTGTCGGTCATGAATCCGATCGAAAAGGTAACGTTTGTTACTGATGCTTCCGTCCTCCTTCCCTGGCCAAAAGCAGGTTGTCGTATTCCATGAAAATGGATCCTATCAACCATTTTACTTGTCGCGAAACCCATTTAGTGCGTAAAAGTATTGGCAGAGGTTAGTAATCAATTATACCATATCACCTCTGTAAGTTTTACACGGAACCAACCAAAAAGACCATCAATATGTAATCCTGTTGTCAAGCTGTTAAAGGCGATATGATGGACGAAGTGATGGAATCAAGCGAAGTAAAACGTCGAAAATGCTGCCACATAGAATAGAAGGATAAAAGGTTCAAAAAGCTCAATAAATCAGTTATTCTTCCAGTTAAACATTCTGACTCGTCTTCATCAGCAGATTTTTGTAGGACGCTATCTGATTGGTCATGATTTGACGTATTTTATGCCGACTTGACCAAATCTGGAAGGCCTGGTGAATGATTGCTTTCCATTAAATCACGAAGCCACGCCGTTGATTTTGAGTTAAAGTACATCAAACCCGTTTTTGTTTTGATTGGTCCCGCCAGCTCCAGCAAGAAGATTCTTCTACTTTTGAACAGTTTCAGTTTATTAATACATAGCAGTTTATATAAGATGCCTGGTGGTCGTAGTCAAATAATTGCACGAAAATGTTTTGGTTCAAAGGTTCTCCACAACCGGCTCTTCTGATTGGTTAGTTTAGTTACAATCCTGATTGGCTGATTTGATTCCATTCGGCTAAAACAACCGTTAGCAAATGACTGGTTAATTCAGTCTCGTTCGATCAAAACAACTGTTCGCCACAAACTGACCGGACCATCAATCGGTTTTGCCGGCTTAAGCCCACCCTCGATTCTAGACAGGTAATATCGTATTGTCTGCTAACACAAATCAGGCCATCCATAGACGATGTGTCAGCCAATATTCTTAATTTAGGCTGAGAAAGCATTACTAGAAAGTATTTATAGGTTTATGACAATTATGTCAGGGGTGCTTACTTTTAAAGTCGAACGAATTTTTCACTGCGAAAGCTATATCATAGTGATCAGCCGATCAACTGTTTGACTGTACGTTTCGCACAGGCGGCAACCGTCAGCGCTAATTCCGTCACATTTCCTCGACACGAGCCAGCGTGCGGTCTCTGTACTCAGACCCGGTGAGAATACACGCGGTTGATACTCCACGGTCTTTTCTCGTTGACCTCCTCGACGAAAACGATCGTGGAAGCTGAGGGAGTGTCCCCTCCTATAATATCGGAACTTTTTGCAAAAAGTTTGATGGTGCGATTAACCCCGTGGTGCACAAAATGCTATCTCACGAGAATTTCCTGGTGTATTCGCACAGGCTCTTGTATGGGATGATAAACCTGTGACAGTAATCCTACTCAAGATGTAAACAGTGCCGGAGAAGGCATCATGTTAGATGCACACGTGAAAAATGGCCACACCCCAGTAGTTTGCTCCACAGAAATCCACCAGAATACAACTTTCAATTCTACATCAGCATGAATGCACTAACGGGGGCATACCCCGTGATCTTAAAGCTTCCGAAGATAACTGGCAACCATGACCGAAACTTGGAGACATGGGTGACCGTGTAACCACTCATCTCCCCTATCCACTCCGGTTGACAGTGCTGCTTACCACAAGAGCTGATCGGCGATGATGGGGATCAAGCCCCGTACCTCACAAGAGTACCATATCACTTGGCGACCACCATCATTGATAGTGGTATAGTTTCATTAGAAGCATTGTTCCTACAGATAGGTCTAGATTAGGTAATGCCCAACTAGCACTGGGGAAACCAAAAATGCCTTCACTTTGTTCGGCATGTCCTTTGCATCTTCACAGTTTTAAGTATTCCTCTAAGATTGGATATCGGTTATTCCTATACTAACAATGGACGGTGAAGATCGGATCACGGTGGATCGCCTTACATACCTATAATATATAATAACTGATGATAGTACCTTTGGAAATCTGAATGCTCACTCAGCGTACGCTGAACTGAAGAACTTATGGCGACGACAAGACGTGTCACTGAAATTGAGAAGCTGTGTATACGGAGTCACAGTTCGATCAGATCTGCTACACGGTTTTAGGACTTGGAATCTGTGTAAAGAAGGAGTTCATCATTCAGGTGTTTTGAACATAACTGTCGGCGAAATCTAGCAAGAATGAGATGGTGCAACAGGTCTTATCAACGGTGAAGTGATGCGCCTAGCGACTGGTTCATCATGGAATAATTTGTTATCCCATTGGATAGATAGTAATCCGCCTACGTCCGGATTGCTAAAACGTCTGACCTATTGGGATCCCATGTGGTACTCCACTCCAAGTCACAGGATTATGGTTGACGGATCTTCCTTGTAGTGCAGTGGGCCTGTGAGAAAACAGAACATACCCCTTCCACCGAAATTATGCGGAAACATCGAATAAAAAGATACAGACGGATAAGACACGTATTACGTATGGCGAGAAACAACCTGCCTCACTGTGCAATGTAGGCGATTCCTCAGACAGAATGAAAAAATCCCCTAGAGGTCAACAAACAACCTGGATAATATGCATGACAAAGAGCACAGAGAAAACGGGGAGTAGGTGCTCGGCATATTTCTGTTTTGGGATCCCAAACATTCCCTTATAGGCTGGTTGGAAGCAGTACGAGACTTGACGACGAACAGAGGACGGTGACGACTCTGTTGTCATTTCTATCAAGTCAGACTATGTACTCTAAGAGGCAAATTGATGGTCTGCACCAATGGTGAGCAATACGGCGTTACATTGTCTGTTTCTGTAAGCCATTACAATGGCATGCCATAAATCCATTTTGTTACTACTACGACCGCCATTATTATTTTTATCATCATTATTCATTATAAAACTACTACAACCAATAACACTGTCACTTCCTTCCTGGATCACGCATCATACAGGTAGTGTTTCGTCCTTGAAATCAACTGCACCGAGAGAATACGCTTTTTTCGCAACTGAAAAACCACTTGGTCAGACCAAACGCGCACGACTGCTGACCGAACATAGTTGTCCTACAAACCCACCCAGCCCTGCTCCTCCGACGCAGGTCCAAACACTCACACAATCTCACATGCACGCATCTGTATATGCACACCGCCATTTAGACAATGTGTGTGTGTTTTGAGGTTAGAATTGTGTGACATCTGCCGTCTTGCGCTTCTGATAAAGATCTTATCGTCGTGTCTAAATCCAAGACTTAGGCAAACCAATTATCCACATTCTGTTGTATAAGCAGACAAAACAAAGACAAAATCGCGTTAAAATCTATGAACAATGAAAGTAAATTTTCCAAAGTGAAGATAGCCTTCGTAAAGAAAAACCGTTACTAAATTCAACGATTTTAATATGCGCTCAAGTTCTTACCTCATCCGCACATCATATTGTTAATCAAAACAACGACGGACGGAAAGGTCATTCCCGGTCTAAGGGACATCCAGTTTGACCACATACGCGTACGCACAAAAGGATGTGTGTGACGCAGCAAACACGCACATAACACCGAATCAAAAATCAACAAACAATAGAATTTCGTGCCGTCGATCAACCTACGCGATCACTTCCGCTTAGCAAAACAGAATTAGGACCTGGATCGTTTTCAGGATCCACTTGCCTCGTTCATGAGGATCCATCCAATTCTAAGCCGCGAAAACTTATTTGCCAGGAGTTGGCGCTGTGTTAGTCGGGCTGATGCCCGAGGAAATCGAGGGATGTGACTAGAAACACACTTGAACTCCATATCGTTAAAAACGCTCTACCAATTAATGTAGGTCGTTGGCGTGTTCCATGAGAGAAGTACTAACAACCAAAATATTGTCGATATAATCAAAAGCATACAGCAAATCACGAGGCAATTAGTCAGTAAAACGCTGAAATGTCTGTGCGGTGTTTCTCAGTCCAAATGGCATGTGGACGAATTCGAAAAGGCCAAACGGTGTAGTGATGGTGGTTGTAGAAAAACCGTCGGTTATAGGTATCTGGTAGCAAGCCTTCACCAGGCCGATCTTCGACAGTATGTTTTTCCCACATAGACTGACCTCAAAGTCATGGATTGTGTAATAGGATGCTATCAGGAACATTGATTTGTTGACGACTCGATAACTTCCACAAAGTCTCCAATCCCCGGATGACTCTGGAACCATGTGTAGTGGTTCAAATTATTGGTGCATTGTAACAAAAAATCCCCTGACAATCATTCAGTTTCGATTAAACTCTCAGATTTCACCCCAGCTAACCTAAGAACGTCAGTCGGTCAAATTAAGATGGTATTCACTATATGGGGATAATACTCGTAGATCCCATCCGCGTGTTCTGCCAGTTTGTTCGAAGGAGCGGTGAATTCCGGCGCGGATGAGGCCTGTTGCACGGGACGTGGAAGTTTACCAACCAACGGAATGGTCTGTTTAACGACTAGCCAGTGGAGATCGCATGTAGTTCATGAGCGACGGTGTTGGATTTCCGAGTTTGACCGATCTGAACAATTGTGTGAGCATTTTAATTGCCGATTTCCCAGAGCGATGGATAACCGCCTTTTTCAGTTGGTTACATAGGTCATCCGAATAAACGTGATCTGGATCTTCTACGCCGATGGCACCATCGAGCGAGTGTTTGGACACCACAGGAATACTGTGTATGTTCGTTAGTAACATGGCATGTAGTGAATACCATCTCAATCTGACCGACTGACGTTCTAAGGTTAGCTGGGGTGAAATCTGAGAGTTTAATCGAAACTGAATGATTGTCAGGGGATTTTTTGTTACAATGCACCAATAATTTGAACCACTACACATGGTTCCAGAGTCATCCGGGGATTGGAGACTTTGTGGAAGTTATCGAGTCGTCAACAAATCAATGTTCCTGATAGCATCCTATTACACAATCCATGACTTTGAGGTCAGTCTATGTGGGAAAAACATACTGTCGAAGATCGGCCTGGTGAAGGCTTGCTACCAGATACCTATAACCGACGGTTTTTCTACAACCACCATCACTACACCGTTTGGCCTTTTCGAATTCGTCCACATGCCATTTGGACTGAGAAACACCGCACAGACATTTCAGCGTTTTACTGACTAATTGCCTCGTGATTTGCTGTATGCTTTTGATTATATCGACAATATTTTGGTTGTTAGTACTTCTCTCATGGAACACGCCAACGACCTACATTAATTGGTAGAGCGTTTTTAACGATATGGAGTTCAAGTGTGTTTCTAGTCACATCCCTCGATTTCCTCGGGCATCAGCCCGACTAACACAGCGCCAACTCTTCACAGACAAGATGCTCCTTATTATTTTGTTTTCGCATGATAGACCACGGCCCAGTTAGGTTGTTTTCTTTGGATTTACAATTGTTATCGCTGTTTTACTATACACTGACCGACTTCGTCGAGTCAGTTAAAAAGAAGTCTCACTTCACTCCTTAAACCGAGGCATTATGCACCAAAGACAAAGAGGTCCTGTCAGACGCAACAATGCTGAACTATCTCGAATCCGACCGGAATACCAAACTGATCCTAACGATCCCAACCATTAGCGTTCTCGCAAAAACTCGAAGCAGCGCTGACGAGACAGCATTTTTTGGCGTGACTATTTACCAAGTTGTCACGTCCGCCATCTTTTTGAGGGAAGACAATTTGATGTGTGCACATCAACCACAATTCATTGACTCGGATTAGATGATAAGCCCGATCGCTACTCATCCAGAGATGCATGACTTGGACCTCACCTATCAGTTTGCGACTGATATACGGTACGTTCGTGGGGCTGACAATATCAGCCGGCGTGCTATTTAAACCCAAAATCAACGTCACAGTCCTCACTTGGCCTTTTCCATTTGGCGGAATTTCAGCGCGCAGAACCAACCCTACACGATTTAGTCGTTCCCGTCGCTAGAAATCAGGGAGTTACTCCTATTACTCATCATTGAGAACCATGGAAGCACTGCACAGTTGTTTCATCCTTGTTAGGAATCATCAGCAATGCACATCACCTGAGCCCCAATGGGGGCTCGAACCCCGGTTTGTTTATAACGGAACGCCTTCGTTGTCATTGGGCCCCTGCATAGAAGTTATCCATCACAGAAGTCAATCGTGTGTGCGAAACGGGTTGCTACCGCTCAAAGCCAGTTACGGAAGGGTGCCATATCATGTGGTGTATATGTTCAACAAACATTTGAGTCAGCTCGGATCGCCTGGTGGTTAGGTGTACGACTGAGTCGTTCACCCCGGGTTTGAGTCCCCTTTGGGGTTCGGTGGATGTACACTGTTGATTATTCCCAACAGGGGTGGTATCCAATGTTGAGTTTGGCGTTGAAACTGCATGATGAATCATATTGAACAGATCTAATTTCCTACTACTCGTGCACAGTTTCTCCAATTCTTTTCTGTGAGACTATTTCGTGATTGGTCTACAGATCATCCATGTCCCATGGTTCTCACCACTTACCGTAAAACTGTGTTCAACCATTTCCATTCGACATCACGCCTTGGCATCGAGCTTTTTGCGAACATGTTTTTGCCCGTTCTGTTTGACCCAACATGAACTCTGCTTTGTGAACCAACCAACATTTTCATTGTTCGAACAATAAGATCCATCGCAATATTTTCACGCCTCCAGGAACGTTTCCTGCCCCTGATGTTCGTTTCGTTCATATCCGTTTTGATCTCCCTGGACCACTACTGCCACCAAGCGGACATACTTACACTTTTACAATAGTTAACTGCTACACTCGTCCCATTGCAGACACCTCAGCGGAGTGTTGCGAAAAAATTCTACATCACTGAATTACCTTTGTGGGTGTTTCACTCATCGTCACTGCTGACCACAGCAGTCGGTTTCCGTCGCTAGTTCTTGACTTGACTTGAGTTCACTAAATTACTGTCAACTTATTACGACAACGATGTACCATACTCTATCCCAAGGTCGAAATACTGCATCGTCAATTGAAAGCGACGTCAATGTCACAACCAAGTCCTACCTAAGCTGCAATTTGCCCCTGGTTCTTCTTGGCATTCGTCCTTAGTCAAGGTTGACTTACACAGCACATCGGCTGAACTCATTTTTGGCACAACCATTAAATGAATACACTCAGTATTCTCTCGCAGACTATCCTAGCCCATTCCAGTTCGTTTAATGACTCAGACCATTTGATTCATTTCCATCCAACACCCCCCGCGTATCACTCACACACGTTTTTGTAAATGACAATCTTTACACCACACCTTTTGTTTTTACCCTGAGCGAAAACTACTTGCGCTTCTGTATGATAACCCATTTAAGGTGCTTCGCCGTACCAACAAGTGTCTGTTGTCCAGAAGGATTATCAAGTGGACATTGCCCTCGTACGGTGGAAAACAAAGATTTAAACAAGTGGTTTGTGTCGCAATACCGAGTTTAAGGTGTGATTTTGCACCCCCTTCACTGCTTGTTGGAAAACAGCCCTGTTTTCATTGGACTCAGTACCAACCCTGGTCTGTTTGGGTCTCATGTCGCTTTTCACTGGAAATATCGAGGATGGGGTTTCCTCTCTATTGACAATGCCCGGCTTCTCTTCTTTGCCATCAAGTATCACCCGAATGGTGGCATCATCCTCATTCCTATGCGTGTGTCATCCCGGTCAGGAGTTATCAGTTTTTGAGGTTTCTGTTTAGAACGGTATTCAAACTACACTCAGTAGGCAGATTCAGGTAGTCATACGAAAGGCCGCCTTCCTGTCGTTCACCGAGTTTACGTCGTACAATTTCTCTCAGAACATATTTGCTTTCTCCTTTTATGGTCGTGATGAAACTCATCGCATCAATTCACTGGATCTATGTCCTAACGAAGTACGACCGAGGCTCAAATCTTGGTTCTCGAAATAGTCTCCTGTGAGGACCGCGGCATCTATCTTTGCTCACACAGTATACTCCTTGACTTGAAATACGCGAACGATATTGTTCTTCTGGGTGAAGATCCAGGTAAGTTGCAAGCTCTCTTAGATAACCTAAATAACAATGTTACCGTGTTCGGGATGAGTTTCGCACCTTGAAAGTGTAAAATGCTGTTGCAGGACTGGGTTGGTTCTACGCCACACGTTCAGTTGACAGGGAAAATCCTTGCTGAAGTAGGTACGTCTTACCACCTGGACAGTTACATCTCACCAGTTGGACAGATATCGGATGAAGTGTCATCACGTAAACAGAAGGCGCGTTTTGCTTTTGCCAACCTCCGTCATCTGTGGCGCCGGCGTGACATCCAATCGTCTATCCAGGGTCAAGTGTACAATGCGGCGGTTAGGCCCGTTCTTTTATGCGGCTCATAAACATGACCGTTAAGGATAGAAGATAGGCGAAGACTGTTAGTGGTTGGTCATCGATATCTCCGTCGTATTGCCCAAATCAGCAATGCTGATGTTAGGCGTAGGGTGTTGGAAGCCAGTTGTTAGTCACTAAATTTAAACAAGTTAAGGTGGCTGAGACATGTTACACGTGTCCACCGATAGACTTCATCAGCGCATGCTGTCCTCCGTGACAGGTGGTGGTTGGAAGGTAGGCCGAGGTGTTCAGTTCGTGACATGGCAAAAGGGTATGAAAACCCTGACCAGTAGACTTGGCCAAGTAGAACATGTCAGACTTCTGAGTTGGGTTTCACGATACCCGCCTACCAGATGCTTGGAGGTATTAAGTGACATAGCTGGGTGTCACGGCCAGTGGCGTGGTTGCATCCGGGCTTCTTCTTTTTCTTCGTGATTTCCGTTTATTATTTGGTTTTCGTTTCTTTTTCAATGCATACTTCCATTCATTATGCCCTCAACTGGACAATGCTACGAGGTAGACCGAAGAACAGAAGTGCGAAGTCAGTGGCTGAAGGGACTAGACTGACTGGTGCGCTCAACTCTCCATAAACATCTTTTCTGAACGAGTTGATAAAACCGCTACCACGGGCTTTTGCTTACACAGGTCTATATTATCCTTGTTCTTCTGAATGCCTCGGTATGGTCGGGAGTGAGTGTCTTAGACTCCTAGATGGCTTCCCGTCCTGAACACTTCTCAAAATGCTCCCAATTGACCGTGCGTCTGTCACAGCCTCCGCTGAAGAAGTCTTATTCACTGCCTTTTCGTAGCGGTGTTCCCAGTAAAGTGAGACGACGAAAGTCGACGCCCGGCGCTTTTCACCGGGTTGGTTGATTGAAAGTCAGCCTAGGGGAGATGGCATAAACCTGATTTCGAACCAACCACAGGTGGTGTATGAAACGTACAACACTATGCTCATCGGCACCTGTGACGAAGGAGTTTACTGGGCACCCAGAATACCTGGCCTCATTCGAAGGACGGATGAACTGAGTTTTCAGTCACCGCCTCCCAGTGGTTTCCACAAGAGGCGAATGAACCGTCAAATTGGTCACCGGCTCATTTGAACCAACCCTTCTGCCTTGCATGACGCACTTCGCTGCGTAAAGGCTAGAGATGCATCCTCAAACAAAAATGCCTACTCTGGAATGGGCAACTAAATAGTACAATAGCCTGCAACGTAAACAACCATGACAGACTCTACCACTACGATTGATTACTCCTCCGTGCGCACAAATGAACACTCTCTTACACCGTACACAACTTGTTCTCCCATTTCCACTTCCTTCGCAATTTCTCCTCCATCTTCAGACCTCATGGGTTCTTCGGTCGACCGCGTCCGCTTTAGTGTCAATAATGGAAATCATGACTATGTTCTTCCTTATCCTTCTTCGGCTAGCTTCCCAGCCTCGCCGAAACCGCTAACACCAGCTGATGCTTCGTTCTCCATGTCCATTCAAACTAGCTATGTTCAACGTGCGAACCCTGATGTGTATAAGACAACAGGCGGGTTTAGCTCGTACATTTGAATCCCTTGCCATTGATGTATGTTTCATTCAAGAGACTTGCATTCAAGACTCCAGTTCCATCATTCGATTGACGCCCCCATCTAATCTTCCCGTGGAATTTCACTAACGCCGTTCTGGGAACGCTGAGGCTGCAGCTTCTGGTCTCGCTGGCGTTGGCATTACTCTCAGTGAAAGAGCTGAAGCGGCGCTGTTAGACTGGATCCCAGTCGAGCCGTTTATGCGCAGTGAGACTAAGGGGTTTCGTGTGAAGTGAGCAGTCGCCGCTCCGATAGGCGCAGTCTAATTGTCGTTTCGGCGTATGCACCCACTAACTGCGGCCCAAATGCAATCAAAGGTACCTTCTACTAAAAACTCCACGACCTCTTACACAAAGTAAGCCGGGTTAATAGTGATTTTGGCAGGAAATCAGAATGTTCGAGTGGGTCGGTTGTCATCGAATGAGGCGCGTCTAGAAGGTCCTTTTGGGCTAGATTCCTGTCGCCGGGGGGAAGGGGAACGGCTGTTGGCTCTGTGCTCAGACAACCGCCAGTTGCTCGCCAGCAGGAAACTTCAGACGTTCTAATCACCGGTGTGCTACGTAGCGTTCGCAAACTCTTCGAGTCAACAGTGGACCCAGATTGACCACATCGCTACAAGCCACAAATGGCAGGGTTGCGTACAAGACTTTCTCTCGTACTGGAGCACCTTACTTGACTCTGACCACCCATTAGTTCGCACTAAATTGTATATGTGCTTCAGTGGGCGCTCCAAACGTATGCTGCAACGACGGTTAGATTGCTATAAGCTTTCCGATCCATCTCGCTTATCTACCTTCCAAAACGCGCTAACTGAGAAGCTAGTTGTAGCCCCACCTGATGACATCAACCAGCACTGATCGCTTATCAAGAATGCCTTGAATTTTGCTGGCCTAGTAAGTTACGGCCTGTCGCGACGTGCCGCAAGACCCTGGATTTCTGCTGAACATCTGCGCCTTCTCGACGCACGCCAGTCGATTCCGCCTGGAAGCGAGTATCACACAGCAAGTCTCGGAACGCGACGTGCACCTAACGCGAGTCTTCGTAGGGACCACGAAACCTGGTGGTCACAACGCGCATCAGAGATGGAACGTGTTGCCGCCATGGGGAATTCCCGCAAGCCGTTCCATTTCATCTGAGTCACCGGTAGGAAGTCTCTAGGCGTGAGTGAAACAATCTGAGGCTGACGGTTAGCAAATTCACAACCAGAAGCGACATCTCGGACGCTGGGCGGAGCACTTTCAGACAATTTAGCTACCCCCATAGTGTCGGCCTCTTCTGTAGCTCTTTCGGCACACGTCTAGCGGTCCGTTTCGACATATCCACCTACCGAGGCGGATATCCAAAAGGAAATCTAGGCCTCAGGACGTCACAAGTCGTCGGGCTAGGATGGTCTTCCCCTGGTCCTTTTCAAGTTAGTAGGATGCAGCTCGTTAGTTGTATCGTCACACCTCAGGTTGGGTAAGGGCCTACGGCCAGCTGTCGCCCCTTTTCGTCGTCTCCAGTGATGTTTCAGTTTCATTTTATTCAACCATTAACTTCGCACTTCTGTGCTCTGGTTTCGGTTGCTATCTGACAGCATCGTCAAGTAAAGGGCAAAAACAATAGAAGCATAGTGACAAAGACCCAGAAAAGTCAAAGTATCAAGCGGAAATCAAAAGGACAAGGAAAGAGTCAGAATGCAACTACGCCACTGGACGAGACACCTAGCCATATCACGTAATGCCTCCAATCATTTTGTAGGCGGATCACGTGGATCCCAACCTGGAAGTCTAACACGTCCTACGTGGCCAAATCCACTGGTCAAGGTTTTAATACCTTTTTGTCATGTCATGGAATGATCATCACGACTTACCTCCCAATCACCACCTGCCTCAGAGGACAGCGTACGCCAAGGAAGTCTGTCAATGGGCATGCGTAACACATGCCCCAATCACCTTAACCTGTTTAGATTCAGTGCTTGATCCAGAGACTGACCTCTGGTTCCCAACATCCCACGTCTAACTTCAGCATTGCCGATACGGTGTTCCCACCATATTCGGGCAATGCTACGGAGTTATCACTGTTCGAACACCAACAGTCTTCGCTTATCTTCTAACCCCAACGGCTATGCTTCTGAACCGTATAAAAGAATGGACCTAACCGCCGCATTGTACACTTGACCCTGGACAGACGATTGGATGTCGCGCCAACGCCACAGATGACGGAGGTTGACAAAAGCAAAACGCGCGATGACACTTCATCCGATATCTGTTCACCTGGTGAGATACCTCTGCCAAGCTAACAAATTTATCCACTTCAGCTAGAGTTTCCCCTCCCAAGAAGAGGTCCGGTGTTGAGCCAACCCAGCCCTGTGGCAGTATTTTACACTATGAAGGTTCAAAATGCATCACAAACATTACTATGCTGTTATTTAGGCTATCTTAGAGATCTTGTAACTTACCTGGATCTTCACCCAGAAGAACAATATCGTTCACGCATTCCAAGTCAGTGTTGCGTAAATTTTTGCACGCTTGCTCGTTTCGTTTTACATGGCATTTCATGAACAGTTCTCCTTTTACATTTCAGCTGATGTATTCCAATTGTTAGACAAGTAAAGCGTTCTCATTCTGACTCCGTCTTCTCAATCATACTGATTCTGCCGATTCCGTAGCTAGTCTATGTGTCAATTTACTCGTCTAATATATTATGGATCGCTACATTCGTCCTGACAAAATAGACACAGACCTGAACTCTCCGGATGCTTCCAAGCAGCGGACCTACTGGCTTCGAACACTCAACGCTTTTTCAAAACGCGTGCAATCAGATAACTCCAATAATCCGGACATGCTTATTAACTTCCTTCCACCTTCTGTTTATGAGCATGTATCTGACTGTAAAACTTTTGAAAGTGTCATTTTACTTCTTAAGTCTTTGTGCATGCGCCCCGAAAGTGTGGTTTTTGCCCGATACTTTTTCGCTGCTTGTAAACAGGATAGTGCACAAAATACAGACCGATTGGTGCAGAACATCAAGACATTAGCAAAGAATTGCGATTTTCGTCCGGTGACCGCTGAAGAATGTCGTGATGACGCCATGCGCGATGACCTAATAAATGGATTGCAGGCAAATAACATAAGAACGAGGCTTCTAGAACAACCGAATCTGAATTTTCAGGATGCTTATGATATGGCTAGACCTTGCGAAGCCGCTCAGAAGCAGTTACAGTCCCACGGAGCTGACAGTATTCCGTGCGCTGCGGCACCCGCCATGACTCCACATGTAACCTTTCCATTGGCCACAAAATATGAATCTGCACGGATTACATCTGCCATGCCCAAAGAAACATTATTTTTGTGGTTATTCCAGACACCCCCGTACGAAATACCCTGCTAGAGAAGCTATCCGTAAAGCTTGCGGAAAGCTGGACACTTCAAACGTGTATGCAAGTCTAAGCCAGTTGGTTCTTCAGTCTCCTTGATTCTCAGTCCTATAATATCGTCAGTTATTACCGCCACTGCTCCTGTCTGTTTGTCTCGAGTGATCACCAAGATTCTTGTAAATGGAGTAGAACTACAAGCATTGACAGACACTGGGAGTTCCGAAAGCTTTGTGTCCCAGTTAGCCGTCGATACTTATCATTGGCAAGTTCATCCGTGCCATTCAGAAATCGTTGACCTGCGATATTACTGGTTACTACAATATATCAATTCGCTTTCGGGACAATTCCTATAACAACGTAAAACTGCCGATGATGAAAAATGTGTGCACAGATGTCCTTTTGAGGCATGACTTCCTCGGACTTCATAACAAAGTGTAAATACCATTTGGTGGCACATGTGACACGTTCCTGTTATGTGGACTTACAGCTGCTAAAATTCAAGCACCTCCATTATTCGCCCATTTATCGCCAGATTGTAAACCAGTCGCCACGAAATCTTGCCAATACTCTATCGAACACGAGAAATTCATCCAATCGGAGATAAAACAGCTTCTAAGTGACGGTATTATTGAGCCTTCGAACTCTTCTAGGAGGGCTCAAGTTCTAATTACTAAAAATCCCAATCATAAGAAAAGTGGTTATCGATTACAGCCAGACAATCGATCGTTTCACGCAACTGGATGCCTACCCACTTCCCAGGACTGATCAAATGATAGAGAATATCTCTCGCTACGTGGTCTACAGTACCCTTGATCTTCAAAACGCGTACCATCAGATACCTATTGCTGAACACGAAAAACCTTACACTGCTTTCGGGGCTGGTGGTAACCTTTTCCAGTTCCGCCGGATACCATTAGGGGTTACCAATGGTGTAGCTTGCCTCCAACGCACTATCGACAGCATTTTGAAAGCCGAGAACCTGAAGAATACCTTCGCTTATGTTGATAATGTCACCGTGTGTGATATGACCATGTATGATCACAATTACAACCTTCAACGTTTTTTAAAAACCGTAGCAAAATATGGAAAAACTGTAACTGCAAAAAAAAACTTCTTGGCTATTGTGTAACCCAGGATACCATCAAGCCCGACCCTGACCGCATGAAACCACTGCGCGAGATCCCGTTTCCTAGTGACCTGAAATCTCAGACGGGTGGTTGACACGTTTGCTCATTATTCTCAGTGGATATCTTCATTTTCCGATAAAATCGGGCCGCTCTTTCGGAATACATTTCCTCTTCCTGTACCTGCGCGAGAGGCATTTGAACGTCTCAAACTAGACTTGGAGAGTGCTATGGTCGTAACAGTGGATTATAATAATCTACTAGTCGTCGAGACAAACGCTTCAGATACAGCGATCGGTGCCTCATTGAGCCAAAACAACCGACCGGTGGTTTTTTCCTCTCGCACCTTGACTCTTAGTGAAAAGCATCAATCGGTCATCGAAAATGAAGTCTATGCAATTGTCAAGGCTATCCGAAAATGGCGCCATTATCTCCTGGGTACCCACTTCAAGCTAATTACCGATCAAAGATCCGTTACCTTATTGTATGACGGAAAGCAGTCAAGCAAAATCAAGAATGGTAAGATCCAGAGGTGGCGGCTTGAGCTATCAGCCTACCACTATGACATAACCTACCGACCCGGTAAAGATAATCATGTAGCCGATACACTTTCTCACAGCACCTGTGCTTTCAATGTAAACGGAACTCAGTTGAAATACTTGCATGACTCCTTGTGTCATCTTGGGATAACTCGGATGCTTTACGTTGTGCGCACCAAAAATTCGCCTTACTCTGTGGATGAAGTCAGAAACATGATCTCCCGGTGCCCGGTGTGTGCTGAGATAAAACCGCGGTTTTGGAAACCCGCCGAGGGTCGCCTAAACAAAGCTACGCAGCCGTTCGAGCGGCTGAGTATTGAATTTAAAGGTCCACTGCCTTCTAGTACCCAAAATCGCTACCTTCTGACTGTTATTGATGAGTACTCTGGTTTCCCCTTTGCATTCACTTGCCAAGATATCGGCAACTACGGTGATAAACTGTCTGTGTCAACTGTTTTATTCGGTATGCTCGCCTACATACACTCTGACCGAGGATCCGCTTTCGTGTCATCGGAGCTGACACAGTTTCTACGAACTAAGGGGGTGGCACTCAGTCACACAACGACATGTAATCCTCAAGGTAATGGCCAGGTGGAACGTTTGAATGGAACCTTATGGAAGGCGATCTCTCTGACCATAAAAACATGAAACCTCCCGATTTCGCAATGGGAGTCAGTGCTTCCAGACTCACTCCACCCAATTCGCTCACTACTCTACACTGCCACAAACACTACCCTACATGAGCGACTGTTATGTTACGTTAGACGGTCGATTAATGCGACTTCGATACCTATGTGGTTGACAATTCCTGGCCCCCTGTTACTGAAGCGCATGGATAGATCCGCGGAGTGTGACTCCCTGGTGGAGGAATTAGATCTAATCAATTGTAATCCCCATTATGCCGCTGTGAAACTGTCGGATGGAAGAACAGAAAACGTTTCTATTCACCGATTGGCTCCTCGAGGCGATATTTTCACCATCTATGAATGTATCCCCATTAGGAACATCATTCAGCGATCTACCACAGGATTAGTCAACAAGTTCCGACGTTAGTGATAGTCTTACAGTGCATGTTACTGATGATGTACAGACGCACACGGATCCCAGAGATGACAATCTATCCGAATTACTTAGTCGATAGCAGCGTACACGTGCATACTCCCTACGTAATCGAGAAACATGAATGAACATCACAAAATGTTAGTTTCATAGATAGATATATGAAGACGAGTGGGCAGAGGAGTACCGGGTACGCATACCTGGTGAGCGGCAACAACCGCGAAACCGGTCGCGTGCTTCCTGGAAACTTTGTCCACACGTTAACATACTACTTTATATATATATATATATATATATATATATATATATATATATATATATATATATATATATATATATATATATATATATATAATATGATTCATCATGCAGCTTGAACGCTCAAATCACCATTGAAAACCATGAAAGCACTGTACAGCTGTTTCACCCTTGTTGGGAATCATCAGCAGTGCACATCCACCGAGCCCCCACGGGGACTCGAACCCGGGGTGAGTTGAGCGTTCAAGCTGCATGATGAATCATATTATATACAAATCTAATCTCCTACAACTCAATTGATATATATATATATATATATATATATATATATATATATATATATATATATATACTCCAAATCATGGAAACTTCATAAATTGGCTTATTACCACCAATCGGTATTCTGAAAGGCACTGTATATTCGTTATACTATTAAGTTTCATTGACGAACATCCCTTAAGTAATCGGCGGTGGTAGACGGCAATCCAATGTCGTCCGGATAGTTACCACACCGGACCCACTGGGACATCACGCGGTTCTCCACTCCAAATCTCAGGTTCTGGTTGCCGGCTATCCCTAATAGTGCAGTGAGCCTTCGTGGCTATGAGGTCCTCTTCTAATGCACTCATGCGTAAGCAAGCAATAAAAATGTTCTTCAGGGGAAATGTAAGATTGAAAAGTATGTTAACAGTAGCATTGGAAAGCAAAAAGGATAACCCTTATTTGGTCACATTCCCGTGCTGGGTTAACGCCCCACTACCTTGTGGATCAGACTTCTGAGTCAAAAGCTCCGGTTAGGGTTCCCAAAGAAAAACCGCTTTTGCGGTGTGGGCAGCCGCGACGTAGGGTATACCGAAAAATTTCCAATGGACCCTCGGGAAAAATTTCTTATCGCTCTGCTCTTCATTCTTCGCATCCCAACTGAGTGGATATCAGAGGCTACAATGAGTCGTGACCGTGAACTTTTAACCCTCGGTAAGGCTAGTAATTCGGAGACAAGGAAAGAAAGAGAATCGATTCTCCGACCTGAGCATTCTTCACTTTTCTGCTTTCAACGTCCGCACACTTTACCAAACGGGGAAACAGGCTACCTTAGCTAGAACTCCTGAAACCTTCAACACAGATGTGTGTTGTGTCTCCGAAACACGCATACAAGACCCAACTTCAGTGGGAACGCCTCGCTCCTCAGCTACAAACTGGGCTTCTCGTTTCACTCTCCGCTTATCAGGTGTTCCAGTGTTCAGTGTTCATGGTCAGGCTGGCTTTGACATCACTCTGAGCATGAAAGTTGACCATGCACTGGTCGACTGGATCCCAGTTGGCAGTCGTCCGTGTGCGATTCGGTTGAATGGTTCTGTGCATGTCAGCAGCACTAGACTGAAGCGTCGATGCCTTGTTTATCGTTTCTGTGTATGCCCCAACTAACTGTAGCCTTTCTGAGGCTAAAGACGAATTCTATCAAGGTTTGTCTAGCCTGCTCCTCAGCATGCGCTCTGCGGACATAATGGTTGTTGCTGGTGGTTTTAATGCTCAAGTTGGCAGTCTAGACGAGACGGAGAGGAATATAGGAAGCCGTTTTGACATTCCAGCTGATCAAACCGACAACGGTGATCTACTCATTTGACCTTTTCGACCATAAACTATTCCTATCGAGTGCACAGTTTCCGCATAAAAGTGGCACCGACCAACCTGGCATTGCTCAGCGCTTTCACAGCGTTGAACTCAGATCAATCATATTGCTAGCGGGTCAACTCAAGACTGCCGATCATCTTGGTCTACGTCTGTAGACACTGATCACGCTCTTGTCGGCGCGCGTTTCAGCCTACGTCTCATCGGTGGCCGAAATAACGCCCAAGTCAACCATCCCCTGCAGCTGCCACTGAACGATAACCATCGATCTGCTTTTTAAGCAGAATTATTCACCAGGTTATTGATACGGTCAAATGCCCAGGATCCAGAAGAGCGATGGGCAGAGATCCTGCGGGCTCTGTTTAAGGCTGCTAATGCTGCCCAAAGTCCAACAACCAAACACACAGAAACGATGGGTATCTGCATCCTCAGTTGCACTGTTAGATGCGTAGAACGATTCCTCCGGATTCCAGATAAGATAAGGCACGGAGATGCCGTAAACGCCAACTGATTCGTAGGCTGGGAAACGACCGTGAGCAGTAGTGGATTGCGAAATGTAAGGAGATGGGAAAAGCTGCGACAATCGGAAACAGCCGCAAACTTTTCCGTCTAATCAGCAATACTGGTCCCCGAAAGCCAGGCGTTGGTGAACTGGCCAAAGAGGCGAACGGTTCACTGATTCAAACTCAAAAGCGTCGTCTAGTTCGTTGGGTGGAGCATTTCGAGAAGCAGTTCAGTTGGCTTGCTAAGTAGCATCATAGCTCCAGCTCCGGTTGTAGATACCGGTCTTCTGTCAGAAGCGGAGGTTCTCCGTGAGATAGGCTACCTCAAACGGCATAAGGCTGCTGGACCAGATGGGTTGCCTCCGTCTACTTTCTAAGACGTCGGATTAACATTGTTACTGGAGTTGACAAAACTCCTCGGTTTGGTATGGGATAGGGAACAAGTTCCAAAGAGTTGGTATGAATTGGTGATCGTACCGATTTACAAGAAGGATAACAGGTCCTCCTGTGAAAACCACAGACAGTAAATCCGGTTAGCACCGCATCCAAACTGCTCGCTGGTATCATTCTCCATCGCTTATCCACCACTTGCGAACAGTGCTCGCTCGAGAATAAAGCTGGATTTAGACCTGATCGAGGTTGTGTTGATCATATCTTCATCCTTCGAAAAATTTTAGAACATAAGCACACCATCCATAGGCCCGCTATCCTTGTTTTTCTTGATCTTAAAGCTGCCTTCGACTCAATCGACCACACAGTTCTCTGACGCTGCCTCTTGTTGAGTGGTGTACCAGAGAAATTCATTTCCATCGTAAAATCCCCTTACATTAATAGCCGAAGCCGAGTTTGGGCGTACGGTGCTTTTCCACACGAGTTCACCACGAGAAGTGATGTACGTCACAGTTGTCCTCTTTCTCCTTTTCTCTTTAACTTCGTGACTGATATGATCCTAGAAGCCGCACGTTTGTCAGGCGATCATAGTGGCATTGAACTTTTCCCGGGTGGAAAAGCGTTTGACCCTGAATACGCGGATGACATTGTTCTTCTATGTGAAGATCCAGGCGAGTTGTAAGCTTTTCTAGACAGCTTGATGGATTGTGTAGCAATGTTCGGTATTCGTTTTACACCTTCAAAGAGTAAGATGCTGTTGCAGCATTGGGTTGGTCCAATACAAAACCTTTCAGTATCTGGAGAACCTATAGATTTGGTAGATAAGTTCTGTTATCTGTGCAGTCGCATTTCACCCAGCAGTGGGATATCGAATGAGGAGTCTGCGCAAACAGAAGGCTCATTTGACATTTACCGATCTGAGTCATTTGTGGCGTCGAAATGACATCCGTTTACCTGTTAAGGGCCGAGTGTACACTGCAGCCGCCAGGCTCGTGCTTTTGTGTGGTTCAGAAACATGGCGACTGCGGGTGGAAGATATACGGAGATTGTCGGTATTTGAACACTGACGTCTTCGTAGTATTGCTCGAATCAGGTGGGAGCACCGTATAAGCAATGCTGAAGTTGGGCGGAGAGTCTTAGATTCACGAACCAAATCATCAGATGAAACACTGAAGGTCACCAGGCTAAGATGATTGGGACGTGTTGCATGTTCCGTGGCAGGATTCCTCGGCGAGCCATGTTCGCTGATGCCGGTAACGGTTGAAAGATGGGTAAGGGTGGCTAGTCCATGACATGGAAGAAAGGTATGAAAAACCTAACCTGTGGACTTGGCCATGTAGGGCTTGTTAGACTTTCTGGGTGGGATACAAGAGACCCTCCCACTCAGTGGTTATACACGTTAGGGGAAATGGCTAGGTGTCGTGATTAGTGGCGCTTTTGTACTCACTAACTTTCTGTTTCGACTTCATACCAATATCTGTAGGTCTTTTACTACTCATTTAACGTTCCTGTCCTTCCTTATTGTTTCCGAATGAGGCTATAGCCAGGAGACAGCAACCAAAGCCACCACACCCAGTGCATGGTTAATGGTTGTCTGAACTCAACTTATTCTCAGGTAGAAGTGCCATAAATACGGACTCGTTATCGTATGTCAGTATGGTATTAATGGGATGGATGAGTAATATCAAAATCTCACTGTACTACCGGACACAACCGGTCAACAACCGTGAGAATTGGAGCGAACAACCACATAAGATCCCAACTGGTCAGACGAAATAATGTGTCGAGAGACGGCGAATTAGTCTTCCACCAATGTGACTGCAGCGAGATTCGAAAATCATACCTGTGATGGAGACTAAAACCACTCGGTCAGTTCAGTTCATTCAGCAGCTAACCTCGCACTTCTGTTCTTCGGTCTACCTCGGTCTACCTCGTAGCATTGTCCAGTTGAGGGCATAATGAATGGAAGTATGCATTGAAAAAGAAACGAAAACCAAATAATAAACGGAAATCACGAAGAAAAAGAAGAAGCCCGGATGCAACCACGCCACTGGCCGTGACACCCAGCTATGTCACTTAATACCTCCAAGCATCTGGTAGGCGGGTATCGTGAAACCCAACTCAGAAGTCTGACATGTTCTACTTGGCCAAGTCTACTGGTCAGGGTTTTCATACCCTTTTGCCATGTCACGAACTGAACACCTCGGCCTACCTTCCAACCACCACCTGTCACGGAGGACAGCATGCGCTGATGAAGTCTATCGGTGGGCACGTGTAACATGTCTCAGCCACCTTAACTTGTTTAAATTTAGTGACTAACAACTGGCTTCCAACACCCTACGCTTAACATCAGCATTGCTGATTTGGGCAATACGACGGAGATATCGATGACCAACCACTAACAGTCTTCGCCTATCTTCTATCCTTAACGGTCATGTTTATGAGCCGCATAAAAGAACGGGCCTAACCGCCGCATTGTACACTTGACCCGTGACGGATAACTGGATGCCCCACGGGCACCGCTCAGCCAATCGATTCCCCACCGGTCAAACATGGGCAGTGGGCCCTTGAGACAACAGGACATGTCATTTCAAGTGCACTTAGGTGTAAGCGTAGAACTGCCTCCGAAACGCCCCAGTATGGTCGCGGATTGGCCTCAGGCTCCGAGTTGGCTACTCGCCTTGAACGTCTCTCGAAATGCTCCCAAATGACCGCGCGTTCAATAAAGCTTCTGCTGAGGAAATCCGAAACACTGTCTTCTGATGGCGGTATTTTCACAAAAGTATGAGGGCGAAGGCGAACGGCCGGCGCTCTCCACCGGGTTGATTGGCTAGTAGTCAGTCTAGCGGAGTTGGCTAAATCCTGATTCCAAGCCAACCATGGATGGCGTATGAGGCGTACAATACTATGCTTACCGGCGCCTGTGACGGAGGAGTGTACTGGGCACCCAGGATGTTTGGCCTCATCCGAGGGGCAATATGAACTGATCAACCAGTCACCGGCTCCCAGAGGTTCCCGGAAGAGGCGAATGAACCGTGATATGGGTCACCGGCTCATGTGGACTAACACTGCTACCTTGCAGGATGCGCTTGATTGCGCAAAGACTAAAGGTTCATCTTTGAATAAAAATGCCTGTTCTGGACAGGGCGACCGAGTAGTACAACAGACCACAACGTCAACAACAATGAAACTGATGGATCTCTATTACACGCTCGCTACTCTCGACAGACACATGCTTACTTTGATGCTGTCACACCGTACACACACGCTGACTTCTCTACTTCCACACCTAACCCCTGCACACAAACATTTTCACATTCTTCGGGAACTGCAGTCAGCCGTACTTGCGGTAGTGTCTCTGAGGGAAGTCCTGCTCCCGTCCTTTCGCGCCCTCCTTCGTCTAATATCCAAGTCTCACCGAACCCGCTCCCACCAACTGATGCTCTTCGCCCCAGGCGTCCTTTCAAACTGGCCACATTTAATGTGCGAACGCTGATGCTTATACGACAACAGGCATGTTTAGCTCGTACACTGGAGATCCTTGCCATCGACGTGTGTTGTATCCAAGAGACTCGCATCCAAGACTCCAGCTCGGTCATTCGACTGGTGCCCCCATCCAGTCCTGTAAAGTTTCACTTGCGTTTGTCTTGGGACCCTGAGGCTGCGCTTGCTAGTCTTTCTGGCATAGGTGTAGCTCTCAGTGAGAAGACTGAAGCTGCTCTACTTGACTGGATCCCAGTTGAAAGTCGGTTGTGCGCAGTGAAACTTAGAGGTTTGTGCACAGTAAGCAAACGCCGTCCCGATGGACGCAATTTGTTTTTCGTCTCGGTTTATGACCGTACAGACTGCAGCCAGATGCAATCGATGTCTTCTACCAAAATTTACACGACCTCCTACATAAAGCAAGACGGGCTGATATCGTGATTTTAGCTGGGGACATGAATGAAAGAGCCGGTTGGCTGTCTTCGAACGAGGCGCGTTTAGGTGGTCCTTTTGGTCTTTATTTCTGTTGTTCAGAAAACGGGGAACGGTTGTTGGCTCGGTGTTCAGACCATTGCCTGTTTCTCACCAGTACGAACTTTAGGCGTTCTAATCGCCGGTATGCCACGTGGCGTCCACCTTCTTCGAGTCAGCAACGGACCCAGATAGACCACATTGCGATTAGCTACAAATGTCTGGGTTGCATAGAAGACTGCCGGTCGTACTGGGCCACTTCTGTCGACTCCGACTACGCGTTAGCGTGTGCTAAGCTGTCCATGTGCTTCGGCAGGCGTGCCAAACGTACGATGCAGCAGCGATTAGACTGTGATAATTCTGTCTGCTCCGTCTTGCCTCTCAACTTTCTGAGACGTTCTAGCTAAAAAGCCAGGATCAACGCTACCAGACAACATCAGTCAGCACTGGTCGCTTATCAAGAATGCTTTGTATTCTGCTGGCAATGTGAGTTGTGGCCTGACTCGTCGCGTCGTTACACCCTGGATTTTCTGCTGAGTCTCTACGCTTTCTTGATGCAAGCTAATCCATCCCGGCTTGCAGTGCGCACAATGCAGCACGATTCACAATGAGACGTGAACTCAAAGCAAGTCTTCGTAGGGATCGTGAAATCCGGTGGTCTTAAGCATCAGAGGTGGAATATGCTGCTGTTATGTAAAATCCCCGCAAGCTGTTTCATCTTATCCGAGTCACCGATAGGAAGCTATTAGGTGAGAGCAAAACGACCTGCAAAGCTGACGGTTCGCCTATCCACAATTTGCAGCGACGTCTTGTACGCTGGGCGGAACACTTCGAAGCATAGTTTAGTTGGCCTCCAGCGTCAGCCTCAGCCATAGCTGTTCCGGCACACGTCCTGTGGTCTGTTCCGACCGATCCACCTTCTCAGGCGGAGATCCACAAGGAACTCCAAGCCATAAGACATCACGAAACGCCCGGCTCCGATGGCTTTTCCCCAGCCCCATTTAAAAATGGCGGAATGAAGCTTGTTAGAGAACTTCACACTTTGTTCTCCACGGTCTGGCACTCTGAGAAAGTTCCCTCCTTGTGGGGGAAATCGATCGTTGTCCCCATCTCCTAGAAGGGTTCGCGCAGTGACTGCGCCAATCACAGGGGTATAAGCCTAATCCTGATAGCGTTTAAGCTGCCAGTGTCTGTCATTCTCCGCAGGTTATACAACGCACGTGATGAGCAAACACGCGAGGGACCAGCTGCGTTTCGTACCGGTCGTGGGTGCATCGGTCAAATCTTCACCCTCCGACAGCTGTTAGAGCACCGTTACGCCTTCCAAAGACCAACGCTCGTTATGTTTCTGGACATTCGCGCGGCCTTTGACTCTGTCGACAGGTCTGCATTGTGGCACTGTTTGTTTAGGAACGGCGTACCTGAGAAGTGTGTGTCGGCCCTCGAAGAGTTGTACCGTCATACCTCAGGTCGGGTTAAAGCTTACGGCCAGCTTTCGCCACCCTTTGCCATCTCCATTGGAGTATGACAAAACTGTCCAATATCCCCGTTTCTTTTCAACTTTGCTATAGAGGATGTCCTACAGAACGCCTTGTCTGGTCTTCCAAACGGTGGGATCGAACTCCTCCCAGGGAACAGTCTTCGATCTAGAGTACGCCGATGATATTGCCCTGCTGAGCAACAATACACAAGCAATTCAACACGCATTGAATCACTTGGCGATCGAGGTGTCCCGAGTTGGGATGTACTTTGCACCTTCAAAGTGCAAAGCACTTGTTCAACACCGGCAGGAGCCTGTGCTTGCACTCACCGTTTGTGGTCATCGGCTAGAGGTAGTCAACAGCTTTAAGTACCTAGAGAGCTTGATCGCAGCTGGTGGTGGTGTTGGGGAGATCACATCACGAATTGCGAGGACCAGAGCAGCTTTTGCGAACCTGCGTCATCTGTGGCGTTGCCATGACATCCGGCTTTCCCTCAAGGAAATGGTGTACAATGCCACAGATCGCAGTGTTCTTCTTTGCGGTTGCAAGACCTGACCAATTCGCGTTGAGGATGCCCGGCGACTTTCCGTACTTGACCACCGGTGTCTCCGAAGCATTGCTCGTGTCTGGTGGGAACAACGGGTGAGCAATGACGAAGTTCGTCGTCGTACTGATAGTCGCCCCATAACAGAGATAATCGCTCTACACCGCCTCCGATGGCTCGGGCACGTTTTCTGTATGCTTGTCCATCGTTTGCTTCTTTGTGCTCTTTTTGCACGTGCTGTGCAAGACTGTAAGAAACGGCGTGGCCGTCAGGTTATGACTTGGCACGGGGGCATGAAGAAGTTAGTTTCGGCTTTGGCTTCGGTTGATGCTTCCCGCCTTCCTGGTTGATCCCAAGAGATGAGGATTGCCGTTGGTTAGAGACGCTGAAAGATATGGCTCAGAACCGAATCCAGTGGCGCGAGTGCTGTATGGCCTGTCTTTCGACTTCTTGTTCCTCATAAACAAACAAAAAACAGACAAAAAAATTACAAAACGTGTACGGCGAAAATACTAAAAAAATTTGCTTTTACTTGTTGTAACCTTTATGCTGACTCATCACCCTCCGCCCCTCAACTTTGTGATTTTTCTCTGTTGTTGTTGCGTTGGCACCGTGCTTGTTCTCAAGCCGGTGTGAAGTATATATATATATATATATATATATATATATATATATATATATATATATATATATATATATATATATATATATATATAAGCGTAGAACAAAAAGATAGGAACCATAATACCGTCTCATGTTTAGAAATGTACCCATACTATTATTCTTTCTCCGTCCATCAAAGCATAAATAAAGGCATATTCCACTTTTCAGTACGAAATCACGATGGGAAAGCTGAAACAGACTCGGTAATCCATGACGAGATCAGTTGTCGATGTCAAATAACTACGTGAAACGACAGTTTTCAAAATGGTGTGCACTACAGCGTTGATTCGCGACTGGAATTAGATTCTACTCAAGCAAGTTGATGAGTGGCTATTCATTGGCGTTGTGAACACCATACGTCATTGATTTTTTCAGTCATTTGGTCAACTTGAAACGGCTAGTAGCGAAGGTAGAGATTACCGAGGTGGCTGGTGACAACTTCGAATAGTATATGAAAACACTAACTGGAGCACTCATAAATCTAGGATGGATGAGTACGCCGGGTGGCTGAAAATAGTAAAACGGATGACATTGTAAACACCACTAACTATGCACATTTAACATCGGTTACACCACCAAGCATCTCCAGCAACTGAAAACCGAAGTATCAGGATAAATTTGATTCTGGAGGCGGAGTTATGCAGAAATGTGGCGGCTAGTCCATTGAATGATGAGCGCTCACAAAATGAAACCTCAGAAGATCAGATATAATCCGATTAAGTTATATCCCACCAAATGTAGACAGATAACAGAAGGAATCGACGACCAATTGGGGCTAATGAACCTAATTCAGCGTCGCGACCAATAATTTTCCGACGATTTACCGGCATCTCGATGTCCAACACTTCTTAGAGGTTTCTGATCTGGTAAATCTAACCATCAGAAATTTGTTATTTAATCTCCTTTATTATGCAACAATGGTACAAAACTTTTCAAGGAGTTGCGGCCAACTAGAGCCTGACAACTGGGGATAGTGACCGGCGGGGAAGGCAAGATCGGACCCGGAACAGAAGGGTTACAAGTCCACTATGATCACTGTTTGACTACCACCGATCACAGTAGATGGGAATGTCGGCTTAGTCATGTAGAGATTTTACGAAAGCTTAAGCTAAGTATTGTAAACATGAACATACCAAGACAATATTTGTGAGGTACATTACCTGAAACTGAAGTACACTATTCATCGAGCTCTTAGTAATCAAGTACAAGCAAAGCTCATTTTACAGAATGTATAAAAGCACTTGACTTGATTTCTGCGGCGCCTAAATCCGAGTGGGATTACATAAGTACTGTGCAATTAGTTATCCAAATAAGCAAGAGGTCGACGTTACATGCATGATTTATTCAGAAAGTTGGGATCTTGAAATGTGGCTGGAAGGCGCAGCTTACCCATTTACAAGGCCACGTGGGTGGACAGTCATTTATCACAATGTTTGAGATTGTTACACGGCGGAATACAGTAGGTACAGATGAGAACAGTCTCTGAATCAACTGATCAGTTCAACACTGACCTCATATGAATGATGGCAAGTAGTTCATGCCGGATATTGGTTAGTCTCATTCCAGGAATTGTGCCAGCCAGTTGAAAGCTTCCCCGTATCCTTGACGCTTCTTTATGCTGCACATGAACAGTTCAATCGGTCTTCCTGATACTAACTGATCTCTTCGCACATTACCCCGGCCTGTAGTTACACCTTGAAGGCCCAAGTAATAGCGCAATTCGTCCTCACTGGCTGCCCCAGCCTTGTCGATTTTGTTACCCAATATGAGAATTGGCGCGTGGGCGATTTGCTCATTCTGAAGGAGGCTGTCCAGCTCGCGTTTGGCTTCTAAGAATCTTGATACCTTGTTGAACTAAAATCCCACAGCAACTTACCTGGCGCGGTCGCAGGCATCCACCAAGAAAACCACACCATCTACGGCTGCCATGTAATTTTTCCAAACTCGCCTGACTTGTTCGTGGCCGCCTAAGTCAAAGGTGGTAAAACGCATTCCGCCGATGGTAAGCTCTTCAGAGGTGGCATGCAAAGTAGGAACGTGCTGAGCCATTCTGTCTTCTTTTAAACGGTGCAAAAGAGTGGTCTTTCCGGCGTTATCAAGACCGAGAAACACCAACTTTCCGTGTTTCTGCCATAAGCCTAAGTAGCTCAACACCTTAGAAACAGAACCAGTGACTAAATCCCATAGGTAATTCATCTCTATTTGCTGACGTCAAAAAAGCGCAACACCGAAGGCCAAGGACATAATTTTATAACGCGCGCCCCTTTCGTATGTCTACGTGGTTTGGCCAGTTCAGTTCGGATCAGATGAAAGCATAAGACTGGTGGCTAATGTCAATAACAGTCCAGCTTATTGAACCTACAAGCCCCCGGATCGCTCCGTGCTTCGATTTTCTTGGATCCCTTGTCTCTCAGTGGCTGGGAACAAAATATCGGGATCGCAGTCCCGGAGAGTAGTCTAGTCTTGGCGTCTAGAAGTAGTAGACTGGTACTGTACTGGGACCTAAATGGCCCCGGACCTTGTGATTATCTTTTTATCTGAAAGCTGCCGTTGGCTGGAACACAGTTCACCGGACAAAGGGGGCAATAAGGGGGTTCAAAACGCAAATCTTGACTGCATCTCGCATCTGGTATTGTCGGTGAGCTGGAAGGTAGACCACTGGACAGCGCGAAGGTGTTTAGGGTACTAGCCTTGACTGCTTTTTGCCTCATGTTTGGCTGCAGAGCTGGACGATAGATCGGTGGTTAGTGGAAGGGGGCCTTCCTTTTAGCTGGAGTGGCGCAAAAGGTTCTGTCTTGGACAATCCATCGGAACTCGAAAAGCGGGGAGTAACATTCCAATAAGGGAGGCCACGGCCACCGTAATTATCACTCTTCATGTGAAAGTTGAGACCCCCGGCTACCACCTCATGTGAGACTGTAGTGGGAAAAAATCTGGAGAGACCAAGAAGTACTTACGGGATTCACCCGGGTAGACCCAGAAACAATGAAGAGGAAGAACAATGCCGAAGCAGACTGAAGTGCTACAACCAGGCTCGCGTAGCTGACACTTGACCAGTCTGTACTGAGTTCAATCGTTCTGAGAAAGGCCTTTTTCTCGACACCATTTTGGATCTATTTTCTCTACCATCTTTTCTGACTTTTGATATCGACCCCAATGTTTGTTCAGTTGCGTACGCTTAACTGGATCGGCTCTTCAGAGGTTTCCGTCGATCTCGCCTTTGAACCACTTTCACTTTCTTTTCTTCGCCGGTTGTACGCACTCGAGGTTCACTCTTCGCTCAGCCGTTACGTTCATTTTCATCCGGTGCATTTCTGGTACCGGTACTGCTCCAGCGCCACGATATATAGGATGCAGTTTTGCATCTGTCAGCCGAACTGCGTCTTCTCTATTCGTCCGACAGAGGGGATTGCGCTGGTATTTCGCGGTGAGGTCGAACAGAAGACACCTTCATTAGCCGTCCTCGAAGGTCTTCCAAATACCCGCAGATGTGTGTCAGCGCCCCTTACAACTCCCTTTTGGACACTAACACGGTGTTCTCTTCCACCACTGCCTCGAAAGTTTTATTCCTTCTCCTTCTATTCCAACTTCCTGGCCACCTGAGCAAGATAGCTTAGCGAATACCTGAGGCAGAACTTGCCCATTGTAAATCCGTGATGTTCATTCGCCTTGGCAGAGTCTCCCCCTGTGTCCGACCGAAGCCTCTCAGATCAGTTTCCTCTTGGTTGTGATGCTATTGACAGCAGTTTACTAGGCTCGTATTTCGCTACCTGATCTCTTTGGGCTCCCTTGTGAAATGGTACAACTTGTACAGTTTTGCTACCCACCCGAAAGCTAGGCCTCCCTGACAGATTTATTAATAATAACAGTGGTTTATTTCGGGGCCATCCGAAGCGTGCCTGATTGCATGATCGCGTTGATCCTGCTGAACAGCGTTGCCAAGGGCCCTGCCAGGTTCTAAGCCAGCCGTCTGAGCATGGCTGGACGGATTCCTTCTGACTCCGGGGCTTCCTCTTTTTGGGGGCCTCTGGCACCAACTGCACATGGACCAGTCCTTTATCCCCTTCCTCCGTTTGAGCGGTCCCAGGCCACCACAGGATCGGTGGCTGTTTCCTCTCACGAGTTCATTGGACCTCCCCGAAATGTTCTCGGATGGTTGCTGCGTTCTGTCGGTTGTTACCCCGTGGTGGCCTAGGTGAGTCAGACGCCCAGATTTCTTTCGGCTGTGTGCACTGAAGTCCCACCCATCACAGCGGAAGTCGTAACTCCTTTCTCTCAGTTCAGTCCAGTGCTTTCTGCACGGGGCAGAAGTGGCTGAGAGAATTCGTGCCTCCAGATAGTTGTTGTTGGCAGGTTTCCTTGGCCCCCAACTCTAGGAGTAGAATCTTTTGTCTGAAACGCAAAATTCACAGACATTTGCACGGTACTCTTAACCACGATTCGAACTTCACATCTCAGGTCAAGTCAGGTCACAGGACATGCGGCTTCAGTAGCTAATGGTGAAGATTCTTGCCACGATAACCCAAGAGGTTCTCGCATTGCTGCTACTTTCAGGTACCCAGCAAACGTCGGTGATTGAAGGAACAAAAAATCGGGTTCGACTGCTGAAGCAGCAACCTCGCAGTAGCAAAGGTTTGGTGCCACAAATCACCGCTGTCCCCGGGTCAGGCAGTATGACGTTTCATCGAATAATACAAATGTTGGCGGGGGTGATTTTGATTAGGGTGAGCTCGTAGCTGTGGACAGTTTTGTAAATTAAGTGCGCAACAAAGCAACGAAGTGTAGTAAGGGGTAATGACTTTCGGGAGTAAAAATAGAAGAGAAGAGAGGCTAATTAGAATGGGTGATCATAGTATGGGAATACCTTCGCTCAACACGGGTCCTGTTTAAGCTTGACAGCAGCGACCTCAGTTGCTGTCACTACGTGTGGCGTAAACTTGATCCACTTTGAAAATAATAGATTTTGGAAATCTTCCGAGAAACCGATTATAATTTGGATTCATGAAAATGGTGAATCATATGCGCCCTTTGTGTGTTTCGTGCCACTGTAATTTTCTTCTCCAACCTCTGTTCATTCGCGTCTGACGCGCTATTCTGTCGTACCTTGTTTGGACCTGTGTGACTGAAGTGCTCGCCTTTCTTATGCCATCAACTTGGTCCTCTTTTTCAGTCTTTATGGTCGCATATTTGAGGTTTGCATACGATTGCGATGTTGTTCACTTAATAATCCAGTACCGTAGGATTTGCTAATCAATCTTGTTCTGCTTTGGGATTCAAGTGACTTGGCTGTGAATTGCTCGAAAGCGCCTTATGTACTTGTTTGTGACTTGATGATAAAACAAACAGACTCTCAAGCCCTGGTTCACCCCCGGTTTATCAAGTGTATGCTGTTGTTCCTTGAGCGCAAGGTTGTGGCAACGAGCCAGTGTTCCTCCGTAGGTCGTCTCAATTCAATTACATAAGATGTGATTATCATGTCTGAGCTTAGAGTACTACCAACAATGGAGAATGGGTTTAGGGCTTTTAGTCCATCCCTGCGCGTTTTTCCTCGCCTTTCGTCTGTCGTTCCAGCGAAAGCTTTTCTAAGTTCTTCCAGTACTTCTTGTCCTTCACTAGGTTCGGCGCCCAAGCCCGTACGAATGCCTCCTATTTAGTCCTTACCGCCGTCTTATTAATAGGCAGAATTACTCTGGCCTCTGTACACTCCATAGCTCCCCTCAAGTTAAAAAGCGCGTTGTTTGCTATCACCAGTTCCGACGCACCCTGCTCAGCTGGTTTGAGGCTCCCTCATGCAGGTGCAACTGGGTCTCTTTCAACAGTATCGGACTCAGTCCTTAACGGGACGGACAATCGTGCGCACCCGTCGTCGTTGCTTCCCCTACCGACGGCAAGTGGTGGCTTTCAGATACATTAAGAGGTAACTAGCTCTTTCCTTGCAGTGCGCCAATCCTGTTGAAATCGAAATACAGTGAACTTGTGGCCTGCTCCCCTGACAATCTGATGTCGTCCGAAAGTAAAGATCCCGGACAACCTAGCGTGGTTACCAGATCATTAGCATGCATTAGGAACAACAGTGGTCCCAGAGCGGGCTTAGGGGCACACCACTGCATGCTTCAGCCTGTATGGGTATGGTGCCTCCGATCTCCATACAGAAGGCTTTATCACATACGTAACCCTAGGTCCCTCTGACAACCTATAGGACCATCCTAAGTGCCTATGGTTTGCTCATCAAGAAAAGGTATTTTATCGAGTCGAAGGCTTTTCGAGGGTTAGAGGTCCACTCTTTCCTCCCCGTCTGATCTGCCATTTACGTCATTGAAAAACGGGTTAAGTAGGCGGGATTTTCCCCTGCTGCTGGTAGCAAATCTGCTGGTGGTTCAGTAGATGATCGTCTGGTACTTCTCTGATCCGGCCATCAGGTACTGAAAATACTATTGGTTGTATGCTCACTGGAGGACAGTTGGAAGCCAGCTTCCCTTTGCCCGCTTTGTGAATGGGGTAACTTGCGCCAATATCCAGTCGCCCGGTAGCTCCCCGGTGTCAAAGGATACACTGAATGGCTACTTGGACTCCAGTATGTTGACCAAGGCTTTTGAAATTGCAGGGAATATCATCCGGCCCCACGGCCTGGCTACTGCTCGGCGCCAGTTATTCTTCACTAGTACTAATGACTGCTCCGTTCATGGCAGCCTTCCGCTGGTTTGTTGTGGTCTGGAGCTGTCCCGGTGACTTGTCTACGTACCCTTTCAAAGGAGTTGTACATGTTGTGCGCTTTCTCTTAGGCTCTTTTAGACAGCCTTCTGTTCCCGCTGATTATCCATCCCACTGTAACCCTTGAAGTGGCCCTCGACTGCAGGTGGCTGTGGTAAGCCTTGGGACACAACCTTACTCTGAGCACCAGGGCTGCCCCTCATCTGGCCTGGCGTCGTTGCTGCACCCTAACGGCACTCTTACGGGCCCCTATATGGTGATGCAAACTCTGGTTCGACCTGTTGACCGAAAACGGTGCAAAGCTGTGCTCCCGCCAGCTGGGTCTTGGTGGTTCAGCTTGTCCACCACGGTCACCCAGCCTTATGACGCGTCCGGGTGGGGAGAATTTCTCGGTCAACCTAGGAAGGTGTTTCCAGTTGGTGATCCACCTTTATTCCACTCTCCGATACTGCCCACCCCGGGGAAGCCTGCCAGCCACCCCTCTGACCGGGACGACATCTAAACTCCCAATGTTCCCGGGGTGTCTCTGTTGGCATCCCTGGAAGCCCTCTCGATCAGATGTCTGATGACCACATGGTCACCTGTCCCAAGCGGGGCCGTGAGCTTTGGGTTGCTTACCTTCTCCGGGTGTCCGATGAAAACCAGGCCAAGTGCGCCCGGAATTTGCCCTTCCCTCAACCGGGTCGGCTCGTTGGTGAGTTGAAAGAGTAGTGTGCAATCCGCCAGCTCCACTAATTACCTGCTATGATAGACGTCAGTCGAGGGAGAGAGAGAGAGACCCCAATTTACTCTGAGTTGGTTCCAACCCCCAGTTTACAATCCGGGGAGCCTGTGAGGCAGTCATGTCTAGGTACTCAAACACTCTAGGGTCTTCATTTGGAGTCGTAGCTGGTCTGCGGTACACACTTACTATATTTGTAGGGCTTTCTGGAGGTATCAGGCCACACAATGGAACCTGTATGTTTTGGACGTATAGAGCTTCTCCGGAGAGCCGTTCGAAATTTTCTTTGACTAACGGTGTAGTTCACCCTCCGCTCTGCCACCGTCTCCATCCGTCCGGCTGGGGGGGGGGTTCCCTTCGTGCGCAGGAGCTCCTTTTCTGCTTTGTGGTGTAACTATTTCCCGTTTGTCTTCGTGCAATTGACTCGCGTGGTTCCAACCTCTGGACTGGGGCTTTCGGAGGGCGAAGCCGGGCCGCCGCTGCTTCTGTTTTCCTCAAGGTGGTGATTGGGCCACAAAGCAGGCTTCTGAGTCAAGCTGCGTACGGGTATGAAGCAGCTGACTGGCAAATGCTGATGCTTTTGTACTAATCAACAGAGCGGAATGGGTTTCCCACAGGTGAGGCTCCCGCCAGAAGTGTTTCTGTATTTTACCATGAATCACGGTGGTTTCGCTGCAGGTGGATAGCTAATTTCACTTAGACTCCCTTGAAGCAGCAATCTCCAATCGTCCACACAGAGTTATGGCTAGCTTAAGCTACCTTTCCCAACGAACAGTTTGAGGTCGGCGGCAGAAGTCTCGCGGCACGTCGGACTGCACCATTTTTCGCATATACACCAAAAGCATCCCTTCTCTCCACCTCCGTGCCACACTTTAGGCTGCCACACATGAATACAGGAAGTTCCGCCGAATTTCGACCCTCCGTTCTCTGGAATTATCTAAGATGAATTCTTGTAAGGCTAAGGCCAGTTCACTAAATGTAACTGAGTCTAGACGAAAGAGGGCGTTACCTAAAATGATAGAAGGAACTTTACGGACCAGGGGGCGCCCTTGCGATCTCCCGCCGATAAGTTGTTCCCAACAGTACAAATGGGTAAGTTAAGTCGCACGGCAACAACTTACTGATGCAGATTAATTATGAAGGTTAAAACGTTGGTAGTTCCTAGTCATAAAGGAACCATTTTGCTCTTTTTTTGGAGCATCCCCTTCAGCCCATAATTCTTCTTTTCCGGTAAAACATCCCAAGGGAATCTTGCCCCCAGCTTGCCGGGTTCACTTTAAAGCGGGTACCCAACGGGATGGCACGTGACGTGTTTCAAGGACGGGCACACGCAGTGTCCTAGAATATCAGAGGAGCATTACTCTACTTATGGTCAAAACACCTGGACCGAGTGGGTAAGTGCCTACTGTAAGACGGCCCCTGAAACGACTTTCCAGTCCCCTGCTATACGAGAACTAAACAAGAGCAGACGAAACAGTTTTGGAACCAGAAGAGATTTCATTACTCCGAGGGAGAATAAAAGCTCTGAACTCTCCTACACTGGTGTAGCTGGGGTGAACGGTGAGGGGCCGGAGGGGCTCAGGCAAAAGTACTGTCCTCAACCCCAAAGCAGAAGGGTTCAACGAGACAGCCTCAAAAAATAAAGCCGCCAGCAGGCCACAAGTCGCTGATGCAACTAAGGGAGAGTCCTTCAGATCTTAAACTCCTGGATCACCAAAAGGGATAACCAAAATGGGAACTTCAAGAGCTGAGAGCTGAAAGGGAACCTGTTAGGGCGAGTTGTCTTACAGTCCCCTCATTGAACCATGAGGGACCTACCACTGGAACATCAAAACGGAGCGCGACTGGAGTACCAGGGGAGTGAGGGACTTACCAAGGTTGCTAGGCCCTAGTCAAAAGGCACGGATTACGTGAGTTCGCAGGGCTGACATATGAATGCAATCGCAACAGGGGTTTTAAACCGGGTCGGCGAGACAAATCCTAGTTGAGTTCGTAGACTCCGGTGTCAGGGTCAAACTGTCAACAAAGAAGGGCGGAAGATATCGCACTGGGGGTCATATTCCACAACTGGGTTTGAGAGCACGAGAGAGGGAAGAGGACAGGCAAGGCCAAGCTGTACTGCGGCTTCCAGATATCCTTACAATCTGCCGATGCCTAATCGGCTGTGGAGGAGGGAGGAAAGTGGGTTCATACTCGGGGAAGGCAAATTAGTCCAACCTCGACCTCTCAAAGGGACGTAAGCAGTCTTTAAATCACTGCCATCCTCAAGTGATGCGTCCCAAGTAGCTAGGTGGTGAAACTTAGTGATAAAGACAAGTGATGATGTAGAGGGTCGTGTAAGAGTTCAGATATACCGGAAGCCCTTAACTAGACGGTTGCACGCAGAAGTGATCTGGGGTTAGGAGCACGGCTGCTAAAGGAGAAATTACTTCGCGCTGGTTAGTCAAGGTCCGGGAAGATTACCCAACTGGCATGCAGCTTATGTTTGCGGGCGGCAAACGACTTTGCTGTCACCACGTGTAGAGGTAGCTTATTACACAGGTGGGGCACCCGTTTAGAGAATGGCTGGGCTCGCAATGCCTTCTTTGATCTTGGTTTAGTCAGTTCCAGCTCGTGATTCTTGAGTGTGGGGTTATAATCACGGGTCAGAAGAGGCCTATCAGTGACAGTGATAAAGCATGAAAGCTTCTATCAAGTTTCCTCTGTGTCACCAACGATAAAGCTCGAGGGGAACAAGGAAGCTTAGCCCGCCCAAACCAGAGACTCCTCGTAAGCAGCTAGCGACCCGGATAAGTCTATTATCAACTGAGTCCAGCTCCTTCAAGCCTTTCACTATGTTAGGTGCTCAGGCCTGCAACTTCCCTAAATGCGGTCCTACCGATGAACGGTAGAGAGACAAAATTACTCGAGGATCTAGAGACTCCACTCTCCCCCTGAGTTTGGAAAGAGCCCCATTAGCCCGGAACTCTGCAGAGAAAGGCTGATGGGTAAGCTTGAAGCTTCCGTGAATCAGAACTCTCGGGTCCCAAGCCATACTAACTGGCTCCATCAATTCTGATGTGGGTGATACTGTAAATCTTCCCGCCCGTCCTTCAGGCGAAAGTCTGCATTTTTCGGTATTCAATGGAAGTCCCTACTTTATAGCTCATGTGTTTATCTCATTCAAGCCCACGGCCAACTCCATTCCGGTTCTCCCACCAGTTTGATGCACTTAGCTGGGACAAGTTGGTTACCACTGGGGCATTCACGTACCTCGCAAACAGCAGGACCGAGCACGGACTGTTGAGAGGGTCAGCTGCACCCCCTCGTTAGTGCGGGCCTAGTTTATTCCGCTAGGAGAAGGGCCTCCCGGTTAGATATGTCCCCACCCATCTCAGTACTTTCGGCGCTGTCTCAAGCAACTTAGTCTGACTACCAACAGACGACGATCCACTGGATCAAAGGCTTTCTCGAAATCCAGAAATCAAATCTCTACTCGGTCCCCCAAGTCAAGTATGAAATTTGCTCCATCCAGGAGGGACAGCGAATAGGTCAAGCAGGATCCACTCCCATCTAAGCCGTTACTGTGCGGCAATCAAAAGGCAGTGGACCGCATGCTAGGTCTGACAGCTGGTCATTCTTCATCACATATACTTCAACACGGAAGATAGCAGGCTAACAGGCCGGCAGTTCGGGTGCACTTCCCATCTACAACCTTTGCGAATGGGAACAATCAATTCCAGCTTCCAACAAACGGGTACCACTGAGTCAAGCGATACACTGAAAAGCTGAGCCAGCTAGGTGTCTAGTATGTTGACAACGAGCTTGAGAGCCGCTGGGCGAACCCTGTCCGGTCCCACCGCTTACAGCAAACTTCGCCTCTGCAGCACTGATATTCATAACCTCCATGACGATAGCTGACAAGGCGGTGGCAGTCACAGACAGCTTCCTAGTTACCTGGCCATGAACCTTCTCGAAGACTCTCCCCAACATTCAAGCTTTCTGGAGGGCACTGGTTGATTTCTCTCCATTGCTGTTGACTACACAGAACACACAGGCCCTTCAGGAGAGTTTGGGCTGGAAGTAGCCAAAGTCATCCCTCGGACGTACCCTGATCTTATGTAAAGGACCGAATTCATACTTAGCCTGATATTCTCGCAGCATTACAATGGCACTCCCTCTCACCCTCAATTATCGAAAGAAGCGGTAAAGCCCCGTTGATCTCACACGACTCCAAGCCCCGTGTCTCCCCTTCTGTGACCTGGTTTCTCGGCTTGACCACCGAGGTGGTTCGCCAAGCAGTTTTACCCACTTGAGTGGGACACATCAATCGACAAGTCTGGAGGGGTTGCGTTTGGTGCTCCCCCGTTCCCCCTCAATGGCACAGTAGCTCGCACAAGTCGATCCTACCTGCCGTTTTTGGATCATCCCTACGTCCACCTTCAAAGTCCGTCCATTTTTGTGAAACTGTCCGGAGGCACCTTGCAGCGGGGATCTAACGACTACTTGGCCACTCCGTCCCAGCGGATCATTGTGCTCTAGATCCCTGGCTTCTTTGGTGCGCTGGAGGGACACCATGTCTGGTGGGCTAGAAATTTGTCCCTTCCCACATCCAATAGGTTGGCCCACATGCCGAAGGAGTAGGCCGGATGGGTCCCTCGCCGAAGTTATTTTCGGGTTCCCACAGTGGCTCCCGTTCCATTTCCGGGGACTCTCAGTCCTTAAGAATCGGGATTCGATTAACCTGGTGGTCATCCGACGCAAGACAGTCCATCGCACCTAAACCCTTATCGTACTCCGCACATGGACTGTGGTGAACAAACGCTATCAACAGTGGGGCCTGGAGACAGAATACGACATGAAGCTGCCCGCAGATATGGATAACTATGCCCCCCGGCAGATCGCTTTGCGAAGTTTCACTTTATAGGCAAGGCGGACACATCCTCCTTTCCATCTGTCCCCCGTCTCCTTCCTGTGGGCGCAGTATTCCGTCGGTAGTTGCTTTGCTGCCGTTGTCCGATGTAACAAGATCCCCTTGACCAAGGTGCAGTTGGCTTCTCGTACCGCAATGGCAACTTCCCTCCATTCGTTGCCTTTGCTGCCTTCGTTGGTGTACATCACCTTTGCCTCTCCCATGAGATGCCTTGACCCACCCGTAGCCAGATGAGCCATCCGATCTCTCTTTCTAAATTATGCGCTCGGTGCTTCTGATGCAGTCCCGCTTTTCATCCGTGTGATCCGATTTGCGCACGGAGAGGCTGGCTAGGCGACATCGTCTAAATCCTCAGAGGGTTGGATCCGCCCCATGGTACGTGGATCCTTTAAGGGTTACCACCGCCGTGGTAGTGGGTCGATGGTCACCACTGACATAGCGCTCATTGCTGGACCAAATGTCGTTCCCCTGATAGTAAGTAAAGTGCCACGTTTATTTCCGGAGCCCATTTTTGGAGTGAGTTGGCTTTGCGCGCATTTAACTACCCATGAACTTCACGATCAGATCTGAAGCAACCAGAAAAGCACTGTTAAAGCTTCATTTCCAAAACTCTACTAACAAAGGCAGAAGTATTCGGTTCACTCTGCCGCGCCCAGCCGGAAAACTCTCCCCAGCGGAGCGCGCCTTAACACGCGTATATGTCCTAGCAGGTTCATTACGTGATGCCTCAAATCCCTCCACCGTTGTATGGTTAGCTGAAAAACTGCTTCAAATGTCCCTCCCATGATGACATTTCTTTGCCTCCAGGTGAAAATTTCAGCTCTGTTTTCAATCTTCGACAGGTTTCCTTCAGCTGTGATCATCTGGCCACCTAGCCTACTTACTCCATTATCTTCTGGTGCCATTATCCAGTAGCTTGAGGATCCTGTTCACAAGAGTCTTTTCCGACCCTCCTAACCCCATCTCCGTTCTCATCAAACCTTTGTTGGCATCCTGTTCCAGTTGGCCGTTTTGCGTCGTTGTGGTGCTTCTCTTTCTGAAAGGACGTCTTACCTAGTCCCTGTAGGAGAACCGACCTGCATGCCCACAGATCGCACACATTCACTTCAAGTTAGTGTTCTACATGATCCCTAAGGTCACCAGAAGAGAGGTGACTGCGCTTCTTGTGGTACTACTCACCGGAAAATCAGCAAAGATCTCCTTCGTTCACTTCTCTTCCAAATCTACTGAAGCCGCAGTGGTACTTAGGAGACTCCAGTGGCCTTTAGGTCTTCAATAAATGAAATGATACAGGTTAATTTACCACGAACGAAAACTTGAAAAACAAAAGGAATCAGGTTCAAGATGAATAACTACTTTAACCCAGTCAGGAAAGCCAAATGGTATGGACTCTGCCTATGGCCCACAGTAGGGACAACAGAGGAATTGTGTTGGGCTCCACCTTATGCGCATGGCTACAGTTTGCTGGAGATTTCTTTGAGCCCACCGTTTTTCCACCCCCCTCGATTATTACCCTTGGTGTACTTGAAATATGGCCCGGCAATCAGTTAATTGTCTTTTACTGCTATCGAAAAGATATTAGCTTGGGCTCCAAGCGGTGTCTTGTCAAGTTGTGACGCTCTTTCCCAGTAGCTCGGTCGTAGAGGCAAATAACCAATCTGCCCCGTGGGAGCTAAATGAAAAGAATATAGCAGCTACAAGGTTACTCTGTTAAATTCGAGACACGAATTGGAGGAGAGTAAGAGTGCCGACTGGCGCTCCACTGTAGTGTTACATATCAAGGCTAGCTGCATTAAGAAAAAATGAGAGGAGCTGTGAACAAGACACGCCAACTGAAATGCTGAAGTGGTCGTCGTCTCGGAGACCTGGTTATCCTGAAAACACCCTATCAAGCAGGGTGTGCTAACCCGCTATCTTCTCTGTCCACGAGACAGAAATGATGACACAGAAAATGGCGAAGTAGGCTTTCTTATCAAAGAGAGACTAGTAGGCTTGAAATTAGAAGTCAGACTGTGTACAGCAAGCGCACCAAGGCTTGTTGTCGTCACGAAAAGCAAACCAGAGGGACGGCTGGTACACAGGTATATAAGAGTCAGAACTCAACCCTACATTAGGGCCAACCATAAACGGATGCAGCCCAGCAGTATGAGGCACCAGAAGCCGCACTTTTATTGGTAGGGGACTTCAACCTGCCAGATGTAGCTCGAATGAAAAGTTAGCCGTACTTCAGGAAAAAAGGGTAAGATTTCCTTGACTGGATGCATCACAGGTTCAATATACTTTGAAAACTGGATGTGGATCACGACATCACTCTTCATTCCCCAAAGCAGACATGAAAAAGACATGGAAGGATCCATTTTGTCGCCGCTTTTGGGCAGAAGTCATCACGTCACCGTTGAATAATCCCCGCCTCAGAAGTGCGAGGGCAGCTGGAAGACCCTCCCATCTTTTGGGAGGTTAAATATAAATGGACTCAAAGCTATGTCGGGAGAACAATAAAGGAGGACGAAGGGTGAAGGAGCTAGAGTAACTGAAGTGTTGCAGAGGAATACGAGGGGCCTTTTGGAGCTACAGGACAGTTGCGCTTCATCTCAGGAATGCAAGCTTAAAGGCAATGCAGCTTGGTGGACACGGGAAGCTCAAGAAGCAGATAAAAAGAGGGATAAAAGCTAGCGGGCCCTCAGGGATGCTGGTAGCAAAAGAGCCTGTCCAAGGTACAAGACGACGGAAGCTCGGCAGTAAAGATCTAAAGCAGTGAAAGAAAACCTTTAAATTAGCACTGAACATAGAGACCGAAAAAAATCCGAGGGGCTGATAGAGACACGTTCATTCGAAGGCCTGTGGAGTGAGATCTCTAGCCTTGAGGGATAAGGATGAAGTACATGATGACGACCAGGGCAAGGTCAAGGCCTTGTGTCAGTAGGGAATAGGGAACAACAAGCGTCGACCTAAACACAAGTTTCTTTATCTACCGTTTCTACCCTAAAGGTGGTGGAAGAGGAGACGGAAAATACAGTGATAACTAGACAAACAAGCCGGCGATGCCCGGTGGCAGACATCCAGTCTCCAGCAAGCCCTTGGTTGACAAAGCCAGTGAAATAGCCTACAGTCTCTACTGTGCTGAACTAAGTTGGTACTGTATTCCAGATGGACTGCAGGTTAGCAACAATTACGGCTGCCCACACGAGGGAGTCACTGTCGGAAGGGTGGAACTACCGTTGTAGTGAGCCTTGCAGGCATTCTCCGCAGGCGTGTAGAGGTACTGACAAGAAGAAAAAGGCTCAGTGGTCCAGAAGTTCCACTGTCAGACACAGAGTGTGGTTTGAATGGCCAGTATAGTTTCTCGAACACTACAGGATTTGTAAGCAAAGCCACAGCCCAGCCGGATGAGGGAAAGAAGATAAAGTTTAACTGAACCCTAGCAAGTCTTCTGGTTCCGTCTACTATCAACCACTGACAGAGAAACTGATGGCTTTTGGGACTGAAAGGTGATGGCTGGAGCGGGTATCAGCCTGGCTGACCAACAGGACTTCTCGTGTTGGAGCGGGAAACAGCAGTTCAGAAGCAGCGTAGATAATCAGCGGAATTTCTCAAGGGTCTGTTTTGGGCCCGCTGTCCTTTCTTCTCTACAAAAGTGACTTAGCAAAAGATTTAACTCTGCTCTGTTCCTTTTTTCAGACATCGCAAGATCTGTAGGATCAGAGGATCACTCTGACATAACGAGGGTCCAGAGGTAGGTAATCAAACGAGTAAACAAACGGAATAAGCCGTTAAACGAAAGCAATAGTCACTTACTAACCAGAGCTGTAGTGGAAGTTACCTCCTAGGGAGACAACGGGGCTTTTTACAAGTAGGGCACGACAGTCAGCAAGGGGCTTGGGTGTTGTAATGATCTTAGGGTTTAAGCGTGTTGAATGGTGCGAGCTGGCTGCCCCAAAGGCAAAAACGAGCTCTCTCGGCTGCACTCAAGATCCTCCTGCAAAAAGGCGAAGTTTTTCGTACCTATGTTTGAGGCTCCAACTAGGCCGCAGTGCGAACTGTGCCTTAGGCTCGCAAGCCTTTGTGAAAATGGAAGCACCCAACCTAGAAGAGGTTTAGCGACTAACCACCCGGATGGTTGAACGCAAACAAAAGAACTGATGTGAAAAAGACTGCAGAGTATGGGACTTATCCAATTCAGGTAAAGAAGACCCAGAGGGGACCTTGTTGTGGAGTGGTTAACCTTGAAGTTCATCGGAAATAGGTGCTGAAGCTACGGTCCCTGGGACGGGGAGCAGCAGCGAAAGTTTTGGAGGCGATGATCTTGGCTAAATGTACTAGTGAACTTTTTTTAAAATAGAGGTCTGGGGATATGGAACAGACTGACCGAAGAAATAACTAACGTACAAGGGGTAAACCATCTTTACAGGATGCTTCATTTTAAGTGGAACGAGATATCCACACAAGATTATTGCTGAGGATCAGCGGGAGCCTGCAGTTTGCTCCAGTCTGGTCGCCTATGCTGTGTCCGCACCCACGGACTGAGGCACTAAGTGTGATAGAAAGCGCGTGTCGTGGCTGTCTCTCACCTCGATGGCAAGAAGAGTATTTCTATTTCTTTCCCCTTTTATCCAAACTGAAGGAACGAGACACTTTGCGTAAAGTAACCTGGAGGAACCACCAGAGTAGTGGTAATGGGTGCCAGCCCGGTGCGTACCACCGGAAGAATCCTAGAAGTTCGATTAGTCCCAGCCACTTTCTGTCCTGTGCAACCCAGCCTGACCTGACCTGACCAGTGTCACCCACACAGATATGAGCTCATCAACAAAAACCCGGGGCGTACTACCCCATCCGCAGAGTCCACAGGGCTAGCCCTGAGAACGCTGAGTTCCAGCTTGGGCCTAAGGCTTTATGAAAGCTGTAACTTTGCTCCAACTGAGGTTATTTCCTGGCAGTCTATTTTGCCAGGGTATGAGCCCATCTGTGAAAAAATTCATTGGGTTAAACTTGGATGTAAGTTTTGTACCTCAAGATTATGTATCTTGATGCCGCACCCCAGAGCGCAATCGATCCAGTCTCCTATGGCTATATCTGCTAGACGCCGTACAATCTTGAACTCCCCTATCGATTCTCTCCGGCCTCTACGACATGCTAAACGGAAAAGGATGGGATCCTCTCTGGCCAAGCGCAGGATTTTTCTCCAGGAGTAGTGACCTTTCTAGCTGCAGGCCTCAGAGTCTCTCCCAGGCATTCCATATATTTCGATAATAAGGAACCCACGCCCGCTCACAACAGTTCGGAAAGAGGCGCACCAAAACCTTGTAAAATGTAACGAATGCTTCTGACTTTTGCTTGTGAAGGTATTACGTAACTCAGTTACAGCTTCTTCCGCTCCATTTTCAGCCATCTGCCAATATTTTGAAGGCTCCAAGTCCAGCTTGGATTGAACAACTAGGTTCTTTACTCTTACCTTCACTGCTCAAAGGAATACCGTCAGTCCCGTCTACCTCGTTTGGTTTGCATGGGACCGGCACGGGCGGAGATAAATCGAGCTTCCGAATATCGCTCGGTGGTGTGCCCGTAAGCCCGCACACGGTAAGCCACAAGACTGGTAATTCCAGCAACTCGTGGCTTCATCAGACGAATCCCAGAGCCAAAAGGAGAAGGGTTCGCATGCTCCACGGCACCGAACTGTAAGATAAGGAAGTACACACACAACCCTCGAATGTGGCCCCAAACTACTCAAATGGAGATCAAAGTCCGACGTAACAAGCCCATGCAAGCGGCTTCAGGTCAACCGCAACTGAGTCTAAATATGGGGGTCATATAAACAAGCGCTGTCAACAGCAAGCAGCCAAGCTCCGTATTAAATAGAGATTCGTTTTATATAGAAGAGCAAGAGCCGTCTTTTTGGAAGGATCATACACACATCACTTACACCCACCAAAGCCACTGCAGCAAACTCCTAGCGAAGTTTTCAAATTTGGCGGAACCGTCAGCGTTATTTCTTGAGAGTCCTCCTGCTTGGCAGTTCTAATAATAATAATAATAATAATAATAATAATAATAATAATAATTGTATATTTCGGATGCGCCCGAAGCATGCTAGAATGCATGATCAGATGATTATAGTGATGCCGGAATGACAATTCACAAAAGGGTACAACAAGTGCATGCAGAGTATCAGAGAGAGTGTTACAGTGAACTAAAACTGTAGTAATGCCCGGCAAATTTGAAGGTCAAGGTCGAATGATGTCAGTTGGTCTGGAGTACATGCATAAGTGGTATATGAAATAATTACCACTAGTGGAAATTCGAACATATTGAAAGGAAATGTTTTTGGTGCGCTACAGAATATGAGAGGCATATGGATAGAAATCTCGTCGAAGCGTTCGGTGAATTATTCACTTTACTACAGGCATGTCAAGAAGTAATAACATGGAAAGATTTCAGTCTGCAAAGATGGTAGTATATAAAGTGGTGGCTGTATACTGGAGGAATCATATATGTTGCAAACAATTGCGTATCTCTTGGGAGGGATACTACCAGAGTGATGGTGGCAGGGAACGGCCGGAGTAAAACAGGTGAGCGTGCGGCAAGTTGTTAACTTTATGTAGGGTTGGTATGAAATGTCAAAGCGGAAGTGGAAGACTAATCAATATTGACCGTGTGGTTACATCCATTACACAGGTGTTCAGTTCTGCGAGAGGAAAGGTAAAGTAATCCACAGATAAGTGCACGTCAGTAGATGAATGCTGTGTGGTATGTACCATGCAAAAATGGCAGATCAATAAAACTGCCCAGGTATATCGCGGGAAGCGGCCGTGGATCAACGAATATAGAAATAAAATGTATCGGCCGGTGCAGATAGTGGTGTGATTTAGAGGCTGCATACGGGGTCAGTTTCGGTAATATAACACGAATGCAACATCTGGAAAATCAAAGGTCTCGATAACGGTGATGGTATAGTAAGTAGACGGTGAGTGTCACATTTCTAATGACCAATTTGACAGGTGTAACAAATGATGGGAACGGAGCGGCGATGCAGCATGGGAAGTGTATCGAAGACGTTCAATCGTGGAGGGAACGCAGTGATCTACAGAGCCCGAACACTCGATGCAACAGCATTGCGGATGCGATCGGATGGACCGATGAAGAGTGCAGGTAGTTACTAATTACTTCGCTGCCCACTGGAGGACTACTGAAAGATATGTCAGCGCCGGACGTTTTTTTTGGTGACCGATGAAGCAATGAACAGTGACAATAAAGGTGCCAGTGTTTGAACAGTATTAGCGGGTTCTAACACGGAACGGGCATAATGACATATGGGATTAAAATGAGTTGTATGAATGCAGTGAGATCGAGTAGTCCAGGTTCAAGAAGTCCGATGGCGGGAATCTTGGGGAAAGCGATCGTGAGACGGGCGAAAATGAAGTTGTGTGTAAATCTCGTTTGTCCTGTCCAGCAAGAGAGGGTCCAAGTTATTCCTGGGAAGTGGACGGCGACAATCGTCCTTAGGGTGCAGGTTCTGAAAACAAAACGGAGAGGGCTGCAGTCTGGCAATTCTACCAGCTGTGGGTTAGGGGAGAAAGACAGAACACCAATATCATGCCAGTAACAGAAATGGGTGGTCGCGACGTTGAGGTCTTGTTTTTTGGATTAAACAACATACGGAAAGCGGAGAAGACCGGTACTAGCGACTAATTCTTGTGAGGCTTAGTGAGAGTTACCAAAAAAGCAAGGAAGCGAGAATAGGCGACACTGGGGGCAAATACTTATGTGTAGTTCGACGAATGGTTTATGGAAGACCACATCGATTGTGGCGATTCGTTCATCAGAACGAGGCCTGGAATCTCGTGTGTTGAAATAGGGTCTCAATGAGTAAGTAGTTGAAGCGTGGATGAGACTGGTACCTTGAGGACCATATTATATATGCTGCTATGTATTTTCTAGCATTATAAATGCTCTTATACCTGGCGGCAGCTGATAAAAAAAGAAGAACCTAACCGACTATGGTAAAATCTGACAGCATGAAAAAAGAATCACCGGAGTAACGGTGGCCAGTAGGGGGTCGTGGTCAGAAGCGTTGAAAATAGGAAGTGGCTAGACAAACACGTGGAGTGTGCTGTTGACAGTCATGGAGTATAGGTTGGACTGCTTTTATTTGCTAACTATAATACAGAATGCTCCTTACCATCCGTTGGTAATATCTGTCTACTGAAAAAAGTTGTTAAGCTTTTGGTTAGTATCCCAGGCCCAGTTCGTAGGCTCGGGTAATAGACATGTAGGGATCATGCATACGGATCAGTTTTTGGACAGTTAGATGTTTATTTATTTCTTTTTTGAATAATAAAGAGGCCGAAGACATTGACCTAAGTTGAGGTGGGAGTTTGTTCCAGAGGGAAGAATATTTAACAATAAAGAAGTTTGACCGCATCGCAGTCCTGGATACTGGAATCAAGACCATAGAGTCCCTATGTCGTAAAGAATAGTTGGAGGGAGTTTTGACCTGGGGGGCTGAATTGCAAGATGTACGTTTTACAATATTGCAAAAGAAAGACAGGTTCATTCGTAGACGGCGCAGCCATAGGGGCTCTAGGTGCAATATTTCACACCTTACCATATAATTTAAAGGCGAGGAATATCCTAGTAGTTGTTTGGTAAATCTACGTTGTACATTCTCAATTGCAAATCTGTCAATCTGCCGCATGTTAGAAAAGATGACAGTGCAATATTCCAGAAGTGGTCTGACATGAGTTTTAAAAATGCTTAGCTTGCTCTCTGTAAGACTGAAGGTTCTATTAATCAGACCAATTAGCCGTCTAGCTTTAGCAACCTGCACGGCCGAATGTTCGGAGAAATTAAATGTACAAGAATATTGTAATCCCAAGTCCCTTACTTCCGGACTGTTAAAGATGAACTGATCATTAATTTTAAACATTCCCGCGGGAACCTGACACTTATACATAAGGATACAACTTTTGACAGCGGAGAATTTCATCAACCATTGGTTGCTCCATGAGTCTAGCGATAGTAAATCGCTCGTTATGCTAGCAATGGTAGAAGCTAAGGCGTCAGGTTCAAAGGAGTACATAATTTTTATGTCATCTGCAAAAAGGAACGCAGCCCCGTGTGTGATGACGTTGAAAATGTCATTAACATATATAAGAAAAAGTAAGGGACCTAGTACACTACCCTGAATAACTCCACTAGTAACTGGTCGAGGTGATGATAAACTGCCATCAACGTCCACCACCTGCTTTCGGGATGTTAGATATGATGAAAACCAACTCAGGATCGGGTCAACAATTCCGTAGGTTTTCATCTTTGCCATGAGCCTATTGTGGGATACTCGATCGAAAGCTTTAGTCATGTCAAGGAGGATTACAATCACCCACAAGCCGTCGAGTTCAGTGCAAAGGACCTGTACGTCACGGTGCTAGAAACTGTCCAGGTTCGTGCAATGTGAGCTCCTGGAATCTCCAAGCTCCGTCGCGGGTGAAAAAGCTTTCCTCGACCAAATGATAATAAAAACGAAAGGGAACTCCTGGCCATTGTGGTCAAACTCGAAAAATATGTAGAATCCTATTTACTGTTTATTGACTGCTGGTAGCTGGTAACAAGTAGGGCCATGGTCTACTCAAGTTCACGAAGTACTGTGTGTTACTTTAGTACTCCGGGCTACTGGGAATTAGGTGGATCCCGTGAAATGCCCAGAGAATGGGCACAAAACCAAAAGTTCCATCGGTTGCCCCAGGAGGATGGGAATCTGTGAAATAGGTGAAGGAGTGTACCGGAGCGAGGTCGAGCACGTTTACCTGTTGCATCCTCGCTAGAATCCACGCTAGCTAGGGAAGCTGAGGTTCAGTCATCCCCCAGCAGAGCAGTCCACATTGCTTTTTCAACCGGGGGAACTCATCTGTTTCTAAACAACCAGGCAAACAAAGAACGGCCACGTTTCATCAAACAGCAACCCAGGGCTAAGTGCCAACTTTTACTCACAGCAGTTACTCTTCGTGAATTTACACATTCAAACCCAGTCCTCTCCGGGTTGCCACATTATGACGAAAGAATGGGGCAGTAGGTGGCGGTTTAGATAGACGTGAGTTTATGAGCCAGACTGATACGGGTGATACAGATGGGAACGCTAGCTACCCGGGGAGGTAAAGTAAACATGCTCCGTCCTTTCTCTAAATATACCTACCAGTTTTCCTTGCAGCCTTCTTTTGGAAGAGCTCACCAGCTAGACACTTCTAACATAGCTTGTATGTAGACCCTTATGATTCACCACCTGGATGTAAAAAACACTGTCCCCCAGTAGGGTTCTTACTACTTCTTTCAGTAGATTCAAACCACCTCTTTGAACGGCCGAGTTACTTTTAAGCTCCTCCAGGGCCCAAGTAACATCCCACCTTACAGCTGGCGCAGATAGCCAACTAGAGCCACTGTTTATTGCATAGCTAGGTGTGGCATCATCTCAAAGGTCTGTCTGTCTCTGTACCACCCATCATAACTCCCATAGACTTTTCGGAAAGCTAGCAAGGAATTTCACTGACTCAAAAGTATACGTCGAATCTGCCAACTATCTTGATGGGGAGGACAAAGTTTTGTCCATTTGGCTCCGGTAAAATACCAGATAATGACCTGTATCCCTCCTCCGCTTCCTGCCAGTAGCCCCACCAAGCAACCTTGAAGAACACCTTAACTAGGTCCTATCTACTGTGCCGCGCAGAGGCATTCAAGTGGAGAAAATCCCTTTCAATTATTCTTCACACATAACCATTCATCAACAACCAGAACTTGCCACCTAAAGTTGCACGTTTATTAGCACACGTTCGGCATATTGGAACACGCTCATTCATATCTCACTTCTTACTTGACGGCAACTCAGTTCGATTCGACCTCGTACCTTGTTGCGATGATTGCTGTTGGTCTTGAACAAAACCGAACTTCGGTATTCGTTTGGTAACCATTTTTGCAGCACCATTGAGACCTGTGTGCTCTGAGCGTTTATACCTTGCATGTGAGTACCCTAAATATTTAAACCAATCTTGTTGCGCTTTGAGATTCGTTACGTGGGCAGCTGTAACTCTAATTCCCAATGGAGGCTCTCAAAAACCGATAGAAGTTTCTGGACGAGATAATCAAAAGATGTACCAAGGACAGGAGCAAAACACAGACAGTAGGTAATTTGCACGTCCTCTCAGCCGGAATCAACACAGAACGAGAAAAACTTCGAAAAACCACTGTGTAAAGGATATATTAAAAATGCCTACAAATATTCTACATGCCCTGTGAATATGACCATATTTGACATTAGTTTGCTAGACTCGTCCACACACCGTACTCTTCCAAGATTTTGTTTCACCGAAGGGCCGGAATCCGGCCTTGAGCACTTTATGGGCCCTGGATCATGAACCACATTACCTCGAAACTTCGGGTTTTGCATCTGAATCTGTTCGGCTGCTTACATGAGGTTTATATATATGTGCACTTCGTTTGATTTTCAGTTTAGTAACGCAGAAACCGCGAACCAAGTTTGTTCGCGGTTTGGGGTTCTTTTCAAATAGCAGAGACCTGCTAGCATTGCGATTCTTGCGATTTGCAGCAGAACTAAGTACCGTGAGTTCAAATACTGTTATGGCCTCTCTAGCAGAATTGCCTTTATGCGTGCAGCTAGACCGAAGGACTTCACGATCCCAAATTGGACGATTTTTGGTCATCCTTCAGTCAAATATATACTGTCGCCAATCGAAAATGGTATCCAAAGGAGCACCGCGTGATCAGAATCACGAGTCACTCGGTACTTCAAATTTACAATAAAATAGCAATGCAACAAGTTACGCAATCATACTCGACCGCGGTCCTTCTTGGGCAGACCGCACACGGAGCAACCACGAGGAACGCAATAGCTCAATCAGGCTTTACCGGAGAAGAAACGAAAGTAAGTTGAGAGGCGTAATAGTTATTTGGTACAGGAAAGCAAAATTCAAACAAGAGTCAGAGAATGAGAATACAGCTCATAAACACCTGTTACGAGACCGTCGAAGTTTTGATGAATAAAGACCTTCGGTGGGTCAGCCACGGTAACGCCCCCCTCCTCAACTCCCACGAAAGTAATTTGAGAGGAGTACTAGTTAGTTGGTGCAGAAGGACAAAACTGGAACTAGGAATAGACAGAAAATAGAAATGCCTTTCGAGAAAAATACTCATGAGTTTGCTGGAATTTCCATGAATAAGGACAGTGGGACTTCCTGCGGTTACTGCTGCCAACATATAGTGTAGCGACAGCGAAACACTTGTCTAAAGTTTGCCTCAACATACTAGACGATCAATCACATCATTTTTGTCCAGAACTCAGTTAAATATTTTCTGCTTCCTCAGCTAAGTCCAGCCAAATTCACTTGCTCGCTCTTTCCACTGCTTCCAGTTCATCGAAGGCTCCCTACCTGACTGGATTTCTCATCAACCCCTGGTACGTCGATGAGTAAGCACCAAACAGGATGGGCCGTGCTTGTCTTATCCAGCCTACTTTCTTCCAATAGTGTCTGTATTTAACATTTATGTGCTGCTAAATCTTGACCCTCCTTGGCATGATGCTCTCCTTACTCCATTCCCCATCAGTTCAACTTTTAAGACACTCCCAAGGACAGAGCTGCACCATACACGCACATCTTGGCTCCAGAAGTGTTCAGAATTTAAATTTGTTGTCTCACCATCCCATCATTACTGATGTAAACAATTGTGCTGTAAACAGAAGGATCTTGGTAATGGTGTCATACATCTTTAAGGGTCTTTCAAATTTTTCTATAGTCTGGCTGTCTCTGTTTTAAAGCAACAGCTTTGGAGTTTCAGTAATGACTGTGAGCCCTCTGTTCATAGAAAATTTTCAAGCGGTCCACTGGTGCATTATCACTGTTACGTCAAACTTTTGAGGTTTCTCAACAGATAAGGCTGGACGTTTTTCATGAATGAGGATTGCTTCCACCTTTACACACTATTTTGAAAATACACACCGGATTCTTGTAGCTTTAAGTCGAAAGTAGCAGGGCCTACGCTTTCCAGATATAGGCGGAAAGTTTGGGGCTAACAGAATCGGTGGAGATTTGTGCTAGAGGGGAGAGCGCTGTGGTTGCTAGAAAGTAAAGCGGGGAGCGCTACTCCGCTTGCACTAGGAATGTTCGGACTGAGTGGTTATGACCCATGTTAGGCCAATGCAAAATGGACTTGTCCACAAGGAAATGATAATTAGCGTACAAGAACCTGGGACAGCAGAAGATTCTTTGAACTGAAACTGAAACTGAAGGGATGGGACCGAACTACGCTGACGTATCCACAAAATCAGGTGGGAAGGCAGGACTGAAAACATCGAATAAGGAACAGTGAAACTGAGGGAAACAGGTCCCTGGTCCGTTCTCGGAAGCAAAAGAGTATTTAAGCCAATTGCACGCAATCTACCACGGGGCGGAAGAAGGACTCTAGAAACCAGCCAAGGCAAGTAATACCGATAACGATAGTGAAATATTTCTCGAATGGTTTGTAAAGCGTCACAGGTGCAGGATCAACGGGTACGGTATTATTTACTGAGTGGAGAAACTTACATTTCTCAGGACGGATAAAATAATGGTGGTTCCTTAGGAGCGACATTGAGCACTGATTGGACGAGCTAAAACGAATGGCATTTGCGAGCCAAAAACAATTCGCGATGGACCAATAGTAGAGAAAAGGTCAAAAGTGCCAAAATAAAATGGCGGATCAGGCAACTGAAAAATGCTGCAGAAAATCGAGGCACCGAGGACGAAATACGATTGAAAAGTTGGCAGAAAGTCAGTGTCCGTGAACTACGCGCAGCATAGAGGTGGAAAGATACAGTTTTTACGAGGCTTAGAATAAGTAAAAGAAGCTTAGTATCAGAAAGTGTCAGGAATGCTGATGAGGTAATTCCTGCAATAAGTGGCAAACTTGAAGTGTGAGGAAAGACAAAACGCAATATTCAGAATATACGGCGAATTGGTGACGGAGGCGTTGGAGATGGAAACAAGGTCGTAACCGGCGGGATAAGCAATGAATCTGATGGAATACACGATGCGGCACTATATTGCACTGTTAAGCCAGAACGTGCCATCGGATGATTGGTGGGAGCTTCCCTTATATCAATCAAAGGGGTCAGTGTTTGAGAAAGTGGCCCAGGCATGGGATGGATGATCCTGTGAAGGGAGGTTAGAGGGGGCAGTCAGAGGTGGAGGGCCGCGTCGGCCGCTGACCATGGGAGTTTAGACATGCGACCAGTACAGCACGCTAACTAGAGCAATAACTCTCACCCAGCATACTGTAACAGTGTGAGAGGACTAATCACTTATCAGAATTCCCCTGTCTCCTGTAGTTTAGCTCTACGGATTGGTGGACAGTGGCCAAGGAGAACGGTGCCTATTTCATGTAAGTGGGTCACTGACATCGTGCCACTGAGTGCCATTAAATTTTGAATATAATTGTCAAGTATACCAATGGAATCCTCACCGATTTCTACGCTCTATTTTGGAGCCGAAATCCAGAAGCACAGTTGGCTAAGGATTTGCTTTGTCACTCCCTCGTCCAAATGCGGCACCATCGGCTTTTTTCAATAAAGGCGGAACCGCTATCCAAAAATGTCAAAAAACTTATTTGATTGTTCTCTGAAAGGCAGGGCCTTTCGCTGTCTCTGCAAGACACCGATTATTGCCCCATTTCATTGGAAAATTTATTGAAAAGACCTAACCAATTAGCGACCTATGAGCCATACATCTTTTGTTTCCAGGATTGTAAAAAGATCGATCGCCAGCCCTGGTCGGCAGAGCCTTCAAAAGAGAATGTGGGCTACTGGTAAGAGCAAATTCCTTAATTTAGTAAATGCAAATATCAGTAGCGGAAAGTCAGTGGTCGCAACTTTCGTAGACTTGACCATGGCTTGTCATCGAGTATCCCATGATATGCGGCTAGCTAACATGAAAACCTGTGGAATTATAAATCTAATGCTGGATTGGTTTCCGTTATATCTGACTTCTCGAAAACGGGTAGCGGACGCTGTAACGTACATGCGTGGAAATCCTCCCGAACCGTCGTCATATACTTGTATTGTTGAGACTATGCTCCTTATTTTATTGACTCTCGAACAAGTATAAAATGCGTCAATCACTGCACTTCAACATTTGTTTACATTTTGCTCACGTAAAGTGTCATAATTTCGATTCGAACTTGGACTGCCGTAACGGTGGTACCTGACATTGGCCTTTGTTGAACTCTGGTCCTCGTTGTTAGACGTTGTAGCCATACAGTTGAGGTTTGTACATATTTATATACATATAATTTGTAAATCAAGTTCCGTGTAAACTACGAATCAATCTTGTTCTAGTTTTGGGATTCGTTTGAATTGGCTACGCGTTACTCACAGTAGGAACAACCATTACGGTTCTCAGCTTGACACCTCCAGCAGGAAATCAATCAGAAATGCCAAGACGAGGACTAAGGAAACCGAAGCTGGAAAGGAAGTAATGCGGCAAGCCCCTGAGGTATTTTCGGGTGGGACTTATTCCTTAGATACTGCTAGGTCTACTAGTCCTGTCAGTGCAATTTCATGTACTTCAGCTATTGGCACGGAATTCAAAGGTGATGATATCTATCGATTGAAAATAGTTGAATCAGAAACCAAGCTTAGGCAGGCTACGGAAGAAGCTGAATCTGTTAGGAAAGATCAACTCCGAAGACGGGAGCAAGAGGTGACTTTTGAGACCAAGGAGCATACTGCCATTTAGCCTGGCAGTTTCGTGGAACAAGTAAAGTCGATTTGTACCAGTGTAACCCACGCCATTGACTTACCAAGGGTGGAATTGTCCCCATTCGACGGGAGTGCAGAACAGTATTGTAAGTTCGTTAAACAATACCAGAACTTTTGTGGAAAGAGGAGTATCCGATCCAGGACAGAGATTCTTGTATTTACTGCATTATTGTCGTGGAAGAGCCAGGGAAGCAATCGACGGGTGCTTGATGCTGAATCCCGAAGAAGGTTACACTCGGGCACGTGAAGTACTGAAATACCCATTTGGGCAACCATTTCAAGTCTCCCGGAATTTGATCGATGGTGTACTATCAGAGGCAGAAGGTTCCAAAGGCGAGTAGAGTCTCTAGCCAGCCTGGTGATAAAGATGTGGAACTGCAGCATCGCAATAAACCACCCAGATTACCGATGGGACCTGAAGGCACTGCACACATTGGAGACCATAGTGCGCAGTTTACCCACAGAACTACAGGGTAGATGGGCCGAGGAAGCCGGAGGGATCAGTAGATTTGGGCGAGAGACCACGTTTGAAGACCTGACGCAGTTTGTAGACCGTCATGCCCGAAAAGCAAACAGTCATTTCGGTCAACTTGTGCATGAAGCGAGCAAGTTACCTAGGACTGCGAAGACGCAAACCTGGACCAGGGAACAAAATAGAAGTCAACCATGGGCAAACACACAGGCATCATCTCGCGAAGGTAAAACTTGCCGGTGTGTAAAGTTTGTGGGGCGCTTCATCGCCTAGTAGAATGCCCTCGCTTCCGCAACGTAGACACCGACGAACGATGGAAAATGGCCATGAGACTGGGCACGTGCTTCGTCTGTCTCAACGACTCATATCGAGCAGCGATGTGCCGAAAGAAACCCAGTTGTAGTAAGGATGGATGCCATGGGAAGCACCATTACTTACCACACAAATGCCAGAAATTGAATGCCAAAGAAACCCCGAAACCATATGTAATCTGCTCAGTGTCTCGCTCCACTAACAAGCCCATTCGCCTGGGAGTAATAGCGGTTTGCGTAGAAACCTCAGTTGGGGTTATAAAGGCGTTGGCTTTCGTAGATAGAGGCTCGGATACCATTTTATTAAGGGAAGAGTTTGCGGAGAGATATGGGATCAGAAAGCATCAATCTTCATTAGCAGTGAGCACAGTGAGTGGCTTCCGGGTCATCCAGTCGACCAGACGGCACCTACAACTCGTTTCCTTGGTAAATCACGATAGAGCAGAAACCCTAGAAGCATTCACCACAAAGGATCTGCCACTGACAGCACCTCAGCCAGTGCAAACGATTCTGACGCAGTGGCCACATCTCGACGGGGTTACGATCAAAGAGTGGCAGAACAACGAAATTGATCCTCTGATTGGTCGTGATGTACCAGCAGCGCATTGGGTCCTGGATCAAAGAATAGAAAGCCGCAAAGCACCTTGTGCAGTAAGCACTATATTCAGCTGGACTTGATATGGTAGTACAGATGGAGGATGCGGCAAACAAATCCAAATCAACTGCACTTCGGTAGATTTGGCGAACATTGAACAAGCTTTCCAACAGCTGTATAACGCCGAATTTGCCGACCCGGGCATTGATAGAGATGCCCCATCACGTGAAGATAGGTCGGCCTTGAAGATCGTAGCCGAGAACGCTAAGTGCGTAGTAGATCGTTTCGAGGTTCCTGTCCCGTGGAGACCCAAAATGAAACCTATGCCAAACAGCCGAGAAATGAATCTAAAAAGATTATGCTTCCTCAAGACCAGGCTACAACGAGAACCACAATTAAGGATAGAATACACGCGAGCCATGCAACATAACTTAGGATTGGGTTGTATAGAAAGAGTGGATATGGCGGTTATCAGCGCAAATTTGAAGTGGTACCTAACTCATCACCCGGTCGTGAGCCCGAAGAAACCGAGGAAGGTCAGGGTGGTTTTCGACTGTGCCGCGAAATGTCGGGCTGTGTTGCCCAGCCACCATATACTACAGGGCCCAGACTGGACAACACCACTAGTTGAGGTTTTATGCCGTTTTCGGCTAGGAAAAGTGCCCGTCTGTGCGGAATACGTAAAATGTTTCTACAAGTGGAGATGTCCCTTGAAGATAGGAACGCCTTTCGTCTTCTCTGGTGGCCTGAAAGCAACACAAATCGTGCACCATACGAGTACAGGCTGACCGTGCATCCCTTTGGGACGGTATCATTCCCCTTCCTTGCTAATTTTGCCCTCCGGGAAACCTTAAAGCGCTTCGGCGGCACCGGCAATCTGTTAGGAAGAGCAGTAGAAAACTTCTACGTGGACGATTTTCTGTGTTACTCTGACGACCCAAATACTTCTGTTATACAAATGACCGAACTGATCGCCACTCTAAGGGCCGGAGGATTCAACCTCACTAAATGGACTTCAAACAGCCAGGAGGTGCTCAATGTTATCCCGGAGTCCGAGAAAATGGAGTGTGCGAGAAAGCTTTTGGGATCTACTCCACAAACAGAGCGCACGCTAGGACTTCAACGGAAACCCGGAAGTGACGAATTCATATTCACTCTGGACCTACCCAAACGACCAGCCACACGAAGAGGAATCCTATCATCAGTCACAAGCTTCTATGATCCCTTAGGTTTCGTTTCGCTGTGGGCGTTACCGGGAAAGCGCTTGCTGCAATCGCTGTGCCAGAGAGGAACGGGTTGGGGCGAACCTCTCCAGGATGACGACGATAAGCGATGGCTCGACTGGCTGCGTAGCCTGGATCAACTTGGTGAGATCAAAACACAAAGATGCTTGACGGGAGTCCGGTGCACAAACGATGCCCAACTCCACTTGTTTCCTGGCACATCAGAAATAGGCTACGGGATAGTGGTTTAAGGCTGCTGGGTGGATGCAAATGGTGGGCGGCACAGTCAGGTATTATTCACAAAGGCGAGAGTGGCTCCACTGAAAACGGCGTCCATTCCGAGAGTGGAACTAACGACAGCAGTACTGGCCTGAAAGCCGCCATGCTGATTAGGAGATGCTTCGATCGGATAAACTGGGAACAAAACTTTTGGACGGACTCAGCCACGGTACTAAATTACATAAACAACACTACCGCTCGCTCTACCACTTTCGTTGCCAACAGACTCACTATAGTCCACGAGTCGACTAAAACCGATCAATGGCACTATGTACAGTCCACCAGTTACCCGGCCGACTTCTGCTCAAGGGGCCTGAAAATACTAGAGAGGCTGCGCATGTGGACAATAGGACCGGACTTCTTAACTTCAGCTAAAGAGATATGGCCAACGCTACTAATAGCTAAGCCTGATGATGGCGACATCGAGACCAAAAGACTGATACTGGCTACAAACTCCACGAGAAGCGTAAGCCTGATAAAAATACTGTTCCACTTCCCCGACTGGATAAAATTGTTAAGAGCCGCGGCTTGGTGGACAAGATACAAAGTAACCCTATTGATCCTGAAAGGCTCACGACCACAGAACACATTAAATTTGGGGAAGATTCTACCGGGCGAGCTGAACCAGGCCGACCTCGACGTTCTACGCCTAATACAACCGGAAGCTTTCCCGTTCGAGGCCCGCGAGTTAGTTGTCGAAACCCTACTTTGTCGCACGACACGACATTGTTTGTCAAGTAGTGGAAACTCTTGAACAAGCACTCGTTAACCTTTTGTATAAATCTATTTTTCCGTGACTTATTTGTATTACTGTTCAACCTGTGTCCAAGTGGATATAAGTCGTGAGTCAACATACTTCTAATGTGATAATACCACACGTTGAGCCCCTGATTTTCGAGCACCCTGTGGCCATCTCGATTTTTCGTCGAGAATTTTCAGTCTTCATCTTGCCACGTACTTTACTCTTGTTCAAGCAGCCTTTTCCTCCACAGTCCATAATCTCTCTACGCATCCCAATCACATCGAAGTCCTTCTTCGTATATGGATAATGTCATAGAATTCTCAGAAGAAACTCTAAGAAGTCGAGTGATGGAGCACGACCTCAAGAAAGCTGCAAGTGTGTCTGCGACTGGCCAATGATGGCTGAAGCCCATAGCGACATACGTATGCAATGACTTAAGGTCTAGGTGGGTTAGGGCGAATCAGCACTCCTATCTACCCCTTGGATGTTGACCGTTTCATGGGAGGATTTGGTGGGCGGTTTAAAGCAAATGCGCGGAAATCCTCCCGAACCGTCGTCATATACTTGTATTGTTGAGACTATGCTCCTTATTTTATTGACTCTCGAACAAGTATAAAATGCGTCAATCACTGCACTTCAACATTTGTTTACATTTTGCTCACGTAAAGTGTCATAATTTCGATTCGAACTTGGACTGCCGTAACGGTGGTACCTGACATTGGCCTTTGTTGAACTCTGGTCCTCGTTGTTAGACGTTGTAGCCATACGGTTGAGGTTTGTACATATTTATATACATATAATTTGTAAATCAAGTTCCGTGTAAACTACGAGTCAATCTTGTTCTAGTTTTGGGATTCGTTTGAATTGGCTACGCGTTACTCACAGTCGGAATAATGGTTACAGACGCTGATATCAGTACATCAGCACAATGTACAGTATCCAGTGCAGTCATTCAGGATAGTGTCCAAGGCCCAGTGCTCTTCTCTTGCGAGAAAACTACAAATTTACGACAGCAAGTGCGGTGCAGCTCTCCACTTTTGCGGACGACATCAAAATTATGTACACCCTCGAACCCAAAGCTTCAGCATCCACCACTGTTTACAAGGTTCACAAATTACTGTCTGTAAATTCTTGGAGTAGGCTCTGGTAGATAAAATTGTCCGCTGATAACTTCTGTGCTCCCGAGCACAAATGTCAAGTTCTCGAAAACCGTTTACAGCTGTTGATCAGATCTTACCGTTTGTCCGGGACTATGGGATTTGGGATTACAATATTCATATAACTTCAACTTCGCCCAAGGTACAGCCAAGCAGGTTGTTAGGGCTAGATGAATAATTGATCTGACCAACAAAACATTTGGTTCTGCCGAGGGCAAACAGGGCGTTTAAGAATTCACTTAGGACGCTTCTTGGAATGTTCCGATGTCACCTTACTTACCATGCGGCAGGCTGATAGTACAGTAACTGAGAAAGTATAAGGTAGATTTATCAAACAAGCGGCTGGGGTACTACTTATCTTCCTGTGACTTCATCGTCCACTAAGTGACCTGCTTTCCTTCTCATTATTATTGAAAGCACATGTTACAGCTTAGCTCCTCAGGCCGAAATTCCCTCCATCAATTCTTTGCTGTACGAGGACTCCATGGTCTCAACGGCGGTACCTGGGGCTGCGGTGCCGTTTAATTTCCATCACTGAATATTCTCCCTCTTGAGACAAGCTTCCACAGCAAATTAGGTTATTGCATCCAGTCTTTGTGACCCCCAAAACACTCGTGAAGGTACAAAAACTCATTCCAATGTATGATCCATACGTATTTCTCACTCGAGCCTGAGATGTTGATCCGGAAAACTAATGAGCAACTTGCTCTGTCCGTAAGTGGGCCCCCTGGAGCATCCGGGTTCGTCCTACGATTTAATAGGCTAACAAAAGCAGTCAAGACCATTCCTTAAGTGGGAAATTCTTTCCGTGTGTCCATTTATCACTTCTTTCTTTGCGACTCTCCCGGGGGCGACACTTCTGTCGGCAAGGGCGCCCAGTCCGAGATTCCTTTGAGCTCAGAAAAAATGGTTCACCCTTAGCAGTTGTCATCATGAAGTGCGAAAACCTAAAATAAATGGTAGGCGTAGCTGCTGTGAAATGTTCCTTTATAGGTTCAACGGCTCCCCTGGGAAGAGCAAAAAGTGACAAAGGGCGCTCAACTTTCCAACCCTTGCAGGGTTTTCTATACATTACCTTATAATCAGACCGTGGATGCAAGTTCCCCTTGAAAGAGGACGAATGTCCACCTACAGCGCTGACCTGCCCTGTGCACAAAGAACCCCCAGAAATCGCCCGCTAATTGTAAGCTAGCCCTTGCCTCGGTTTCTTCAAATAGCCAATGAGGGGCTATAGCACACGGAGCATTCCATGTGATTATTTGACCCCGCCTCACTATCCTTTGAACCCTTTTCATCACCCCAAGCGAGGCTCGATATGTAAGTCAGAGGCCTTTTTACAATGGTTAGCCTGTTCGAAGTGCTATCATTCTACTGGCCACGGTTGCTCCTTCAGTTAGTCAATCCATTAGGCTTGACTATAATGCGATCTACAAAGTCCCTTCTCAGGTGCTGTTTGTAGACCTTCCTTCCTTGCCATTTCTTCTAAGACTTTACTCCAAAGCCCACCAAACTCCATTGCGCATCAAAAAGTCACTAACTGGGAGCGAAAGTAACAAATAAAGTGTTACGTCAGCTGGTACCAGCCCCGTCCACAGGTAGAAGAATCTTTCAGACCTGTACTACCTCTTCAGAGCTCACCTCTACTCTGCAGAGGCAAACCGCAGTAGGTGCTGCCATTTCTACTTCCACATAAATGCAACCGCTTAGTTATTTCGGTACCCAAGCCCCAATTGGCTGAAGTAACCTCACTCCAGAACAACTCCTAGACGGATGCTGCCTCATTTATTCTTTTTCTTTGTGCGCACTCCTAATTACCAACTACTAACGCTTGCCCTGGATTGTCTATGGCTGTCATTATAGGACAGCCCTGAACTGCCGTTACCATTATATGCAAACGGCCCGCAATACAAATCTAATCTTTTACTTCGTACACGATAACCAGCGGATGCCCCTAGGCAATCATCTACACGCGACCCGTTTGTCACTACGATCCAAAAGCAAGCTTCCTGATGTTCAACCGCTCCCGTTTTACACCTCAATGACTCGTTCCTCCATTTCCAGCCTAACTCTCAAAGTAAATAACCCTATCATGAGTAAGAAGCTCCTCCACACCTTATATCGCACCTCCCCATCATAGTTTGCCTACGTATTGTGAATCTTTTTGGATGCTTTTACACAGAGCCCACTGAGTGTCCTCGAATTCGCCAGATTGCAGCAGCATAGTTCGATCCCCGTCAATCACTCCCCTCCATGCCTCTGGTGATAAGGCTTGTAAGTCATAGCCTCGATTAGTGCACGGAAAGTGTGCCACTGACCGCCAAGGTTAAATTTAGTCCCTGCCGCATTTATAAAAACTGGCGGTTTGTTATTTATCATTGCTTGTCATAATACACATCTGGAACTGCATCCGGACAGCAAACGTCTCCATTTATTCCAGGTTCCTAATACTGCATCTCCGTCCACCGGAAAGCTTTTCCCAATCCCCCGTTTGAAGTCTCGGTAGGATCTATCTCAAGTTGATTGTCGAATGCATTTTGCCACACTGAACTCTACTTTTCAAAACCAAATGTAGTGGACCCTGCTCGGCCTCACCCATAACAGTGCTTCTCAATCCGTTTTAATACGCAGCACCTAGCATGTCTACTCACCTCCCGTTGAACCGACTTAAAGTTTATACCTCACCTGACATACATGGGCTCAAAACCTGACCACATCAGGGAACTGGGGCGTAATACCGCTCGAGGGACGCCACCAGCTTACCATAACATTGGAGGAGTTTCCACATTTTGAGAATTAACAACAGCCCTTCACCACACGTACCAGCTTGTATGACGGCCTCGCCTGACCAAGCTTTACCTTTTCACATAAGTAAAAAGAAAAATCTCAGGTTACCTGATACCGCAGTAGTATTTGTTAGACAATTTCCTGGCGTCTTCCTCCCTTTCCTCCTAGCACAAATAATGAAACTGCCACTCACGAGGAGACAGCTATATTCATACGGAGGTCACTCGATTTTTCTATACACTGTTATTCAGTTATAAATCACACTATTGACAGTGTCACTTACATCCGCGGACTTGGTTTTATTTCCTCTTGATGAGCTTTCCAACGTCTCGTGCTGTCCACATCAGACTGTGACAATATTTCCCACAGTTGGATCATCCGTTCTCTGACTTCTTTCACTGTTTTGTATATCTCACGAGAGTATTCATCCTCCAAGCTTAGCTTGACTCATTTTTGTGCATTCACTAGTCTGCTTTCCACAATGAAGCTGCGTCTATCTTGTTTGTGAGCGGCTGTATCCCCAACACAGCTCACGCATGAATTAAAAAACTGATCCACATTTACAGTGTAAACCCGTTTCATTATAATCCATTTGAAGTTGGTCCAGCTTCACCATATGGAAGATGATATTCGCAACTACTAATTATCAAATACGTGAATATTTGACTTCGGTCACTGGCATCGTGCGATGCAATTACGCATCTAACCTTGTGTTCTGGTAATAGTCGGTAAACATTCATAATAATAACAGTACAGGCCTGACAAAATTCAAAACCGTCCATAGGCTTACGAGCTACCCAGGCAAACCCTTAAGTTTGGGCGTGATCCCACCATGGGCAACGACGCACATGGTAATTTTTGGGGCTGCTGCAATATTGAAAGCGGGATTCGACGCAGCTCTGGTGACTCATGGGTTCGTACGACTCCATGGCCTAGGAAGCGTGTAACTAAGTCGAACAAAATTAAGCTAAAGCTATCGTAGCCGGGGGGTTCAGAGATGACTTATGAGCCACAGACTTCCCACAAAAATAGTCTACTGGTCTAGCTGAGTAATCCATTGGATCTGCAGCAAACAGGCTGCCGTACCTGCGGGGTATACCTACCGAGGAAGCTTTGAGGGCACAAATTGAAATACTGATGGGGAGCAGTATGCCCAAAGCCAACTACAAACTAGACCAAGGGCTTGGAAATTTCAAAACCACACACCATTCGCGCTAAATTTGATGGAAACTTTGTGAACCGCTTATCGCGGATGCTCAAAAAGAGTCCGTGAAATTCTAGGCTTAATCAAGAGTGAAGTAGAGACCGCAGTGAGTAAATTGTATAATTATAGGTTTTCGGATATATTCAGTGAACTTGAGGGAGCTTTATAAAAGGATAAAACACCTACCTAAATATTAAATGCCACCAAGAAGTACACTAATGGTGGAAGGTTAACTGCCGGTCTCATGGTGGCGCAGAATGAGCCGCCCGCGAAACAACCAAAAAAGGATTCGAAAAAGATTGATGTGCCTGAAGAGGTGTTTGGATAGAGGTCCAAAACTGAAAAAGGTGCAGTTAGAAAGTTTGCATTCTGACCTTGTCCTCAGGCGTGCAACAAGGAAGGTCACACAGACTTTACTAAAAGAACATGATACCAACCACACTACCCCGTGCTCAACCTCACGAAATCAGGAAAGATGAGAACAATTTATGACTTGGCCGCAAGATACATGGGGTTAATTTCAGTGACTCTTTCTGCAGGGCCCCGATCTGAGTACTCCTCACGATGAAGTAGCCTGGCGGTGAAGAGTGGGCGGGCGTAGCAGAATCTGCTGACGTACGTGAGGTTTTTCTTCAGATCTAGGTCCCTGTTTAATTAAGAGTTGCTTTTCATGGTCGAATAGTTGCGCCGATAAACATCCTGGGGAATACTGCGCGACTGTACATCTGGTTGGAGTAGTTTCTTTATCCCGTGTGAAATTAAACATCAGGAAGGTTTAGTCTATCCCCCTTCGGATGATACTGCCTTCAAAAATGTTTACATCCATGAATTTCTCGGACCATTTGATGGTGAACAAGTCTCCATGCAAGAGGTGACTTGGCTAAGGAATACTCAGAAGCTAGGTGGTTTTCACTCATATGAGCAGGCGTCGAACTGTAGGCAGGTGCTGAGATCCTCATTCAAAGCCGAAAGACCAGTTGGGGTTAAGGAATCCCACGGAAGCTTTCACCTACTGATCACACCTCGGGAATGACGTGGGATGTCGAGAGAGATGAGTTTATATTCCAGCTGAATCTTCAAGAAAAGCCGGTAGCAGGCAGGTGGCCGTTGTCATATGTTGCAAACCCGTATGAATTGCTCGGGTTCGTTTCGCCATTTCCGCTCCTGGAAAATAAGTTACTCCAACAGCCAAGCTGAAGCAAGAGAATGGGACTAACCGGTGAACAGACAGTCCCGAAAGCAGTGATTTGACGGGTTAGGCTGAGTGACCAGCCTGAGGCAGATAAAAAATAATCAGAACTTTAGCGTTTTCAATGTCAATGCACAAAATCTAGACGTATTTGCTTCAGTGTAACTGATATGGGGTACGAAACAGCAGCGTGCAGCAGCTGGACGGTAGCGAGTGGGCATAGAACAAACGAAGTAGTTATTCGTCAAGGCTAGGGTCATTCCATTAAAGGAGGTGTTCAATCCAAAGCTGGAATTGAATGAGCCAGCACCATTTGTAGGAACAGCCACCGTGTCGAAACTATTTTTCGTGGGAATAGCTAGTGATATTGTGTTTTGGTCTGACTATCCCTATCTTATTTCCCTGCGTCCGAAACATGAGCATCCTTTTCAATACCCCTGGTAAATCGACTGACAGTTAGTCACTAGTTGACCAGAGTAGGTTAGTATCATTATGTGCAGCAGCTAGCAACCCTGCCGGTTTGTGTGCTCGGGGGATTGAGAGTTGGGGTACTTGTCCAAATGGCTGAAAGAAAAGCCCTTTCTGAGCCGGTCTGAAAAGGAATGGCCTTTATTTCGGCTACCCGGAGTGTACCAGGGAGACTTAGACACGAAACCCACTGTACTGACCGTCAATGCTATGAACAGCGATATTTTGCTGACTGAGTTTTGCTACTTCTCCGCTTAGACCCAGGTGCCCAGAGCCGTGATACGGTAGACAAGGTACAGAGGGTAGATTATTTTGGTGACAGTTATCGGACCAAAAAAGGCCTAAGTATGGGTTTAGTACTCTATAAAACTGAAGCAACTGGGGACCGAGTTAGTATGCCTAACAAAAATTCAAGCTTTCTCCCTGAAATGTGGAGCGTTCTAGGAACAAGCCCCGAAAAAACGACTTGTTCACTTTCCTTTGTTGAAACTGAGTCCAGTTTCGGTCGACCATTCAATGAGCATAAGCGGCAGACTGGAGAGCTTACATTTAAGTTTTGACGCCAAGAGCCCAGCACCGTTACTCTGTTTTGTTAATCCGTTTGTGCCGTGCTACAGAATGAAATGCTGGGGGAAGCCGCCTGTTGAACAGCTTCAGCCAGCTGCCTTGGATAACAGCTCTAACAGTAGCAATAAGGAGGACCATCGCCAAATGAATCTGGCGCGGACAACTAAAAACAGTTCCAGGAAGGCGCTTAATGTCACCGGTGCCGGGGAAACGAGGATGGCGGCTTTTCCCGGATAGGGGTTTTGACTGTTTTGGTTCTTTCACAACAAACAGGCGTGGGACCACTGAGAGGAGAAAGGCCGTCTTACAACTTGATTGCACCCGATGGCTGTTCGTCTGGAGGTCGGACACAAAATAAACGACTGTTTTTTACTGCATTTCAGCATTTTTGTTGACGAAGGAGGCACGTTAGCCATTTTTACCTATGCAATGGATCGAATTCTGTCGTAAATTATAAAATACTCAAAAATTGGTGGCGGCTTCTGGATAAACTATGGATGCAGAATGGAACTGACATTAGAGAAGTTTGTGGAAATTTCAGCCCTCTGCGAGCCAGTCGTCATGAGAGTGCATGAAAAGTGCTGCAATTCTCGCGGGCAGAATACTAACGACACTGACTTTGGATGGTGAGGCACCGGGTGCATCGCTCGGTGAAGCAGGGTTTCATACAATATGCCCTCGGAAAATATTGCTTCCACTGACATGGATGAGGTTGGTTAGATTCCGAACGACTTTCCACTGCTCAGAAGCGGAGAAGATAGAAAACTGCCGGTGGCCTTAAGGCACACCTGTCTTACGGTTGGAACTAAGCGGATTATCTCGCATGAAGGTCTTAAAAACGATGGACACGGGAATATCTACCACCTTTACGCCTCAGATGTAAATGAATCACCGAAGAGAGGTCGTTAGTTTCAGGTAACATTTTACTCCTGACGGAAGAACCAATTCAACTGGATGGATGACCGCTTGCAATTGTCAAGGAGTGCCAAGTAAACTGCTTTGGACTCGTGCATACATTATTGGTGAAAACATGGAACAGAGAGCATACTGGTGGTACCAAGATGGGGTCTCTTCTTGAAGGGGATAGCTGTGGTGGTAACGTCGCTGCAGGCACAAACTGGTTGAAGGATCCTTTGTTCGGTCGGCACTGACCGAGACTCTATTCGTCTCTCAGTTATCCCCTTGAAGGCTTAATTTTTGCGCAGAAGTACATCTTCAGCGTAAGTTAATAACCCACTTCGGTGAGGTCCACGCGGTTAGCAATGGAGGATTTTCAGAAATTTGGGTGAGCTCGTGGTTTGGGATTGTATCGTGAAAGAGGGCCCACCAGAATAACCTTTTATTGACGGTTTTTACAAGGGCCTTTGACTCTGAAGTATCCTTCCTGTATCAATGTCGGATCGACGTTTGCTCTGCTACTTGCTTTTATCACACATCGATTATTGAAGCGGTTCTGGCAGTATGAGCTGAACTTTGTAATATTCTAGCACCCCGTGTTTATTTTCATCTCTCGCCAAAATTTACAGTGCTGACCCCGGCCATTTTACCCCTATTTAGAAGTCTTTCATTCTTTCCATTCCCTCGAAATGTTTACTCATTTAAATTATTTGTGCATTTTTGTGCCTCTGTATACCGATGGAAGAACTTGCTTCAAGACCAGACCCAGTGCCACGCTTTGGAGGTGATTAGCGAAAACCTGTGGCAAGATTATTGCGATGAGTCAGGCGTAGAAGTAGGCAGTCGAAATTGTTTGTGGTTTTGACCGGGTAATCAATAAACACAGCTTTGAAAAACTGTTTGTTATTTTGTTCATTCTTGTTGGAAAACTCGCCACTTGTTTCACTGTTTCACTCTGTTATTCTCTGACTTTAGCAACTGAAGTGTGAACTTTGCTCCCAAAGCTGTCTTTTTCCTGCTTTGTTTCTTGGATTTTTTACCAGAGTTAATAGTGGGGTTAGCTCTTGCGTATTCACAAACTCCGCAAGTTGGTTGTTGCCATACCGTCAGAGGCTTTGACTCCCATTCTAGGATACTCCCCTACTTGGCCGAACACTTGGGTCGGACGAAACTGACTATGAAACTTGTACTGTCACGCTGGTCTAGAGAAAGTGACGGGCATATAAACCACTTGGACTTGACCATGCTCACCTTGACCCACACTGGTCCTGTCCTGGTCAAAATAGGCTAAGCAGAAGTAGAGACACTGGGGTTACATACAGGTAGGCAGGGTGAGAACCATGAAAAGCCCTCCCCGAATTGAGACTTCACCATCAGCGAGGGGATTCAGATGGGCTACATATCAACCAGTGTCATTCGCGTGACGAAAATCCCTTTCAATTATTTTTCACACATAACCATTCCTCAACAACCAGAACTTGCCACCTAAAGTTGCACGTTTATTAGCACACGTTCGGCATATTGGAACACGCTCATTTATATCTCACTTCTTACTTGACGGCAACTCAGTTCGATTCGATCTCGTACTTTGTTGCGATGATTGCTGTTGGTCTTGAACAAAACCGAACTTCGGTATTCGTTTGGTAACCATTTTTGCAGCACCATTGAGACCTGTGTGCTCTGAGCGTTTATACCTTGCATGTGAGTACCCTAAATATTTAAACCAATCTTGTTGCGCTTTGAGATTCGTTAATTTGGCTGCGTGTAACCACTGTTCTAGGTACGGACTTGTATCTACCGCTTGCTGTTGTCACTCGCCACCTCGATTTGCAACCAGCTAATGAATTCACACAGCTCTAGTCTCTACCAAATACATCAAGGTTTCCCTCCTGGTTTTCAACGATCGTTCTTTGTGCCACAACTATGGCTCTTTGAATAGCCATGCGAGCAAGCTTTCTCCAGATATTATCACCAATAATGAAACCAGTTTGACAGACGCCAGCAGGTAAATCAGGCCTAACTCATGATTTATCGAACCCTACGAAGACATCGACTCTGCCGAGTAGGTGTATGCCTAGAGCAAGCCAAGAGCTCACTCCTAAAAGTCCAGTTATCACATCAGACACTAGAAGTCATTCAGGATCTCATCTGTTTAATCATTCTACCACGTATTTTGTCATTCCACATGGGACGCGTATACTGGTCATCTGGACGTTGTGCGTCTGGTTTTAGGCCAATGTTGGAAGCATACCGCTACCTGGTTCCAATTTCCTTTGGCACCAAACTCATCAGAAAGAACTTCGGTAATCCGAACATTTGTCGGCGTGTCCTAATGTGCCCGCACCAAGTTTTTCACTTTACCTCCCAAATGAAAGGGAGAAGCTAGACTCAACGCGTCACTCATCGACTAGGAAGAATAACATTTCTGACCTAAGTTTTGCTTTTGGGTTATTTAATGCCACCATGCAGAAGCTCTCCTGCTTTGAGGAACGGACAGCGAAATAAGCTTCCGTGAATATATTGTTTCATTGCACGACAAAACCTCTCCACCAGTCTACCTACTTCGTCCTATAACTGAGATATTCTGGCAACTCGGCTTAAATCCTTTGACTGCACCGAACCGTTTGCTACTTCTTATCATCAGGTAGCTGCGAAGGTCTTATACGATTACCGACGTGGCTCTCTCCCCAAGATTCCCCTAATCAGAGAAAATCGAAAGCACTCTACAGACAAGGTTCTCTTTCTTCTACAACAGAAGTACTTGAAACTTTGACCCATCTACCATGGTACATGACGCTACACAGTTTAATATATCAAATTAGTGAAGTCACCGGAAAATTTGTAAAGCTCGTTAATTGCCAGCCTTGATGTGTCTAGTAGATTTGCCTCAACCAAGTGGGCTGCTGAACCTCGAAAAAACACCGGAAGTCCCATGGCGCTACTCACTGAGTTAGGACAAACGAAGTGTGCGTCAATCCACACATCTCAACGGCTGATGCAATTAACTCCAATTTTCGAAACACTGTTGACCCTTGATGCCAGTTTCCACTATTTGAGGGCCCTTACTCTAACCGGACACTTAAATTTTGTGTCTACTGTCAAGGAAAATCCAATTTACAATTTGTTGTCAAACCCCTTTCCCAGCCTAGCTCTGATAACATGAAACACGTGACCTACCGACGTGGCCTCGACAATACCGAAATGTTTCTCCAAGTCTTCAACCTCCCACTAAATGATAGTGTTTTCCAATCACAGTGAAATTGTCAGTTTTTACCCCAAGTCACAAAAAGGAACCTGTTCTTGACCAGTCACAATGCAATCCTAATAATCACCTTTCCACAACGCTGAGAATAGTAAAAAGACCTACCGAGCACAGCTTATCCTTGGTTTTTCAAAAATATTCTCATGCCCAAAGGCCAACATAACTTCCTGTAGCCCCGTTTCCGCACTTTACGCTAACTTAACCGTCTCAATCTTGTTTCAGCGGCTGCCAGTAACAGAAAATCGATTGCAATCATAATTCTGATTACGGCCGAGTCCTTCGATTTTCGTCTCTCTTATAAGACCGACAACCTATTCTCAAGCTTTCGGCCTCCTTGGTCTTCTATTATTGCGGGGATTTTCTCGTTTTTCTAACTGTAACCGAGCCGTTTCTGTAGACGCTCACCGCCATCACCCTGCGCCTGTCTTCGTCGTAATCACACAAGGCCACGTCGCGCGATCTCTCCCTTCCTTTTTCTGCGTATACGATAGCTTAACCACACTGAAACATGAAACTCTTTTCAGCTTTTCTGATAACGTGGAAATTAGCTCCATATTTCAGATTCGTACAGTCGACTCCGCAAAGACAAAATATTATCGACTTGGCAAGTTTGGAAAAATGCTGCGGTCAGGGCGGAATGCGAGTCCCCGCCGAGAAAATGCCCTTTTATGACTCTGCAATGTGCTGTTTCTCTAAGGGCATCGAGGTTTCAAAACTCCTTTGCCCACCATTCCTCCCGAACGTCTTGGGCTCCAGTTATCATGCGCCCGTTACTTCATGGAGCTTGTGTCATCCAAAACTGTGAAAAGTCCGCAGGACGAATGGATTTCTGAGTCGGACTTTCTTGTTGAGTAACAGCAAATTAATACAGGGCCTCCGTGAGACCTCTCTTGGAATACTGCTATATTAATTTTAAGAACGTGGACGGAACCAAAAGGACTACAGCGGAAAAGTTTGGAAGGCATTTACCAAAACTCGGTAGTTTTCTCGTCACTTCTTACCTTTAAGTAAAAATATCCTACACTCAGTTAAACCCAGTACATTTTGGTCATATGGGGTTGGGTCCAATTTCCACACTCTGATGCGTATTGCCATGTCTTTTTCACTGATATCTGCATAGGCATTCTTTCACTCTTGTTTTATTCCATATTAATTACTCTACACAGGTTTAACTCCCCCCGATATCCGTATGAAGTGTTTTTGAAATTAAACTCTTTTTGATAAATAATGTGGATTATAGAACAAACTTATGAATCTATGAAAAAACCGGCCTACAGCCTTATTCACAGAGTCTTTCGAGCAATTTCCTATTGGTTCAAGTAAGAATTTTTTAACTGACCCCATAAAAACCAACACTTTGGCTTGTGTATTTGACCTAGATTACTGAGCAATTGTCTGCACTCACTATTTTGGACACTTGGTTCCTTCCGACTATTCTTCACGGTATAGTGACTTTATGGTTTTCTCTTTATACGAGGCTTCAGTGTGGTCTAACATCTTACCTTTCGATGTTTTTTCTTTTGAAGAAACCCTTTTCTTCTTTCTCTCTCATACCCAATTCAACTATTCGCAAGCGCTCTACCTGATTATTGACAATACTTGACTTTGACTCAAACCATTACTTCTCAGTGTCGAGGTTTTCAAATGGTCTTTCTCCACCAATCTGTTTTCTATGCGACGCCTTTCTGTTTTGTAAAGCACTTATCTGTATCCGCCCACCAAATTCTCTCATCCAAACCTATAACCTAATCTCTGCCGACGCACCAACCCCTTTTTAAATGCCCACCTGAAGTTTACTGAACCTTCAGTTCTCCAATACACATCAAATACATGCCTAGCATGGACATAAAAACTTACTTGGTTGCCGAAATTTTGGGTTAACTCTCCCTGCTCCAATCAGTGAAGGGTTTATTTTCCCGAGTAGAAAAGAACCGAACGGACGCAAGGTAGGCCCCAATTACTTCAGCGACTGGGCCAGCCTCCAGTTTGTTTGTCTAAGCCCATGTTGTGTGACAGGGTGCCACTTGAGCTCCCGGAGTGAGATTGTCAAACTTATCTCTCAATTTTTGACCATTTCGGGTTCCCCGCTCAAATCTTGACCGAAATGCCAACGTTCAACACCACTCTCAGTGTGCTCTTCCGAAAGCTATTTTAAATGACCTCTGCGCTGACCATGTTCCCCCTTTACTATACTCATGGCTCACCACAGTGGGCTAAATGTAACCTGCACTTGATGGACTGGAGGAATATAAACGTTGTCTATCTATAGTTTATTATCCGTGACCTTGCTTTCTATGTATTTTCCAAGAGCCTGCGTTGTCCAGAGTCAGCTGTGGGTTGTCTGCCCAGCTACCGATTCCGCTATCTTGCCATTTCAAGGCCACGGGTTCACTTGAGTCCAAGTTCTTTTCACGGCAATTTCGCAGAATCCAATGCTGCAGGACAAAAAGCAAGATACATATGTTGAAAATCCTTCCGAATGTTCTATGTTTTGTGAATGTGGTACGTCTGGAACGACTTTGCCAAGCTCACTCATACACAACACTTTTCCACGGTTGTTTGTTCGCATGAGACATTCCAGTCTAGCCTTGAACCGTTTCTGACTGTCGAGTCTGAATCTCGGGACACTGAACCCTTCGGGTTTACTGCTGAGACTACTTGGCCGTATGCTCGAGGTGCTCGTGTTTTTACACTTTTTGTATCTTTCAAATCAGCAACCTGGAAACTACGATTTGGTCTTGTTCTTGTATTGAGTTTCTGGTGAACTGGCTACGCAACGCTCCATCACCGGTTACCGTGGCTTACACTGAAGCCTCTTCCAACATTCATGGGCTCGTTCTCCAACTGAGTGGTGGTACCTAAGACAAGGTACTGTCAAGATTCCTATCGGTGGCCCTCTCTTTTCTTCCGGTAAATTATCATCCAGCTCGTCGTCAATACCCAGTTGTGACTAACGACACATCCGGGAAAATCTGTCCCCAAGCTCCTCACCCGGTTATCAATTGAAGACTCTGATAACTCTTTCTACAGTGTTGGTTTTTCCCTTTAAGTCGAGTTCAATTTCCTCATTCCTCCGATCAAAAACCCTGAAACATTGGTCTCACTGGTCTTCTCTAGTTGCGCTTTCTCGTAGGCCCAATTTGCCACCCCAGTTTGTTTCTCCAACAACCAGCATTTATTGCTTTATGTTTATACTTTTACACTAGATGATCCAACCTAACTTCGTTGCCGCTATGCCTCAGTCCTCACACGACCTCCACCGAAAGGCAGCACATTTCCACCCAATTTTTGTAAGGCTTTTTTCCTATATCTCACTTTTCCTCCACATTTGCTTCAATAAAACTGCTCTCCACTCTCCGTGTCTGCTAAGAATCTAACAGCTCTGACTTCGGATATTACCTCTGGTCCCACCCTAAATGGTAATCGGCAATAGGCCATAGCTAATTGCGGGCTTGTTATTGCAACACCTTCATCCCGATTTCGTAAAATCTTCCTATGATGGGCTCGCTAACGCTGGCCACCCCCATAGACTTCTATCAGTCCACTGGCCATCAAGTCCGAAGAATACAAGTAATAAATGGTTTTTACTAATACGTCATTTATAATCTTCGGCTGAAAACCATCCAAGCCGAAGCCCGCGTTCTATTTCAGGTCCCGCTGGATGCCAAAATGTCAATCACAAGGCCCGGCTTCGGATTATTACAACCAACTCACCTTTCTTACCAACAGCCAAAGAATACAGCTTCACGGGTACTGACCCAATTGGAAAATTCCTCGAGAATAACCGGTCCGCCAAGCATAAAATCCCTCCTAGAAGCTTCAAGGCAAACCACTTGGAGATTTCTGACAAAGATTTTCCTTTATCTATATCGATTCGTGTCCATCCGAACGACATATCAAGTGCCACCTGTTACTACATTCGACTTCGTTATTCAGAGATATCATCCGACATACCCCTAAGTGACTAGCCGGCAGGACTGAATTACCTCTCTCAAGTCCCATCCGTGTAGGGCATTATTCTCCATTACAAATAACAAGCTAATGACTTTTCGTCCATAAACTTCCCCCCCAATCAAGCTAACTAATAACGTCTTTACCTATTTTATTGCTCTTCCTTAATTTCTCCGATAACAATTACACCCTACCAAGTTAGACTAATGACCCGCTCTAAAATGCAAGCAGCAAAAGCGATAAAAGAAAGCCCCTCCTGTTGTGGCCTACGTTAGAAAAGATTTTGTGTAAGTCGATGTGTATATTATTTCATCCAAAGAAAAATCGCCTCTCTTTGCCGGCACTTTTGTTCCATAAAATCTCTTCCAGATATCTACGATGGCTGTTTGAATCGTCTTTATTCTTCAGAGGTTCTTCCAGGCAGCTTACTCCGTTCATTTTTCCTCTCATGGTGGTACAGTGCTGGATCTTCGACCCAAATCTCAACTTCTCTCGCCTTCTACAACTGTTGTACCGTTGGGCTTTTATACAAAAGTCTTCTGGTGCAGTGAGTTTCCCCAATGACTTCAGCAGTATACACCGTTATATACGCTGCAAGTAACGCTAATCACCATTTGATACTACTATATGCAGTTATACCGTGTTCCGGCTTCCCCATCTCCTTTCGGTAGATGAGAATTCACCTAGACGTTGCTGTTTGCTCTTTTTGGAAATCATTCTTCCGACTGTCTGGAAGCTGGTCCTTCTAATATTAGTGACTGCATTTGTGTGCTATCTTGAAATGTTTGATCCGTCTTATCCGTTTGCTCGAGCTACTTCCCTCCTCCGTATCTGTACGTGACGTCTTGATTGCTTTGGAGTCCTTTTGAACACCTGAGCCGGGGGTGAATTTGCCGTGCAATCTGTTGACAGTACCTAACCAATGCTTTTGCTAGAAATTCCATTCTATTGCTTTCACCGTCCTTATAAAAAGGTACGAAATCACCTAAATAATGATATGATCTGCATGTATTGGTCATGTTTCATGAGTTTTTCCATTACTAGGAAACAAACGGTCGTATTTAAAAACCTCAACAGGTGCATGTCATGCAGAGATTTTCTTTCACGTTCAGAAGTGTCAGTTCCATGAAACCGTACCCCATGCCCGTGGGTAAGTCTCCACGTGCATAAGGTCTGCTGAAGATCCACAGGCGAAGCGTTAGAGGTGACCAAAGCGAATGAAGCAAAATATGCCACACTTATATTTGCACTGAAATAAGCAGACCAGAACAATAAATTTCTGTGAAACTTGTGTCACTTTGATGAGGATTTTACCATGAGCTGTCTGTAGGTAGAGAGAGCTGTGAGCCCACCAGTCCAAAGCTGCTGAACAAGGTTTGTACCCCGGCACACATAAAACTCCCTCGAGAACCCTTCCGTAGTGTAGCCGGTTACTGCATCAAGCTGTTGGGGGAAATGAGGGTGACGATGCAGCTTCAAATCACACACTTCGCAGTTTGTTTTCCGATATCTTTAGACCTTCCGTCTATCCTAAGCCTGAAAGCTTCGCGAGCTATGAACCTCTGATTTACATTTCACATGACCAGAGCCACTCTCATTAACCCCGTGATTCTTCAACAATTGTTAGAACAGTGCTATAGCAACCGTAGCGGAATGGCAGTGGAACCGGCAGTAAGAACTCCATGGTGATTCCGTGTTCACTAAATGAGGAGTTCCGCCCCGTAGCTAATGATAAGGAGTTCTGAAAACACTGTGGTAAGCGGAGCGGAATAGCTTGACTGCTTAAGTCATCTTGTCCTCTTGGACCTTTCTGATAGATGTGAAAAAGAAATGTGATGGCGAAACACCATATTGTCACAGATGACTGCAGACCTTTTTTTAATCCACGGCAGCGGAGAGGCTTGGGGACTTCTATGGGGCCTGATTTTATGAAATTCTCGCTCGGCACTGTACATTTTCGGATTTATCTAGCTGGCGCATAAAAAAGGGGTCAAGCTTCTCCCAGAATCAAGACTACTAAATACTATCAACAAATGTAGAACAGCTTCAAAGCTCCTGGCCACTATTGGGTTTGCACATCTTTTTGAACCTCTCCAGTTTGTCATTGGTAAGGTGACCGAAGGTCTGACCGGGATAACACCGCATCGGACTGATCTGGTTGTCATCGAAACACCAAAGCAGGAGCATGGTTGTCGCTCATAGAGGACCCCGGAGGGATTCACGGTGAACAGTTCCTTGATGAGACCGCTAAAATGAAAATACCGTCGGAATATCCAGCTAACTTACAGGGCCATTTTAGGGCCCCGAAAAGGAGCACTGCTTTCAGGCCTGGAGTCCATCCTCGTGCGGAATAAAAAAAATGCAGCAAGCACGGCGGAGATCCTCTGGGTTGTTTGAATGTTGCCGGAGGCTAGGCCACGAGTGACGATTAGACAAGATAAACCTATCCTAGTTGTAAAAATTAAAAGGGGACTTGTGAGAAGTGTGCAAAAATGTTAAAGAAGTGAACTAGTCAGCCGCACCTGGGAAGTCTCTCGAAAGAATTCAGAGGGATAAAGGACTGCGAGGACACAGATTTCAGCTTTCAAAAGGCCGAGTGACGACGGTGATTGGAAGTCACTCGTTCGATGTGAGGTCTGTTAACGCATAGTATAAACATACTAGGTAAATAATTGGAAAACCTTCGTTCAATGTCTTTGAGCATCGACTAGACAAGGCCAAGGATGGGTTGTATGGCGAGAGCAGCGATAAGAACCCTTTTTTATTACCCCTTCGTCCCCCTCCTCTCGTCTGTCTAGAATCCTTTTTCCCCTTAGAGCGATTGATCACGCTGAGGTAAAGGTTGACAGCCTGCTTCTAGAGTAGAACCGGGATGAGGCACTGCTGTTAGTCTAATCCAAAATTCCCTGTTCTACCATTCCCAGAAGCGTCCGCGAGGGAGAGGTGAATCTCCTTAAAGCCGAAGCACATGGAGATCAAAGAACTCGCTGATGCAAGAAAGTGAACGATCTGGTAGACTCCAGCAAAGTTCTGGAAGCTGAAATGAGCTGAACTGAACTTTCTCGGTTTAGCCATCGAGACTTTATGACATCAATCCTTGGTTGCTTCCAATAGCATTTCAGATTCATACTAAACCTTGCAGCAGGAGTGCCGCTGTCGATCCTGGCTTGGTCGTCCAAGGTGTGCTGGCGGAATGACCGAAGCGAGAGAGCCCTACGAGATCCAGAGGGTAAAGAAGTTAAAAGTCCGGCTTTAACTCCATTGGCATCATCCAAACAGAAATCACTCACAAAGGATGCGTCCGTAGTTGGAACCGACGCAGTGCTTGAAGAAATAGGCGCACCGTCACGGTTTCTGAATACTGCAAAGGGGGGAATACTCCATAACGTTATTCCGACTTTGAACGATGCGTGACCGAAATGATGGATGCCATTGGTCAAAACAAGATCCATTCGTCAGTTTTACTGTACGAGATTGACAAAGCATAAATATGCAAAATATAAACAAACCCCAATGATACAGCCAGAGTGACTATCAAGCAGGAAGCAAAACTCGACAAGCTTCGACTAAACCCGGCTGTCACGGCAGAGGTGCTACGGAAGGCAATAATAATGTGAAAAGGTGTTTATAGATTTTGGTTGTTAGTTGTTGCAAGATGCTCGGGGAACAACAGCTTAATAGCACGGCTAAACACAGTAAAGGTTTGTCAACTACTGGAAACAATCTATGAATGCATGTTACACACTCACAGGCATCAAGGAGATGACCGGTTTTGTCCTGGGGGTCGCACTTCTTCGAATGTTGTTCTTTAGGCTGAAGTTTGAAATTGTCACAGACAGCCAAGACCTTCTATTCCTATTGGACCCGAATAGGTTTGTTTCCAAGTCTGCAGCTGCCATGAAGCGACGATGGAGTAATGCTTCCGCGGAGTATGACCACGACACTCTTCATCGGCCTGACAAACGAAGCTTGCGCCCTGAATTTCTTCCAGGACACTCGGGATTCTTTGCAGCTGAACAGGGCAGCTTCACGCCGCCGGCCGCTCTTGAGCCAAGGTAGGAACAGCGAAAATACACCAGAAAATACTGCTTATCCGTTATTTCTGCCACCAAGAATGGCTAACAACTGAAAGCAGAACAAGTGCTTCCGCAGTTTTTGTGTACCAAGAGGAGCTACCTCGTGGTGACCAGTTGGTCACACCCCTTTATTCGAATAAAGCCGTTCTGAATGACTTGGATGAAGGTCACTTGAGAGTAAAAAAATGAAGTCTTTGGCTCGTTCATCATGTCGGCGGCCGCAATTAGATGCGGGCAAAAGTGGAACAGTCAGGAACTCTCGTGAATTTCAACCCCAAACCAAGTGGATACCAAAAATCTGGAACTCGTGGCCAGACATATTCACGGCTATTCATGCAATACTTTCCCAAACAGAATCCGTGTCTTGTATCAATCAACTTTTAGTCAAAAAAGCCCGAGATTTTTACGGTCAGCGTCAAAACTTTGCCTGTCACCCAGGTACAGATGAGGTACTTCACCAAGAAAGTTATCTCACGAGTGCTCGCCTTCGAGGGTGGCCATTAATTGTGCCCATCCAGTTTGAAGTGTTCGTTAGACAGTACTGGCCTTTGGTATCATCAAAAGGAGCCCAGTCGCCCCTACACTATGGTGCAGCTAAGAAGTTGGCACTCATTGTGAAGAGAGCTCTTGCCCCGGGCAATCCAAAAACGCTGCCGCAGCCAGTGACATTTGTGAAAATATCTATATTACACCACCAAAATGCAGTGCATACCACAACAAAAAGAGGTGGCCAATTTTCCGAGTCGAGAAACCTCCTATCGCCACTGAGGTGCTTAAATTTCATTGATGCAACATGCCCCAGAGGCGACGATCTCCAACCAGCCGGTGGAATCACTTCGAGACTAACTGATAAACCTGTGATAGAGATCGCAAAAAACGATGACGCAACAGTACATAAACCCCGCATCAGCTAGCTTCCCTTGACAGAAGCATCTGAAAGCGCAGCGAAAACCGACACGGAGAGTGATGGCCACTCTGCTCTGGCCAAGAACAAAACAGTCGAAGAGACACGATCACAACACACCATCTCATTTCGAAGGTCTTTATGTCAGTCAGGCCAAGTAGCGGGGGAAATTATAGAGGAGGGAGGTCGCAGTGTTTATAATGCCTCCATATGCGGTCCATTACGCCATAGCTTCTTTTCTGATTTCGAGCTGATAAGACTGAGCCGGAATTTTGCGGCTATATCATGCGGAAACGGCAAAGTTATCTTCTGGTTTGATGACGCGGTGTCTGGAGATGATTGCACGCCTTTTTTATATAAAAGCGAGTTTTGTGTTAGCCATACATAGCAGAAAGCATTACTGCTATTCTAGCCCAATCACACCGATTGCTATTGTGTGTATTTTAGCCACCATCTAACAAACCAAGTATGATCTGTCGGACGGACGCAATTCACACGCGATGGTATGCAGCCCAACAACTCACGGAAGTCCAGGTAGCATACTTTAACTATGCCTGCCGTTTATTCCCCTGGCTGCCTCACCAAGGTAGCACACGAGGCTCTTCCATTAGGAAAGCTTTTTAAAAAGACCGTGCTGGTTGATCCTGGCTGAATGATCGGTTGCTGGGTAAATCTTTGTCACACCTCACAAAACTCCTCAAGGCCCTCAAAACGTCGGAAGTCAGGCCGATCGGGCGGTAATTGGAGCAGTTTTCTCCGCTTCCATCCTTATAGACTGGACACACTGCGGACTTTATCTGGTCCTCCGGACTGGCACCACCTTCCACGGATGACTTGGACAGTTTAGCTTTTCGATATCCGGATGGAGACCACTTGGCCCTCCCGCTTGATGCTCCACCAACCTAACCATAACTTCGGCTGCCCCCGGGGTTTTCAACTCTGGCCTAACTATGGCAGGCACATTTATCCGGATCCCCGCGGGCCCACCAGGAGCGTCACTGTCTACCCTGTTGACCTGCCGGAAGAAAAGCGTCAGTTCTTTCTCTTAAAACTTTATTTTTGCAATTTGGCCGTTTTCCTTGAAGCTCTGACAGTTACCTTTATAGCCGCCTTCGACTGCAGGTAACCAGAGTTTGCTCTCTGGTTGAGTACGGATTTTCTTGTCAGTTTCTTCTCGCAATGCTGCCAAAACCTAACTTCCTTCGTCGCAAACCTGGCTTTTGAGTCTTTTCACTGGTTTGAGCATGGGTGAGCATAGCTGCCTTCTCATCACAGCCTTGCCTTCCTTTCATCTTAAATGGTTTCCTGAACTGGTAGGTCCACCATGGATGGTTCTCACAGTTAAGCAACCCCAATGATGAAGCTGCCTGCTTCGGAAGTTCTAGCGCGCCATCCCGTAGGTAAAGCCACTTTTTTCTACGCAGTGTCCCATTCTACCCCCCTCATCCTTACCAAGCAACCTCGCCTTGAGGCCCGCGACGGCCCCTGAATACGCAGTGACCAGTAGGTTCTCTATGGATGCCCATTGTTCCCGTCTTCAAATTGCTCCTTCTAAAGAGCGCTGAGTAAGCGCAACTCTGTGCGGGAAGTCTATAAAAATGCTCGAAGGGATCTCTCGGGTGCTGTTTCATCGACATCTTCCGCTTCTGACGAACTAGTCCCAAAAAACTACTATCCAGTAGCACAAATTCATCCGGTCTTCTAAGTCACTCATCAGCTGTGATCTCTCCTTTCCGGGGTAAGGGTCTTACATATATTGAAGCTGTTGTATAAAGTGCGCGGATAATCCCAACCCGGGTTGTTACCGCCTGCGTACTGTGCGGGCGAAAATGGGCCTGAACTTGCTGGACTTAGTGCCCGACAGTGGGAACCACTCAAACCCCGGAGCATTCTATTTACTCTGCCTAGCTCATAGGCTCTTGAGTTCTTCCTAGGGCAGCAGCTGAGTTACCACGATTGCAATTACTCCAACTCCACGTTCCTGGGCCTTCAAATCTGGTAGCCGGTTGCGCATTCTGGATGCGTTCGTATAAATCAAACGAGATACCTTTGATCTCAAAGACTATCTTAAGTAACCAAGAGTCCAGGTATGCTCGGCATTCAACTCCGAGCTACTCGCCAGTATATTGGCCATGACTTCGAGGTGGTGCCGCCTGCAGAACCCGACTTTCGTTCCTTGCGAACTCTCGGTAGACGTCCTCACCTGACAGCCAAAGTAGTAGACCACCCGAATCCTACGCCACCATACTTTGCTTGGGAACCTCCAGCCTAGAAAGATTTAGGCATACCTGTCCCTACTCCCCGGGGCGACGAGAGCAGGCGGGGTTAGTCCGGTCGTAATGAAGGATAGTTTGTTTGGTCCACCGAACCGCGAATGTCTATCCGCTCGTCCTTATTCGTTGGGCTTGGCAGTAACTTATTCATATGCGACGGCTATGATGTGGTCGGTTGTCGCAAGGCGATGGCCCTTATTTCTGGAGTTCGCAAAGCGCATCACGAATGATGGCAGCACTCGTGTTTTCCTGGTTTGGTCAACATTTCTGAGCAAAAGAGTTCAGCTGATAGCTGTGAGCCTTGGCATGTCAACTGTCTGTAGACGAATCCTCATCGCCCGACCTTCCCAGACTCTTCTTCTTCATGACGATTTCCTAAACACCCTTTACTACTATGATTCCACACCAGGAGGCTGACTGTAATTGTCCCCTACTACGGCTTGGCTTCAAAGAAGATTGTTTTTCCGCGTTCTCTGCAGCTTTGAACCTTTACGCTAACTTTCTATGATCGCCAGAGAGACTCGTGGTTTTCTTTTGTCGTTATACCCGCCGGTCTGCCAACCTTTTGCTTCTTCGCCGTCATGCTTTTCACTCTCAATGGATCTACTTGTTCCTAGAAAGTAAAATTTGCACCGTTGTATTGCTTACTACCTCTTTTAAAATTAAAGTTACTCGGTCCCTCCTCAACTATTTCCGGCCTTTAATTATAGAACGAAAGTCTTCTGGCGCTTTTTTTCAGTCGGCTGTATAAAGTACCGGTTCTGTGGAAGAAAGGCCACTTAACGGCGGGATTCTTTGTTGAGAAGCTTTCACTTTCATGTGCAATGGTCAGATTTAGCGCAGCTAATGCTGGGACGAGTGGCGGAACCGGATCTGATCCTTTGGATGTCTCGGTTGAGCCTACCCCCTAGAGCCAAGTTTAGGGGAACCCAGAGTGGACAGGGAAAATCTAAGCCAGCTCGTGGTGTCTGAGTTATGAAGGATACCTCTCCTAGGTTAGTCTCACAAGTAGAACAAGGCAATAATCGTGGTAAGAGTCACACTAAATGCCCCATTTTACTGAATTTTTGAGCTTCTTGTGTTTCCAAGATAAATCCTGTCCCCCTTCCATGACAGATATCTTTTAACAACGATCCTGCTTGCCTTTGTTGTTAAGGGATAGTTCTGGTTACAGATTAGGTTCAGCGGCAAGGACTGTCAGCGCAAAACTGCGTTACTGAGGACTGTAGTGGTTCTTCTCCCTGCAAATCTTCAACGTAAAACACCTACCGAAACTCCAATCCTTGGCGATCTCGGTCATCCAGTTGTTCGCTATAAAGGTAAATCATCAAAACTGTGCTGTGGTCACCACGATTTGCAAGACCTCAAGACTAATTTTGATCAAACCCCTTAAACAAAGGACCATTTTTTGGCTTGACATTCTTAGATGTAGCGTTCCTCCGAGGGTACAAGCTGAAAAAACGTTTTTCTGTTTTTCAAACAGCATCAAGTCACTTGAACTTTGTGTTATGTAGCCGTCTTTTGTTTCACTGGCATTCGCCCTTGATTCACTTCGGTCGCCTCGGGCCAGCTTTCGAGTGCGCAATGATTTCCTGTCTCACTCTCTGCTTCATTTCACTTTATAAACCACGCGCGATTAGTCGCGCGCGAGAGTGGCACTGATTATTTTTTCCCGGCCAGCTAGACACCTTACCATGGCTGTGTCTTCCAGTAGATCGTTTGCTTTTTTGCTTGCCTACCCGCTTAAGTACGTCTTCTCTGATGTGCTAATACATGAATCTGTTGCATACTGTTTTCTTTGAATACTAAACAAAACACGCCATGCTTCTAGCAGTTATGTCCAATTCTGTCCTGTTTCATCGGATTTATAAAACATTGGAATCAGCACCCACCTGGCAGAAAACATCATTTAAATCCGCTAAAATCAAAGTAAAAGAAACTTCCAGGAAGCCGGACTGTCAATCTCGAAAGTATCAAGCCGGATGAATTCTTGCCTCAAGCGAATAAACCTTGTCAAAAATTTATGTTCTGATAATAACCAGTTATGAAGAAAGCTGTTTACTTGGAAGTACGCAAAAAGTTGCTGATTCTGACCCCCACCACGAAAATAAACCGTTAGGGGCCAGTAATATATCGGAAATCTGACTTTACGCTGGAAGTGGTGACAAAGCTGTCAAACTTGATGTCTCTGAAGTATTTCGTGCCGATTATGAAATCTTTCGGAAAGGTGAGGGAAGTGTCATAACATACATAAACGATATTTGTGGAGCACTTTCGTCAATACGTTCCCTTTCTGCACGGCTCTTATAGGTGCCTACTTTGTCCAGCATAAACCGTAATAAGTCAATTATCATCGTTCGATTATATTGGCCAAAATTTACGTTTCATTAAAATTACCTGCTGCTTAACGGCATGACTTCTTTGGGGTAGTTTCTTCCAGTTTGGTAAACCATCTTGACCCATTCTCATGCGTGGCATGCAATGATTTCTCCAGGTTTGATGTGAGTTCTCTCATCAACTTGGGCCCAAATGAAATTGGTAATTTCCCTAGAAGACTTGATATTATACAGACTGGTGTACTGTTAACCCCCCTAACGTTTTTAGTGTCATTTGCAGCATTCATAAAAGCTGGGATTATGCCTTGTGAAATTTCCTCTCATGCCTCATTAAAGGCTAACACCGAATGCTTCACTCAAAACCGCTCCAGGAGGTCGTACAGCAACAGTGTCACCACGAGAGAGATATGATAATCAGCTGCTGTCTAAGCGCATTTGTCCCATCCGACCCATACTCGTACTGTGAAAATTTGATAGACCACTTGAATTTCTGCCAAAACCAGTGGCATCCCAACGAAACGTTCAACATCAGCTGCGACACTTTCTTTTTCATATACGGAGCGACTGCGCCAGAAGAATGAAAGAGCTTTCCAGGATCAGGGGCGCTCTGAAGTCAGTACGCTATCCAAGTACATCCAAGAGGACCTGCACAGACGTAATAGCCTATGTACATGGTCCACAACAGCCAATAAAAACTATTATGATGCGTAGAAGACCCTAATGCACGTCAGTTGTGTAAACTCTAGTCAGTTTTTGCCATCGGTTGATGTTGATAAGTTGGTAAATGTTGCTTTGCTGTGGCTCAGCTGACACTAACACCGAGCTCGGAGGTGGATTCCCAAAGAATCTTTCTTACGAGTTTCATATTCCCCCTGGAATTGTGAGAAGAAGCAACGCAAATCCCAACAAACAAGGCTGACGGTTCAGAAGGTCGACCAATGATTGTTCTGAAGTGGACAGGAGCACTGCCTTCAATGAGGTCACAAATGTTTACTAGATGTATCACTCGGAAGTTCACCCCAGGATGCTGGAGAGCGGTTCCTATTGTTCTGGTGCCTAAGAAAGAATTGCCAAAGTAACATCCTTCCACCCACACATTCACTGGTCCGAAGGCGTTTGAAGAGCCTGTTCTGCGCAAATGTAAAATGCTGGATCCCAATCAGTCTGCGCCGATGCTTCGCCACGACCTCAAATACCCTAGCACCACTCACCCACCAAACCTCATCCTCATTACGTCCCTAAAGCCAGGCGATCAGAGTGTGCTTCCTAACTACAGTGGAGCATCAACCTTTAAAGGCAGGCCCACACTACTTCATATTTTTGAGGAATATGGCTTTGGCCCATCCCATAAGTGGTTACCATCCAACTACTCTCTCTCTTCCGTGCCCGTAAATATTAGGTCTCGCTTACCAAGCATACTCGATGTCATACTTGGCTTACCCTAACTCAGTAGCTCCCTTCATACACTTGCAACAGAGTCACCAAACTCATCAAATAGTCCTCCGGTAGTAATCTAGAGGTAAACCCTTCCAAGTGCCCCAGTATTTTATGTTGTCTACATAATAAAACTAAGTATCCTGATGTTGCCTCCAAATATGACTCATTCATAAAGGTTGTGCAGGTTGGTGGAAATCATCCACCAAGAATCATGGACTCCCTGCCCACCTCGATTTCCCTTGGTCTTATCGTGCCGTAGCAAATTTCTCAAAACAGTGTTTTAAGATTTACTAGAAATGTTGCGTCTACTGGACTGGCCGACTGAAACGAGTGCGGTGCGCGAGGGTTTAAAAATGGTTCTCTGCACCCCATAATTGCTATCATGACCACCATCTGCTGTTGTAATTGTAATATTACCTCCAGCCCATTTTCTTCCTCATCCGTCGACGGCAACGAAACCTTATCGAACCTAAGACGACAAGTCACATGCATGAACATTCGGCCTGAAAGCCATAACCACTCTTATTACCCTTTCAGCAATAAACTCATATTCCGACAAACAAAACTCTTACATGGACTAATACTAGCGGCTTTGCCAGGTGCTCCCGGCAGCACCCCTGCAACGTATAAGCAGTACCTACAACTCCATCTGCTTACCGACCTCTCAACCGTAGAGCTAGCATAATAAACTGACCAAATACCGTTAATCAATTTTGCCACACGGTAACTTTTCCATCATTTTCATAGGTTCTTTAACTGGCTTATCCTCCTCCCACAATCAAACAACCCACATATCTTCAAGCCCGATTTTGATGTTCTCGTTTATCACAACTTGATATTCAGACATTCACTCGGGGTGCTTATCGTCGCTTATGGATCGATCCCGACAGCTACATCACTCCAGGATACTCAATATTTTTCCGAGCACCACATGCTCAGTACTGAGGAAGTTCGAGTTTATTGGGCCAGTATTAGGAATTTCGCTGATTTCTTCCCCCGTTACTCATCCTTCCTCTCCAAGCCAATCCGCACATCTCGCAGCACTTAGCTGGAACTCAGCAAATACTGGTTGACATCAAACTACTTTTCCCGCTTGAACAGCTTCATTTTGTTGAATGTGAAAGGCTTCGGTGAAGACTTGGTTTACCTTCGTGCAAGCTTTTCGCGGAACACCGAGAAATACGCCTATCAGATCTGAGTTCGAGTCACTTGCTAAATTTGAAGAATTTTAAATTCCATTCCACCTAATAAAACGTGTAACGCTGGCGAGTATCACAAAGATTTCGCCGCATGATTCTCCTACGCTTTAGCGTTTGCTGAAGGAAGCCAATACTATCAATGTCCAACAAAAATATTCGTCATTATACTAGACAATACCACCCACATAAAAAAGGATAGCCTCAGCATTCAGTTCAACCGAAGGACTTCACGATCCCAAATTGGACGATTTTTGGTCATCCTTCAGTCAAATATATACTGTCGCCAATCGAAAATGGTATCCAAAGGAGCACCGCGTGATCAGAATCACGAGTCACTCGGTACTTCAAATTTACAATAAAATAGCAATGCAACAAGTTACGCAATCATACTCGACCGCGGTCCTTCTTGGGCAGACCGCACACGGAGCAACCACGAAGAACGCAATAGCTCAATCAGGCTTTACCGGAGAAGAAACGAAAGTAAGTTGAGAGGCGTAATAGTTATTTGGTACAGGAAAGCAAAATTCAAACAAGAGTCAGAGAATGAGAATACAGCTCATGAACACCTGTTACGAGACCGTCGAAGTTTTGATGAATAAAGACCTTCGGTGGGTCAGCCACCGTAGTGCTCCCCTACTGAACTCCCGCGAACGTCTCTATCCCCACCCTCTGTCATGTAGGTACTCTGATTACTCCTCCTCCTTTCAAAATTTGGCACTTTGCCTAATGAATTCACTGCTTGGAACAACCTTCAGGCTAATGTCCTATCCATTTTCCTAAATTTCGCATCGGCGTTATCAGATTTCTGCCGGAAGGGAGTATGTCACGCACGATGTTCACCTCCCTCATCCCCCCGCTTTGCAACCTTGATTATAGCTCACTCCTAGGATTACCGTCTGATTTATCCGGCCCCACCCACAGGCTGTCCCGGCTTTTCTCCACGAAATCAGCTCAGGATTACTGTATGCCTCTCACAGCAAAGCATTTCCCGTATGGAGGGAGAGCTATAAGAATCCGAACAGTTATAACTACCCGTTTGTTCCTGATAGCTCCTTCTTACATAACCCGACTTCGTGACCAGCTCTCGACTGTCACGTCCCTAGGTTGCGACTTTGCTATCCAGCCATCCAGTTGTTCACCAATAAGCAGGCACCAATTACACACCAACGTGCTCCTGATCAACTGCTGACCCAGCCATCGACCTCTGACCGCCCCCTCTAACTTCCTTTTACAGGATCATCCATCCCATGCCTGGGCCACTTTCTCAAACACTGACCCCTTTGATTGATATAAGGGAAGCTCCCACCAATCATCCGATGGCCTGTTCTGGCTTATCAGTGCAATATAGTGCCGCATCGTGTATTCCATCAGATTCATTGCTTATCCCGCCGGTTACGACCTTGTTTCCATCTCCAACGCCTCCGTCACCAATTCGCCGTATATTCTGAATATTGCGTTTTGTCTTTCCTCACACTTCAAGTTTGCCACTTATTGCAGGAATTACCTCATCAGCATTCCTGACACTTTCTGATACTAAGCTTCTTTTACTTATTCTAAGCCTCGTAAAAACTGTATCTTTCCACCTCTATGCTGCGCGTAGTTCACGGACACTGACTTTCTGCCAACTTTTCAATCGTATTTCGTCCTCGGTGCCTCGATTTTCTGCAGCATTTTTCAGTTGCCTGATCCGCCATTTTATTTTGGCACTTTTGACCTTTTCTCTACTATTGGTCCATCGCGAATTGTTTTTGGCTCGCAAATGCCATTCGTTTTAGCTCGTCCAATCAGTGCTCAATGTCGCTCCTAAGGAACCACCATTATTTTATCCGTCCTGAGAAATGTAAGTTTCTCCACTCAGTAAATAATACCGTACCCGTTGATCCTGCACCTGTGACGCTTTACAAACCATTCGAGAAATATTTCACTATCGTTATCGGTATTACTTGCCTTGGCTGGTTTCTAGAGTCCTTCTTCCGCCCCGTGGTAGATTGCGTGCAATTGGCTTAAATACTCTTTTGCTTCCGAGAACGGACCAGGGACCTGTTTCCCTCAGTTTCACTGTTCCTTATTCGATGTTTTCAGTCCTGCCTTCCCACCTGATTTTGTGGATACGTCAGCGTAGTTCGGTCCCATCCCTTCAGTTTCAGTTTCAGTTCAAAGAATCTTCTGCTGTCCCAGGTTCTTGTACGCTAATTATCATTTCCTTGTGGACAAGTCCATTTTGCATTGGCCTAACATGGGTCATAACCACTCAGTCCGAACATTCCTAGTGCAAGCGGAGTAGCGCTCCCCGCTTTACTTTCTAGCAACCACAGCGCTCTCCCCTCTAGCACAAATCTCCACCGATTCTGTTAGCCCCAAACTTTCCGCCTATATCTGGAAAGCGTAGGCCCTGCTACTTTCGACTTAAAGCTACAAGAATCCGGTGTGTATTTTCAAAATAGTGTGTAAAGGTGGAAGCAATCCTCATTCATGAAAAACGTCCAGCCTTATCTGTTGAGAAACCTCAAAAGTTTGACGTAACAGTGATAATGCACCAGTGGACCGCTTGAAAATTTTCTATGAACAGAGGGCTCACAGTCATTACTGAAACTCCAAAGCTGTTGCTTTAAAACAGAGACAGCCAGACTATAGAAAAATTTGAAAGACCCTTAAAGATGTATGACACCATTACCAAGATCCTTCTGTTTACAGCACAATTGTTTACATCAGTAATGATGGGATGGTGAGACAACAAATTTAAATTCTGAACACTTCTGGAGCCAAGATGTGCGTGTATGGTGCAGCTCTGTCCTTGGGAGTGTCTTAAAAGTTGAACTGATGGGGAATGGAGTAAGGAGAGCATCATGCCAAGGAGGGTCAAGATTTAGCAGCACATAAATGTTAAATACAGACACTATTGGAAGAAAGTAGGCTGGATAAGACAAGCACGGCCCATCCTGTTTGGTGCTTACTCATCGACGTACCAGGGGTTGATGAGAAATCCAGTCAGGTAGGGAGCCTTCGATGAACTGGAAGCAGTGGAAAGAGCGAGCAAGTGAATTTGGCTGGACTTAGCTGAGGAAGCAGAAAATATTTAACTGAGTTCTGGACAAAAATGATGTGATTGATCGTCTAGTATGTTGAGGCAAACTTTAGACAAGTGTTTCGCTGTCGCTACACTATATGTTGGCAGCAGTAACCGCAGGAAGTCCCACTGTCCTTATTCATGGAAATTCCAGCAAACTCATGAGTATTTTTCTCGAAAGGCATTTCTATTTTCTGTCTATTCCTAGTTCCAGTTTTGTCCTTCTGCACCAACTAACTAGTACTCCTCTCAAATTACTTTCGTGGGAGTTGAGGAGGAGGGCGTTACCGTGGCTGACCCACCGAAGGTCTTTATTCATCAAAACTTCGACGGTCTCGTAACAGGTGTTCATGAGCTGTATTCTCATTCTCTGACTCTTGTTTGAATTTTGCTTTCCTGTACCAAATAACTATTACGCCTCTCAACTTACTTTCGTTTCTTCTCCGGTAAAGCCTGATTGAGCTATTGCGTTCTTCGTGGTTGCTCCGTGTGCGGTCTGCCCAAGAAGGACCGCGGTCGAGTATGATTGCGTAACTTGTTGCATTGCTATTTTATTGTAAATTTGAAGTACCGAGTGACTCGTGATTCTGATCACGCGGTGCTCCTTTGGATACCATTTTCGATTGGCGACAGTATATATTTGACTGAAGGATGACCAAAAATCGTCCAATTTGGGATCGTGAAGTCCTTCGGTCTAGCTGCACGCATAAAGGCAATTCTGCTAGAGAGGCCATAACAGTATTTGAACTCACGGTACTTAGTTCTGCTGCAAATCGCAAGAATCGCAATGCTAGCAGGTCTCTGCTATTTGAAAAGAACCCCAAACCGCGAACAAACTTGGTTCGCGGTTTCTGCGTTACTAAACTGAAAATCAAACGAAGTGCACATATATATAAACCTCATGTAAGCAGCCGAACAGATTCAGATGCAAAACCCGAAGTTTCGAGGTAATGTGGTTCATGATCCAGGGCCCATAAAGTGCTCAAGGCCGGATTCCGGCCCTTCGGTGAAACAAAATCTTGGAAGAGTACGGTGTGTGGACGAGTCTAGCAAACTAATGTCAAATATGGTCATATTCACAGGGCATGTAGAATATTTGTAGGCATTTTTAATATATCCTTTACACAGTGGTTTTTCAGCTCCACTCACAATCATAAATGCTCGTATTGCCTTCAATCACATATCATTCACGAAATGAATTCTTCAAGGCTCTGAAAGTTTGTTGCTGCCACTGTTCTGTGACATTTATGCTCCTCCACGGATATCCTTCAACATCTCTTTTATTCATACTGCATTTCGCCATTCACGGACAGCTGCCTTCATAGGGAAACCTGTTGGCGTCGCTGTCCGCAACTCTGTTATGATAATGCCTTTCGAAAAGTTCACGCCTAATAACTCTTTTCATATGGTGAATGGTAATAAGTTAGACAAGGTCAGGCCGCCATTCAGTATTGCTGGGTTAGAAGTGCGGAAGACCAGGACCTACTTTAGAACCTCTGATGTTAAAACATGAGCGGCCAAAGCGGTGCATCAAATTTTGGAAAGAAATTTTTGTGAAAATTCCTGGACTGACCCGGAGAAAATGGGGGCTGACAGTATACCCCACGGAGATTTAGATGATAGTCACGACCACGAAGCCAGTGACTGTATTCCTCCCGTCTAGTCAAACAAGCGCTTCGCTATCTTTCTAAAATCCGGTTGTAAGCCTTTTATGGCCAAGGACCTTGTCTATGATCCACAATTCATAAAAAGGATAAAGGAATCATACTGTTTCAACGAACAGGCAACAGGTGGAGAGCACGACTGCAGTGCGCGTAATGCAGGCGATTCGACGATTGTTCAACGTACTGATCCACCAAAGCTTAACCGTCCCATTGTTGGTCACGAAGGGTTCTGCTGTGGTAAACCGTAGCAAGCAGAAAGCTTGGGCAAAGATTCCTCGGAAGAACTAACCATGTGTTGCTGACGGGACAGGAATTGTGAGCACCATGATACTTCACCTTTGAGAGACAATTTTGCCAAAATGGCAAGACATCTTTGTAGGAAAACGTTCAAACGTGAAAAAGAATCTTCGCGAACGTGCTGTTTGACTGTCATGGGTTTCCCGTTGGCTCCCTTGAGGAAGTTATAGTTATAGTATATTTCTTGACCGTGGTCAATACACATGCACAAGGCAAGATCAGAGTATACAGCAATACATGTCAATGTGAGGTATTCACAAATTCTAAATTTATAAATCACAGCAACCGAAATACAACAGTAAAGTCATGTAGTGTTTGAGTAAACTAAAGTGGCAATGGTTAAGGCGGGAATTTCGAATCGGTTTCGAAATCGCTGGGGCGCGGTGTGGTTAGCTGGACAGTCGTGGAATTGCTGATATAAGCAACAAATGGACGGTCACTAACAAGTAACCGGGCGTAAGAGATGCAAAAGAACATTGTTAGAAGTAAAGCAAGCGTGGGGCTTTCAAAGTGCAGTCAGAGATACCAGCGGGATATTGGACACTGATCCAGCATTGGGTAACTAATTGTGGAGGAAGCATGTGAAACAAAGGCAAGTGATTCAAAGGTGATAATAAAACGGACCTTTTGTGCAGGTGATTACAGTGTCATATGGAAATTCAAATGAAGGCGAAAAGATTTGCAGGGACTTCAGTGAACTTTTGAAGAGCATGAATGGTGTATGGACATATAACGGACTATTAAAGAAAAGAAAAGCCGTCAATGAAACGGATTAGTGGAGACAAACGTCAATGGTTCGGCTAGGCAGGAGTTGGAAGAGTGTAAAATGTTTTTTTTGTATTTGATAGAAAATTGGTAATCAAATTATGGTTGGCTGCAGATGGCTGGTATTCTGTTCCGTTAAGACCTTGGTTGCAGGCAGAATGTTGTGGGAAGCAGGTAAAAAAGGGCTGGTTTGACGAAGTTGACAGCTGCGAAGGCTGGGTTCCGGCCATTGTTTTCGTACTCTGCGATCCGGTGAGACTTTCATGAGGTTTTGTTAATCCATGTAGCCGAACTTCGAAGAAAGGGGAAGGTTTTGTTGGGTTTGTTCCTGGTCTTTCAGTTGGGATTTAGAGCTTTTCAGTATGTCACCCTCGTTCTCATCCCACTTTGAGACTCCGTTAGCTAGATAAAATTTGGAACCACTGCTCAAAATCCACGATCTACGGGAGGACTTCAGGAAGGTCACCGTCAACCTAAACAATATAAATAACAAATCTAACGTTTGTGCTGCAACAGATTGGTGTCGGTTTCCAGAGTAGATCATCTGTGCTTTGGGGCATTTTTTAACGTTGAGCATCAAAAGACTAACTATTTGAGATTTGAAAGAAATTCATCACTATGCCTCAGTACCCAGGTATTAGATTACTTGCAGTTTGTTTTAAGAGAAATGCTCGGTGGACGCTTGTCGGTAACCTTCCACCTGTGATTCTGAGTAAGGCCTTATTTTCACTCACTAAGAACTTCGTTTTGCAACATGCCCGAACAGTACCTGGAGTGGGATAAACCGCAAGGACCGGAAGCCGTTACTAGGTGGCACAGGAGTAAGCAGGCCCTTGATGAAATGAGAGAGACTTGTACGCTGAGGTTTTACTCTAACCGTGTAGGTGAAATAAATTATGAGGTTAATTTTCACTCTTTCTGCACTGCATCTGTAATCGGCCACGGCGCGGCAGCGCCCTTACACTTTACCTCTAATGCTCCTTTCTTTTATGGCTTGTGGGTTCTGGTTGGATAAAGCAGCTCCTTCCAGAGCCATTTAGCTTCCTAATTAGGATCTAAATGTGACTTTTTCCTTTGGGCTAATATAAATGATATCCGTAAAGACGAAAATATTGGTGCTTATTGGATGCCGTAATCCGGTTCGCTAACAGAATAGTGTTACTTATTAAATAAGAAAGGTCGGTCGTTGAAGTTCATTTCAAAAGCTGTATCTGAGAGTAAGGGATGCACGCATCCTGAAAATGGCAAGGTGCGAAGTGCTGCTGGCCTGGTGTGAGAACTAGTGGTAGCCATAAGCGGCTGTATTCAGGCGGCCCCAGGAGCCTTTGGGAATCTGAAAGGATTCTGCAAGGTAATAATGGCCGGGTAACGGTAGCAGCAGACAGCTTTAAGAAGCAATCAAAGATGATTGTTAGTGTACATAATGAAGCTTCGTCCAGGTAGTGTTTCGAAAAGTTATCTTTCCGTAATGAATTAACTGTTCATGTGTCTGCGACCTTGCGGTAAAACCTTAATTTAGAAGCATTGGCGTAGGAAAAACCGCTGTGTCTATGTATTTAGGACCTTTGTTCACTCAAAAGTTAGGCGATATGTGCAGAAAACTGGAAGATTTAATCCAAGTAATTATTATTATGAAGTATCTGGAATGGTCGGTTACCGGAAGTGAGTTTTTAGGTGCCCTAAAACAAGGATGAGCTTCTCCAAAAACCGTTTTGCTCTTCGCATAGTCGTTAGATAGCTAAGTCTATAAACAGCAGATTATAAATTATTGAGCTTAATATCAGCTGAGATATTATAAACTACGGTGAAACGGTACAAACACGACAGTAAGTAAAATATAACTCGAGAATGTTTTTTAAACTGGTACCAAACGAAGTAAAAGATTCCACTTCAGTCCAGTTTGAACAGAACAGTTAATAGCCACGACCAATCAATGGTTCAATATTCCTTCGGCGGCATGCAACCTAAATGGGCAACCATGAATGCGCAGTCTATTTCGTCGACCCTGCACCAAGAATAAGAGGGAAACGTAAAACCTCATCGCGCATCAACCGCTAGACCATCCATCGTGAGCTTTTACTGAGTCATTAAGCAACAGATGGAAACGTCCAATAGTGCAACATTAGACGGATTTTGGTATTCGCAACTGCCTGTCTAGAGATATGCTCAAGGCTCACTGTCAGAAATGATTTCGTTTTACTCACGATCTAGGGCACTCTCGAATGCCTGGACGGTCCCCGGTTCTATTCATTCTCCTGGCAGTCCCTTCCAGTAGTCTACCACCCTACTTCTAATAAAAAATGAGGTCTAGCAGTCAAACTAGATCGAACTCCATCACTTATGAACAGAAGGGACAGTAATGGGTCTGGTTCGGACCCCTGCGGTACCCCACTGGGGACTTTTTCTAATTGAGAGTTCTTGTTACTTGTCTAAAGTAAAACGTTCTACCTGTAAGGAAGTCCGTTAGCCACTCTTGGATTTGCCTCTTTGTACCAAATGAACTAAACCTCTATCCACTGTTCGATTGGCCTTGTTTAGGAAGCTCGAGAGATTAGTTAGGCATGACCTGGTTTTCTAAAACCCATAGTGAGTTGCGCAAAACATATAATTCCCTGGTAGGTGCTCACAGAGGTGCGACCGGATGATCTCCAGCACTCTGAAATTTTTAGCCAAAGTGACCCGCAAAAAAGCCACTAAGAAATGTATGGTAAAAATGACAACAATAATGAGAGTAACGAAACAACCACTACGGAACTAAGCAACTCGGGGGAAAATATAACAAGGAAGCAACCAGAGCTCCACTCAGCAGTGTAGCGCAGGTCAGATCAAAGGGAATCATCGGTCTAAACATGTCTCGACGCTCTTAGTCTAGATATATATATATATATATATATAAGTGGAACCTGTTGAGGTGCGCAAGTGGTTGGAGCAAATTTGACCCCACTTTTTTCTGTACCTGTGAACGTGTGCCTGGGCTAGTAACTTCAGAGGGGCTCCACTCATTGCTAGGGTGAATTGTTTTTAAGCATGTATGCTTTCGCATTCTATTTATCTGATGAAGGTTGAACAGTGCGACGTAGTTAGTTTGGTTGAGTTGTGCATATAAATGACGTCACACTACCTTCTGGCATTGATTACCTTACAAGTGCCTTCAGCTAATATCGAGGCGTTCGCTTGTGACGCAATGCGCCTCGGTCATCAAGGACCTACTTCCATTGAGTTAGTACTCTGACTGTGCATGCGAGTAGATTTGGGTTGGTAACTGACGACTGGACTAGTGAGGCCAATTGTTCTGTGGTCGTCCGATCGGGTCTATTTGCAATGCCGCATGCTGTGCATGTCTTGCAGAAGTGGTGGGGTCATTTGACCAGTGGTGTAGGCAGTGGTTTCCAGAGCAGCCGTCAAATGCGGCCCTCGTCTCGGTAGCGACCTAGGCGTTCACGACTGCTCACCTGTCGAAAACATTCAGCCTCAGTCTTCCATGAGCAAGCTGCAGATCACCGAATCAAAAAACGAGGAAATCCCGGCTGGGTCCCAGTTATAGCCGCTGCTGTTTGATAATTAAAACGTTTAGGGCGGTGGGAAGCATCTGCGATCACTATCAAGTTTGTTTGCACTAAGATGTTTACTCTTCGATGAACATAGCTCCGCACCGGCGCTGGTCGTGAGGATTGATGCCGTAACAACATAGAGCATATAGATGTCTCCATGGGGCTGAGGCCAGACCTTAACCTTCAAAAGCCGCACAGCAGAACAGTACTTCCCTTTAGTGCCAGGTCATGTTCATGATTCAATACTGCCGTTTATATTTCATAGCAACTTACCGGCTTTCGTGAATTAAATAATTGGTCGTATGAGTGATCGCCTCCAGTTCGTTGCAAAACCCTTCAAAATTGATGGTGCACTCGGTCTTTTATTCAGCTGCCGTCGGGTCCGTTTGAGCGACCGGTTTGCAGCTGATGTTGATATGTCCTTCCAAAGGCGGAGAAGTGAGACAGACTCGATTTCATAAAGAACATCTGTGGGCTTGACAGCGAAATACGGTTGGAATTGAGGTCCGAGTGACTTTCCTTGGAGGGAGTGCCACGGCGGCTGACCCACTGAAAGCCTTGAACAACAAAGTTTTGACGCCTCCCAATAAGTATTCGTGGATGACACCACTATTCTCCGTCTCATCTTTTACCCGGTTTTGTCTATCTTTGCCAACCAACTGGTACTCCTCTCAAATTACTTTCGTGGGAGTTGAGGAGGAGGGCGTTACCGTGGCTGACCCACCGAAGGTCTTTATTCATCAAAACTTCGACGGTCTCGTAACAGGTGTTCATGAGCTGTATTCTCATTCTCTGACTCTTGTTTGAATTTCGCTTTCCTGTACCAAATAACTATTACGCCTCTCAACTTACTTTCGTTTCTTCTCCGGTAAAGCCTGATTGAGCTATTGCGTTCTTCGTGGTTGCTCCGTGTGCGGTCTGCCCAAGAAGGACCGCGGTCGAGTATGATTGCGTAACTTGTTGCATTGCTATTTTATTGTAAATTTGAAGTACCGAGTGACTCGTGATTCTGATCACGCGGTGCTCCTTTGGATACCATTTTCGATTGGCGACAGTATATATTTGACTGAAAGATGACCAAAAATCGTCCAATTTGGGATCGTGAAGTCCTTCGGTTGAGCTTTATGCTAAGGATAATCCTGTTCAGGCCGTAGTAAGAAAATGTCAAACAAGGCCGCAAGGATTTCTACCAGCTGGCAGCTCAGGGACCAAGGGAAGGTCATGAAGTGAATTTCCTGGAGTATATTCCGTACAGTGTCCTGAACTTCTCTAATGGTGTTTTAGAGTCTAGCTGCAGGCACAACGTGAGGCTCTGTTATTTATATCCTCTTAGGCAAGATCTCGGAAAATCTTACTCCTGGAGAGTAGTAAGGCCGCTGTTGCTCACGTCAGAGATCGAGGGCCCGCCACGGATCAACTAGGATGTGTTCAGCTCAAGTGGCAAGCTCGGTTAACCGGTTGGAGAAAGTCGTGACGCTTGCAGGAGCGGGCTATTCTCAGGTCTAAACTTGAGGATGATGTTGGGTTTTGGTTCACGGGAAGTTGCTGTTAGCTTTGGTGGCAAACCAGAGAGTGGTTTTGATTCTGGTGCATAGAAAGGACCGTGTTTCAAAAAAACGATAAGCTGAAATCGGGAGTATTGGTGGTTTAGCAAAGTTCTTTCATATTTTTGCTATAATCAGAGAGATGCTTCTCGTTTAAAGTTTTTGACGTGTTGTTTAGAGCAACGGGATGAAATTCAGTGCTGCGATAGCAGTCGTAGTTGACGTCAACATAAAAGTTTGGCAAGCCTAGAGAGGTTATGTGAAGGCTGAAGTTAAAATCTGGAGTTGGCTAAGCGGGTGCGGTGAGTCCAGCGCACCATCATCTCAGTCGGTCTCGTGCGTAAGAAAAGAAGTTGAGTTCACCAAACGAGAGCGATGTGGGGCTTTCCTCTAAACAGGATCAGGTCCGAGTTGGCGAGTAACATGCCCACGACCGGAAGTTGCCCGTCTTTTCTACGGCCTGATATCAGTGGTATTTGTAGGCCAAGCTGATCTTAATAGGTGATTTCCATTTGCTATGTATTTCTTTTCCATATAAGGCATGGTTGGGCTCATGCAGGAACTTTTCCCAGCCCCTCCACCCGACCGCAATTTTGAACGCTCTTGGTTTTCCCTCAACTGGTAAAAGTGGTCTGTTTTTCCTGAATCCGGGCAAAGCTATGGTCTAGGAGCCGTGAATTCAGGGGTTTTCCAGAGACGTGCGGGGAAAATACAAAGTTGAGCTAAGCAGGAAACCCATTGGGATGTCGAACGTTTGATGGCGTGGACCCGTATTTACATATATATCAGTGCAGTACGATTCTGATCTTGCTGAGGTTATCGGGGACCATTCCAGGCAAAGGGGTACAGATTGTTTTAGTCGCTTTTATGAGAGATGTTATGGTACAGACGGAGATTAGGAAAGTGGTCGTAGGTACGCTAGAGATTCAGAGCTCAGGACAACGTACAGCAGTAGTTTTGTAAGAAAACATGGACAGAAGAACAAGGATCCAACTGGTGGCCACTGGAAGGTGGGTATTCTCGTAGGAGATTTTTGTGTGATAATCAAAGAGAACAAGTCGAAGCTGTGCAAGAAAGCCCGGAGAGGTAGAAACGGCGATGAACGGGAAAAGCAGTCGACAATCAAAAAAGAAAGTGGTAGACGACAAGATTCAATTACAAGGATCCAACTCCAATTATTCATCACAAGTCACAGTTTTCTGAACTAATAACTAAGGAAATAGGGGAAGAATGTGGTGGTTTATCCTAATGACCAAACAACGCAGGTTCAGGGGGAGCAGAGCCACGCGGATTACTGGCTATACGTGCACACAGGATTTCTTTGATGAGTAGTGGTCTGGCAGAATGTTACCGTAAAGATAGTGGGTGTTTCAGAAGACTCTGGAGGGAAACATCGGGAGCCAGGTACTTTAGGCCAGAGGACAACTTTTATGTCACGTACCTAATGTCGCGAAGAGAGCAACTGTCCAGCCACAACCCCGAGGACCGACTGGTGGTGTATTCCTTAAGGGGCAAGTGGGAACTAGATGGCGGTGGGTAAACCTGAGTGTTGTCTAGAACTTAGGAAACCCGCGTGCACCTACCCAGTTGAAGTAGCAAATAGCAACAAAATATGTTACTACCATGCAGAATATATTCAGTATAATGTGACGGAAAGTAGTCGGAATAGCTTCTGTCACTAAGCAAGTAGTGAAAGCCTAATATATGGTGTATATTTCTAGTATTCGAACTTGTCTTCGAGAGTAAATTTTCATTGGTACTTTGACCGGTAAGAAGTATCACCCTGGGAACTGTCAAAGATTGTTCCAGCGAGCCTTTAGGCCAAGGGTCAGAGGGGCTTTGGCGGGTGTTACCAGGGAGTTTGTTTGGCACCTGTATTTATTTTACTTGAAAAGATTGAGATGCAATTTCTAGTCTAGATGTGGGAGCAGGAAGTTACAGTTGGCAGCGGTGTACGGCATACGCTCTGGAGGGGTGAGGGCAATAGGCTCAGTAAATGAGAAGGTCAGGCGGAGGTAAAGATTGAACGGAAATCAGAGGTAAGTTTTCATGCAGCTCACTGTTCTTATTACCCGCTCTGGGCCGCATTTTGTTCACGTTTGCCATTCTGGAAGCAAACATTTCTCTGAACCCCTGCCCTGATTGAGGCATTAAAATGTCTGTTTTTACTGCCCCCAGATGTAAAGACAACTACTAGTGACTTTATCCTACCCAGGCTAGCTCGGGCAACGTTTTCTGCACCAGGTGCGCCTTTGCCATTTGTGACAAGTTTTATTGCGGGAGAATGGTTAAAGCAAGTAAGCTCCCCTACGAGGATGAGCAACATTTCCACCAGTCGTATCTCTAACAAAGTTATATCAGTCTCCCGAAACCTCCCTAGTGGCGATCACACTATAGCTGACGGCTGCACTCCCACCCACCTACGGCTTATCCAGAATTGACGTTGGTTCGAACCCACTTTTCTTCCTAAATAAAATATTTTTACCACCGTCCAACAGTCTTGTTGGAGTGGGCTTTTCCATTCCGATGATCTGAAGCTGACTACGGATAAGTTTTATCCACCATCACCTAGGTGTCTTGAGAAGACTACCTGCCTCCTTAGAGACTGACTAACAGGAAGTCTTGTATCTCCTCTCTGTAAACAAAATACTCCATACTTACAAAAAAATAATGAAATCTCACACTACTTTGACATTCTTATTCGACTTATTATGATCTCCTGGACTATTGAAAGGATTGAAAAACTAAACTGTGTCACCGAGAACTGGAGGCTCTGTGATTCCTAGACAGTTCGCTTCGACAGCCTTTGTTGCTCTCTAATACTCGTTGTGATATCTTGCACAGAGTTTCAGAGGACAAGGTATCCATCCTTACTCCGCTATTCAGCTCTAAAGCCTTGAACTCATTCGCTGCCTTGTGTGCGGCCCCTATAACCAATGCATCTTCTCCATCTCCTTATGTAACCGCTTCATCCCTGTTTGTGGTTGAACATAACTTTTCAACTGTCTCCTAAATAATAATTACTTTTGAGTCATCCTCTAACCCAGGGCCAAATGGTTTACCGCCAACCGCGATAGGTAGATCCGAACCTAACTTCCTATGCTTATGGCTCGGTTTGTTTACCCTACCAAGGAAATTCAGTCATGTGCCAACAAACTGGAAATGCTCAGTGATAACGGCACATAACAAGAAAGGGCCAATGCATGTTAACAAATTACCGTCCCATTAACCATACTCTTATTAGAAGGCACCATCAAATAGCACAGTGAAACACCGCTAAAATTTTGACTTCATTAGTACTCTACAACACGGCTTCCTCTGCTCCAGCTCCTGCTTGATATTATAATCCGACTTCTCTGACCACATCACACGGGCAGCAGACAATGAATAAGATCCCGTAGTTCTCCATCTGGACGCGTTGAAAACATTTGACCGCGAGCCTTTCCCTTACCTTAAGATCATCACCCGACCCGTCGGGAACAACCAGCCTCCAGCCCACTTGGATCATTTCTAACCTCTGATCACTCTCAGATAGTTTCAACAGGTGAGAGCCGCTCTTACCTGAAACCGGTTACTTACGGTGTCACAGAGCGGGGCCCTTGGCCTTCTGCCGTTCCTCATGAAAGCAAAAGACATTCATCTTGGTGAGTTGTGGCGCCACGTTTCTTGATGCTGGCGACCTCAAGATAGTCTACCACTTCAAGCCTGTCTGTCTCACCTTAGCCTCTGCAAACATTTCTGAAGAAGTCCGCATTTGATAGGTCTTGCTATACTTAGCGGATGAACTATTCCGTTGAAAATTAGATACTTATATCCAGGATCTCTAGCCATTCGCGGTTTATCCGTTGCCAGCAGAAAAAGGGCTCTCCAAAATGCAAAGGCCAGAAGGTGCCTTGACCTAATACTTCGCTCCCTTCAACTTTAAGGCTTCATTCTTCCGTTCTACAAATCCCATGCCAGACCTCCACCGTGACATTTCGAGCTAACCTCTCCTCGCATGCGCAAATCAGACCAAACCGGCGGCGAACCTGTCCAACGAGGATTTAACAGGCTTTTGTATGGATGTGGTTCACTCCTGAATTGTAAGGACCGGAGCTCGTTTCTTATTCTAGACTTTTTTTGGACTCTCCTGTTGCAGCTGAAGCTCGTCTTTTTGACTAACACTCTCTACAACCAATCTTTTTGTTCTAACTGCTTTTCATTTTTCCCCTGTTTCTACCTAGCTACCAAGTCACAGGGTCCTTATCCTTCCAACCCCCGTCGCAAATATCAGCCTGTTTTCGGGTCCCTTTGTCACCGAGTACTGTAACTCATAATATAAGCTGCCGTTGGGCATACACTGTTCTACTGCTAGCCATCGGTTTAAGAATGTACTAGATAAGTTCCTCACGGTTACCACCTTTTTTGCTCACTAAAGCAAACAAACCCTACGATCGAGCCCACAAAAAAGGTATAGGCCTTCGGATTTGGTCGGCACAGGTGGTCCATGATAAACGAAACTATGTGAGAGCTCTGGTCTACGTCTACCGCAGACTCTCGGATATCCGGCTTTAGGGATTCACCGGCTAGAAAAGATTCTTTTTGAATCCTTGACCGTTGATCGTCAGCAGGGAGCATTCCAGACTGCATTCTTTCACATTTTCATTCACAGATCTTTAATTTCGTATATACTTCTCTCGATGAATTTTAGTGGTATGGTGACTTTACAGATTACTGAAGTAACCTTCACTTCAGGCAGACTATCTGCTTCCTGCACCCTAATCAAGTGAAGCCTTTTTAGGCGCACAGCGGGACCTTCCGACGTCTGGTCCACCGATCTTGGACAACCTGATATTTGCAGTTGTTTGACCCCACAAGAAACTTCTTCTGATTCCAAAGGAGCGGGGTGCAGTCCGATCCACCACAGCTGGCGCAACTCAAGGATAATGGTCTTCTGCGAGGATTTGCGGCTGAAATAGGCTGGCAAGTCATATCTTTTATCTCCCAAATGGTTTTCAGACTGGGTGTCTAGCCCTAGGACAGATCCACTTACTACACCAGCTCCAGATTTAAAGACTCTCCCAAGCCTCGTAATAATGCTCACGGTCGTCTCCTTCAAGTTCGACTTTTGATCGCGCGGTCAGTTCCATCCACAAGCATATAATTCTTCAATCTGTGCAAGAGCGATCACATACATGGCCAGGTTCCAACTAGATATATGCATTTATCTCCCCTATGCTCAAAAATGCTTTTGCCAGCTATTACCAGTTTTCTTCTCCACAGACTTTTCTATTATCTATCAGATTCGATCCCAATAGTGCCCACATTTCACCTCGCTGAATCACCAGCTTCTGTACCCTGAAGCAAACAAGGATCTCGTTGCTCAGATATACCCAGTATGAACATTAATAACCCTGATGAACACATAGTAAGATCATTCTTCCTTTGCTCAATTCGCAAGGCAGCAGTGGATTTTTCTAAGCAAAACCACCACTTGAATATCATTTCTCCTGCCTGCCAATAGCACCACGAACAATGAAGTGAGCTTTGCTTCAGCGCTTTATTCTCCAACCACCAGTCCTCTGTTTTACTGCATCACGTCAATCTTTCTTCCATCTTGCGAATCAAGCCATTCAATCTTTTCCATTTCCTGACAGTCGCATTGGAAATCAATCAGCCGCATTCCAGGTTACTGGCCTTCCAATGGTTTCCCTTATGCCTTGTGGTAGGCCTCCAATAAAGTATCCAGTTGTCCGTTCACAAGCATGTCTAGACGGTTCCACCTACGTACTACCCTTATATGAGTCCACGGAGCCAATACATTCACCTTCCATGTCCGCCTAGTTATCTACCTGTGTTTCTCGCACGCGCCCCACCAAATTACCTAAACAAGTCCGTCATTTGAATCTCATTTCATTCATCTGTCAACTTCTGCCATCCTGTTCCGAAGAATTTTAATGATCTGACGTCCACCCCACACCCCACAGTGGGTGCTTTTTCCGCAATCTTTAGCCGGGTATTAGGTACCCATGTTTCCGGATAATTTGACGAACCTCCATAATAGTTTTACCGAGCCGCACCGCAAATTCCAGACATCAAACGACATCGTGCACCTCCCCAGAAATTGTTCTCCTTGTACCCTTCAGGCGGTTCTGCTCTTACCGAGTTGTGGCACCCAAGCAATGACCGGAATCCCACCATTGCCTTTGCATTCTCAACTTGCTGCCCTCTTTTTCGTCAACAAACGCCATTTTGGTCCATCCCTGCTGGCTATGCCAAACACTTTCCCCATGAGCGACCAGCCTTTGTGAGCCAGAGCATAAGCGGACCTCAATTAGTGACCTGTGGCCAGTGGCGAACATGAAGGTTATGAATCAACGTACCAGCCACTCATTATTGGTCCAAACTCTACTCTATATTCTTTCATTGTGTATATAAAAAGCCTCCTCTTACATCCACACAGCATGTTCTGTCGCCTAGTCCTCTGAGAACCACTGCCATAGGACTTGCCTACTCACATCTCATCTCTCCGTATCACCTGTTCAGGTCTGCATTGAAGCATCCGCTCAATCTCATTCCAGATGACAGCTCCCAAAATGATTCCATTTAGAAATTCCCGACTAAGCCTCCAGCCATCATCCACTCTGCTTCAAAAGCATAACACATTCCTTGCGAATTATTTTTCTTCGTGTCCACTTTGAAGAGAAGCATGGTAGTCCCCATATAGCAACGAAATTACTCAAAATAAAGCCTACTATAGACTTGTCCGACTTCCCAGGCTCCCTCCTTTACTAGACGTTTTGAACCACCGTCCTCTGACTTAGCGATTTGTCGAAATGACATCAATGGAAATAAACCTCTAAATAAGCTTCTGACACCACCGATTGTACGTTGATAAAGCCGTGATGGTTACATTTTCCACCTTGACTGGCTACTCTTTGGTGAAACTCTCTCTCCGGCTCTTCAATATGGATTCATCGGACACCCAGTTGGTGAGTCCACACTTTTCTTTTCATAGGTCTCCATTTTTGTTCTATTTCCCGGTGATTCATTGTGTAAACCATTTTTGTACGTAACTCCTCTTCTGCTGGCTTTATTAACGCTTTTCCTGGCAGTTGCATCCTTGGCTAGTTCTCTTCAACCCCCTGTCCCTGAACTCGAAACTGCTTCCTATTTACCGCTCCAGCCGTTCCCGCTTCGGTGTTTTCGAACATTGCCAAGCCCCGTGTACTGATAATGAAATATGTGTTCTACTTTTGAAATTTTTGAATAACGTATACTGCCGTGTAATGCTGTGCTCTGTTTCGTACCTTGCGCAAAGATCGTGACCAGGTCGAGGAATACACCGCTATTATTATTGCAGTTGTTATTATTGCTACTGTACCATTTGCATATCTCCTCTCTTGGTGGAAAGACCCGTAACTTCGGATTAACTTTTGTGCTTTTACCGGCTATTAGGACTACTGGTTCAAGTGTTCGATCGTCATAACCATCAACTTTTTAAATCCCTTGTCTGTGCCTCCCTAAATATTTTACTACCAAGGTAGATAGACAGTGGACGGATACAGACAAGTGAGGTTAGACAAACCGATTACGTTTAAGTAGGTGGGTCATGATATATCAACATGGAAATGGAAACAGATAAGCAAACCAAGTGAAGTGCTTAGCTCTGGCAGTGACATATGCGAGAACTTGCAAAAGTGTTAATAATAATAATAGTAATGCTAATAATAATAAAAATGGTTTATTTCGGAGACTCCCGAAGCATGCCTTACTGACAGGCAAAATTCATGAAAAAATTGGAAAAACGTAACATAAAGGAGGATACGAGGAAATAGTGGAGATTTGAGAGGGGGATAAATGTATGCAAACCAAGGAGTATTGTAAAGAGTTTAAGTGAACACGGAGATGGATTCAAATATGGGCCCGGTGAATTTGAGGGTCAAGGCCAGATGGAGCAACTGGCTGAGCCAAGTTGGGAGAACGGAGCCTGGGAAATTTACTGGAGGGGGACTGAAAATCGGCATGAGAAACTATCGTTACGATAAACGATGAAGAAAAAGAGAAAAGAAAAAATGAGTCGTATGGCTGGGAACTAGGTAGCCACGAACTATGCTTTATTGCAATAAACGGACGGTGTCAATTTGAAAACAGGGAGCTGACTATGCAAACTTGAGGAATGAGTCAGATGGCATCAGTGCCGCCAAACGATCGAGATACTGTAAATGTGAGGCACAGTTATGGACAAAATGGAAGCACATCATGAGGGGCTTGGCATGGTGGCAAAAGGACTGAAGAAAGCAGAGAAAATACGTGGATACAATAATATATATGTTTATACATATATATATATATATATATATATATATATCAGAGAAGGAGCAAATGGCAGTGAAGAGACGGGACGCGGAGGTATCAAAGGCTGGACCGGACAGGTCGGGCTGGGTCAAATGGCGCAGGATTAATTGGACAAACCCCAGCAAATTTGTTTGTGACGGGGGAACATGGGAGACCAACAGCAAAAGAGAACCAACTATGGAAGCTCAGAAGTGATGGCTGTGAGCAAAAGTTGATAAACTGGGGAATGTGAAGGAAAGGATGGATGAATACTGGTGAGAGCAAATCTAACAGTCTGAGTATTGCGGGTGTGGCATGTGGTGGCGATTGAACATGGGTGAAGCGGAAATAAATGGACGTACATTATGCAAAGAGAATAAGGCCGCAAAAATGGCTGGAGAATGGAAATACGGGTTAGTTGGGGAAGTGTAAAAGATCACTGGGGAAGGGTAACTTAAAGTTAGAAGAACTGTGGTGCGATGATGCATCAGTTGTAACAACGAACAACATGGAAGAGAAATAAGAAATTGGAGGATCAGAAAGATCAGGTAATGGCAGATCGCACGGTTTGAAACTGTAGGTGAGAATGATGATGTTACGATGATATTACACCGAGGGGAAAGCGGAAAAGCAGCTTGGCCTAGAAGGCACAATAAAGATACCTGTGGCGACCAACGTAGGAAGCAGACTAGAGTGTTAACCAAAGAAAACCACGTAGATGATGAATCAGATCTTTTCAATGCAGAAGACACAAGATAAAGACCGAGCAGAGGAAAAGGACCCAGAAAGGAGGACCTGTGATGGAACAGAAATGTGCAAAAAATGGTTGTGCTTCGGGTTTGGGAGACTGGAAGTGAAGAGCTGCTTGCTAATATGCCATTGCACCAATGGATTGGGCCAGGAGTTGCTGATCGGTTCGCTGCCTAAGAGGAAGATCCCCGGAAGAATTACGGATTCGGACGTGAAAAATATTGAGGTGGTGAAAAGACAATAAATTTGGTTGTAAAAATGCAAAGGCTGGAACGGCGAGTTATTATGTGGTGATTGGTAGTGGTTACGGATGTGTCTGGTGCGTAATAGTGAGAGGTATAATATGGACTAAAAAGAGTATCGCAAAATAGTGGCTACTGACGTATGCGAATAGTGAGCTCCACGAGCCTATGGAGGTACCAAGTGAATACTGATTAGGAGCCGACAGGGGCGAAATGGGTGGAAAGGAACATATTTCGGACTGTGGCAGAGTGAAATGGATAGGGTGACAGTGGAATCATGCACTGAGGGTTGTCATTGTGAAACACGATAGAAACAAAAAAATGAATGGATGGGTGTGCGTACAAAGGTAGAAAGACACGGAAGGGAAGTGATAAGAGTGCTGACAAGAATGATAGATGAGCCAAAGGTAGCGGAAGAATGGCACGAGCATGCGGTCCGAAACGGACAGTGATGAATGCGGTAGGGGGAGGGGAGCTGGAACTTGAAATCCGCAAACGGTCCTAGTGGGTGGGGCTGACAGTGAGCTGGACACCCAACCTGAAAACACCGTGAAGTGAACACAGGAGGTGTAATCCACCAGCCTAATTGCGCTCGCAAATCCTTGCAGGCGGCCCGCAAGCCCGATGTGCACCGGCCAAAGCGGGGGATCTGACCGCGCCCCGAGCCGTTGGGATTTGCTTGAGCGTTCGCTGACGGCAGTACAGAGGGCTGAGCAACCACGATAAGGGTATCTGGTCCAGAACCAACTGGACAGGTCGTGGGGACTTGGACAACAGGGCCAACGGGAACAGAGATCGAAGGACGGCCATACGGCGTCATCATCCAGGTGCACCAGCCAGAACGGTGGTCGGTGTAGTGCCCGAGGTGGATGACCGGCATTGAGGATCACTGGAAAGGGAAGTGAGGTAGAGACACTCAGTCTGGGTATGGCCCAGCTGAGGGTCAACGGTTAGCGGGAAGAAGAACAAAAATGAAGCTTGGGCTCATAAATGCAGAAAATCCCTAAGACAATTTGAGGCCATGAAATGTGAGACTGAAAAAAGAAACGCATAAGTAGAGGCTTGAAAATTCAATGAAGAGGCTATTATTTCACCGAGAATAGTCGTTCAGCAGAAGAAAAGACTACGTTCTGCAAGAAATCACGGAAGAAACTTCGCTGGGGAAAGGGTGGGGCAGAATTGGTGACGTCATAACTGAGTGGTGAGTTCTGTTGGTGAGCCACGCTATGTGAGATAAATGAGACTGGATTTTCCAGTTCAAAATCGCAGAGGTGGTGATGGAAGTATATGTGGTGGGACCAGGTGTGGAAAAGAGGCAGCGTAAGCAAACGGATATCAAGGAGTGTCGAGCTAATGCCCATTCCATTGCAATGGAGCTGGAGACAGAAAAGAAGGTGAGACTTTTAGAGGCGAGACATACATGGATCGGTAAACAGATGAGGATTCGTACAAAAAAACCAGAATGACGGAAAAGAGTACTGTAGCGAATGGCCGGGTGGATAGGCCTCAACAGTGGTCCATTAGTAGATGGACAAAGGCAAAGCTCGGCTTATGGCGCGTGAGACTTAAAAAGGAAAAGGTGAACTATGGACAACCGAGAGCCCTAAGAATCAGTACCGAGATTAGGATTTGATTTAGACTAATTAGTCAGTAAAAGAGAACAAGTAGATTATGCATGAAACTACGGAAGAAGCTTAGCTGGGGGAGAGGGCGGGGAAGAAGTGGTGATGGTGTAACTGGGTGTTGAGTTCAGTTAGTGAGCCACGCTAAGTGAGAGGAACGAGACCAGATTTTTTAGTTCAAATTTGCAGAGGTGGTGATGGAAGTATATGTGGTGGGACCAGGTGTGGAAAAGAGGCATTGTAGGCTATGACATACCGAAAAGCGCTGGGTTACTTACCATTCTTGTGTTAATATGTACAGGACAGTAATGAATATATATATATATGCATATACATATATATATATATACGCATATATATAGCGGACTAGGCAGTAGTTACTGATGCAGTTTCTATAGCGCTGTTGAGGTTTGTTTCAAGGCCGCAGAAGTGATATACCTAAATAAAGGTAATAAATGGCGAAGCGGATGAGGCGTATTTACAATCTGTGAGGAGCGATACGGTGGTCTCCATAAAAGCGGAGGCTTATGGAAGGACTTATTTCAAAGTGAAACTGGCAGGATCCTATAAGCTGGCATGGAAAAACAATTAGTGAACGTAGACATGCTTTGATTAGGCCGACGGTGAAGTCTAAGGAGGAGCGGTCAAACAGAGCATTCAGAATTCAAAAGCAGTGGGGTTATTCAGGACGGTAAGGTAAAGCGAGAAAATAGAGCAGTGGCTCAAAAGTCGGGGCCTTCTTAGTAAGCTATACTTTCGGTTGTGTGCACGTTGAATAAGCGCAACAACAGTTGGGACGGAAAGGAATTTATCAATAGCATGCACAAATGCACACTATGACTGGGAATGTCTGATGTGCAAAGGAAGTTTATTCCAGGTTTCGGAGTACTTGAAGAGAAAGAACTTGGAGCGTAGAACAGTCATCTCGGGGGGTATGATAATAGTATCTTGTCTATTACGGAGTGCATATCCAGTACCCAAGGAAAAGGAGGAATACGATTGCCTATTCAATAACTTACACAGAAATACCAGGTTTAGTTTGATGCGACGAAGCCACAATGGTTCGATTTTGAGAGATAAGCATCGTTCCCTGTAGTTTAAGTTTGACGACCAACCAGTAAGCTGCCTTGTGAATCTTCTCTGAATACATTCGGTAATGAACCTATCAGGTTCTTTCACGCCAAAAAAGGCTAAGAAGCCATATTCGAGAAGGGGCCTGTCAAGTACTTTGTACATGTAAAGAAAGCTCCCCCTAAACTGGAAGGATCTGAACAGGAGACCAAGACACATTTTAGCCTCCGCCTTTTGAAAGACAGCTTGTTCCGAGAAGTTGAAAGAACAAGAATAACTTAAGTCAAGGTCTTTTACTAAGGGCTGGCTGTCAATGGGTTAACCACCGATACATAAGGAACATGGAGGAACCTGGTATCTGTAAGTAAGAAAAACGCACTTATCGGCAGAGAATTTCATCACCTAAATTGAGCACCATTCACCAAGAGCGGCTAAATCAGCGGAGATTTTAGGGATAGTAGTGCTAAGGTTGCCAGGCAAAAAAGTGTAGGCTGTCTCAGTGTCGTCCGCGAACAAAAACGACGTGCCATTAAGTATGGTTGGAAACATATCATTTATATATAGGGGGAAAAGAAGGAGGCCTGAAAAACACTTCCCTGAATAACACCGCTAGTAACAGGCTTAGAGTTAGAGGTGTGCCCGTTAATCAAGACAACCTGTGAAAGATGAGATAAGTGAGATGTGAACAAAGAAAGTAGTGGATTAACAATGCTAAATTGTCGTAGCTTTCTTAAGAGGTGGGGGTGAGATACACGATCCAATGCCTTAGATAAGTCAAGATAAAGAACAGCAAAAGGTTTTCCGCTTTCAGCGGAGTCGGTGACGAGGTTCAGAAAATCATACTGACAAGTCATGCTGGACAATGAACGGGGGAATCCATGTTGGTTTTGATTCATAAGGTTGAGGCTTAATAAATAGTTAATAAATTGATCTTTGTTTTTTCCATTATTCCGGATAAAAAGGGGGTATGGTTTTTGAGGCTATAATTGGACACCTCAACCGAAGGTCCTTTTTTATGAATGGGAACGATTACCGAGCGCCCTCAATTATCAGGTACGGTGCTACCTTTAAATGAAAGAGTGAAAAGGTCGAGCAGCAGCAGGGGGAGATCCGGTCCGCCACTGACAAGAGCAGCTGGTGGTAAGCCCTCGGGGCCTAATCGAGTAGAGTGGTTGCCATTGGATAGTAGCTTAGAAATACTCCTGGCATCGGAGGGTATCTTAGAACCTTTCGTTACATCCGGCTTCTCGTAGGTTAACCCACCCTGTGACTCATCGTGCTGTTGTTGGCTCTGTCAGCCTGGTCAACGTTGTTCGACCGTCCTTAGCACCTGAAGCCAACGACGTCTTCGCCAAAATCCTAGCTGAGTTTCCTTTTCTAACCGGGCCGGCAAACGACCTACCCGCGGCGCGCTTGGCGGTTGTACGTCACATCAGTACCGCAGGGCCTCCTGTTTTTGCCCATCCTCGTTGCCTGGCCCCAGACAAACTGGCCATCGCTCGTCATGAATTCCAGCGAATGACAGACCCAGGCATCACCCGTCCCTCGAACACTCCGCGGGCCTCTCCGTTGCTGGCCTCCGTGCGGTGGCTATCGTCTCGCCAATTAGGACACAAAGCCAGATCGATATCCAGTGACTCACATTCCTGAAACCACGTCTGCTCTGGCCGGATCCACCACCCTCAGCAAAAGCGACCTCGTCCTGGGCTATCGTCAAATTTCGTTCGCCGACAAGGAAGTTGCAAAAACCGCCCTTACCACTCCTTTCGTTTTCTTTAAGTTTCTCCGTGCGCCATTTGGCTTGCGCAAGGAGTCCCAAAAGTTCCAGCGGTTTATTGACAGTGTTACCCGCGGGCTGCCCTTCGTTCACCCTTACATCGATGATATTCTTGTCGCTAGCCCCGGTGTCGCCGAACATCAGCTTCATCTTCGACAGCTCTTCCAGCGGTTAGCAGAACACGGTGTTACCATCAATGCCGCCAAGACGGAATTAGGGAAGCCGTTATTGCTCTTCCTCGATCACATCACCGAAGCCAAGGGCATACGTCCGGCTGAAACCAAGGTCAGTGATGTTGCTGAATTTCCACTACCGCAGTCCTTCAAACAGCTCAAACTTTTTAACGGCTTTGTCAATTAGTATCGCCGATTCATTACACGTTGCCTCACCCTGATGCAACCGCTCACCGAACTTTTGCGGGGCAAACAACGAACCCTCATCTGGACCGATCAAGCCCAGGAGGCCTTTTCCCAGCACAAACAGGCCCTGGCATCTGCGGCTATTCTCCGTCGTCCGGATTCCCAAGCTCCCATCAGTATCGCAGTTGATGCTCCCGATGTCTCACTTGGCTGCTTCCTCCAGCTGGCCATGGACCGCGCTTGGGAGCCGCTGGCCTTTCACTCACGCCGTTTGTTTTCCGCAGAATCCAAATACAGCGCGTTTGGTCGTGAGTTACTTACCGTCTGCACCGCCATCCGTCACTTTCGCCACGCCCTAGAAGGACGGGAATTCATCATTTTAAGGGATCACAAGCCATTACTGCATGCTTTTCGCAAAGCATATGATCGTCATTCTCCACAAGAAATTCTCCAGATCAATTTCATATCACAATTTTCTACTGACATTCGTCATATCTACGGACAGCTAATGAGGCTGCAGATACTGTTTCCAGGAGCCGCAATCTCGGGTCGCCCGCCGTTCCCGTTATCAATCTCGAGGACCTGGCACAAAGCCAGCAGGATCCTGAGTTTTTCCAGACCATTGACGATACAAGTCTCCGAGTGAGGGCTTTGCTTCTTCTGTCATCTTCTGGCACTATCCTCCGCGACACCATGTCGGATCACCCAATGCCAATCGTACCACTTTCACATCGCCGTCCTGTTTTTGATGTGTTGCACGGTCTATCCCATCCGGGTATCAAGGCCACATGCAAACTGGCCAGTGCTTGATTCTTTTGGCCAAACATGAACTGCCACGTTCATCAGCGGGAACGTAACTGCAATGCTTGTTAGCGGGCCAAAATTCAGCGACATTCTGCCAGTCTGGTCGGATCTTTTGAGACTCCGGACGCTCGTTTTGCTCACGTGCACTTCGACATTGTGAGACTCTTGCCACCATCCCGAGGTATGATCTATCTACTCACCTGTATTGATCGTTTCGCTCGTTGGCCTGAGGTCATGCCCATTACGGATGTATCCAGTAAAACTGTCGCCGTGCCTTCATTAAACGCTGGATTTCCCATTTTGTTAGTCCTACAACGGTAACCACCGATTAAGGAGCCCAGTTTGAATCTGCCACTTTCGACAATCTCCTCCAACTGACCGGTACTAGGCGTATTCTCACCATAGCTTGTCATCCCCAAGCAAATGGCTTGGTCGGACGATTTCACCGACACCTGAAAACCTCGCTCAGTGCCCACAACAATCCTCAGTGGACGGACCTCTTACTACTGGCGATACTGGGCATTCGCAATATGCTGCGCAGCGACACGCCCTGCACACCTGCATCCATGACATTCGGCACCGCCGCTCGTTTCCCCGGTGAATTTTTCGCACCCAAGGTGGGCGCGCCCGTCCCAAGCCTTGGAGACTACACTCAGTGTCTCATAAACTACATGCGTCAGAAGATTGGTATTCCTGTCCGTTCGGCCGCCCGGCCGTCGTTTATTCTCAGTCACCTACATAGGTGCACGCACGTTTTTCTGCGTACCCCAAGCCGCCGCCCGTTGACTCCAGCATATTCTGGCCCGCACAAAGTCATTCGGCGTTTAGAGAAAACATTCATCATCGATCTCAACGGTCGTAAGGACACCGTCAGCGTCGACCGCCTTAAGCCTGCTTTCGTCGACCCGGAAACCCAGCCTACGCCGTCGCCCGTTGATGGCCAAAGCGCAGATATTTACCCGACTCCAACAACGTCTAGCTCCAACACGCGTGGGTCACAGGTCGACCGCCCATCATGTTCCACCAGGCCTAGTAGGCATATTCGTTTCCCTGCACGATTCGTTGACTTTATTGTTCTTACACAGATTTTCGTTTTTTGATTGCATCTTGTATCCACTTTTTCTGATCTCTTCCAGGGTCAGTCGGTTTTTACCTAGGAAGGATCTGGCACACCACTAACAATGGACATGTGCTACTGTATGGACTTAACCATATTTGCTGTTGCTCACGTGCCTTGTACATGATTTGGCACATCCCTGTTCCCACTTAAGGTTTCTAGATAGAGAGCGCGGGGAGAGGATACCCCACCAGTTCGCGCGTGAGTAACCCTCTCTGCAGCCATATACGGCCCAGAGGTCCCTAAATCACCTTGAAGGTGCTGGGCTCAAACCTTTTCCAGCTGGAAATATTCAGCTGGTTTTTGGCTCAACTCATGACGCTCTCTTAGGTCAAAGTTCTGTTACTTGGTCGTCCTTCTGGAGGGGGACTGATGTAGTGGCTTCGCAGACACCAAACTCAATTGAAATGCAATTGCGAGCTAAGAGCTCAGGAGCGCCTTATTTGCGAATGGGCATTGTCACTTAAATTTACTTGGTATTGTCAACCGCTCCCCAAAAGCGGCCAACTCCGGTGTCAGGCTCTCCTCTAGCTATAGGCAATCTTTCTTTTCTAATCCTTCTTCTCAGTCACATAAAGCGGCTGATGGTCAGGACAAAAGTATTTCAAAAACTTTCACTCATCCAGACCCGATTTAACCGGTGCGGTATTATAATCTTCTTCGGTCGGACAAATCAGCCTATCTTAGAAACCCTTTGGGACATTTAGGTGATCCTCACCAGTCATCCATTGAGGTATGCAACTGGCCCAGCAAACGTTGACCAGGCTTTTCGGTAGGTCAGGAATTCGATCTAGCATAGGTTCCGTCAATCGATTGGTTGCTTGAAACCTGATTTATGCAAGTCCACCTGGTACCGGAAAAGACTAGCTCTTGGAACCCTACGTCTCGCTACCCAACAAACGGCAAGGCGCGCTCCAGCTCATTAGCTCTGGTCCTTAGCTCGTTCAGTCTCCCTTCTCCTGCCATTTATACGGGGTAACCAATATAATTACTAAAACTCATCAATGGCTACCGTTCTGCATCTCCATTCGCTGGACGGGAATCGAGTCCGCAAATCGTGCGTGCGACTAAATCACGATTCCGATTTTTAAGATAATGTCGTAATCATTTGTGAGGACAAGTTTTTTAGGTGCAGGAGTTTGCCAAGAATAGAGCAAGAGACGAATAAGGCCAAAGATACACTATTTGCGGGAGGTGGTACAGGCACATCAGGGAGTGGTGTAAGTTGGAGGGAGGCAGGTTTCCCCGATCGGAAGGAGTGGATATCAGGGTCAAAGTAGAATATTTTGATGTTGAGGCTAGTGGAAGTTCAGATGGGGTGGCTTACGGCCAAGCTGGAGTAAATGTTGCAGTGAGAAGGACTGCTGAGGGGTAGAAAAACTGAGCATCCACGGAGGGGGAAATGTCGGAGCAAAAGGAAAAACCTGGGGGGTTTGGCGGACCGTTATCAGACAAGGATGATTAGGAGCGGTTGAGAAATACCGGCCAGTCAGAATTGAGTGTTGGCTGAAGGGGGTGCGGTGGGCAGGGTTGAAAATGTGTGAGAAATATGGGTGTAGGGTGGTAGAATAAGCTGCACGTTGTGGAAAGTGTAACTCAAGTTGGGCGAAGCACCAAAAATAGAGCAGCTAGTACCGGGAGTAGTAGGGATAGTCGTCAGGTGAGAAGTACGACCTGAGACAGAGTGGACGGCTTGTGGAGGCCGTATTTTTGTGTTGGCAGGCACTAAGCGCGGTAATTATGTAAGAACCACCAATGCACTGGAGCAAGGGATATTTTTTTAAGGTCGAAACCTTATTTGGTGAGTTAAGGCGAGTTTATTTGAGAGGAGGCAGTTTAATGAAGGAGGGGATTGTAAGAAGGGTGGAAAGACTGGTAGACCTGTTCCTCTGGAAGGCGAGTAGTCTGTAACGGGACGGAACAGAGAACAAATCAGGGTTGGGGAGGTACCCGACAGGCGATGAAGTGGGAAAGCGAGGCTATAGTTGGAGTCTTTTAGTGGGTGGCAGCAATAGAGGAGAAGTGGAAATGTCCAGATCAACTGTAATGGGATCAGGTTTTAAAGAGTTCGGTGCGGGAGAAGATGAGGGGGCAGTGGATGGTTGTGAGGAAGCACGGGGCATGTGTGAAGATAAGGCAGTGGGGACTTGAGAAGAAGCGATGAAGCGACCAGCTGTCTGTGTCGAAGGCTCAGGACTATCGGGCGTCTTTCCCGTGAGGAGAGTTGAGGGAGATCTGGTAACTTCCCTTTGAAGAGGGGTCTTGTCTTCGGCTATTTCTACGTTCTTATAGGGGGAATTAGAAGCTTTATTGTTACACATTTTAATAAATTCTCTGGTAGATAGGTCATCTGCAAATTTTATGAGGATTGGACAGTTGAAGCTCTGAACTCGTTTACGCAGCCTTTATATTTCACAGGGAAAGTGGGCCATACAACAAACATTTAACAATATATGCTTGACATGCTCGGGGGGTATTCTCTCTGGGAGATTTAACGCGACTGCACTACGAGAGTTTCTCACTCATATGAGAACTTCGGATGCAGTTGAGTCGATAAAGCGGCTAGCCGCTGTCAGGTTTTGTAAGGTAGAACTTTCGATGCGTTCAGTGATGCACAGTAGGCGGGCAAGTTTAGATACCGTATCTTCCAACTTCAGAAGCTGAGACTTTATATCTGAGATACTTCGGCCTAAAACAGCTGCTCTTTCCGTGGCCAAGCCTAAAATGTCCCAGAGGTAAACCGAAAATTGTTTTAAGATAACGGGGGTTTGAATAAGCCTATTTTTCTTAGTAACCGGAGTATGAGTGGGTGCGGTATTGTTGGTAGTCTTCTTCACTACTAGTAGGCTTTCGAAATATCAAAGAGACGCTGTGAGTGAGGCGGAAAAGTGACGACAAACTAGAGTCAAGTTAGAATTTACCTATGAGAAAAAATTTCCCGAATTTCTCTGGGTTACTGGAGTGCCCTAAGAAGCTGTAATTTTTAGTATTCCCCAAGACAGCTGAATGAAAACCATATCGATAACAGCACGCAATACGACCCGGTGTAGCGCAGGCCCTTTGAATGTTGATCCATTAGGGCGGGTAAATAACCGACAGCCGATATTTGCTTTGAACGGTGGGCCGCGTAACATCAACAGGACTGAAGTGCCGGGGGCCTCATGAATCTGGGAGGATTACCCAAAAAGGAACGTCAGAACTAGAACAAAATGAATCAGCCGACAGACGTAGTGATAAAATACGAAAGGTGGATAAAATTGGAGTCAGATATATACCAGGCAAACAGTACAGGTGGGAGGTTGCCACTGTGATGACGAGGGAATTCTCGAATAGTCTGTGTGAGTCAAACTAAGTTAAAAGAATCCGTCACTATGAAGTAGGTGGATCATGGTGTATCAACACGAATGCGGGAACTAGGGGACACATCGGTGTGATACGCTTAACAATGGCTTGTGAGAGTGGTTTGTAAAATCCATGGTAAAACAAGTAACTAACCACTGGTGATCATTTACCAAGGTGAATCACGAAGCCGCCCTTCGACTGGCTACGTTACATATATATGTTGATCACCGTTTCATCAAACTGAAGAATTTTTTGCTCACCTCGATCGCCGTGCGCCGCAGTTCGCGGTCAGAAATGCTTCTAGTCAAACAGAACATTGGACCTCCTGCTCAGTCTGATTAAAAGATAGCTTACTTCAAGCGGTTCCATAACGACCCAGGAAACTCATCCACGCTGACTGCCAGGCTGATCTTAACTGCACCCATCCAGCTACGGAGTCCAGTCCTTCTCTGTTCAGTTCCAATATTCGTTCTCTTTTTGCTAAGGTTTCAGATCTGGTTCTCACTTTTTGTTCTTGCTGTCCTGTTCACAAGTGTGCGGCTTGCGTACGAGGGCCATGGCTGAACCCACAAATAGATGACTCGGAATTATCAATAAGTGGCTTCAAACAGTTTCGGCAGGACAGGACTTCTACCAGCGAGAATAATGGGAGCGGGGTGTCCAGTACATCAACTCCAACTATCATCCTGGACTAGTCTCCCCGAAGCTGCATTCGTTTGCCTCAACCGGTGACTAGTTTCCGCTTTTGCTGAGGCCCAAAACCTACCCCCGGTCTGCCCTTCACTCTTTTAGGCGAACCAGCCAAATCAAAATCCGTCTCCAAAATTTTTCTCGTGATACTAATATTAGCATCTTTGGTACTCCGGATACCAGGTACTCATTAGATCCCGACAATGGCCCACGGAATGGGTAACATGACGAAAGTCCCGAAGCTTGTCAAAAGACGGTAAAAATTAGCGGAATGGGTGAAGGACGGTTTGTATAGAAACAACATCGTTCACGTTTACGACACCTGTCGTGACACTAGATAAGGGAGCTAAATTTTCAACGGTCCGCAATCAGAGCGGGCAAAGGTGTGTCTTTCAATTGGCGGGAATTAATTTTCCTTCCTGCGGGCAGACGAACAATGCTCAGCCCTGTGGCATCGAGCAACATGCAAACTGCTCCGGGCTAAGTGCTAGTTGGTTGCTTTTGTCTGCTGTAGGTTTTGGTCATGAATTTACACATTCAAACTCGGTCATCTACAAATCGCCACGTATCTTTCTGGTTTTCTTTCAAATCGTCTCCTCGGGGAAGTGGTAAACTTTTATTAGAGGCGGTCATTTTAGTTTTCTACATGTGCTGCTCCTCAGAAACCCTCTTTCTCTGTAAAGGTCTTGCCACCTGTCCGATGCTGAAATCCTTAAGACGACTGAACGAAGGAGTATCTCTGCACGAAAGGCCTCTCTTTTGATAAAAATGAGTCAAGAGCACGTGCTAGCTTCATGCTAGTTACCTCTGTAGCCATGGCAGTAAACGGCACTGGCTAGACAATTGGCCGCTGCATGAAACGAAAACAAATCAAACAGAGTTTGCTACCGGTATTGACAGTATTGACAGTACTTTATTTCACCCATCATATAAATTTTCCATTATATTCATTCTGGAAGACGGAGCTTATTACCTTTTCTTCTACGGAGGAGGCATTTCAGCTTTTTTGTACTACCAGGATAAACTCAGGCATTGGTCCTGATGGCTTACAGTCCTCACTTTGGAGACGATGCTTTTTCCCTGACCGATATACTTACTTCTGATTTGTACAAATTTTCTGACTGTATTCTATTCCAGGCTGCGGTAGACCGGTCGCCAATGTTCTTTTATCCAAACCTTGTAATTCTGGTGTCACTTCTGAGCTCTTTCGTCCCATTTCTGTAGATTCCTCTGGCCTTGAACTTACAGGGCTTCCCTTTCCCAAACGTTTCAATTCTGCCAAGAACTCTCCCATCGACGTCTTAAAGCTCGCCTGTGAATCGAACAGTCCGACTATGGACGCTATCGCTTCCTTAGTCCACCATGCAACCAAATCCTCGGATGGATCAGCGAGGTCCTTGTGATGCGCTTTTCCGGATTATTTAGCCGCTTTTGATTATATTTTGCAGGCTTTTCTCCTCCTTAAACTGGAAGCTTTAGGCCATCCCACACCTTTACAAGTATGGTTGTGTGATTATCCTACCAACAGAACCCGGTGTGTACGACTAGGTTCAAAAACATCCTGGCCGTAGACGAACAATTCAGGAGTCCTCCAGGGAGTTGCGCTTTCCCTATTTATTTTCCACTTACATTAGTGATCATCCATCCTGTTCTCCTACACATAGATCTAAATGTGCCTATAATGTGGCTGTTTGTCGAACTTCGACGTCACTGTCGATGCAAGTTTGAAATGGTCCCCTCACCTACGCCAGCTATCTGACCAGATCCGGAGGCATGGACATTTTACCTTTAAACGGATTGTTTTTTACCTTTTTGTTCTATTTTTCTGTTACCCGTTATTTTTGCTGGCCTACTGAACAAAGATCCTTAAGTCCTTCGTCAGCGTTTGCCTACTATCAGTCGGGTATCTTGCGTACCCGTCAGTGAACTGTCTGCTAAGCCATGCGAACTACAGCTGGCCGCACGTGGAAATTTTGCTTGCAAAATCCTTGCAGACTGCGCCCAACCTTTACAAAGAGATCTGTCCAAACTTAACTCTCCCTTCTATGCGTTCCTAGTTTTGATTCGTACCCCCCCCCCTTTACCAATATCTACAAACATTCTACCGTTACACAACTGGCCCAAATCTTTGAGTACTGAGTATCAGCGGAGTTTCTTAGCAGTTTTGATATGTGATCTTTTTCACCCTATTGGTTCTTTGAAGAGTGCGGACCTACTTCAACGAAAAATTCTGATCAGTTGCAAGTAAAGTACAAATACATGAGCGGCTTTACACAGGCTTCATAGATGTTCGTATATGGAGAGGGCCTGGTGCCTAAAAGACGAGCCTATAGAAGTGCTAGATCCTTTTATGGACGAATAGATGGGCTTTTAGATAACCCCCATCAAATCACACTGATGAATTACTCCAAGGGAATATTTCATATGAATATCATTGATGGTTTCAGAGCTGGATAAGATAGATGTGTGCGAAAACGTTGAGGAGATCCATTCTGCGTATTGGGTAAAACTGCAAGTGAGGCTGGTGGATAGATGAGCACACAACCTCAGAAGAATGGCCGATCGAAGAGGAGCCATAAATGACCACAGGTATTTGAATGTGCGGAAATCGAGGGCTGAGGAGAAGCAGGTTGAGAACAGCCAGGTGCAACGGCCCAGGATGAGTAGCACTTTGGGCCGGACTTGCAAAATATAAGCTACAAGGCGATGTAGAAAACAAGCACAGTGGAAAATCAATGGAAAATTTAGGAGACAAGGCTAGTGAGACGTGGTTGCAACAATGTGGGCATAGGAAGGAAATTCTGTAATCCGAAGCCGGCGTCAGCTTTTATTCTCCCTTGCACACCCACTCCAATACTGCCCGATTTCCTGAGTGCCTTTTCTATCCACGCTCCGTTTGCTCACATATCTCGACCGTGAAGCCAAATTCACTCACTCAGGGGTGATGTGACCATCGGAATTTGCTACTCACATCCGTCTGCCATTCGTTTACGTGGCTACTAACCTCTGTACACTGTTCAGTCTACAAAAGTCAAGAAAATTATCAAAAAACCGTATTGTGACGTCACCCGAACCTTGTGATCAGGTGTTCGAGCAAGCTTTGGGTATTCCCAGAATAAACCATTATTTTTCCTGTTCAATCATAGAAGATCCAGTTTACGTGGGAAAAATAGATCCAGGTATCATAAACTGGACGAAAATCCCGCCAACTGTCCTGCGAAAACGCAATGTACGGATTCCCCCGAGGTGCAATCGGTTTTCGCCCCAACAGCGAAAATAATGAGACAACAACAACTAAGGAGCCCGTTGTGGACTAGTGGGTGGTCGATCTACCGTCGTGCAATCGAAAAGTCATGACGATAAGACCAGTGGTTCTTCTGGCCTCGGCAATCTAAATTGGAGCATACTCGAAAAACATGAGGCCACATGAGTAATGGAAACATGGATCTCAAACTGGCGGGTTTTACGGAATGGGCAGGTCGTGACAAACAGGGTTCCGATGGGTACCTGACACCTTATGGTCATGTATGAACCATTATTGGCCGAGGATTCCATTTCCCTGGTTGAAAGCCAATTGTCGAGTGGTTTTGGTCCATTGGTTGTATTCTCAGTAAAGTTCGAAATGCCGTGAAACTGGAAGTCATAAACAAGCTGGATATTGTCGGCAAAGAAGAAGTGGGTACCTCCGTGCCATGGTAAAAACTACAGTGGACCTAGAGCACTGCCTTTTGTAGCACTTCCAGTGACAGAAGCCGGCCGTGATTCATGGCCGCCCATGGAAACTGCTTGGGATCGGTCCGACGGATATGAGGTGGACCATGCATGTTGCATGCCCACGACCCCGTGCGCATGGAGTTTAGGGGGTAAGCTGGTATAAAGTACCCGATCCGAAGCTTTCACCATAACCAGGAAAGCAGTTATCAACGATCTGCTTTTGTCTGCTGCATAGGTTACCCGACTTAGAAGATCGAGCCGGAAAGTAGTGCGAGGACGCACTTGGAGGAGGGCTTGTTGACGAGCACGGATTTGATCCTGACTGAAAGCATCACCTGCCAATCGCTCTTTTACCGTTCTCTCCACTAGTCTTCGTATAAATGGGGTATAATTAATATGGTTGTATTAAATGCAGTCATAGGGCGGTCCCGCTTTAAGTAGGAGGAGTATTATGTAGGTCTCCTTATGTAAAGGAAAAACAATTCCTCGGGGGTGGGGAATATGCAAGGCAGCAGTGGTTACACTTTTTCTTCATCTAGACTGAAACGCTTGGATGGGATTCCGTCGGGAATGGGACTAAATGAGTGGAGAATCCATGGCAGAGGCCTGGATATTTCTTGGACAATAAACCCTCGGAATCGTAGAGCACGACTAGTTGGGAGTGACGGACTGGGAACATCGGTAGACGGATCAAGTAACACCGATGCCCACGGTGATGAGCGAAACATATCTGCGGTTGACGCGGTGGAATAATTACCGGCATTGTTTATCAGCATCTACGGCATCCCTGAAGAATGCTTTCTGTTTCTAATTCCCAGTGGGTGAGACAGTTTGAAAGACTTTTAGGGGCTTCCGGAGGCTTTCAGTTCTTGTTTTAAGTAATATCACTGGAAGCTTGCCTAGTACTCTGGGACGGGTTACATATTTCCTCGACCGTCACCGGTTGGTTCACATAAATGGATCCGTCTCCAAACCCCAACCTGTTATCAGCGGCCTCCTGCAAGGCAGAGTCTTGGGCCCACTGCTGTTCCCCGTATACATGAACAATGCTTTTGATTTCGTTTGCCATGTCAGTCTTCGCCTCTTCATAGACGACATCAAAATCATGTATAAGTTTCACTCTAGAATGTTTATTCTAATTATCAGTGACACACTGCAGGGCCTAACAGCTAATAGTTCTCACTAATGAAACCTGCCGAGGAAAGCGATGCCCTCACCCTCAAGTGCAATTTTTCTCCAGGTATATTCAGTATCGACTCTCACCAAATTTTCAATAACCCGCTAGTACGAGATTCGGTTTGCCTCCTGCCACTTTCGCTTTTTCGAAACACTACCACTCAAATTGCGAGGGATAGAAGGCCTAAAAGCCCGCTTGATAGAATAATCCGCCATCCGAAAGCAGATCCAAACCCCTTAAGACCCACTTTGGACCCATTTCGAAATAGTGCTCCATAATCAACTCCAGGTAGCTCCAGCGAAATAGGGTTACTAATGAAAATGTCCAGCCTCTAGTGACAAATGAGTAAAAAGACTTTTCCGCCCATTTCTAAACAACCTTAGCTGCGAAACTTTGAAGCCAGATTTGCTCTGGCCTAGATGCACAAAGATGAACCTCATATTCTCTCATGGAGTCGTTGTAAATGGAATCATCGTATCAGCACCAAGGATAATAAACTCAGCGGATTCACCTCATTCCTTTAGGCTAAGAGACAACACAGTTACTATATCCCTTTCTAGGGGTGCTCATAGATCCAACCTTTTCTGGTCAAGTATGCGGCTTTATGAAACAGATTACCTCGCAATATACGTTCTATAAGGCCATCCATGATTTTCAGGACCCGCGTAAGCAAATAGCTCACGGTACTGACTGTAATCCAGCCTGTAGATCCTTACGTCGGTGAACAAGGAGCTCTTGAAGTTGGACTGGGTAACTAACAGCTTCTAAGGTCCATTGCCTGGACTCTTTATTGTATTTTGTGCCATAGCCGCAGCTTGCCTGCTTCCTCTACCCCCTTGTTACCCACCCATTCACTTAGCCTCCCTTTGCCATCTGACCCTGCCACTTCTACTTTCAAATCTCTCGGCAGAGTCCGATAAGCACAGTCTCTGAACTTTCTCTGGAGTGCCTCAGTAACTGAACTTAACCCACCGTTACGAAGGCATTTTCCTTTCCGTGCTATAACTTTCAGTTTTTATCTTCAGTCCGGCAACTCTATGTTCTACATTCTTTGGCTCTGCCAAACCTGATAGTCATTTATCTTCCAGTTCCGCCAATTCTATCATTGCCCTTTCCATTGCTGAGGGTATGGCCACTAATTCCTTGCCTTTTGATACTAGTCCATTTGCTTCACTTTTCTCCCCAGTCAGATCTCGCCATATCGCACTCCAAATGGCATAAGAATAACCTAACCTGAAATTAAAAATCCAGTTCGGGGCTCCTTGAGAACAACACTTATCGATTGGACTCCAACTGACTTTGACTCACCATTATGCCTGGGGCCCGCGGTTTTCAAATATTTCGTCGCCATCCAGTGGTTTCTTATATAACAATTTATTTTCCTACACAACACCCCTCCCACAACTGATCAAGAGGTTGTTTCATCGTAACCTACAACCAAATTTCTGCTGAAAAAATCCTCCCCTTTGTTTATCAATTTTCTCCACGCTGAATCCTGAGATCTTTACATTTTATCGGCTCATCGTCAGCGTGCGACCTGCAGCCGAAACTCACTGATATATCTGCTTCAGTGATCCACTGCTACAGCACTAGCTGGCAGTCGACCACTGCGAAGCCGTTGATGATACTTTTCCACCAACGTTCTCATGTCCGTGAAGTTGCCCTGAATACCATAATCGGCAGTGCAGTTACCAGACGGCCAGCATTTATATCGGAACCTGTCCGACTCTGTTTTGAGCGGAAGCAAGCGGTCAAGTGATGGCCCCAGGAATACTGTCATTACCACTTTTTTTGTTTCTTTCCTTCGGAGCTTGCGGCAACGACCCCAACAGCTACGGCATCTAGTCCGCGGCATTCTCACAAGGGGAAGCAGCCGTCCCTATCAGCCTCCGACACAGGGGACCAAGCGCAACGGAGGGCGGTCAGGGAGAAATGGAAAGTTTGATGTACGGCGTAAGTTTGCACTCCAGCTCTTCCGAAAAGAACGAAAAACTACGCTTCTGGCTAGGAAGATCTTGGGCGAATATCCCCTGCCCCTTCATTAACAGGTAGATTGCTGATAACAGCCCAGACACCACTCTGGATAGAGGCAACCCAGGCATGTAAGGTGGCCTTCAGTTCTTCCACCTGAACCAGTCCGAGCGGACAGCAAGCCGTTTGAGCTCTACATGTAAGCTTGCCGACCCTGCCTTTCTCAGCTTCGACCCTTTGCGTTACCTGTCAAACCCTCAACCAGATGGACAATGTCGAATCCAACAATCAACACAAGGCTTGAATAGTTATATCAAGTGACTTCTGCCCTGACGATACCCCAGCAATAATAGGCCTACGGTTCACATCCATGAGCTACACCTCGCCTGTATTGGTTGCGGTAATTAGGAATGTCCTCATCGCACTATTTGAACTTATCATCCGCGACTTCACTTTCACTATGTTCTTCTTGAGCCCGCCTACAAATGACGCTGTCCCAAGTCATCTTTGTTTTAGTTTGTCTTGGCTTTGGCTTATCACAGTGCCAAATTGCTAACTGACACAAGATCTTTTAGCAAACCACTTCTTCCTCTAATGGTAAGCGCTGGCCTTTACCTTATTCTCTTGTCCCAGGCTCTAACTCAGAGGCCTTTCAATGGGCACCTCTTCCCTTCTACGGCCTACCAACTTAATTATTTTTCACTTTATTTGGGCCCGCACCTAACATCTCCCGAATAACTCCATCAAAATCCAACTATGACACTGTCTCCAACAGTTGATCCCCCATGGATCCGTCCAAAGGCCGTAAGGTGACAAAATCGTTGCCGCTTGATTTCTACCTAAAAGTTACTCGTAACTTCCAGCTTGAACATTCTCTAGAATGCCGCATAACCGATACCTTTTAGATCGTGCTGGTTACCTGAATGGCTTTCAGCCAACTTGGATCAACACTCGGATTACCATAAGGACTGAAAGACTTGACCGACCGGGTCGGACATGGTTTAAGCCCACTCTCACGCCTGCCAAAGCAATATGGGGTGCCTCATATCAATGGCTACTGTATCAAGGTCCAACAACCAGGGTTACTATCCATCACGAAAGTATCACCGGATCTCACGGCGCATTCCTGAAAACGGTCAACATTCCACACCGCTTCAACATCTGCCCATACTCCCTCCAAACAGCTCAATTTTTCCTGCTGTGACCGGAATCTTGCTTCGCCATTGGGTTCCCAACCTGCTCCCCCCATCTCTTCAACTAATGTTGGCCCAGCCTTCTTTGCCTGCTACCCTAATCATTCGTTACTCGCCATCAACTGCAACCAAAGTCTCCGTGAAACAAAATTCCAACCACCTGTAGCCAGTCAAAACCAGGTTACTTATTCTTGTGTCACATATACAGAAAATCTTATCCTTCCAGTCTTCTGACTTCCGCTGCCGATTTGGGTCTGGCTTTCGCCCAACCACCGCTGCCTTGCTCCTTCCTCGTCACCCCTGCAATTCCCGTGGTTGCATCTGCGACATATTCAGCTCCAAATGGACCGTTTCTTCAGAGGCTCCTCTTTGAGAAAATCCTTCGTACGTCCATTCAACATTCAAGCTCTTCAAAGGCGCATTGCTTCCTTGGTTTAGTCCATGCCTTTCTGTGAATTTCCACATGGCACGAAAATTACTTTTACAGAAAGATCAACCTCATTATCACATCCAACTTGGTTGCGATATTATCACAGCTCACCCCCACAATCAGTTATCCGGTGTTGGAATCCGTCCTTCCCATACGCCGCTGGCATCTCTGATAATCCCATATGGGCTTTATTTTCAACCGTGACTTGTGGTAACACTCTCGCCCGGTTTCTCGATAATGATCCTTCAGACATCCAATTAGTGCGCCCTTGCGTCTCTTCCAACACGTGCCGACCCATTTTTGAGTCTCCTCTGCTCTCCTCCACTCTCTTTCTATCTTCGTACTAATCGAATAAACACCAAGCTTCGTAGATGGGCGCGATTCTCTCCCGACCACCGGATCCGTTGCCGCCAGATTTTGGCACCCCTCAAAGAACCCATTGCACTATTTCTGCCTCGCCTTCTTGTCAATGATGTGATGTCCTATACCTGTTGCTCCAAATTTTCCTGCGAACACCGCACTTTTGGCTTTCTTCAGCATCTCCTTCATCTGCATTTCCCTTTTTAGCTACCTACCAAAATGGCTCCATTCCAAATTCGAAACAAATTTGTAATTTGCACGCTGGCTATTTCCGATTAAGCCCGCTCATACACTGGCCAGCTCTACCGTTTTATTACTATAGTTGTGTAGAACTTGAACTTCAAGATCGTGAAAACCTCAAATAGCTCAGTGTTGCTTCATTTCAGGGTCACTCCTTGTGCATATCCTGACCACGGCCAAGGGATATATCAATATTGCTATCATCATATATGCCTACCAAGGGAGATATCTTGGGATTTTGCATGAGCCACGGGAATTTTCTGAAGACTCCCGTGCTTCTTTTTAAGTGCTGGTTTAAAGGATTTAGTTTTGTATTTGTGGTGATGGAATCCTTTCTACTGTGAGCACGAGGTAAGAATGGGGATGATCAGAAGTGAGATGTTGGTTACATGTCGTAACGAGATTGTTTCTTTTTTTATGCAAGGCGGTAACCAGTTTGTTTCGGACAACGTACAGCACCGGAGGTTGGGACTTGGAAAAATATGCGTAGTGTAGATAAACGAAAACACGAAGGACTCCACCTTGTAACTGCTACCTAGGAGGTAACCCACTATTTGAGCAATCGTTTCGGCTATCCCCAAGAAGGAAGAGAAGTCCAGCAGGCTATTCTTCGTGGTCAGATAATTCATTTATCGGTGCAAGAAAAAATATTTTCGGTTGGCTTTGCTGCTGAGCCTGCCAGCAGAGGTCTAGACGTTGAGGTCACCAGCCCCAGCTTGCGCAAAATGATTGAAATAATAGGCGGGCGGGAGAATGTCAGTTACGGAAGGGCTTGGAGGCTGGGTTCTGTCAAGTACAACGAAAGGGGTTCGAGACTCATAAGGGGTTCTGGGATAAATGCGGTATTTCGAGCCGATGGCTACTGGTTGGCCGTTGGGCTATTGCTGTACCGTAGAAAAGGGGATATAAGGCGGCCGGGCTGGGGCTGTTGCCTGAAAGCATTCCTTTATAGTTCTGAAAGGCATCGGAGTACATGGATCGAATAACAATTGAGCACGACATCGGCAAAGGTGGTTAGGACAAGTTGTTTGTGGCAATCAGGCCTAGAGGTCCAAATTAAAGAGACTGACTGATCTTGTCAGTGATGGAGGAAGATCCGCGTCCACTGTCAGGATTGCGTGGTGCCTCCTAGGGGTAAGGGTAACAAGAACTAACTTTTTGGCGTTATCTGCTTTGGGAGGTGTCACGCGTACGGTCCAGATCTACATCCTGGGGTTTGTTTATACTGGACGGCTGAAGTGGTTGGGCGTTGTTGTCGCCAACGATGGAGCAGGACAACATGTCGAGCCCTTTCAGCGGCGAGGTGAGGACCATATCCGCTGCTGGTGCGTAGTTTTGCCTCGTGAGTGTGATTGTGAACCACGCGGCCCTCTTGCTGAAGTGGGGTTTTGTCAGCCGTACTTCTGAACCTTTTAAATGGAAAGGCTTCAGCCATATGGCCTTGGGTGCCCTTAAGTTGCATAACAGGGAAATCAGCAGGGAGCTGTAAGGAGACGGAACAGCAGTTTCTCAGAGATACCTTGAGCAGCCGCTTGACTATGCGTAAAAAATGGACCGCGCTAAAAGCAATAAGAGGTTTTATTTTGTCTAAATCCATTGCGTTTCTATCAGGAATAATAAAATTTATGGCCTGAATGGAGTCACGGATTCTCTTTATTAACTCGAATGAAGAGGAGTCAATTTATTTCCAGTAACAACTAGTCCACATTGTTCTCACAAACTGTCAAGCTTGGCGATGCATGGCGGAGAAACTAGATTCACTAGGGAGTTTTCAGCCGTGGAAATCCGGCTGGAGACGGCCAGCAGCATTTGTTTTGAGAGACCAGCTCTTCTTTTAGTGTCGCCTAAGAAGCCGTGGAGCAGCACTCTGCAATGAATCATTTGCAGCACTTGCTGCGAGTGCTTTTCGTTCCACAGATGCATACAGCAGATAGCGGAATCCTTCAGAGTTCGTCCATTTGGAGAACGAGGCATGACAGCTCACTGGTAGTGTCCTTCGGGAAGTATTTTGCAGGAAAGAAACAAGGTACAGTTTATACAATCCGTTTCAAGGTAAAGGCATGCACTGACGCAGGCAGAGCGTTCTCCATGTCTTGCTGGGGCAGTGAGGAGTCAACTGATCGTTTCTGATTAGGACATACTTCGCCAGGCTCCTACTCTGGGGGACAGTTCGAAACTTACTTTCTTAAGGGTTTTTAATCAACGGTTTAATTATACAAGACAGAAAAAGTTGTTATTTGATCAAACAAAAGCCAACTTCACTTTTACCGGAACTACAGAGTTTTCGGAGTTTTGCCCAATATGAAACGTGGTTTGAAACATAGAATGACAAAAATAGCAGTGTCAATGTGAACGGCGCAACAAGGGGAGCCCTAGGCATACTGCAATGCCTGAATAGACGGTACAAGTGACGCTAAAGTTAAGCCCCTCAGAAGGATCAGATGCACGTGTGAAAGCTTTAGATTAGTAGAAGGTTCCAGGTTGACACGATCACGGTAGGGCACGACAAGGTAAACTCGAGGTCAGGTGGTCGATTAGAGCGAAATTAAGCAAGTCTGGCTGGAAAGAGGGAATAAATACACAAATCGTACAAAAAAGAAGGCACCGATTGGAAGCTCAAACAAGGTAAAAGGATATTCTGGTTATCTTTGTAAAGGGCAGACTTCTCCATAGGGAGATGAAAACAAACAATTTCGAGATGCCGTGTACCGGAAGAATTCGGATTAAGAATGAAACGACGAAGTGGAAAGGAAAATCGGACACTGAACAAGATAAATCAACCTGCAAATGCAGTGGTAAAACTCAAAGGCCGGATACTGGTGGACTCAGACTAGTATCAAATCAAAGGCAAATCTTCCGAGTGATGATAAGAGAAGTGTCTAATGAAAGACAGGTAAACTTTGAGTGAATTACCTACTTAACAATGGTTAGATCATGAAGTAATACCGTGAGAATGTGAACTGGGTTATGCGCTAATGTAGGGTGCCTATCCACGACAAGAGAAGAAGCAAATGGCTTGCAAAAGAGATGATAAAGTGGAAGACAGCCAAATGTGCGCGTAATCATCTTTGTCCCAAAATTAGGATTGGTGATGACGGATAAACCAACAGTTGCCGGAAAAAGCATCCAAGATGGGCATATATGGAGAGGATTTGGGGGTTCCCGTGACCGGGATGATGCCGTTTGTCTCTTAAATTAACTGTAGTGGTTACATCGTAGCATGGTATGGAATTGAGCCCAATGGTTTTTTTACCGGTACGACATGTTTCACTTATGATGGTTACATTTGGATGAGAATACAATCCCAGGAGACAGGTGGATACAAGGTTGCTAACAGGGGAGCGATCGTCTAAAACCGCTCAGCATATCTATCATTTTGATAGACATAAACAGCAATAATGTAATGACCGCTTACTTTGGCTGCAGGATTCGGGGATACTCTGGCAGCTGATGGAGTGGAGGGTGGTGAGGGAGAAAGCGGAACGTTTGCAGAACACGGAAAGGCCGGGAAGTTTAGAACGGGCATCACCGAGTTAGAAACCCTATGTCCACTTATATATAAAGAGTAGTATGCTCGGTTTGCTTGAGTGGGCCGTATGTTATCAAGCGAAATTACATTTGGATGGAGTGTGGGTTTGAGAATCTGAACGGTTATGCCAGGACCGCTAGTTTCATGGGCGGTAAATATATTTTTCTCGCGAGCTTTACTTGGTTTCAGTGTTTTCACTGGGAATGGAGGGCAGACCCCGGGTACCCGAAGTGGGATATCAGGTTGTGCTTATAGGGAGGTTTCGTTTTTGTGGAATACAATACGGATGCCGACTTTCAGACGTCCGGTCTCATGCTTTCCTTCGGTTTGTGCGGGATAACCGACGCACCCGCTGGTGATAAAAATTTACCTGAATTCGGATGGGGTATCGGGGCGTTCTCCTGAGCCGGCGTTGACTTTCGGACTCCCTTTTGGGTCCTTGTGCCCCGGTTCGAGCTGTGTGCCGAGGGCGCTCGTCGGGAAATTTTACCAGGTAGTGAAGAAACCCGCAAAAGTATATATGTTACTTGAATTTTGGGGAAGCAACTGCTTGTGGGAGCGAGAGTCAGAGACTTCTATCCTTTTTACGGGCATCGGGGAGCATATTTCAGTGAGTTGTTTAGTTGAACATATTTAGAAGGTTTTGACGTATGCCGAGCAAAGCAGGTAAGCAAAGCACTGACAAACCATCTTAATCAACCGTCGCTTTGCAATTTACTACAGATAAAATCCTTGGTTACTGGTCGGTGTTTGGTGAATCAACGTTCTGGGAGGGACTTATGAATAAATCCGCACCGGAGTTCTGGATTTGAGCTCGACTCATTTGGCCCCCTCTTTGTGATGAGGGTTCGCCAGAGGACATCTTGAGGCCCCTAAAACTTGTGTTAGTTGTGAGCAAAGATTGTCGGTTCATAAATTACTTGGCGGAACAGTCGTTAACAGAATGAAAAAGGACTGGGTATGTGAAGCTTGAAATGTTTTTGCGAATTGTGATGCAATAGGGCGGTTGCGAATCCAGGTTTCAAGCCTTTTAGATTCTGTTTTCAGAGGTTGAGAAAGACAATCTCGCTGGGATATAGGGCGCAACTTCTTTGTTAGCTTTCCCGATATATCCGGCGATCTCAGTTGTGTTGACATGCTAGGTTGCCTGGATTAAGTTGGTCACATTATGACATGTAGTTGGGTAGAATAAGAAGGCTTACGGACCTAAATGACTGAATGAACGGTCGTCAGTTTCCAATCCAGAGAAGAGAATGTTTATGGTTATGCTTTTTCAGTCAGTTTTCTTGTTGGCTTCCCAGCCAAACCATTAGTCACACCGAAGGGTTATTATGCACGCTTTAGAGGCAAAGACTTTTGCGGAGATAAAACTGACAATGGTCTCGGGTAGGTCGTTTAGAGTGGTAGGCATAACTTCCGTTTTCCGGATGCCAGGTACTAGCCAGATCCCAAGAACGACCCATGGACTGGGCAACAAGCCAGAAGTTCCGACCGTGATGTTTGGTGACGCAAGTGAGGAATTCCTTGTGTTGAAACAAAGCCGATAACACGTACATTTCGGAGCAACACAGGACATGATACTAGCTAAGGGGGCTAAAGGTTCGACCGTCCAGAAGCAGAGCCGTTGGACCTGTGTCTTTTGATTAGCGAAAACCAAATGTCCTTGGGGCAAACAGACGAAAAGCGCACAGCCTTGTGGCTTCGAACAACATGCAAACTGCTCAGAGCTGAGTGCTAATTGGTCATAATTGTGCACGGTGGTTTTCACTCAACTATTTACACCCTCAAACCGAGTCACCCCTAGGTAGCTCCATATCTACTTCGCCGATGCACCGGAAGTCACTCAGAAACGGCCGTAGCGTAGGAGTGTGAAAATAGAGTGGTTCTTGGGTTGAATGCCCGGAATCTGATGAATTGACACAATATCTAGGCTCTCTGATGAAGAAAGGCATGAGCAAACGGTAACTATTACTGGACTTGGATACTGCTCCTCGACTCAGGACGTTTTGGGCCGCCTTTGCAATTGCCGGAATGAATTACATAACTGGAACGAGGTAGGTATAAGAGAAGTAACACGAAAGAAGCTTAGGCCACGGAGAAATGCCCCCAGTGCGGCTGATCTTGGCGAATTTTACGGATCAGGACATTGGACACCAACCCTTTGATGGCAGCAGGTTGTCTCTCATGGCACAAGTAGGAGACGCCGCATTGTTCCAAGGGTCTCAAGAACTGGTACAAAAGCATCCACTAAGGTGGGACACAATAGTAAGCAAGCGCTAGTATGAGTGAAAAAGAAGAGTTTGGCTGAGGAAAATGGTTATTGAAGGGGCGTTGCCCTGGAGTTCATATCGCACAAAGTTCATTGACCTCCAAGTAATGATAGCTATCGGGGACGTGATAGAAAGTGGGTCATGGAAAAGTTACTTGCCGAAAGAAGAAACTTTCTTGTGAAGCTCCTCAGAATTTCTGCAGATAAGGAAACCAGGTGCAACGAAACTTTAAAACCTATTAGGCATGCAAGAGATGCAAAGCTGGTAGAACGAACTGCCATACGAGAGAGCCAGCGCATTAGGGCTTCAAGCGTGCCATATTCGGGAAACCTGCCAGCTGCTTGGTTGCTCCACCAAAGGTGGGTCCAAATAGGGGGGATAAGGGAAGTTTCATCTAAAAAGGCCAACGCGGTGTTTTATACCAATGTTTGCGGTATTAAAAAATGATAGCTAGGACTGAAGGCTACAGAGCCAAGGTGGTTGAGGTATCCCACGCGTGGCTGTCTCAGAACGACAATGCTCCGAGGGGCAATAAAAACCCCTGAATGGATCATCGACAGGACTGGTGCGGTAGCACTGTAGGTGATGGAAGGACTTCTGTAAGTAGAGGAAGTTCAGCTCACTTGCAATAGGAAGTCACTTCATATACGATAAAAACCCAACAAGTGCTATCTTCGTCAAAAATCCCACGGTAAAGTCTGTTATTGCATGTCTAGTCAGGAACCCACACTTTGAAAAGGTTAAACGTCTCCCACAGGTACTAAAAGGCTGGAAGCGGGGACAAAGTCTAAAAAAGTTCTTGACAGCCTCAACCTGGTAGCAGTGGAAGAGAATGACGAAAACTCTACTGGAAAAAGAGTACAGAAGATTTTTAGGGAGCGGCCTAAAAAATAAACATTTTCAAATTATGGAATAAACATTAAATACAGAATTGTAATCGAAGCCTCCCCTCAACACCTGATGCTGGCTAAGTGTGAAAACGACACAAATGGGTCCAATTTCTCTAACCTTTAGGTAGGTGACCAAGAGCTGATAAATGTTTAACCCCGCCTCAGGCCATCAGTGGTCACAAAAAGTGCGTAAGGATCTCCGAAGTTAGATGCTGTCAAACTCAAAACAAAGATTGTTGGACTGAATCAGGGTATAGATGATGAAAATGCCAGAGTAAGAGGCAAATGGTAGATAGTTAGGCGGAGTTCACTTGCTCTGCAGAACAGGCCGTCTCCTTTGCGAGGAAACGGACAAAAGAGTTAGCCCGATAGTCAGGCGGCTGCATCCGTAAAGTCCGTCAGGAAACGAGGTGAGGGCTTGTTTTGGTTTTAATACTTCGCGCCCGGAAAGGCCTGGTTATAACCCATGGAAAATAAAAAGCAGGCTACCAAATTACATAGTAAGGCAACCAAACATTAGAGACAGCACCGGCAAGGAGAGCTAAGAAAAACCCGAAGATTATTATGGCTTTGCTGATTCAGAGAGTGAGCTCAGGAGGAGATTAGAACACCTAGATTTCAGCCATAGGAGGGAAGCTTTCAAAGTACAAAAGAGGATGCAGGCGCTCAGCAAGTACATGAAAAGTTTGAAAGAAAAAAGATTGGAGGCTTCAGAAAACACCGGAAGACCAAATGGAATCACTCTGCTAGCCACACTCTTCCGTGACAGGGAAGTCGATGTAGACCACGGTGAAGGGGCTGAAAGTAAAAAGTTCAAGCAAGTTAAATGACGTACATCAAGCCATTATGAAATCTTTGACAGGCTGAAATGGGCAGACACATTTGTTGTTTGCTTCGTTCCACTATTAGCCAGGATGTGCTGATAACCGAAAAGGAATCGGCATCAGCGGCGACTATTCCTAAATTTGGACAGCTCTCGCGGGAAACAATAGACCTGTTTGTCTTACTTGTATCGTTTGTGAATACCTAAAGGGAAAACGTCTACACATTCCGTGGAACACATCTTGCTATCAAAAACACGAGCTATTCGCGAAGGACGCATAATGTTCCCTGAACATCCTCCTGTTCCTGGATGGCAAGATAGCCAAAACGGACAGAGCGAAGTATTGAAAGTTCAGTACCCAGACCTAATCAAGGCCTGTGGTTCAGTAATAGTATTAATATTATTATCAACAATAACAACGGTATATTTCTCGACCGTGGTCAACACCCACGCGCAAGCGCATGATCAGGATGCATAACGTTACTTGATATAATGAATAACACAAGAATTTCAAGAATAAAAGTAAGAAATTTCAGAATTATAATAAAGTAGTTAGCCATAGTCTCAGTGGTTGAAACAAATAACGGTTTTCGCGGCAAATGCAGACCGGTTTCAATTTTGATTTGGGCGATGGTGTCCAGTGGGAATATTGAGAAAGGCGCTAATATGTAATGCTAGTGATGCATTACACACCAAAAAGATGTATATCATGAATGACGGATCTACCGGCGTTCAGTAAACATAGTAGGCTGTGAAACGGGGAGACATGAAGTAAGTTGTATGAAAATGCACTCGGGAACATTGATGAATATGAAAAGAACAGCAACCCATAAAGAAGTAGGTTTGGTTCCGGGATCAATAACGTGTACCGTGAAGATAAGAGAAAGCGCAACTGGAGGAACCTGGGTCAGTGCAGAACCAATTTCAAACAGGATATAGATCGAAGGGAGAATGAAGTCTTGCAAAAGATACCAGAGTGGAAAATCTTCACATAATCTCGAGCCTTATTACGTTGAAATGCTGAAAGATATTATGTCTTATTGAATCTCAGTGCTGTTTGGCGTTGTTTTTGGGACCCGCGAATGAAGAGGATAAGTGACCTCAAATTCGGATGGATTATCGAAGTTTTAAAAATAGCAAATTTCTGTGTTACGTATTTTTGCCGTGATATGGTGTTGGTCCAAATAAGACCCAGGAATAAACAGGGATCTACTGACACTCGTAGTGTTCATCATCCCATGGGTGTGGCTTAGCGGTCGTGGAAAAGGGGTGTTTCGGTAAACCAGCCGGATGTGACGGGGCATGACGGGTGAAACTGATAAACGATTGTGGCCGGCTTAGTGATATGGGTAGGAGAAGCGTCCAGTTAGAAGACGGTAATCAATTAGGTTTCTTCCCCGGTTGCTATGGGAGACTCAGTAGGTCTCTGCCCGCACGAATCAAAGCTCAATCCTTGGTCATCGAATATGGAGACTGACGCACAGGGCGACCGGGAAGTATTAAGGACCTAAAATAACCTAGGTCTGCAGCCTGGGGGTGGTTCCAGCTGTGAGTTTCCATAATAAATGACGACATTTATAACAATTTGGTTTGGCCTATATAAAAGAGGCAAGAACAAAGTTTTATTTGGGTAACCAATGGTACTAGTGCCGTATCCTGATCAGGGTTTCCTTTCTTAAGTCTAAGTAGCATAGGCCTTGAGGGGACTGAGCCAAACTACTACAGGGTAACAGTTTTGCGTACACCGGGTAAGCAGCTGTATAAACATTTACCAGAAATAATGATCTGTACCTTTCCGCGGTATATCTCGGACACCGAAGAGACCCAAGGCGCTGCTGTAACGAGGTGTTATATATGGTAACCCCCAATGACATTTGCTTGTGCAAAATGAAGGCTAGCACCGGGGCAAAAAGATAGGTTTGGAGGAAAAGTCAGCTCGTGAATGGGGCCGGTACCCTGGAAGCAAAGCACCATATTTGTTACCATCGTTTTTCTGATTAAGTGGTTTTTTCTATGCTGGATATTTCCTGCAGAAAGTTAGAGTCAGACAGTAGAAGAAACTGTCAAGGATATTGGTAGTGAAGGGCTGGAGAAAGTTGGTCTCTTGCGAAGAAACTTGGACTTGGGTTCGGCGGTGCTCCGATTCGACGGAGTTAGCACACTAAGATAGTATCTGAGTGCGAGCAACATAATCTCATGAAGTGGTAATTGAATGGGGAACGGGATATCTTCAGGGTGGTTAGCACACTGCCAAAAAGCCCTACCAGCACAATGTTTGCTTTCTGCTGCGCGTAGTCTGGGAAATTCAAGTTTTTCCCGTTTATGTCACCACACTGTCTGGCTGGCTTTTGCAGCACCAGACCGGTGGCCACACCCCAGTCTGTAGGGTTGAAAAAACAGTTACCAGTGATAATGTGCCGAGCAATTGTTGCAGGTGGTGACCACAAGTAAGTGATATATACCACGCCTAGGCTTCTGTGACAGATCAATGGACTTGATGAGTGGTTGTCAGGGGGGTGGGATTTCGCAAGTCCTTCAAAGAAACAAGTACCGTTGGGCTTCGGCCAGTTCCGATGCAGAAAAGATTTTCTTTTGAAGGCTGTTCAAAATATACTGCTGTAGTGGTGTAACCAAGGTCAGAAAAGTTTGCGCTTTTGGAAGATGGGTTGTTCACAAGACGTCTGGTTCAGCTACCCGAAGCCCGTTTGCCAGGGGTTAAAGCCACAAATATATCTAAACAGTAGTATAGACATGTTGTTGCATGAGTACGGTAACACAATTAGTTTTCGGTTTCAACCACATGATCAAATTTTCGTTATTTTTGCAGTTAACTTCTAACAGCCACTTCGGCTTTTTCCGCTATATTTCAGGGGCTGCTAAATACACAACAGGATGAAGACGAAGGACAAAGAATCGAAATCACAAATAGCCGCAATCTTTGAAGTTTACCATTCATAATGTAGAGCTCTCCAGGTGGCCGTGCCCTCATGAGCAACTGGGAACTGATTACAAAAGATTGTGTAGGAGGAGTTTTGGTTGAATGAATCGACTGAATGGCGTTAGAGAGCTGCAGTTCTAGCCACCGGAATGCACGTAGGCTTTTGAGGGTGGTGCTGAGCCATATAACTTGAAGCTTTCACGTGTTTAGCCGCGGGTTATTGGCGGATTAGATAAATCGAGTTCGAACAGTGAGTAAACAGCGCGGTGCAATACAGAGTGGATCGAAGGGTAAAAGAAAAACCAGGTTACAGGCTAAGGCTGACAGTCCCCGAGTATCCTCTCCCTTGTTTCTCTGAGGGTCATTCAACGGTACGGTTGGGAAACACTCGGGGGTTGCCTGGTGACCGCCAAGGAGACACGCGCACGGCCTGGGTAAGACGAAGTTTACCGCCCATATTCACCACGATTACAATGTCATTAGATATTGAAGCACATGCCACTCACGGTACGGAAAGTTAACTGTACATGTCCCAGCCCGCTATTTGCAATTCTCCATCATGTTTAAGGCGATAACCGTTACTTCTATATAGATTGAGGGAGCTTAAACAGGGCTTCAAAGTCAAATGTGAAATACACTGTGGACATTGTAATTTACGCCCACTGAGTCATTCATCCTAACAGTTATCCCCCGAGTGAGGGACTGCCTACTATAAGAGCTAATTGAAGTTATCCTAATCGAACAAGTGAATAATATACCGTAAATTTCGATGGTGAACTGCGGTTTGTAAAACCGTGACAAAAATTCATTTCCAGTAATTATTACTATGGTATTTAAATGAGTGAGAGATCAGTAATGGCTAATATTGGACTGGATGGCAACAGACGAGTTCTAACTTCACAAAGAAGAGTTTCATACCATGGGATAGAACGCATAGTAGCGTAGCATTCTGTCCAGCAAACAATCACACCTATTATTCACATTACCATCGTAACACGTGGTGTTCAAAACTATAACCATTACTCGTACATGCCCGGAACTAGTACGTAAAATCCTCCGTAGTGCGTATAACGAAGGACAGCACCAGTTTGAGGGCTTGTTCGGAAACATCGCGGGTAGGAAAGGGATAGGGCAGAATTTTCATCAAGAAAGCGAGCTCCAGAGGTCTACACTTAGCGTTCACGGTGGGCTGCGCTAAGGCCTGCTTCAAATATGAGGGTGTCTCGATTCACATCTATTAGCTTCCACCATGTGGCGCTCCAAGAATAATCCACAACTTCAAAACATTTCCATGGCTATCTGGCTGTTAGAGGAGGTGGAGCTGCTTTTGGTCGGTGGCCACAGTTCCCACTCCCTGACCAAAATGCGGACCACAGATGACAAGCTGCTTTGGGGATAGGTCAGCCAAACCATCCATGCAGTAGCAACACTGCAGCCAAGAGACGACTCGCAAGTGACAAGGCTGGTGTGCTTGGGGGATAAAATAGTGGGGCATGTTTTCTCCCTTTTTGTCAATCTATTAATTTTTGATGTTGGTACCGTCTCGCTGGTGTTTATTCCCGTGTAAGGAGACAATCGCGACCAGGAAAATTTACAGATGCGCCGTTAAAGCACTCGCAATATCCGTGGAGCAGAGAGCACCGAGGCGGTTCATATGGGGCACAGAATGCAAACGCAGATAGAGCTCACCACAGCCTGAGATTATTTGGTAAGATTCATGATCGCCGGAACACCGGTTTGCACGAAGAAGCTCCCTAATGCAGTTCTAACGACTTGGTAAGAGTGAAAAAGAAGCCCATCTTTATGCGGTGGGTTTACTCAAGAATATTTAGTTGGGTTGGGCCGGATATCGGTGTGTATGGACACTAGCATCTGAGGTCTCAGACCTAAATATGCGATAAATCGCTGTGCTGGACTGTCCCGAAAAACGTATTTGGTGGTTAAGGATCGAGACTGTATGGGAATAACTGACGATATCTCTTTGTCCTGTTCTGCTCTTTCTGATTTATGACTAGGATGATTGAAAAGTATATTTTTCTATCAGCATTCTAGCATCAATGTCACACCGACGTGAAATTCCGGTTGCCTCGTTTTCCTTTTTGCTTATATCACTGCTTATACTTGTAACTGTGTCCACCCTAGTATATATCACCTCATTACCTGACATAGTGACTTATTTTTGTAAGCAACTGCGGCACACCAAAGTATGACTGCTAATACCTATCGCGGGCTAGAGTTATAGAATATATTGGTTACTCACAGCTTCAATTCCATTTAGTAACATTCTACATGGCTTACCCAGCAAACCTCCCCTGACTCTAGCCACAACAAAATTCACCTAGCGTTTTTACATCCCACTCCCTATAATCCAGTTCCTACCTTATCCTCGCCACGCATCCAACGGTGCACCTTCTGATTTTTCTGTCCCACTGTGCCTCCATTTAAGTGGTTTTTCTCCCGTAAGAGCGCATTCTCGTTCCACTCTGCCCATCGACCACATATCTACAATATACTTCCCCGCACAGCCTGCTGTTATGATCCAAGCAATAGTTAAATAACTTCCGTATCCTGTGAGGGTTGCCCCTGTGAGTACCGAACAGCAAAAGTTCTAATATCTCACTATTCCTCATCGCTCCAATTCTTCTTACCCCAACTATATATATAGTGGGTCATATAGCTCACTTCCTATAACGCGTTGTTGCATAGGTCCCACCTAGACCTTTGCGCACATAGCACCCAGGTACACTCTTGGTCTGCTCAGACCTTTGGCTTGTTTCTGTCTAGTTGACCGAATTCCTGCCCCCTCCCTATACTTCCGTCTTATATTTCTACTTATCACGCCATCCCGATCCCCAACCAGTGCTCGGAAAATCCGTGTCACTAAAGCTGGCAAATCCAAACACACCCAACCCCTCCCAAAAACCAGGCTGTGCTCTGTCACCTTCGTTACCATCGACGGTGAAGCTTCTAATAGTCCTAATGGCCTTAAGCCGAGTTTCGTCGAACTTAGAAACAAGGTCGAGCTAACTGATGAAATCCTTTCAAAGGTTTCACCTCTAGCTATTCTCCTCGATCCTTAGCCACTACATGGTCCAAGAACTTGGTTTCGGTGGGACACCTCCTCGACTCCGTGTCCACTGAAATACACCACCGCATTACCAACTCCAAGAACGCAGTGGTTTTTAATGTTCCAACTCGCTTACTGCTTTCCTTAGCGAAACACAACACACTAAGTTCGTGCAGTATGGCTCACTATAGATGCCCTTACAGGAGGCTTTGTAAAAAGTCTCAGCTACATAGAGGCCCCCTGCTATTCAAATTCATGGACGACCTAACAACTACAGAGTTCATTAGCAACAAGTCGACAATTGCTGCCATTTCGCCGCATAAGGACACCAAGGTATTCCCTGATAAAACCCCCCTCCAACGAGAAATACTTTGCTCGCTGAGAAGCAACTCTGCCTTGCCCATGCAGGCTGACCCCACTGGAACCGACATGAAGGTTGCCCAATGCCCCACTGGCAATAAGGCAGAGGCGAGCCCAGCGCCTCACCCCGCCTACCTGCAAACTGTCGACCTAGAAATGTCTAACTCCCCACCCCCGGTTCAGCTCCCACACAAACGCCCTTTTCTACCATCTCCCTCAGTGGCCCCTAACTCCAGTAGCTCTCGCTCCCAGGCCACAGGCCCCAAGCAGCACTCCACTTCAGTATTAAACCGGTGCTCCCCCATCATAGCCTCAGAGCCAGGACAAGACCCTGGTAAAATCATCAGCCCTCGCCGTACGACTTCCCATCATTCCTCCGAGCCGTTGACAAGTGTTGTCGACCACCGCTCCCGCTCTAACATCTCTACCAACTACCCATCAGCTTCTAGCTGAGCCGCGACATCTCGTTGTTATCCTCATAAGCACTGCTCCAATCCTCCCAAAGCCTGCCTGATACTCCTACCAGGTCCTCACTCGTTCAACTAATCACCCCACCCATTAGCCCTCACTCTCAACCGGCATCTGCTTATGGCGTACTCTGGGACCCTCCAGGTGGAAACCAGTTTGGCCACCATCCAGATTCGTCTAACTCCGTAGTCCCTTTAAGTGGGAGTGACCTTCAGGGCCTTTCCAGTGCCACTCACCGTTCCATTGCCTCGCGCCCCCTTCCACTGTCTTTCCCTCCCTCTGATCGAATGGGTCATACCAATCCTCCATCTCCTTTGCTACCCTATATCCCTTCCTGCCCCCCAGACACCAAGCCTCCATACTGTAGCCCCAGCATACCTTCGCTGTTCCCCTCTGCTCCCCTCCACCAACCCTCATCTAGCCTTGAAGTACCAAGTACGTACCCTAGCAGATGCTCCAGGTTCGTACCTGTATCCAACTTCCTCGCCCCACCTCCCCACCTACCGTCTCCAGTGGCCCTCAAGTGTCTCCAATCGTTTCCAAGTCCCGTCGCTATCTTCCTGCCCCCCACCCCACACTACTTCCCAGTTACTCTTCCACACACCTCCACCCCCACACCGACCTACAGGCCTTATACTGACTCTGCCCAGCAGGTAGGCTACCTGCAGTCAGCATCCCGTTTTTTTCCTGACCGGCGCCCTCCGCACCTGTGGCCACGTGGCTAGTCGCCCTATGGACCATATCGATAAACTTTCACAGACCTATGTCACTGATTGCTCCCCACTCGATGTCATGTCCTTTAGTTCCTTACACCCTGCACTCCCTCCTGTCCACCCAGCTTCGACAGATACTCCTAACCTCTCTTTTTGCCATATCGTGCCCTCCCCCTGTACCACGTAACACCCCTCCGGCCCACATCAGCGGCGTGCTGCACACCCACCGTATTAATCACCCACAGCGACCGGCGGCGCCTCATGCCAATGCTTTGCCTACTTTTGGTCTCCCATCCAACATTGCCCGCCATCCCTCTTCTATTGACTCTCTATCCCCGCTGAGACCCAAATTCTATCACCACATCGACCCCAATAGTCTTCCACCTGACATCAAAGCTTTGCGCACACCAACACTGAAATTCTTCCTACTGGTTCTTATCAAAGCTCGATCAATAATTAGAAAAATATCGCATTGTGATCTCTGGCATTTACCTCAAAAGCTGACCTTATACTAGTAACTGAATCCTGGCTGTCAGATGATGCCTCGCTCGACCTAGTTTGCATAGCTGGGCAGCAAGGCTTCTCAAACGCCCGCCAGTCCATGAGTGGAGGGAGCTGTTTGGCCTTTGTCAAAAGCACTATCCACGCTAGTGTTATAGGCCACCCCTCTCTTCTTATTAAGGATTCGCTATGGCTATCTATTTGCGCCTCCGGCCGGAACCCCCTCCTTGGCTGCGTCTACTTCCCCCCGGGTCTGGAGCCTGCAAAAATTGACTCTGCCGTGTGTCTTTAATGCTGCGCTTGACTATTCTGCCAGTGCAAAAATTATTACGGGTGACTTTAACCTTCCTTCCATTTGCTGGTCCTCTTATACTAGCCTTCCCGCGCTCTCCACCTTCCCTCCGTGTGCCCGTCTTGGTGGATGGACCCAACATGTCTCCTGCCCTACTAGGGGGAACAACATTTTGAACCTAGTATTCTCCATTGATATTCCTGATATGACCACCCAGATTACTGGTCACCTCCCGGGTAGTGATCACGGTATTGTCAGATACAAGTTCAGCTGCTTCAGCTGTTCTCATTCGACGCAATCCTCTCCCCCTGATCCGACTTCCTACCGTTCATGTAACTGGCCTCTAGTGCCGATGATAATCCGTTCTCTTAACTGGGACAAGAGTTTTACTCGTCTAATCCCCCCACTGTTGTGAACTCTGTCTACTCCAACCTCCTACACTGCTTAAGTGCCACCAGCCGGTGTGCCGATCCACGCCCCGAGTCCAGAAGCTCAGGCCTGTTACTTTTAGGGCGTAATCTGGCTAAGCTGCAACTTACCTTCGCTAAATCACGTGACTTTACAATTCTTCTGCGCAAGAACCAGCTACAACTGAGGCTGCTTTGCATGGCCGATTCGCATCTGAGAAGGCAAGAGGCCATCGCCCTAGACCACCCTAACAAAACTGGCTATCTGTCCAACCCGCCTAGTAAAAGGTCCAATCAATCCAACAGTACCTCGCCCGAATTCCCCATCTGTGGCTTATCTGCCGCTAACACCCCAGCATCTATTGCTGAGGCCTTCAATGAGCATTTCTCTTCCTCATTTATAAATTGTCCTGGTGTTCCCCCTCCAGAAATCTATCCCCGCACCGCTGCCTCTCTTTCATCGGTTCTCTTTGCCCATCTAGAAATTGAAAAATCAGTTTTCTCCATTAAACCCTCCCCGATACCGGGCCCAGATGATCTCCCACCGGCAGTCCTCCTTTTCGGTAATCATTACCTACCTTTATTGTTACTTAATGTATACACCACCCCCATGCTTCACAGTTTCGTCCCACCCAAATGGAAAACCTCTGTCATAATTCCGCGCTTCAAAAAGAGTGCACTACACGACCCAGATAACTATCGGCCCATTATTCATACCCTACTAGTCTGCAAAATCATGGAGAGAATTATCAAAAAACACATTGTTCACTACCCCTTATCCAGCATCCTGCTGAACCCTGGTCAGCCTGGTTTCTTGATCTCCCGTTCCTGCTCTTCCTGCCAAATTGACTTTCTCAATGTCCTATCGTCTGCCGCAGACGCCGTAAACTCTGTATTCGTCCTGTACCTCGACATGTCTAAGGCTTTTGACCGTGTTCCCCATAGGCATCTGTTAGCCAAAGTCCGATCTCTTGGTATTACTGACCCTCTCCTCTCCTGGCTATCCTCCTATCTCTCTTATAGATCACAAGCAGTGCTCGTTGACGGCCACTTATCATCCGCCAAACCAATTACTAGCGGCGTCATCCAAGGTAGTGTCCTAGGCCCATTACTATTCCTTATTTATATCAATGACATTTTCTCTTCTATTCGACAAGGCACTCCTTTCCTGTTTGCCGACGATGTAAAAATAGTGTACTCCTTCCTCCCTAATGATTTATCTGTGACCATGTGCAACATATCGCGTGACCCACTTTCTCTCCAAACTTGGTGCTTCTCGTGGTTCATGAAGTTCTCTTCGGAGAAAAGCCTCCTCCTACCTTACAAGTGCACTGTACCACCCGGCCAAATTTGTCTGGACGGCCTGCCCATCCCCATACACCCCATGGCTACCTATCTTGGCGTGCGCTACTCTAGTTCCTTTAACTTTTCAGAATAGGCGTCGTTCCAAATCGCTAAAGCTAAGCGAACCCTATGCCTGATACATCGGTGTTTCTTAATACCAGCCAGTCGCCTCTCCATGTATCCCTCACATGTGAGACCGCTCCTAAAATATTGTCCCGTTACCTCCAGCCTCTGGCCGTGTTCTTCTATCGCATCTCTTGAGAACGTTCAGCGTACTTTCACCAAAAGATTGTTGAGCGTATCCATAGCCCTAACATACCGCCAGCGCTGTGAGCTCCTACAAATTGAGCCTCTACGGATTCACCGCTTGAGGCTCAACCTGGTTTTCCTCTTTAAGCTTATCCGTAACCAGGCCAACACCTCTTATCCTATCTCATTCGCTGCCCCCTGCCCCTGCCCCTTCCGGCATCGTGCCTTCTCCGTGTCCCTCAATCTAATCTCAATCCGAGGTCCCGATTCTTTCAGTCTGCCTATTCCAAAATCTGGAATAAACTCCCCCTTAGCTTACGCAGTGCTTCCTTACTGTTCGCTTCTAGGCGAGCACTCGTGTTATACTTAACAGTTCCCAATGCTATGTTGCTCACCAATAGGCTCGTCTCCATCGACCTGGCCTTTGAAAGAGGCCTCACACTGTAACTCTACTACCTCCGCGCCGCAGGCCACTGGGTAAACCCCATGCCCGATACTTCCCCTCTCTATTGCCGCAAACTACGGCCATGGCCCTCCCTGATCCATAGCAAACTTACCTCCTGCCTCCATAAGATAACCCTGTCGCTCACTCACCTCCATCTATCATCTATCATTTCCATTTTTTTCTCCTCGGTATCCGTCGTTCCTCAGCTGGGACACACCCAGACTGCGCTTCTCTATCCCTTTTCCCCTTCCAGTGACCCTCGAAGATGGCCAACACACTTCGGGCACCGTACTTACTATCTCCCTGGCAGGTGCACCTGGATAATATTGCTGCACGGTCATCTACCACTCGCCGTTTCCGTTATCTCCTCTGTTCATGGTCTCATGTCTTGGCCAATTGTTCCTGGACCACGCACCTTTATCGCTGTCCCTTTGCCCCCTGTACAGTTATCAGAGAACACTCGTGTCACTCCCAACGGTGCAGGGTGCGGTCAGATCCACCGCTATGGCCGGCGCACATCGGGCGCGCAGGCCGTCTGCAATGATGTGCGAGCGCAATTGGACTGGTGGATCACACCTCTTGTGTTCACTTCACGGAGTGTTTTTCAGGTTGGGTGCCCAGCGCACGGCCGGTTCCACCCACTGGCACCGGTTGTGGTTCGCACGCTCTAACTTTTCTTGTACTACCGATTTTAATACTGTCGGTTGAAAATTGCATGCTCCCCATCCCTTTTCCGCCACAGTATGTTCACTTATAGTTCTTATCATATTTCACCACTTTTCATTTTTGTGGCTCTACCACGGTATGCACACCTACTCTTTCTGTCCTTCCTCCTATCGCTTCTCTCTACATCAACTTTCACTGCATTGAGTCACTATCGTCCTAACCACTGTTATCTGCCGACGCTTGCCCATATCTCTTTTTCCACCTACCGTCACTGTCGGCTTCTATTTTATATGCACTTGGTATTACCCTCTGTTCAGAACGCCCATTGATAGCACTCTTATGCCCACTGCCAGTTGTTTTGTTAAATCCCTCCTTGTTCTCCCTCTTCATGCCCAATGCCATTAAGCACCAATCACACCCACACCCATGACCAATCCGCGTGTTAGAACTTGCCGCTCCAAACTTTGTTTCTTTTACAGTCGCATTTATTATCCAAACTCCACCACCACGTTTTCCTTTCTTGGCTCTGCGATTCCTCTGTGGTTCTTTCCATTAGGCAGTGTCCCGATCAGCATCCGCCCGCTTAATTCACCTGTTCAATTGTCTCCTGGCACGCAGCTCTCCTGTTGCACCGCCCAAACTCGGTCGATCATTAGTTTCTTGGGCCTTTTTTTCTATTACCGGTTCACTTACCTTGGGGCTTCCCGCTTCCTCCTCCGCTTCCTTCGTGTTTCCTCTGCAGTGAAATGATCTGATTGGTCATGTCTCGCCTGTCTCCTTGGCCATTGCTTTCACCCCCTCATCATCCTTCATCTTCCCTTGTTTATTATCTGCTCTTCACGGCCGGCATCACCTTTGTACTTCTTCAGTCTTCTCTAACTGTTGATCAACTATGTTATCGCGTCATGAAAAACTTCGTCTGAATTCTCCCAAGTCAATCGTACACACTTTGATCCAACCCTCCTTTTTTCTCCTGGTACTCCACTGCTCTTTGCTCCTGCTCCTTGCATTTATATTTGCGTACTTTATATATACATATGTATGTATTTATACATATGCACTACTACCTGCACTTTTTTGCTGGCTATTTCTCATGGTACCAACCAGCTGACCGTCATGATATGCGCCCACTCTTCTTACATCTGCACCTCATATTTATCATATCAAATCCCTACAAATCATTCTTGCCGTCGGTACCACCCTCTACTTATTCCAATGTCCGCTGCCTGTTCTACGATGGGTTTTGTGCCCCGTCCGCTAAACATCTACTGCAGTGTAGCGCAGCCCAATTACTTTATAATCCCTAGCAATGGATCCCTCTTTTTTCTCCACCGCCTCCCGCTACCACCCTTTCCCATGTCGATTTCTAGCCCCTTTCATGCATGCCTGACGGTTTTCGGATATCCCCAATAGGGCCACAGGCATTTCCTGTGTGCCTTTCAGTTTGGTCTGCTTTTCCAGGTTCCACCGACTGTAAAGACAACGTTACGTCATGATGTTCCTTCACAGTTCCAAATCGTTTGATCTGTCACTACCGGATTCCTCTGGCCCGTCACCACATGTCGCACCTGTATTGACCAAATAATTGGACCCATTTTTATCTATTCTCTTCTTTCCTATCCTTCATTTTCACTTTTCCATGATCTTCTCCTCACAGTCGTCATCTATTCTGTGCTCCGGCATTACTTTTTTCTCTCTGTTTGGCCGCCATGTGCACCTGTCATGAAGACGATTCACCACGATATTCCAAAGTTAATTTCACAACCATTTGATCTAACCTTACCTACCCCTCCCAATGACTGATAATTTCTTTCTAGAACCCCATTGTTACTGCTCCTGCTCCTCTTATGTCTGTACATATATATATAATATATATATACTTGTGCATATATGTATATGTGCTCGCGCTCTGCATCTTGCAGTTCCTCACCGGCCATTTCTCTTGCCGTCCTCCAGCCGACGGCCATGATGAGCATCCATCTATTCTACGTCTGTGCCTCACATCTACCGTATCCAATCCTTCGAAATGGTTTTTGTCATCTGATCAACCCTCTACAACTTGTTTGGCTCGCTCCCTGTCTTTTCGTTGAGTTTTGTGTCCTGTCCGCCGACCATCCATTGAAGGGTACCAATGCTTCATTGATATCTAATTCACTGCTGTGCATCTCACTTTTTTCTCCATCGTCCCTCGCTACTGCAGTTTCTTTTACCGATTTCCAGCCTTCCTCATGTATACCAGTCGGCCTCCAGATGTCTCCACCCGACCCAGTCATACGGTACCGTCTAAGCACTCGAGAGGTGCTGGTGTAAAGCATCACTCAACCGCTGTAACATGAATGAGGGAAAGATGAATGTCACGGTATAATGCTATTTCCTGTAGGAATTGATAACACTCTCTCACTGTAAAATGCCGACCGGTTTTGCTTCTTTCTTCTGTTTCTGTTTAGTCCCGCTAATTAATTTGTTTTGGTGAGTTTCGACTGGCCCTCCGGTTATATAAAAACGTTTGTGAGCCGCTGTTCCGTCAGTCCGTTGCCGCGTGCTGTGCGGTATGCTGGGCCGCAGATGGTGGCGTACTCGGAGAACAGGCCGTCGATGGTCTAGGATGGGGATATTTAATACGTCCAGTGGGCGACTTCACGGACGAAGGATACGCCTCCATTACACAGCTTTCCACAACGAGAACAAGAGTCGTGTGCGCAAATAACTGATGGGACTCACATGGTGGTAATTCATTGGTTAAGGTCGAGAAGATCGCAAATGCTATGCTTGTATTCTAAGCGACTGAGCGAAATTGGAGTTATTGGCATGTTATGGATTTTTCTCAAGGAATATCTTTACATAAGGACAATGAGCAGAATATTTCACTCATTCCAGGGGGATAAACTAGAGCTGTCTCTAGCTTGGTGTTGCAGGGCCCTTCAGTGCATTGGACATTGGTCACCTATTACCAGACTACCAAAGTAAAGATAATCTATCAACTATTTCCTTCCTCAATGAACGATAACACCATTTTGCAGATAACTTCTCCAGTCTCTCAAATTACAAGCCGAAGCAATATTAAAATTTGTATATTTTACCTCAATAGCACTAAAGAACAGAACGACGACTGTAAAAGCATTTACCCATCACCTAAAACCTAACTTTCATAATAAAAAACACCACGCGGTTTAGCTAAATATCATTGGATTGACTGTTCAAATCAGCCGCCTGAGGCGAACACGGTAACCGTCTTAGAAACCGCGGTTGCTCAAATGTTTCTCTTGGACTGATTGGAGGCTACCCCAGTCACACTCCCTATCCGACTTTGACTTTCAAACTCACCGGGAGTCCACTTAAATCCGCCCTTCAGTCCATTTAAACCCCTACAATGTATATGATGTGCATGCACTTGTCCTATTTTTATCCCACTTTATTTCCCCTTCTGAGCATCTCTATCTTACACTTTCTTGCAAATTTCCACACTATATATGTATATTCCATCACCTGTATCAACAAGACCGTACACATGGCGTGCTTTGCGTCTCCGAAATAAATCAATATTATTATTGCTATTCATTATCCTCTCCCTTGTTTCCCTGAGGGTCATTCAACGGTACGGTTGGGAAACACTCGGGGGTTGCCTGGTGACCGCCAAGGAGACACGCGCACGGCCTGGGTAAGACGAAGTTTACCGCCCATATTCACCACGATTACAATGTCATTAGATATTGAAGCACATGCCACTCACGGTACGGAAAGTTAACTGTACATGTCCCAGCCCGCTATTTGCAATTCTCCATCATGTTTAAGGCGATAACCGTTACTTCTATATAGATTGAGGGAGCTTAAACAGGGCTTCAAAGTCAAATGTGAAATACACTGTGGACATTGTAATTTACGCCCACTGAGTCATTCATCCTAACAGTTATCCCCCGAGTGAGGGACTGCCTACTATAAGAGCTAATTGAAGTTATCCTAATCGAACAAGTGAATAATATACCGTAAATTTCGATGGTGAACTGCGGTTTGTAAAACCGTGACAAAAATTCATTTCCAGTAATTATTACTATGGTATTTAAATGAGTGAGAGATCAGTAATGGCTAATATTGGACTGGATGGCAACAGACGAGTTCTAACTTCACAAAGAAGAGTTTCATACCATGGGATAGAACGCATAGTAGCGTAGCATTCTGTCCAGCAAACAATCACACCTATTATTCACATTACCATCGTAACACGTGGTGTTCAAAACTATAACCATTACTCGTACATGCCCGGAACTAGTACGTAAAATCCTCCGTAGTGCGTATAACGAAGGACAGCACCAGTTTGAGGGCTTGTTCGGAAACATCGCGGGTAGGAAAGGGATAGGGCAGAATTTTCATCAAGAAAGCGAGCTCCAGAGGTCTACACTTAGCGTTCACGGTGGGCTGCGCTAAGGCCTGCTTCAAATATGAGGGTGTCTCGATTCACATCTATTAGCTTCCACCATGTGGCGCTCCAAGAATAATCCACAACTTCAAAACATTTCCATGGCTATCTGGCTGTTAGAGGAGGTGGAGCTGCTTTTGGTCGGTGGCCACAGTTCCCACTCCCTGACCAAAATGCGGACCACAGATGACAAGCTGCTTTGGGGATAGGTCAGCCAAACCATCCATGCAGTAGCAACACTGCAGCCAAGAGACGACTCGCAAGTGACAAGGCTGGTGTGCTTGGGGGATAAAATAGTGGGGCATGTTTTCTCCCTTTTTGTCAATCTATTAATTTTTGATGTTGGTACCGTCTCGCTGGTGTTTATTCCCGTGTAAGGAGACAATCGCGACCAGGAAAATTTACAGATGCGCCGTTAAAGCACTCGCAATATCCGTGGAGCAGAGAGCACCGAGGCGGTTCATATGGGGCACAGAATGCAAACGCAGATAGAGCTCACCACAGCCTGAGATTATTTGGTAAGATTCATGATCGCCGGAACACCGGTTTGCACGAAGAAGCTCCCTAATGCAGTTCTAACGACTTGGTAAGAGTGAAAAAGAAGCCCATCTTTATGCGGTGGGTTTACTCAAGAATATTTAGTTGGGTTGGGCCGGATATCGGTGTGTATGGACACTAGCATCTGAGGTCTCAGACCTAAATATGCGATAAATCGCTGTGCTGGACTGTCCCGAAAAACGTATTTGGTGGTTAAGGATCGAGACTGTATGGGAATAACTGACGATATCTCTTTGTCCTGTTCTGCTCTTTCTGATTTATGACTAGGATGATTGAAAAGTATATTTTTCTATCAGCATTCTAGCATCAATGTCACACCGACGTGAAATTCCGGTTGCCTCGTTTTCCTTTTTGCTTATATCACTGCTTATACTTGTAACTGTGTCCACCCTAGTATATATCACCTCATTACCTGACATAGTGACTTATTTTTGTAAGCAACTGCGGCACACCAAAGTATGACTGCTAATACCTATCGCGGGCTAGAGTTATAGAATATATTGGTTACTCACAGCTTCAATTCCATTTAGTAACATTCTACATGGCTTACCCAGCAAACCTCCCCTGACTCTAGCCACAACAAAATTCACCTAGCGTTTTTACATCCCACTCCCTATAATCCAGTTCCTACCTTATCCTCGCCACGCATCCAACGGTGCACCTTCTGATTTTTCTGTCCCACTGTGCCTCCATTTAAGTGGTTTTTCTCCCGTAAGAGCGCATTCTCGTTCCACTCTGCCCATCGACCACATATCTACAATATACTTCCCCGCACAGCCTGCTGTTATGATCCAAGCAATAGTTAAATAACTTCCGTATCCTGTGAGGGTTGCCCCTGTGAGTACCGAACAGCAAAAGTTCTAATATCTCACTATTCCTCATCGCTCCAATTCTTCTTACCCCAACTACATATATAGTGGGTCATATAGCTCACTTCCTATAACGCGTTGTTGCATAGGTCCCACCTAGACCTTTGCGCACATAGCACCCAGGTACACTCTTGGTCTGCTCAGACCTTTGGCTTGTTTCTGTCTAGTTGACCGAATTCCTGCCCCCTCCCTATACTTCCGTCTTATATTTCTACTTATCACGCCATCCCGATCCCCAACCAGTGCTCGGAAAATCCGTGTCACTAAAGCTGGCAAATCCAAACACACCCAACCCCTCCCAAAAACCAGGCTGTGCTCTGTCACCTTCGTTACCATCGACGGTGAAGCTTCTAATAGTCCTAATGGCCTTAAGCCGAGTTTCGTCGAACTTAGAAACAAGGTCGAGCTAACTGATGAAATCCTTTCAAAGGTTTCACCTCTAGCTATTCTCCTCGATCCTTAGCCACTACATGGTCCAAGAACTTGGTTTCGGTGGGACACCTCCTCGACTCCGTGTCCACTGAAATACACCACCGCATTACCAACTCCAAGAACGCAGTGGTTTTTAATGTTCCAACTCGCTTACTGCTTTCCTTAGCGAAACACAACACACTAAGTTCGTGCAGTATGGCTCACTATAGATGCCCTTACAGGAGGCTTTGTAAAAAGTCTCAGCTACATAGAGGCCCCCTGCTATTCAAATTCATGGACGACCTAACAACTACAGAGTTCATTAGCAACAAGTCGACAATTGCTGCCATTTCGCCGCATAAGGACACCAAGGTATTCCCTGATAAAACCCCCCTCCAACGAGAAATACTTTGCTCGCTGAGAAGCAACTCTGCCTTGCCCATGCAGGCTGACCCCACTGGAACCGACATGAAGGTTGCCCAATGCCCCACTGGCAATAAGGCAGAGGCGAGCCCAGCGCCTCACCCCGCCTACCTGCAAACTGTCGACCTAGAAATGTCTAACTCCCCACCCCCGGTTCAGCTCCCACACAAACGCCCTTTTCTACCATCTCCCTCAGTGGCCCCTAACTCCAGTAGCTCTCGCTCCCAGGCCACAGGCCCCAAGCGGCACTCCACTTCAGTATTAAACCGGTGCTCCCCCATCATAGCCTCAGAGCCAGGACAAGACCCTGGTAAAATCATCAGCCCTCGCCGTACGACTTCCCATCATTCCTCCGAGCCGTTGACAAGTGTTGTCGACCACCGCTCCCGCTCTAACATCTCTACCAACTACCCATCAGCTTCTAGCTGAGCCGCGACATCTCGTTGTTATCCTCATAAGCACTGCTCCAATCCTCCCAAAGCCTGCCTGATACTCCTACCAGGTCCTCACTCGTTCAACTAATCACCCCACCCATTAGCCCTCACTCTCAACCGGCATCTGCTTATGGCGTACTCTGGGACCCTCCAGGTGGAAACCAGTTTGGCCACCATCCAGATTCGTCTAACTCCGTAGTCCCTTTAAGTGGGAGTGACCTTCAGGGCCTTTCCAGTGCCACTCACCGTTCCATTGCCTCGCGCCCCCTTCCACTGTCTTTCCCTCCCTCTGATCGAATGGGTCATACCAATCCTCCATCTCCTTTGCTACCCTATATCCCTTCCTGCCCCCCAGACACCAAGCCTCCATACTGTAGCCCCAGCATACCTTCGCTGTTCCCCTCTGCTCCCCTCCACCAACCCTCATCTAGCCTTGAAGTACCAAGTACGTACCCTAGCAGATGCTCCAGGTTCGTACCTGTATCCAACTTCCTCGCCCCACCTCCCCACCTACCGTCTCCAGTGGCCCTCAAGTGTCTCCAATCGTTTCCAAGTCCCGTCGCTATCTTCCTGCCCCCCACCCCACACTACTTCCCAGTTACTCTTCCACACACCTCCACCCCCACACCGACCTACAGGCCTTATACTGACTCTGCCCAGCAGGTAGGCTACCTGCAGTCAGCATCCCGTTTTTTTCCTGACCGGCGCCCTCCGCACCTGTGGCCACGTGGCTAGTCGCCCTATGGACCATATCGATAAACTTTCACAGACCTATGTCACTGATTGCTCCCCACTCGATGTCATGTCCTTTAGTTCCTTACACCCTGCACTCCCTCCTGTCCACCCAGCTTCGACAGATACTCCTAACCTCTCTTTTTGCCATATCGTGCCCTCCCCCTGTACCACGTAACACCCCTCCGGCCCACATCAGCGGCGTGCTGCACACCCACCGTATTAATCACCCACAGCGACCGGCGGCGCCTCATGCCAATGCTTTGCCTACTTTTGGTCTCCCATCCAACATTGCCCGCCATCCCTCTTCTATTGACTCTCTATCCCCGCTGAGACCCAAATTCTATCACCACATCGACCCCAATAGTCTTCCACCTGACATCAAAGCTTTGCGCACACCAACACTGAAATTCTTCCTACTGGTTCTTATCAAAGCTCGATCAATAATTAGAAAAATATCGCATTGTGATCTCTGGCATTTACCTCAAAAGCTGACCTTATACTAGTAACTGAATCCTGGCTGTCAGATGATGCCTCGCTCGACCTAGTTTGCATAGCTGGGCAGCAAGGCTTCTCAAACGCCCGCCAGTCCATGAGTGGAGGGAGCTGTTTGGCCTTTGTCAAAAGCACTATCCACGCTAGTGTTATAGGCCACCCCTCTCTTCTTATTAAGGATTCGCTATGGCTATCTATTTGCGCCTCCGGCCGGAACCCCCTCCTTGGCTGCGTCTACTTCCCCCCGGGTCTGGAGCCTGCAAAAATTGACTCTGCCGTGTGTCTTTAATGCTGCGCTTGACTATTCTGCCAGTGCAAAAATTATTACGGGTGACTTTAACCTTCCTTCCATTTGCTGGTCCTCTTATACTAGCCTTCCCGCGCTCTCCACCTTCCCTCCGTGTGCCCGTCTTGGTGGATGGACCCAACATGTCTCCTGCCCTACTAGGGGGAACAACATTTTGAACCTAGTATTCTCCATTGATATTCCTGATATGACCACCCAGATTACTGGTCACCTCCCGGGTAGTGATCACGGTATTGTCAGATACAAGTTCAGCTGCTTCAGCTGTTCTCATTCGACGCAATCCTCTCCCCCTGATCCGACTTCCTACCGTTCATGTAACTGGCCTCTAGTGCCGATGATAATCCGTTCTCTTAACTGGGACAAGAGTTTTACTCGTCTAATCCCCCCACTGTTGTGAACTCTGTCTACTCCAACCTCCTACACTGCTTAAGTGCCACCAGCCGGTGTGCCGATCCACGCCCCGAGTCCAGAAGCTCAGGCCTGTTACTTTTAGGGCGTAATCTGGCTAAGCTGCAACTTACCTTCGCTAAATCACGTGACTTTACAATTCTTCTGCGCAAGAACCAGCTACAACTGAGGCTGCTTTGCATGGCCGATTCGCATCTGAGAAGGCAAGAGGCCATCGCCCTAGACCACCCTAACAAAACTGGCTATCTGTCCAACCCGCCTAGTAAAAGGTCCAATCAATCCAACAGTACCTCGCCCGAATTCCCCATCTGTGGCTTATCTGCCGCTAACACCCCAGCATCTATTGCTGAGGCCTTCAATGAGCATTTCTCTTCCTCATTTATAAATTGTCCTGGTGTTCCCCCTCCAGAAATCTATCCCCGCACCGCTGCCTCTCTTTCATCGGTTCTCTTTGCCCATCTAGAAATTGAAAAATCAGTTTTCTCCATTAAACCCTCCCCGATACCGGGCCCAGATGATCTCCCACCGGCAGTCCTCCTTTTCGGTAATCATTACCTACCTTTATTGTTACTTAATGTATACACCACCCCCATGCTTCACAGTTTCGTCCCACCCAAATGGAAAACCTCTGTCATAATTCCGCGCTTCAAAAAGAGTGCACTACACGACCCAGATAACTATCGGCCCATTATTCATACCCTACTAGTCTGCAAAATCATGGAGAGTATTATCAAAAAACACATTGTTCACTACCCCTTATCCAGCATCCTGCTGAACCCTGGTCAGCCTGGTTTCTTGATCTCCCGTTCCTGCTCTTCCTGCCAAATTGACTTTCTCAATGTCCTATCGTCTGCCGCAGACGCCGTAAACTCTGTATTCGTCCTGTACCTCGACATGTCTAAGGCTTTTGACCGTGTTCCCCATAGGCATCTGTTAGCCAAAGTCCGATCTCTTGGTATTACTGACCCTCTCCTCTCCTGGCTATCCTCCTATCTCTCTTATAGATCACAAGCAGTGCTCGTTGACGGCCACTTATCATCCGCCAAACCAATTACTAGCGGCGTCATCCAAGGTAGTGTCCTAGGCCCATTACTATTCCTTATTTATATCAATGACATTTTCTCTTCTATTCGACAAGGCACTCCTTTCCTGTTTGCCGACGATGTAAAAATAGTGTACTCCTTCCTCCCTAATGATTTATCTGTGACCATGTGCAACATATCGCGTGACCCACTTTCTCTCCAAACTTGGTGCTTCTCGTGGTTCATGAAGTTCTCTTCGGAGAAAAGCCTCCTCCTACCTTACAAGTGCACTGTACCACCCGGCCAAATTTGTCTGGACGGCCTGCCCATCCCCATACACCCCATGGCTACCTATCTTGGCGTGCGCTACTCTAGTTCCTTTAACTTTTCAGAATAGGCGTCGTTCCAAATCGCTAAAGCTAAGCGAACCCTATGCCTGATACATCGGTGTTTCTTAATACCAGCCAGTCGCCTCTCCATGTATCCCTCACATGTGAGACCGCTCCTAAAATATTGTCCCGTTACCTCCAGCCTCTGGCCGTGTTCTTCTATCGCATCTCTTGAGAACGTTCAGCGTACTTTCACCAAAAGATTGTTGAGCGTATCCATAGCCCTAACATACCGCCAGCGCTGTGAGCTCCTACAAATTGAGCCTCTACGGATTCACCGCTTGAGGCTCAACCTGGTTTTCCTCTTTAAGCTTATCCGTAACCAGGCCAACACCTCTTATCCTATCTCATTCGCTGCCCCCTGCCCCTGCCCCTTCCGGCATCGTGCCTTCTCCGTGTCCCTCAATCTAATCTCAATCCGAGGTCCCGATTCTTTCAGTCTGCCTATTCCAAAATCTGGAATAAACTCCCCCTTAGCTTACGCAGTGCTTCCTTACTGTTCGCTTCTAGGCGAGCACTCGTGTTATACTTAACAGTTCCCAATGCTATGTTGCTCACCAATAGGCTCGTCTCCATCGACCTGGCCTTTGAAAGAGGCCTCACACTGTAACTCTACTACCTCCGCGCCGCAGGCCACTGGGTAAACCCCATGCCCGATACTTCCCCTCTCTATTGCCGCAAACTACGGCCATGGCCCTCCCTGATCCATAGCAAACTTACCTCCTGCCTCCATAAGATAACCCTGTCGCTCACTCACCTCCATCTATCATCTATCATTTCCATTTTTTTCTCCTCGGTATCCGTCGTTCCTCAGCTGGGACACACCCAGACTGCGCTTCTCTATCCCTTTTCCCCTTCCAGTGACCCTCGAAGATGGCCAACACACTTCGGGCACCGTACTTACTATCTCCCTGGCAGGTGCACCTGGATAATATTGCTGCACGGTCATCTACCACTCGCCGTTTCCGTTATCTCCTCTGTTCATGGTCTCATGTCTTGGCCAATTGTTCCTGGACCACGCACCTTTATCGCTGTCCCTTTGCCCCCTGTACAGTTATCAGAGAACACTCGTGTCACTCCCAACGGTGCAGGGTGCGGTCAGATCCACCGCTATGGCCGGCGCACATCGGGCGCGCAGGCCGTCTGCAATGATGTGCGAGCGCAATTGGACTGGTGGATCACACCTCTTGTGTTCACTTCACGGAGTGTTTTTCAGGTTGGGTGCCCAGCGCACGGCCGGTTCCACCCACTGGCACCGGTTGTGGTTCGCACGCTCTAACTTTTCTTGTACTACCGATTTTAATACTGTCGGTTGAAAATTGCATGCTCCCCATCCCTTTTCCGCCACAGTATGTTCACTTATAGTTCTTATCATATTTCACCACTTTTCATTTTTGTGGCTCTACCACGGTATGCACACCTACTCTTTCTGTCCTTCCTCCTATCGCTTCTCTCTACATCAACTTTCACTGCATTGAGTCACTATCGTCCTAACCACTGTTATCTGCCGACGCTTGCCCATATCTCTTTTTCCACCTACCGTCACTGTCGGCTTCTATTTTATATGCACTTGGTATTACCCTCTGTTCAGAACGCCCATTGATAGCACTCTTATGCCCACTGCCAGTTGTTTTGTTAAATCCCTCCTTGTTCTCCCTCTTCATGCCCAATGCCATTAAGCACCAATCACACCCACACCCATGACCAATCCGCGTGTTAGAACTTGCCGCTCCAAACTTTGTTTCTTTTACAGTCGCATTTATTATCCAAACTCCACCACCACGTTTTCCTTTCTTGGCTCTGCGATTCCTCTGTGGTTCTTTCCATTAGGCAGTGTCCCGATCAGCATCCGCCCGCTTAATTCACCTGTTCAATTGTCTCCTGGCACGCAGCTCTCCTGTTGCACCGCCCAAACTCGGTCGATCATTAGTTTCTTGGGCCTTTTTTTCTATTACCGGTTCACTTACCTTGGGGCTTCCCGCTTCCTCCTCCGCTTCCTTCGTGTTTCCTCTGCAGTGAAATGATCTGATTGGTCATGTCTCGCCTGTCTCCTTGGCCATTGCTTTCACCCCCTCATCATCCTTCATCTTCCCTTGTTTATTATCTGCTCTTCACGGCCGGCATCACCTTTGTACTTCTTCAGTCTTCTCTAACTGTTGATCAACTATGTTATCGCGTCATGAAAAACTTCGTCTGAATTCTCCCAAGTCAATCGTACACACTTTGATCCAACCCTCCTTTTTTCTCCTGGTACTCCACTGCTCTTTGCTCCTGCTCCTTGCATTTATATTTGCGTACTTTATATATACATATGTATGTATTTATACATATGCACTACTACCTGCACTTTTTTGCTGGCTATTTCTCATGGTACCAACCAGCTGACCGTCATGATATGCGCCCACTCTTCTTACATCTGCACCTCATATTTATCATATCAAATCCCTACAAATCATTCTTGCCGCCGGTACCACCCTCTACTTATTCCAATGTCCGCTGCCTGTTCTACGATGGGTTTTGTGCCCCGTCCGCTAAACATCTACTGCAGTGTAGCGCAGCCCAATTACTTTATAATCCCTAGCAATGGATCCCTCTTTTTTCTCCACCGCCTCCCGCTACCACCCTTTCCCATGTCGATTTCTAGCCCCTTTCATGCATGCCTGACGGTTTTCGGATATCCCCAATAGGGCCACAGGCATTTCCTGTGTGCCTTTCAGTTTGGTCTGCTTTTCCAGGTTCCACCGACTGTAAAGACAACGTTACGTCATGATGTTCCTTCACAGTTCCAAATCGTTTGATCTGTCACTACCGGATTCCTCTGGCCCGTCACCACATGTCGCACCTGTATTGACCAAATAATTGGACCCATTTTTATCTATTCTCTTCTTTCCTATCCTTCATTTTCACTTTTCCATGATCTTCTCCTCACAGTCGTCATCTATTCTGTGCTCCGGCATTACTTTTTTCTCTCTGTTTGGCCGCCATGTGCACCTGTCATGAAGACGATTCACCACGATATTCCAAAGTTAATTTCACAACCATTTGATCTAACCTTACCTACCCCTCCCAATGACTGATAATTTCTTTCTAGAACCCCATTGTTACTGCTCCTGCTCCTCTTATGTCTGTACATATATATATAATATATATATACTTGTGCATATATGTATATGTGCTCGCGCTCTGCATCTTGCAGTTCCTCACCGGCCATTTCTCTTGCCGTCCTCCAGCCGACGGCCATGATGAGCATCCATCTATTCTACGTCTGTGCCTCACATCTACCGTATCCAATCCTTCGAAATGGTTTTTGTCATCTGATCAACCCTCTACAACTTGTTTGGCTCGCTCCCTGTCTTTTCGTTGAGTTTTGTGTCCTGTCCGCCGACCATCCATTGAAGGGTACCAATGCTTCATTGATATCTAATTCACTGCTGTGCATCTCACTTTTTTCTCCATCGTCCCTCGCTACTGCAGTTTCTTTTACCGATTTCCAGCCTTCCTCATGTATACCAGTCGGCCTCCAGATGTCTCCACCCGACCCAGTCATACGGTACCGTCTAAGCACTCGAGAGGTGCTGGTGTAAAGCATCACTCAACCGCTGTAACATGAATGAGGGAAAGATGAATGTCACGGTATAATGCTATTTCCTGTAGGAATTGATAACACTCTCTCATTGTAAAATGCCGACCGGTTTTGCTTCTTTCTTCTGTTTCTGTTTAGTCCCGCTAATTAATTTGTTTTGGTGAGTTTCGACTGGCCCTCCGGTTATATAAAAACGTTTGTGAGCCGCTGTTCCGTCAGTCCGTTGCCGCGTGCTGTGCGGTATGCTGGGCCGCAGATGGTGGCGTACTCGGAGAACAGGCCGTCGATGGTCTAGGATGGGGATATTTAATACGTCCAGTGGGCGACTTCACGGACGAAGGATACGCCTCCATTACACAGCTTTCCACAACGAGAACAAGAGTCGTGTGCGCAAATAACTGATGGGACTCACATGGTGGTAATTCATTGGTTAAGGTCGAGAAGATCGCAAATGCTATGCTTGTATTCTAAGCGACTGAGCGAAATTGGAGTTATTGGCATGTTATGGATTTTTCTCAAGGAATATCTTTACATAAGGACAATGAGCAGAATATTTCACTCATTCCAGGGGGATAAACTAGAGCTGTCTCTAGCTTGGTGTTGCAGGGCCCTTCAGTGCATTGGACATTGGTCACCTATTACCAGACTACCAAAGTAAAGATAATCTATCAACTATTTCCTTCCTCAATGAACGATAACACCATTTTGCAGATAACTTCTCCAGTCTCTCAAATTACAAGCCGAAGCAATATTAAAATTTGTATATTTTACCTCAATAGCACTAAAGAACAGAACGACGACTGTAAAAGCATTTACCCATCACCTAAAACCTAACTTTCATAATAAAAAACACCACGCGGTTTAGCTAAATATCATTGGATTGACTGTTCAAATCAGCCGCCTGAGGCGAACACGGTAACCGTCTTAGAAACCGCGGTTGCTCAAATGTTTCTCTTGGACTGATTGGAGGCTACCCCAGTCACACTCCCTATCCGACTTTGACTTTCAAACTCACCGGGAGTCCACTTAAATCCGCCCTTCAGTCCATTTAAACCCCTACAATGTATATGATGTGCATGCACTTGTCCTATTTTTATCCCACTTTATTTCCCCTTCTGAGCATCTCTATCTTACACTTTCTTGCAAATTTCCACACTATATATGTATATTCCATCACCTGTATCAACAAGACCGTACACATGGCGTGCTTTGCGTCTCCGAAATAAATCAATATTATTATTGCTATTCATTATCCTCTCCCTTGTTTCCCTGAGGGTCATTCAACGGTACGGTTGGGAAACACTCGGGGGTTGCCTGGTGACCGCCAAGGAGACACGCGCACGGCCTGGGTAAGACGAAGTTTACCGCCCATATTCACCACGATTACAATGTCATTAGATATTGAAGCACATGCCACTCACGGTACGGAAAGTTAACTGTACATGTCCCAGCCCGCTATTTGCAATTCTCCATCATGTTTAAGGCGATAACCGTTACTTCTATATAGATTGAGGGAGCTTAAACAGGGCTTCAAAGTCAAATGTGAAATACACTGTGGACATTGTAATTTACGCCCACTGAGTCATTCATCCTAACAGTTATCCCCCGAGTGAGGGACTGCCTACTATAAGAGCTAATTGAAGTTATCCTAATCGAACAAGTGAATAATATACCGTAAATTTCGATGGTGAACTGCGGTTTGTAAAACCGTGACAAAAATTCATTTCCAGTAATTATTACTATGGTATTTAAATGAGTGAGAGATCAGTAATGGCTAATATTGGACTGGATGGCAACAGACGAGTTCTAACTTCACAAAGAAGAGTTTCATACCATGGGATAGAACGCATAGTAGCGTAGCATTCTGTCCAGCAAACAATCACACCTATTATTCACATTACCATCGTAACACGTGGTGTTCAAAACTATAACCATTACTCGTACATGCCCGGAACTAGTACGTAAAATCCTCCGTAGTGCGTATAACGAAGGACAGCACCAGTTTGAGGGCTTGTTCGGAAACATCGCGGGTAGGAAAGGGATAGGGCAGAATTTTCATCAAGAAAGCGAGCTCCAGAGGTCTACACTTAGCGTTCACGGTGGGCTGCGCTAAGGCCTGCTTCAAATATGAGGGTGTCTCGATTCACATCTATTAGCTTCCACCATGTGGCGCTCCAAGAATAATCCACAACTTCAAAACATTTCCATGGCTATCTGGCTGTTAGAGGAGGTGGAGCTGCTTTTGGTCGGTGGCCACAGTTCCCACTCCCTGACCAAAATGCGGACCACAGATGACAAGCTGCTTTGGGGATAGGTCAGCCAAACCATCCATGCAGTAGCAACACTGCAGCCAAGAGACGACTCGCAAGTGACAAGGCTGGTGTGCTTGGGGGATAAAATAGTGGGGCATGTTTTCTCCCTTTTTGTCAATCTATTAATTTTTGATGTTGGTACCGTCTCGCTGGTGTTTATTCCCGTGTAAGGAGACAATCGCGACCAGGAAAATTTACAGATGCGCCGTTAAAGCACTCGCAATATCCGTGGAGCAGAGAGCACCGAGGCGGTTCATATGGGGCACAGAATGCAAACGCAGATAGAGCTCACCACAGCCTGAGATTATTTGGTAAGATTCATGATCGCCGGAACACCGGTTTGCACGAAGAAGCTCCCTAATGCAGTTCTAACGACTTGGTAAGAGTGAAAAAGAAGCCCATCTTTATGCGGTGGGTTTACTCAAGAATATTTAGTTGGGTTGGGCCGGATATCGGTGTGTATGGACACTAGCATCTGAGGTCGCAGACCTAAATATGCGATAAATCGCTGTGCTGGACTGTCCCGAAAAACGTATTTGGTGGTTAAGGATCGAGACTGTATGGGAATAACTGACGATATCTCTTTGTCGTGTTCTGCGCCGTCTTATTTAGACCAGGATTATAGGCATTTGTATTTGCTTTCTCAGCATTCCGGTCCTATCTAACGGTCTTAGCCTTCAGAATATAAGAATCACCCTTCCTGGTCATTGTGAATAACGTCAAAGTTTTTGTCTAGTGCTCTTCAATTTGTTTCGGTGTGCAATAAGGTTATAGATTATCGGATAGCTTATTTCAGATGCCAGAATAAACAATCGCGAAGTTTCTGGATCCGAGACTGGGTCTATAGCGAGGGATTTTAATGGTTAACAGCAAACTGTCAGCGAGCGGTGGATGGGAATTATCAGGGGAAACTAAGTGCGATATCTTGGGTTGCGCAGTTACGAGACTCGATGGCACGTGAGTGTTAGGACCAAAATATGTTATTCCACTTGTTTTTTAACTAAGCCAGGAACAATGATGTCCTGTTTGGAAATGGGGTGGAATATGTATTCTAGTGGGAGAAGGTTGGTTGGGCTGGTAGATGCACCAAGAGAGCGGTAACCTCGAGTGCCCCGTTCGAGAGTGTGATCCATGGTAAAGCATTCCATTGCCAGGTTGATTGCATTGGAAACATTGAGGCATGGGTGTGCCGCTCGCTTAAAACGGGGGGATTGGACAAAAGACGTATCTCAACTGCTAAGAAACTAGAACTGACTGTTAGGCTTGAAGGAGATATTGGTAAACACGGGATGCTGTTTGGTAACGAGTATATACTGTGGACAATAAAATGTGGAAGAATAGTGGAAAAACTTATATGTGCACAAGGTCATGTAGCAGAATGAAATCAAGCTTTAGGCGTCGTAGACTAAGGGTTCTGAGTTCTAGTCGGTCACACAGTTGTGGTGACCAGATCGTACCTTATATGTGACTTCCCGTACCGTGCTCTCAGAGCACGTGGCGACCGCCAGCTCTGCTCCCGACACACTCCCTCGACATCAGCCAAAGTGCGGTCTCTGTACCCAGACCCTGTTCGAAAACACTCTATGGTCTTTTCTCGTGGAATTTCTTGATGAACACGACAGTAGAATCTGGGTTGGCTTGCCTACCAATACCGCTTACTATGGGATAGAAGTGAGTTTAGTCCTATCAAGCTTTTCAGGCAGCAGCTTTGGATGTTTCCGCTTGCGGCGGAAGTGGTTTATGTCAAATTGGAACTAAAGAGACAGCAGTATTGGAGAATTGACCTGATGCGGGAGCGGTATACTGTGAGACGATTTTCTTCCAGATAAAGTCAGTGGAAGGTCAGACAAGCGAGCCGTCTTACCTTGGCCACTTGACGGTATGCCCGTTCGAAGAAGATTAAAGTAGAAGACTAATGTGGGCCAAGGTCTCTTTCCAGGGGAAAAGTGCGGACTTGTTCGCCACTGATCAGGATGGATCCGGGGCTTATGGTACTTCTGTGGGTAATTACCGAACCTTTAGAAGCTAAGAACTGCATATGTCACGTGTGGCACCAGTGGCCAAGGGAGGTTTAGTCGTCAAGGAAGTTAACCAATTTAGCTGACGAGTTGAATGGGTCATTTGTATACACCCTATTATCCTCGAAAAATAGATGAGGAGTGTCACGTTGGACAGTAGCGAAGGCTTTGTTTAAGTACCTGAAGAAAAGTAGAGAGCCTAAGGAACTTTTCTGGGTTACTTCACCTGTTATGGACTCGTATGATGACAAATGACTATCGACCAAAACTGCTTGAGAGTGGGGGGACAAAACAAACAACCGCGAAAGAGAGGTCCCTTTAATGACGAAGGAGCAAACTTAGATAGCAAGCGCGAGTATCCAGAAGTAGGATAATAACGTATCACTTCACGCACATATCATTAACAACTGTGTTAAGAAATTTAAACTGAAAAGAGGTGTATGACCTGGCTTTACCAAAGCCTTTCTGAGATGGGTCTAATGAATTGTTGCTCAGTGGATAATCGAGAATTTACTCTTTAACTATCCGTTCCGTCATCTCACCCACAACGGGAGTGTGGTGGATAGAGCTGTAGTTGTCAGGGTTGTATGGAAATCCCTTCTTAAAAAGAGTTGATTATAGGAATCTTCCACTGCCTCAGCGCCAGGTTAATATTCACGGATAAAGTATATAGGTCCAGGGGGAGAACATAAAGATTAGGTCCACTAAAACGGGACAGAGCAGCGGGAACCCCATCAGGGCCATGTCGAGAAGATGGCTTATACAAGTCAACTACGTAGTGAATACTTTTAGCGCCAAAAGAGATGCTAGACAGGGTGGAGCCAGTTAACAGCCGCAGGTAAGGAGCAGGGACGCTATCGTGGGGTAATAGGGAGGACATAAAATGAGCTTTAAGTGATTCCGACAAAGTTTCTGGTGAGGGGAGCCGATGTCTGACAACCGGCAGATTTTTGGGCAAGAGAACCTCCCGCAGCGGTTTCGTAACTGGAGATTTGGTGGGTAGCGAAGGTGAAGGCATCGATGACAGCACTGATACTATGTGGATCAAAGCCGAGAGGGCGATATATGCAACCTAATAGGTAGCTACTGCTCTACCCAAAGACGGCCACAGGGAGCCTATGAACTGGTCAGAGGTGTGGCCGAGTATAGCGAATACAGCAGCAAAATTACGTCAGGCACTTATCACCTCTTCGAGCGTGCCTCGGGCCGGAGAAGGCTTGATATTCAGGGATACTGATACAACTGGTAGGTGTGCTCTGAGAGCCACGTTTCAGTCACTCAAATATTATCTTTGCTAGCCTACGTTACTACGAGCTTTAGTGAACCGATTTTGTGTGCGAGAGAGCGTGCTTTACTAGGCGGAAGGTGGAGGGCAGCAGTCGCTGAGCAACCATGTTCTCGATGGGGGCACTCTGAATAGGGTGACAAGTGGCCGAGTAAGTGGGATTGGAGTGAGATGGATGCAATGTCATGGGCAAAATTGGTTGGCGCAGCAAGCACCTCCATAAGCTCTACGGGGTGAGTGTGGGACGATGGAATGGTGGTGAAAGAGCCGATAATGAAGGAGGCCTTGGTACGTAGGGTCAGTTGACATACTGTGCAGTAGGATCAGAGTAGAATGCTGGGACACTGGAGGTGGAAGTGCTAATGGGGAAGCTGGAGAGGGATAATATGGGGCACAATGTGGGGTAAAAACGAGTCGCTGTGGTCCATATGTTGTGTCACAGGTTGGAAAATACGCTGTTGACTCCCGCTAAGTGATTCGGGTACTGTGGAGCTAAAGGTGGAGGCGGCATACCTGGGGGAAAACTTGTCATGTGGCACTGCCTCTGTAGACAAGATGACAGCAGCCTCTGGGCCGATGGATATGGCATGTAGCAGTCGGGGACGCGGATCTCCGGGGGACCGATGGATGTGCTGGCGGGCTAGCCCCAAGAACAGAGATGCTATCCAGTAGGTATGCCAGTTACAGAAGACGTGGATAGGTAATACGCCGATTAGCTGAGGCTCGATAGTTAACAGGTCGGCTGTCGACCTAGGCCGGGAGCGTGGTGACTTCAGTTCAGAGGAGGTCTTGGCCAACTGGGGCAGCAGGTGAAGGGAACGAGATTGCTACAGGGGCCCCAGGGGAAAGCTTTGTTGCTGGCTGAATATTACCGGGTGGCTTGTGGGAATCTGGCTCCTAGATGACCAGTTTGGCAGATAGACCAGGAAGTAAATGGTAGCCGACCGAGTGGAAGAACTGTATTACTCTGCTATGGGTAGACAATGGTGGAGACTTCGGTGCAGCCAGGAGCCGTTTATGGGGGTTGTGTTGTTGGAGGCAAAAGGTGCAGATCCGGGTCCACGTTATGGGCTTGTGCATCGGTTGAGCGGAATGGTGTCGGGTTGTCGACGGTGGTGGATTGAGTGACACAGGGTCAGGGGGTAAGGTATTGCTTGGTTGCCGGCCATCAATTTAAGAGCCTACCTCGGCAGCAGGGCCTCTTCAGGGGTGATTTTACGTTATTAGATTGAGTGTGTTTTCTGCTTGACTCCCTCCAACGAATTCCATGGCTGCTTCTTCCTCCCCGAAAGGAGACAGTAACGGGTACATGTTCCGCTGTGACCTTTTCCTGAGTCTTTTGCATTAGCACTCGTGGCGTGACATACAGAAGGCTACAAGCAACGACTGTTTATTCGAAGAGAGAGGCAAACGGTTCGGAACAAGGAAAATTACGGCATCTTGGAATTAGATTGAATGCCGTTAGCCACGCGGTGAATAAAGTTACTGACAGTAGATTTGGGCAGTGAATGACAAAGAAACCTGTAAAAACGGATAAGCAGATCAGTTGCTGGTCTCAGATTTTGTTGTTTGGAATTAAACCGAATTGTTTTGAGGTAAGATAATACCCTGAGAAGCTGTTTTTAGATTATTACCTTGGATACCTTAACAGAAACCATGCATTTATCAGCATGCAAACAGACGCGGTGTAGCGCTGATTAACAAGCTTCAGACCTATGGGACAGAGGGACAACTGCGTAGTTCAAGATCTGGTTCTCTGAAGTAAAGAGTACATTACATAGGGAGAAACAAAAACTCCGAACCAACACGTGTAACCAGCGGTGTTCCTCGGGGATCAGTTCCGTAGCAACTTCAATTTCCCCTTTTCGCAAGCGGCTTAACTATGATGGTGAAGCTCTCGTTCTTTTTCTGCAGGTGATTTTGATGTTGTCGTATCAGGTCCGCAGATGTTACGAGCAACAAATATTACTGTTATGTTCATGGGATCAAACAGCAAGAGTGATCTAACAACCAGAAACACGGAGGATTTGATTGTAACGAGGAAGATGCACTTTTTCCGATGATGCAGTACAGCAAATAAAACACTGTTTTGTTGAACTAGAGATTTCAAGTGGACAAAGTACACCAAGCCTTTAGTTCATGAGACTGAAGGAGAGACTTCCAGGCTAAAATTGACAATCTATCGCAAAGGATCAGGCTATTTTACTTCTTTGCCAGGCTCTTTCGCAGTCTCACCTCAAATATTTTGTACAGTCTCCAGTGCCCCTTCTCAAAACGATTCGGCCTGCTAAAGGCCAGCCACTGAGTTGGTTGAAGGCCACTGAGGAAGGGCGTACAGACTTAGGTCGTAAGGAAAAAAACTTTTCTGTGGAGGACGCGGTAAAACAGCACTTCTCAGAGGCTTTCGTTGTTATGAAACGTTTTCCAGAAACAAAGGCTGCAAATGCGTCAGAAGTAAGTAAGTCAGTAACCGACATTCACCAAACCATCGGCTGTAGGAATACTCGAGAGACAGATATTTTGCAGAGATAAACCTTCCGGTGATTGTCGTAAGGAGGTGAATGCCAACAGTAAATGTTTCAAAGAGTGAATACAATAATGAAGGTGATAAAAACCTTGGGTTTTATCTTCTAGAAATGTTTGTTCGCGGGCCGGGCTGGCGAGCAGTTTGGCATGGAAACTTGGAAGGGTGGAAAGTGAATGATGAGCCAAGGAGGAACGCGGATTTTAGAAAGCGCCATAATAATGCACTGAGGAAAGAAATATTTGCCTATCGCCAAGGCGATAAACTATAATAGCAATATGAGTGCCAGAACTAGGAGGAATCGGTGGCAAGTGGAGGTGACGGTGGCATATTTGCAGCACAACTAGCATACAAAAGGTGTTGTATAACCCACCACCGGTTCTAGTGAATAAGGCTGACCGCGAGCTGGACACATCAGCTGGAAACCTTTTCTGTTGACAGGAGGTGCTATTCATCAGCCTCGCTGTGCCCGCAGAAGCCCGGCACGCCTGAAGTCTGCCAGCCAAAGCAGTGGACGTGACTACAAACAGCACCGGCGGAATTAGCTCGAGCAATATTAGCGAGACGACATAGTTCAGGAGCTTACCACCAGATTGCAAGGGATCCCAGACGGCAAGGCCAATGGGAAAGCGGTAGAACGACTATTAGATATTGCAATGTCAGGCGAAGGCATGAGCCAGATGGTTTGCTGGTAGGGCCTCCAGGGCAATAAAAGTCATCCACGGGAAGATACGCGTCAGTAAGTGTCTGAATACGCCTCCCCAGCTACGAGAGCCATCTCTTTCTCGTTCGTAAAACTTATCTAGATTCATTGCTTTCACTTTTGGATGGTAACTCGGTGTTCGTTATAGGCTACGCTCTTTTTTCTACCCAAAAACGCCGCCGCAATCTGCGACCACGAATCCATCTCCTACATTAAAGGAAAACAATTTGGTAGTCGAATCATAGGCCTAAAACTGCAACTAATATTAGTTTAGGCTCGGACAGCGTGAGTGAACACCATACTGTGGTCGCAAAAATGAGACTGTCCTTAAGCGCACAGTTCAACCAAACAAATTCATGAACCCAAATAAGAGGATTTCCGGTCATCCTTTGACCAAAAATGTACGATCGCCTATACACAATAGGATCAAAACGATCACCGGATGAGCTGGAATGTCGTAACAAAGGGTATCCGAAATGAACAACAATGTAGCAGTGCAGAAGGTCACGCAGTCTTTCTCAGGAAAGCCTTTCAAGAAATAACCGCAAGGACAGTACCAGCCCATTCAGGCCTTACCGAACAGAAGCGAAAGTAATTCGAGAGAGGTAGTTGTTGGTTGGTGCAGATAAACGTAAAAGGGACAAGAATGAATCAGTTGATAAGAATATCACTTATGGATACTCACTGGGAAGGGTCAAACATTTTTAGTCAAAGACTTACTGTGAGCCAGCAGTCAAAACATGCTCATCGATGAAATGCCATGCTTAATTGGTCCTCAGCCCGGAATAGACTCACAATCACTGATTCTTTTACTCAAGTGAGCATTATCTCTCTATCGGTAGCCAGTCCAGATGTCCAGTAAGCAAAATGATACGCAGATCCCCGCAGAAAGAGCTCAAAAGTTTGTCATACAAGAAGCATATGCGGGGGCGCCGAAAGAGAGCCTCATTCGCGATCTTCACGACCTACAAATCATCCGTGGAAAATTATTCGTTAGGGGAAAAGGTATCTTGACTGGGCCATTATATATTACGGCAAACTTCCGCTTGGGAAATGGGCAAGAAAATAGGTATCTCTATCCATTGAAGATTATCCTTTCCTGCCAACAGGCTCAGGGGTTCCCGCATCCTTCTTTCGCACCTTACGAGCGAGTCCGGGAGACTACCTCATGAATTTATCTGAAGGAGGGTCAGAAATAAGAGTAGGAGCAGTGATAAAGGTGTGAGTATTCTATATATCTAAGATCTTTACCTGGCAGAGAGGAGACGGTGAGCGTGGTCACTTCTTGAAACAACCAACTCGGCAGCTCCAGTCTCCGTGTCTTCTGTGATGGGCGGATGAACCAGCTCTTAAGCGGCCAGGTGGCCAAAATCTTTTATAGTAGCATTCTTACTCTGCCCAGCAAAAGTGACGAACTGGAAGTGTTCGCAACAACCAAAGAACCTGTATTTACAGCCTCCACCAAAACCTGGCCGAATCCGAGGTTTTGGATGCCGAAGTACCTCTTCAGGCAACTGTCTGTTTCGTTTGGATGGAACTGGTTTAGGGGTGGTGATGGCGTAATGATCTGCGTCAGAAAAAGTGTCTCGACATATTCATACAGCCTTGGACCCTTGAAGGTTTGGTGGGGCGGTGATACGAGGTAAAACTAAACAGTTGCCGATGAGGTACACTGGATTTGTTTCACATGATGCTAACCGAAAAACCCTTGGACATTAGGGGCTCCTTGAGGCTCTTGAAGAAGAATGGACGTTGCTTGTTCCTGAAAAATTTCGCCGCGGCCCATAATGAGAGGCCAGCTCACAGCAACCTAATAATGGAAGATACACTCTGCTGACTCCTGTGCAGAATAATACGTAGTCAGAAGCTATGCCAGCACGTGTATGAACATGCACGTTTTTGAGTAGGCAGGCCTCCACAAAGGGCTTCTTTTTACTCCCCTAGCTCCGAATTTTTCCTGTAAATACGTCCATTCTTATTTCGGCCCCAATGGCGATGCAGTTCCGAATATGCACTAAAGACGCAGTGACAAACCTCAGAGACTTTTTATTCTGAGCTGAGGGCCTGCCTCCCAAGGATATGAGACAGACGGCTCAGAGCATTTTTCGATCAAAGGTATGGGTCTGGCTTATTTTCCAATCCGTTCTGGAATTCGTCAGCTGGTGAGGAGGTTCTTTAGCCACACCTACAACGGTCCCATGTCCAGAGTCATCAGCGGTTTGGCAGAAATAACTAACCCGCAGAAGAAATAGGGGCCCGGCAGCAATAGCAACCAAAGACCGCAGAGCATGATGCTGACGGACAACTCAAAAGCAGAATTCTCCCTCGAAGTTGGCAAAATGGTGCAAGCAGGCTAGCAATCGGCTTTTTTCCTGCACCCAGGAGGTTTTTGGCCTATTTAGAAAAGTGCACAAGAGAGAATTCAGGCACACCAGCACCAGCGGTAAAAACAGAATTGCTGGCGTGAAAAAGCTAAAATGGCTGCGGTGGGATGCATTTTTGAGCTGGTGTGGCTTTGAAATCTTGAAGTAGTCTAAGTATGCGAGGCTTGAGTCCAAATGTTCCCGGTTCTTGAATCTATCTCCATTTCTCCAGTTCCACTGAGCTGAAATGCCAAAACTCGACAAAAAGAGGGCAATCCTTCTCATAGTAGGCTCTACTGACCGCGTTCTTTGGTTCTTCAGCTAAAAATCAAGTCCCAGTATTTCAACATAGATAATGTCTTGAGACAAGCCCCATTATTCACCCAAACCGGACGGAATCCACCTGCTTATTTTAGGGAAGCTTATCGATGTCTCCGCGTCCCAGTCACAAAGGCGCTGGACGTCTGACTAAAAATTGAAAAACTTCCGGGTAAACTGAAGTGGGTAACTGTTGTTTCCATGTTTTGGGGTGTAAATAAGGCCGCAGGTTTCAAATGTCGCCCGATGAACTAAACCGGCATTGTTTTCAAATAAATGGGGTGGAGTGAAGCCAAGCGCGTTTGAAATAACCATCCTGATGACCTGTTCATTCCCGTCAGCCGGGTTTTCGAACAGCCTGTTCGTGTCTTTCCAATCTCCTGGTCTTTCAAAGCTGCGTGAAGTTAAAGGTTGGTTGATACACTAGGAAATCTGTCCCCTTGGATTGCAGCGAGGCTATCGACAGTGCCATACAAATAAGCCTTCTAGAAGCTCAGGCCATTAGGAACGGCGAAACTCTCATGAAGCTTCGTCGAGGTCTTTATAGGAGGTCAAACGTTTGCAGCCAAAGTTTGCATGACCCTATTCATGTGATCCGCAGTCTCTAGTTTTGTTCCCCCGGGCCCGTCGCTCGGCCCGCTGTTGCTTCTGGTGTATACCTTGGTTGGGCAGCAGTTTTTGCCTGACCCTGTTTACTGTGTACAGATGGTCTGAAGTTGTGGCCGAGCTTTATTTCGAAAAGGAAAAAGGTGCCCGAAGGATAATCTCGCGAAGCTGGCGCATTGATATAGCTCACCATCTTTTCTGATAAACCTGTGAGGTTCTGCCTGTATGCGTACAGATCGAGCGTAGTGATCGTCGGGTTAGACTCGCTCTGAAGCCCTCCCTAGAAAAACAAGATATGTCACTGTCCACCTCCGAGAAAACAATAAATGATGCGAACGGATCATGTACCTCGTCACAGAGAGTTCTTTGCGCTATCCGCCATTCCTTCAGAAGGCTCCCGCTGTGCATTCCAAAAGTTATACACCGTAAGTGTTTGATATTGCTGCTGGGCTACACCAAGGAGAAAGTATTGTCCGTTTTTACCATTTCCGGTCAAAATTATTGAGCACTTCTCATTCTAAAACCTATTCAAGGGTGTTGCTATCACAGTCACCTAGGTAATCTCGATAAACATTCAGCTGACTGCTACTCCATTAGGCTAGTTTGTACTTACGTCTACCTTCAACATTTTTTGTGTTTCTTCAGAAAACGTTGCCCATAGCCATGTTAAGCCTTCGAAAAATGTTGAAAACCACCTGCAATACTCACAACTTTACCGGACTCTCTTTTGGTGTCATTTACCGTTAACATAATTTATTTTATTTATCCCGCATCTTACCGCATCTATTCCACGGGTGAATTGTGAAAGATATGCTGGTTGTTATTGTTCACAACTGTTCACCATCTCTCTTTCCTTGATCAGTACTTGTCCGCTACCTAATCCCTACAACCTTGATTCTCCTATGACCTCCCCCATTCTGGGTTTTGCCCGTATTTTCACTGCCAGCGATGAACCGACGGGTATTCATACAGACTCTCAACTTCCCTTCCCAGACCATTTTCTCACCCCAAGTTTTCCATAATCCCTCCCTATTCTGTAATTTCTCCCATCGGCTCCGCATCCCTAAAAGCCGAGCTACCTGTGTCTTCCCCCGACCACTCCACAAAATGAGTTGGTTCCCCGAAGCTTGTCACCACGGTCCTCAGCCTTAAAGGAAGCGGACCGGCTAGTAAGGTTTCGCCACCCGTGGTCGTTCGTCTCCCGCTCATTACACTATGCTCGGTTTCTTCAATTAAATTACGGGTTAGCTTTCGTAAATGGCCTCCTTATTGACAAACCGCTGGAACACGTAGGATCAGCTGAATAGCATACTGGGCATCTAGACAAAACCACTGGTCTCCCGAAGCCTCCACACGACTGCTCAAACTACCTACGATAACCACGGACTATAGTTTGGTTGCCACGTGCAAACTTGTCGACGGTGTACCTACTGAACTCCCAAAGCAAATACGGGGATCGAACCTCGCCGTCATCGTTTCTAATAGGACCTCTCTCAGCACAGTGGGCAGAGCCTTAGTGAAAGCCGCCATCGTTCAGCAATACAGTATGCTGCAGCTCCATGATAGGCAAACGAGCACCGGGAAACCAATGCGCCAGCTTTTTAATTTTTCGGACTCACTAGCAGCCAGTGAGTTTAGCCAAAAGCGCAGCGGTACTGCGGTTGACTCATCATGTGGGACCGTCAGGATGACCTCTAACAAGAAGCCATTACATAAAGGAGTGCTGGAGAAGCGGAACTCCTAAACACTCAGGATCCGGAAACTGCCAAAAAGACACCTAAACGTTGCAATCGTCCAAACCATGCCACTCAACCGACGTTTTCCGACCAACAAAAGCTAGATGTGGAATTTGAAGCAGCTCCTAGACCTACCCCAAACCCGCCAATCCTAAAGATTCCTAGTTTGTTCAGTAACGTCTTGGACGCTTGTGGCTCACATCCGCCGAGTCCTGCCAGCCAGCCTCGAACAATGCGTCATGAACGATTACCCAAGCCTCGTAGCCCAGCTAACCCAACTATCCCGCGTGAGTCTCTCAATCCGACTCATGAACTAAATTATGATCCGTCTGTTCCTCAAACTTCAACCACTGTATCTCACTTGTCAAGGTGTGACACACTACAGCTAAATTACTGTCGCCTGAAGCCGTCCCATCTGTCCCCCAGGCAAAACCCCACAGTCAAACTGCTATGAGACGGAGGCTTTAATGACACTTGCTCTCCTTGCTATCTGCTTAGTCGCCATTGGGTCAAAGTTAGTATTGCTTGGTCTGAAGCCTCCGCTGCCACTTGGCAGCCCTAATGGAAGCTTCTGGCCTCACATCTAAAACTTTCCGGTCCACCCTTCTTTCGCAATGAAAGCTTCGACGTCCAATCTATGGGATAGCATTTCCCCTGTATCGCCAGATCACACTTTGGTAGCGATTCAAGAATACGGCTGAACGGATTTCTTGGTGGACTGTAGCCCGTGCCAGTGCTCCTCAACTCTGTACCAGAACTAGAAGCCTCAGACCATAGTTGTCTACGCCGAGGTTCCATCCTCACTCACTATTACTCCGTTCATGCTGGGAACCCATGAATAATATCTTCATGGTTGCTAACCTTGCCTAACTGGTCATTCTCCAACCTTTCCACACTTTCACCCTTCATCTCATCAGTTCCAATGTCGTTCTAGAATCTCCGGTTTTCCCACCACTTTCGGTCCAGCTTCAGCCCTCTGACCCAAAGAATGCTTTAACCAGACCTTCTCGTGTAACTTTCCTTCACTTTTCAGCATCCACTTCCAAGGTCTCCTCGCCTCTCAGGTCTATTTAAAGAGCTTCCCAGAACCAGCATCCTGTCAAGCGTTTACGTCTTTTCCTTTGGTCTGCCGAATTCCGCAGGCCAATCGCCCAACAGTGCGTTTTCCACAATACCCCTTTTCAGAGTAAATTTATTATACCCCTCTGTGGATGGCTGACACACCCTCCACCCCACGTGACCCAGCTGTGTTGGCATGCAATGAAACCACCCTACGATCTACCAGTTCCTACCTTCTCAGGTCCACTGCTGTTATACAACAGTAACCGCTTGCAGGATTGCCATGTGAGAAAACTCACATGCCCCTTAACCCTAAATTATTCCCTCATTCCATTCCTAGTGTCGAAATACGGCCAAACACCAAAAATTACCCGCCGCTCCTTGTGAAGGCTCACTCATTGTTGGGTAAGACTGACTACATGGGATCTTGAGCTGCCTTGATGAACACGAATGCTACAGTGGTAGCCGAAAAGCGGCCTTTTGGAAAGGCCTCACTCGAGCAAGTCTCCATCGCTGGGCCTGACATTTTTTCAAACCCCCTTCAAACTAGATGTAGTTGGAGCTGCTTGATATACATCTGACAAGGCATCCTAACCATGTGTCTTACCCACCCCCGGCTTGACGATGCTTTTGACTGCATGGCTAACACTCCAAGTTGGTCTCCCAAGTATGGCAGCAGAAAGTGTCCAAAGCCACTCCGGCCGGAGTTCACCTGGCTTCCGTCGCGTTACTAAAGCACTCGTCATGGCACCTAATCATCCTGGTAGTGCCGGAGTCATAGCAGATGGCCTCAGTGCCCCCAAAAATCATTAGTCCCAACGCTCTGAACCCGCGGGCTCCATCGAATTCCTGTCTTGTATCCATCCTGTACAAAAGACCTTAAATTTCACGGCTTCCGCCGGAGGATTAAACGTTTTGGAAATCTTTTTTTACTTATGGTTTTTCAGTGGCTTCTACTGGGGTCCAAAATTACTTTCCAGGTGGTGACCACATGATCGTCGCTTGCCAATTTAAGCCTAAGTCCTGTGTTCCAGATCCCGCTCCGTCTAATAGTTTATTCAGGCCAAACAGGTCTTTTTCTCCAGGCCTCATGCCATTCCTTAAATAGGACAATTTCGAACGCCCAACCGTCAGACCCTGACCGGCTCAGTGCGAAAACCATTCTGTGTGCCTAAAAAAATTGGCACTTACTCCAACCAGCTCCTTTCGAAATAAGAAATCTATGTGGCCAGTGTCAGGAGTAAGATCCCTGAGTTTCATCGTAATTGCTCTGTACTAGTGGCTTCTTAATTTTCCTACTCGCAAAACGCCTCTATATCACCCTTTTAGAGGCAAAGGGGCAATACGCACTAGTCGAAGAAACTCGGGCATAGAATGATCATGACGAATCAGGAAACGTGGCTAGGCTACTTAGGTAAATGTCTTCCCACTGGCCTTGTAATATCCTTAAATTATTCGTTTCTGTTCAAATCCCGAAGTCATCACAGAAAGCCTTCAGTGTTCACTCTTCTCCTCCCTTAGTAGATTCAACTCACTCCCCTCCCCCCCTGCTTTCGTCCTCTAATAGCGCTCGGCTTCCCTCTCATTAGTTTACCCTAGAGGCTTTGGTGGACTAACCTACATGACCGGGGCTTTGGCCAGACCAGACCCATATCGCGGCCCCTTGCAATTTTCCGCCTAGACGGTACTGATATGAGCTTGTTTCTTCTTGGCCATTGTACTCTTTCTGTGATGAAGAGTACCGTTTCAAAAAAGCGGAAGTACTTGGATGTTATTCACTGTTGAAAAACGGCGTCTTCCAAGATCCTGAAGGTTTTCGGCCAATAAACCATAAGCCACACAAGTGCATGTTAACAGAAAACCCAGCCAAATTTCAATTTCAGCATCTTCTGACACTAAGCAACCTTTCAAGAGGTTTCCAACTGGTAAGTATTGAGACGCTTTTGCGGATCTCATGCTTCACCCCACTCACCAACTCCATAGTTTCTGGTCAATCTGTCGTCGTCATAAATCTTGATATGACCAAAGCGTTTGATTTCTCGCTTCACGCACATCTTTTGTCCAAAATTCACTTGCTTGACGTGGTCGGCCTTTAAAGTCCTCGATTTCGCCCTCACCCATCCGATCGTTTTTGGGCAGTCCAGATCGGCGAACACCTATCATCCTTTTAGCCGATCAATAGGGGTGTTATCCGGGTTGATTTCTTAGGCCCACTCCTACTCCTTGCATATGCCGGCAATATGTTCTCTGTGATTCCTCATGGCAGTACTTTTATTGTTGCCGATGGCACCAAACTCCTGCAAGTCTCTTTGACTGCTGCTCGCCTGTTTTATCCAGGGGGCTTCAAGCATCCGACGGCTAGAAAGGCCACACTTCCTATTCTTGCCACGAGCCACAGGTGAGTCTTTACCGGGAGTTGAATCGAAGGGCCAGTTCAAAAAGTGCAACCAGTGGCAACCACTTGAGACGCGGTCGGCAATGCTGGGTTCCGAAGGCCCGAAGAATAAATTCGTCCCCATTTGGGTCTAGCCAATCGGAGGCCTGCTGAAAACATGCTTCAGGTTTTTCTCCTTCCTCAAAATCGGGGTCTCGTGGACTTTGTGCAGGTAACCCGTCTGACGGTTTCTGTAACAGGCTAAACTGCACGGAACCATAGACCGCCTTGAGGGGACTGGAAGCGCAGGTTTCGTGAGCTTTTCTTGGTCAAAATGTCGCTTTAACCCACCCCTTTTGACCAAATCATCCTCCTAATAATTGTGCCTTCTTTACCTTATACAAAAGTGCTCAGTCACGGTCCAGGATTTCTTGTGTTTCATAAACCCTAGTCTTTGGATGACTCACCGCAAGGGGGCATTTCGTCCTCTTCAAGGGCCCGCCATGCCACCTAATTATCACTTTTATCCACAAATGAGGACATTGCAGCTAAACCGGACCAAAACAGGAGTGTAAACTGGATCGTGCGGCCACTTGGTCTTTGACCAAAGGTCAATTCACGGTCAGTTTTTTAAACGGTGAATCGGCAACTGTATCAGTTTTCCTCTTTTACGAAATGTTTGCGATTTGCTCTTCTTCCCTGCTGCGGAAACATGTTGCTTGAACGCAGATTGTGGCCGAGGAAAGGCCCCGGCCCGGGAAAGTAGAAGCCCCACAAAGTGGTAGTATATTCTGCTTCGCGGGGCGGATCGCGAACATGGGCCTGCGTATTTCCCATGAACTGAGTCCCTAAGGCTTACCGGGTACAACACCCCGTGTTTTTTGGCGGGGCCCATTTTGCTTGAGAGAACAGCACAAACTTCGGGAAATTTTATCAGCGCTGAACATAATTTTGGATTCTCGGTGATGGAACTAAAGTGCTATCAACACGCGTTACTCAAATCGCTTTTACCTCGGCCAAAACTCAGAAGTAAGGTTTGGTGTTGACTTAAGCTGATCCGCCTTGCAAATTCTAAGCTCATAAATGTGGCCTGCTTATCAGAGGCGTAAACTAGGCGGGGTATAAACCTGAGCATCTTTAGCAAAGTGATAGGACCCAGAGAGCAGACGGACAAGGCGAGACACCACATGTAAACAAAGGAAAAACCTGGCTGACCCTAGACAAGTAGTGTAACGGGATTTATGTAAGTGGGTAAGAATCAGTCCAAAAAGATCCCCTTGGGGGCAGAATCTTAGGTGTGATTCGTTCTCGCAGCGAGCGGAGGTTAATCGCCATACCAGGTTGTTTTTTCAGCGGACCCGCCTATTCGTCCATTAAATTATTGTGGAAGACTTTGTGGTAAAAAGGAGCTTTGTTCTTTTCCCTGGCACATTCCTAGCTGGATATTGATCGTCAAGCGCTGTAGCCATTTGACCCGTGTTCGTGCGTGCTACTCACACAGTCTCTCCGTACGACAAACCATCCACTTTTTTCTTTCTTAATCTCTCTCGGTTACCTTCTCTTTCTCCCGACCCGTGGGGGAAACCCTTCTTATCACCCTGGTTTGTCAGTTTTGAGAATAACGCGTAGATTACCCGCATACATTATTAAAAAAACCAAGGGTCAATTCACTGAGGAAGCGATATGTTAAGGCCGCCAGCTTCACAACCAGTGAGCCCGAGGTGAATCCCAGGTCACGAAAGCTCCCTTGTTTTTCACTATTCATCATCACATCTAGGTTATCGTTTTGCCGTAGATTCTTCAGTAGTTTTTCTTATATTTCATACATTTTGTTTGTTTGTTTTGTGATCATCTAGCCTAGTCCCGTCGTTGTGTGGCCTCACTATTGCCACTAGTATTTTTACTCACAAAGTCTTCAGCGTTTTGAATCCTGCGTGAGGGTTTTGCTAAGGAATGTCAGTATTTAAATACTTACCTGTCATTTAACTGGTCAGCTCTCCTGCAAGCCACTTTTCTGCCGCTATCCTAACTAAGCCCCGCACATCGATTTTTTTCCAGCTCTCAGTTTCACGTTGATGCATTTTATTCCTTTCCTCTGAAAGCAAACGATCCGCTCAAAGTCTACATGTTTTTATCCGGCCACCTCTTTCACCATCACCTCGACAATCACAGTCATGTGTGTTGTCCTGTTGTTATACAGTTGGCTCATCCAACATACGGTCACTGAACTTCACAACTGTAATCCTCGACTTACTTTTCTGGTTCTTCATGCTTTACGCCACCTTTATTTCATCGTCTAATTTTGCATCGCGACCCCCTCTCACACGATGAATAGCTCTGTTGCTTGATTACGTCTCCTTCGGGAATGTTTCTCTTTCTCGGAAATCACGAATCCGTCAATTCAGTATGATTTTCCGACAGGACAGTCTTCCTTCCGTAAAATTTGTGTGAATCTTTACTACCCATGATCCCCTCCAAACTCTGGCAGAATAATTACACCTCACCTTTGACCGGCTCGACCACCTGACCTTGAGTCCAAATTTCCAGGGCGGTACCTCAAAAATGGACCTGAACGCCTCCTCTTACATCCAATGGCGTGCACATAATTGATAGTTGATAATTGATAATTGTATATTTCTTGACCGTGGCCAATACACATGCACAAGGCGAAATCCGGGAATACAACAGTACACGTCAATGTGAGGTATTTACCACTTCTAAATTTACGAACCACACAGCAACTGAAATGCAACAGTGAAGTCATGTAGTGTTTGAGTGAACTAAGGTGGTAATGGTTGAAGGGGGAATCGAAAATCGGTTTCAAATTCGGGGAGGACGGTGTGGATAGCTGGACAAACATGTGATTGCTGATATAAGCGATAATTGGACAATCACTGACGAGTAATCGGGCGTAGGAGATGCTAAAGAGCAAGATTGAAAGTAAAGTACGCATGGGGCTATCAACTTACAGCCAGAAATGCCAGCAAAATATAGAACTTTGATCAAGCATTGGGTAACTACTTGTGGGGGGAGCATGTGAAATAAATGCAAGTCGAAGATGATAATGAAACTGTCCTTTTGTGCAGGTGATTTCAGTGTCATATGGAAAGTCACACGAAGGCGAAAAGCTTCACAAGGATTGCGGTAAACTTTTGAAGAGCATGACTGACTTACGGACGCGGAACGGACATTCAGAGAGGAGCCGTCAAAGAAACGGACTAGTGGAGACAAATGCTACTAGTGGGGCCAGGCAGAAGTTGGGAGAGTGTAAAGATAAAATACTTTTGTATATGTGAAAAAAACCATTAGCCAAATTCTGGTTGGCTGCAGATGGCAGGTATTCTGTTTCATAAAGACCTTGGTTGCAGGTGAGGCAGGTAGAATGTTGAGGGTAGCAGGTAGAAAAGGCCTGGTTTGGCGAAGCGGACAGCAGCTAGGGCTCAGTTCTGGTCATTGGTTTCACACTGCAACGCGGAAAGAATTGAACTGTTGAAATGGATTATTGGAAATAGACGTTGAGCGGATGTGGGTTGATGGTTGGTGTCAGGAATCACCTCTGTGATCCGGTGAGACTTTTATGAGGGTTTGGTACTCCTTGTACGGTGCCCCTTATAACGACAGCAGGCAAGAGTATAAGTTTAGACCATTGATCAAATCATCTGATTCTTACGGCAATCCGGGATTAACTTGGAGTTGGCCGATGGCTACCCAAGTAACCAATGCGATCTGAAAGAGATCAGGAGTGCGGCAGTCTGGAGAGTGTTCCCGCTGTGGGTTGTGATTATCGTTTTAATGGAAACCAGAAAATAGACATTTTGTTGCCTGAACATTATGTTATCTGACGGCCAGTAGGCCGATACATGAGGGATTCCTGGACGGAGACTGGCAGCTTTCTAGGGCAGTCGGGTGATAGTGGAGATTTAGGGAGACATCAGGTAAGTGGTGGATGAGGAGAGGGGGTCCATTTGGGAACCAGGAATAAAACAATAGTAGACAGTATGATCTGGAAGAAAAATAGGAAAGCGGGAAGTTGGTAGTCTGGTCGGTTCACCAGCTGTGGTCGAGGACGGCAAACAGTGAAACGGAAGGAAAACACTGGGTGTTGAGGTGAGGATTTCTCAAGTGAGAGCAGAAGTGCTGGTATTCCGCGGGGTCATGAGAAATCAGAGGTATACGGATTCCGGTTGGAATGGGGTCTTAACTTACCATGAGCATATGGGCGGAGAAGTGAGGCCTAGTTACTAAGGCATGGTAGTCTGTGTGGCAAGACTCCAGTATACCAGAAAGGCGCAAGAAAAGCAGGATGAGGCGGCCGTGTTCTAGCCTGAGACAGAGGAATTAAGTGAAGGCGAGCACCTATCACTAAAGGACAAAGCGGTCTTTTTAATTTATGTACGCAAATTGTGGTGAAAAATTGCACGATCTAATTAGGAGGGAGGAGAAAGGTGAATGCAGCGTACCCAGGGTATATATATATATATATCTGTATACGTAGGTGCCATCATCAGATGGGTCACGAGAAAGCGGTCGGGTGCAGAAGACTGTGGCGCATTGTGGTCTAATACTAATTAAGTGAAGGCGAGCATTCCTCCTCAAGTTCTGATTTAGCTTTCACTTGTACTGTTTGATTTTGCACTGCAGCATGCCTCTTAGGTATCAGAAATAAACTATTACCAAATTGTTAATAAAAGTATTATTATGATAGTTTCTATTGAACAAAATCGTTGTCAGACCACCCTTTCAGGGTAATCATGCTTGTTGCACCGTCGGTCACCCCGTTCCACCTGCAAGTGCTGCTCTTATAGATGAAAAAATAATTCATATCCACAGGAAAACTAATAAAGCCAGCCCTTTTCCATGGATTTCAGGCCACTCACAACTGAGGTGGTCCTGCACTTTAGGGACTTAATTGTTTATTCGTGGAACTATTGGCATTAGGAGACGATATCAAGACTTGACCTAATGCAACGCAGAACCGCAGCACTTGGCGAATCATTGGACTTCCAAGCAAGAGGCTCCCAACTGCTACGTGGAATGCAGCTCCCGGGAGGACCGACTGCTTTCTGATCCACCCTAGTAATTTAGGTAAGAAAAACTTGATGTTTCCAAAGCATCTTGTTTAATTACACAAAGCGACATAAGGCTTTCGAGTTTCCCTTTACCCAGCCGTACACTCTGTTGTATGCGTCTCTGGAAATCCTCCAAGTGCAGATGGTGCTGATCGGCTTTCTAGCCACGTATTAACACGTCATTTGTGCCGCAAGTCATGTCCCTTTGGTTATCGTGTGCGTTATTAATGCGCTTCTGAAAGCTTTCACTTGGGCGCTTGCTGTGTTTAATATGCCCCTGTCTTGCCAAGTCAGTGAAGTTTCTTAATTCCTCAGCAGGGACTTTTGATCGGCACATTATATGCCAACCAATCTAATTGGTACAAGGGATTTAAAATACATTGAAAAAATAGCAGTAGTTGAGATTTCCTTTTTCGCGCTGTAAAAATACACTGACTACTTTCCCCGAAGATTTGGCTTGCGACTTGACGGTTGCGAAAACTGACGCAAAAATAAAGTAGTCCGACCTAATGAACTAATTGTATTTTAGTAATTCGTTTTCAGGCCGCCTTTAATTTACATTAAAGAAACATTATTAGCCATCAGCAGCTTCAGAAGTTACCGTCGACTTGTGGACGACTTACCATGTATAGCTGAAGGTACTTGTGACCCAGATTCCGTGCAAACAGAACTTAACAAGGAGCACGAAGCTTTATGCTTTACAATTAGAAACGATGTTGACGGCCCACTGCCATTCCTCGATGTCACACTTACGAGAACGGAAGACGGTGGGATCCAAAGAAAGGTTTGCCGGAAATGAACATGAAACGTCCAGTACCCCGATTTCAACAGTTTTTTTGGTTTCCAACAGAAACAAAACTCTGTGAAATGTTCGGTCTTCAGAGCTGGAAAACTTTGTCCTGAAAAGACCTAAGAGAGAGGGCTGAGGCCCATAACAAACACTCTACTTGAGAATAGTCATCCGGACCAAATTACTATAAGAGCAATTCCTCAAAGGGGGTCTAAAATCACCAAAGAAACAATAAAGAACGAAGACCTATTTAGCAGTTTAGCATTTTATAGTAATGCAGTGAGTAAAATCTGAATTTGATGATTGAGACGAGGAATTTTAAAACACGTCAGGTGCCGCCACCCCACTTTGTGTTCCGAAGTGCTCCCCTGATCCAGATTCAGAACGAGGGTAAAATTGCCATGTTGATTGCATTGATGGTTGCGTACTGTTTCAGGTGTTTTTGATGCATCGCACTTAGGTTGAACGGCACGACAGCCATCCGCTCGGATCAGAGGGCACCATCCAAGCTGGGTAGATCAAGGACAGGCAGGGTCGATAAATTGCTTACTCTCAGCACACCTGGTTGACAGCGGACATCAGATGAATCCGGATACTGCTTTCAAGTGTGTGTCGTGTTCCCCAAATAAGTGCAAAGACGTTCAGTTGCGCACTTCATCGGTAGCTGGAGCAACTGAAATCAGGAAGCTGACTCCCGAACTTCGAGCCCCAAAGGGGTTTGGTCCAAGAACTCAACTTTCATGGACAAGGATCGATCGAAGCCAAATGAATCTGTTGTCTTATCATCCAGAGGGAGTATGTTGGATAAACCCATCACGATACAGGGGCAAATTCAATGCTGAAAAACCCCCGCCAATGACTGGTGTCAACTCCGTGTCTATCCGTATGATGTTTGTTTACTGTCCCCCAAGTAAATTTTAAACGGCCTAAGAATGCATTGCTGAAGAACAATTGTTTTGGCAATTCGGACAAGACGAGGCAATACGAAGGCCTTAAAATCCACTCATTGGGGGCACGGAGATGAAAGATGGGGGCTGACTGACTGAAAACCACAGGCTGTGAAGAATGCAGTGAGATTGCTAAACTCTAGCTGCAGTGGATAACGAATCAAATGCCATCCGGCTTACCCTATTTTGTCACTTCTTTGGATCGTCGGAGGATGGTGTTCGGTTGATTTTCATATAACTCCGCTGGGGATAGCGGTGATCGGACGAAAGTTTTGCTAAAACTCGAACGACATTTCTTTGATGGGCAAAAAGACACATCCGGCATTTTGTCTTGCACAACGGAAACAATAGCTGGGTGAATACTTTGACTCGTACTTTGTCGTTTTGATCGCTGACACGAGCACGCAAACCTTCCACCTGCCTAGAAGTCTAGTGCGAGGTAAGAAGTTATTGGGTTACGCGAACCCAAGTTGATTGGCAGGGTATTAGATACTCAGGAAAAATCACCACCGCAATTCGGTGGTATCCTTTAAAGCCGAGAAGCAGTCAAAAACGCACAGATTTGGAACGTGTCAGCATTGCGTGGCTCATACAAAATAACATCAAAGACGCGTGTGGTGACAAAAACGGTGTGTCATTTTCGTGGAAAGCCTCAATTCCCGGGGAAATACTGCAGTCCAGCCCGAGGAAAACTCGTGATTACTGTAAGAAGTGCAATCATCTGGCGCCAAAGTATTCCCTGGAGAAAACAATGGCCAAAGAGAGACATGTTTGCTACGGGGACAGAGTGAATGGAGTGAAGACACGGGCAATGCGAGAAAGCGTATTTGTCAAAATGTTGGTGAACCCAGAAGGGGTGGATTCCCAGTTTGATGTGGAGCGTCGGTGAACGCTATGCTTATGGACGCTGTGTTTGGTATTGCATGAACATCAACAAGGCAGCCACTCCTTATGTGGGACTACCACAAGGTTCATCCAATGGGCGCGGCAGAGCTGCAGAGCCTTCAATCCTGGGGTGGACGTTCATCATTCCTAACCTCATTTTGACCGACCGCTTCTATGTCTTTATCCTCGAATGCGAATCTATCACAAATCTGGGTGCGGAGTCAGTCTAATGTGATTCAATCAGTCGCTTGAAAAGTTTTCTTCTTTTTTCGGAGGGGAATCGAGAAAGCTTCCGTGAGTGGTAGTAATAAACTTACACGGATCTACAGGACCTATGATGGTGAGACCAGAGGGTATTCCATGAGTAATTATGGAAGAATTTGAAAGGAGGTAGGACATCTTCTTCTCAAAAGACGTCTTTACTGAAGTTGATAAACCGACGGATTGGTAAGTCAAACAGCGATTGTAAAAACTCATTCTGGGAACTTTGCACCTGCATTTGTTCCCGGCCACCAAACAAAGTACTCAAACGACGGAACCTACATTCCCATATTTGGTGATATGGTTCCTAAGTTATCAAAAGAAAGGACCAACCAGGCTCCAGGGTTTTAGCTTTTAGGTTAGGACGGAGACTAATGTTGCTTGACCCCGCGGCAGGTACCTTTGAAAACAACTATCCTCCGGCCTGAGGGTACCAGAGGATATATCCTAAAGTAGATTCTCCAAGCAATGACGACTTGCGTGGAGTACTATGCCTTACAGATCGTATTCTAATTTTTAGCAAAATGTCGGGGAACATAAAGGAAGGCTCGATTTTTCCTTCAGCCGTGGTCCTCTGGTGGAATTTAATTGAAACCGGACAGGGTGTCGCTTTGTCAAGCCTCAATCAGGTTCTGTGCCCACATTCTCACAACGGAGGTATCAAACTGGGTCCGGAAAAGGTGGGGCGGCTGTATGTACGCCTACGCAAACCGATACTGAATGTGCTTCACCAACAAGCTGGAAGACCAACCATCCGGGAAGATTCTTGCAAGAGCCAACCCAGTGGCCCAAACCGGTCCGCCGAATACCACATAAGGGAGAAATTTGGATAAGGACATAAAGGCATCAATGGGCATCTGATCGCTTAAAGTATCCCTGGTCCTGGCTGGTTATCGTCATTCCTAACCCCTATATGTACATTGTGATGGTGGTTGAGATGGTTTGGGAGCTGTTCTTTTACAAAATGGAAGCTCACCTGAAGGCCGCGGTAGGGAGTTACCGAGTTGAGAGCAGGAAATTGAGTAAACCGAAGAGGAACTACTGATGGATGTCTACCTTCCTGAGAAGTGTGACAACTACACCTCTGGTTAACTTACACACGCATATTCAGAGCATTAGCCATTGAATGCAGTCTGGGATGGGCGGCAAAACCCGGCTCCATGACTGCAATCGGTACTCATGCTCTTCCATAAGTACAACCACGAAAATCATTATTATCAAAGCAAACAAATGTTCATGACTGCTACACTTACTAGTCACTCTGTTGAATGCGGAAGAACGCATGAACGAAACAATGGACATTGCCTTGGGGGTGTGTGAATGGGAAATAACTCATAAGCAGAAAGCCACAATAGCAATATCTCGTCTATAACCCCAGAAGGAAGTTATCATCCAAGTCTGGCCAGAAGATGAAAGAATTCTATTAGTGGCCCCATCGCCTCATATCACAATTCGTGGTGAGCCAGGTAAATGAACGGGTTTGTGGAGGTGGGTGTTTAGTGGCCCCGCGATTCGCACGAAAAGAGGCTCCACACCGTTTATGCCGTTCACATGCTGGTACCAAATGATGTGCCAGCCGAGCCAGAGAAACACACTACCGGCCAGGTGTAGCAAAGAATGTGAAGTAGACGGCTGCAAAGCGAGAACGACGCAAACTAGCCGGCCTGTCTGGAGCGGAAACAACTGCAAAATTTTCGACGAACCGTGGGAGGGCTGCGTGACGCGGAATTCCTATTCGATTAGCTTCCGATAGCGGCCCTCAGTTTCGAAGCGCGAAATCCCAGAAATTTTCGATAAGGCTTTTCGGGCATCACGTCACCAGTGCTCACCACAGATATTCCTACGCTAAAGCAAAAAGCTCTGTCAAACAGGTGCAGGGGATACTTCAGAAGAGGAGGTTAGATAGCGGTGGTCCGCGCGTATCTGGGCTTGAGATTCGAGACGCCTTTTGCAACGGTGATAACCTCTATTTGAAGGACGAACTCGCACAATCCTAATCATTTTTGCTGGGTCACTGATCCGAGATGCCGCAACGCATTCAGTAATGAAACTGAGTCTAAGGTAGCCAGTGGCAGTGCACAAAGACCTCACGACCGAGGCGGTGGACTGCTGTATCCTCCGAAGCCAGGCAACACAGTCCTGATTCAGTCAAAAAATCGACAGAGAAATCCCGGATGGAAGAAAAATTGTTCTGTACCGCCCCACTGACTCTAGTGAGATTTCTGCACTGCCCCAGAACCATTCATTTTTATTAGTGAAAAACAAAGACTATATAGATTGCCGTCGTACGCGCCCACTCTTTCTACACAACGCATTAGTCCGACTGGTGTGGACGACCATGCCCTAAGGCTTGAATGACACTGGCAGGATTCATCTCGTGCATTGGTTCTCGCCGTCGATCGGCTGTCATGTCACTTGTGATTTCTTGAGCTCGGTAGGAGCCGGTGCCGATGCACTGTCGTCTAGTGGGACTAAACCTTCCGTCAAAAGATGTGTCGAACCGTACCCTTACAGAAAGGTCCTATCGTGCGTAGGAAACAAATCATAATTATTACTCCCCGGAGGTTGTCAAGAAGAAGAAACAGGGCTTATAATCTGCCGGGGAGGGATAATAACCCACAAAAGAGCGAAAATCCACATTGTTCTAATGCGTAAGCCACGATGAGGAGCGGTTCGTATAAAATTTAGTTTGATTGTCACCCCGCAAAGCCTCAGGTATCATTTTTCTTGTCATATTTACTTTTTGTGCAGTGTGCCTACATGGCTCTGTCTTGTGGCTTCGGCGATCGAGCTGGAATTCGTTCCAGTTATTACGAATTCAATTTCGTGGATCAATCAAAAACAGAAGATGTGAGCCATTTCAGCTCGTGAGGAAGGCCGGCCTTTAAGATCTCTGGGATGTGCAGAAGATTTTGATCATTCTGAAAGGGTTTGTGGCAGCTATCGTCGAAAGCAGTGGCTGGTGAGTCTCATAACCCGTGTTGATACTTTCTCCCATTTGGATTACTATACTAGAAAAGCCTCCTTCACCTTGGCCCTTGACAATACTCTGCGACCAGAACTCCAGTTTTTCACTAGCTAGAACTTCCTCCCTCTCTGCTAAAATGAGCCGGGGACTAAAAAATGCATACACAACTGCCCTTAGACAGGCAGTACCTGGATCTATTCGCGGGAACAAGGAATGTTTTCAAGCTGTGGAATGGAAATAAGTTGTGATATCTCCCACAGCTAGCGTCACTGGAAAAGCTGTCCGCTGATCCTTAAGGCGTTGGTTTCATACAACGGACGCCAGTGTTTTAAGTGGGCCTACGTTAAAAGCCTCGCCGTCTGCAGAGATAAACGATCGCTTGGCAGAATTTCAGGTGAACTTGGTGTCATAAAAAGCTCCGGCCCCTATGGATGGACACGCTCAATGGAAGACACCAAAACTCATCCCCATACCAGCAGCTTTGTTAGTGACTATCGCATGAAAGCTTTGATATGGGAACGCCTGAAACCCTTCAGATAAATGCGGAGTCATAGGCTGTTGGAGGAAAGTTAGACATGATAAAGCTCACTATTGATAGGTCACTGAACAGTACAGAAATAACTCCACTAGGGAACCGTGTAGTAGCCTGTAAAGGCTTCACTGAGCTTGTTCGTCAGGCAGCCAGACAAAGGGTTAGAGATATCGAATACATCTACCAAATCTTTTAGCAATAGTGCGCCCTCCAGGGCAAGCCGTACTGAAAAGTCTTTGGGCTGGCTAAGTGGAACCGCTTGGGGGTGACTCACAACCCCTTAAGTCGGTTCTTATCCAATTTTCACACTCTAAGCCTTGTCGGAGCTGGTTAGGGCCACCACCCAAGGAACATTCATACTGAAGAGAGATATCTTAGTCATTTGGATAATGTCTGTCAGTAAGATGAATCTAGCCCTGGGAAAAACCGTCACATTTTCGCTGAAGTTGACCAATGCTGACTTGTCTCTAGACCGGCATAAAACCCTCATATCTGGAAGAGGTCTCAAAACACTCACGAAGCCCTTAGACGCTAGTTGGAGAAGATAGGTGGTCTACAGGACTAAAGCTGGTCCCTGTTGGCCGAAATCGAGGTCAGCACTTGGAACTAAGTTTCGAAAGCCACCCTACCACCTCACACACAGTAAACGGAGGCTGGAAAACCAGTTGTGGTTTACTCTAATGCATGCGGAGTCGGAAACAAGTGATAGAAACCGACAGCGAAGACTGCCAACGTAGGTCGTATAGCTGTCACCGATGACCGTCCTAAAGCTAGGATTGAAACCGTAGTCTTTGTCCATTTTGGCCGCTGTATCCACCGGACTGGTAAAGGGCGAAAGAGATGGTGGTGGTTCACGACGGTTTCGAACCCAAGAAGCAGGTAGCTGAGGAAGATACCGTGGCTCCAAGTCTGCTGTCTGCTTTCCGTGACTCCCACCACACCGAGCCGGAGTACGTGTTTCAAGTGTGCACCGAAGCCTCTTTGCCACACCGCCCTAGGGTCTAACCTTACTGGGTCACCTTCGCCAAGCAGTAGCCGGAGCAGACGAACTCTTAATCTCGGGGAGGTCAGCGTCCCCGTGGTAGACTAGATGAATCCCTGGAAAGCGGGCGATGGTTTCTCTGCCAGGATGCTTAACTTCGTGATGGGGGCACTTTTCAAGCAACTCCTACTACCAGCCATACTCAATGAAGGGCAGACTGCTGGGTTACTGGACCTGGTAACCTCCGAAAACACGGGCGCCATTACCGGCCTCCATGTCTTAGCGCGTCTAGAGACTACCATGAGGTGACCGGCTGTAACTAATTGGCCGTGGAGGATACGGTACACTATAAACTAGAATGATTTAGGATAGTTCAAAGACGAGGCCTGGTCTTTGTAGCCCAAGCTTGGACAAAGGAACTGGATTATGGGCATATAGAGGAAGAGTGGACGGTATTCAGGAAACATTGTTATGCTGCACACTGGGGATTTTGCGCAAGACCAAAGAATCCAAAGGAGGGGAGGAGCACCGTGGCGGGTCATCGGAACAACCAGAGCCTGAAGCTGGAAACACTGGGTGTGGTGTCACTGTCTGCGAACAAGAGCCCATGGGAGACACCTGTGGTCCAAAATGACTCTAGAAGTGGTCGGGAGGGTCCAGAAGCAGAACGGGCTTTCTCAAGTGAATACGTTTGCGAGAAATGCCGAAAGATGCGCATTAGCCAACCACAAACGTGCAAAGTCGAAGGCAGCCATGTGCATAGCTTTGGGTATCGATGGGACCAGGGATGGTAACCACCCACTCGACAATACAGTCTAAGCCGAAATACCGCAAGAGCACTTTGAGAATGTGCACCAGCAAGACAAAGGACTAAGCCCGGCATACGAGCCCCAACCAGGCTGCAGATAGTATTGTGAATCCCCTTTTTCTCTGAGGAGGTGGAAAATGCCCTGAGGGGAGGCAGTATACGCGAGGCAACTGGCCCTGAGGACACCCGCTCTGTGGCTCTACGCCATTCTGTCCAAGTGTAAGCTGCCCCTTCCGCTCGGATGTAAATCAGGTGGATCGATAGGGCGCATCTACCTGGAGACTGACTAATGGCCGGAGATGTCCCTTTAAGAAAGTGTAGGACAAGGAGAGAAGTATTAATCTATGAACCGGTGGGTTTGATACCTATGTATCTAAGATTACTTGAGGGAATGATTAGAGACAGCACGGCCAATCCCTCAGCTGGGAGTGAAACAGATTTTAACAGACAATGCAGGTTTCCTGAAAATAGACCGCACTTGTCCCTCCTACTCTTTCTCATGGACGAGGCAGCAGCCGGGCTTGATAGAGCTGACCGAGTGAAGTTCTGCTACTTGGACCTCGAAAAGGCCGTGGACTTCTTGATCCACTGTCTGTTGTTAAACAGAATTGATGCTTTGGTTACAGTGCCGGAGGTGCTGGAATGAATCCGGGAGTATCTCACAGACCGAACTTATTATTCAAGGGCTGATTTGATAAAATCCATAAGAGCATCCACCAAGGGTCACTCTCGGGTCCACTTCTGTTTTCCGTCTACTTCAACGATCTACTAGAGGGTACACAAAACCCGGGCTGTCTGTTTGCGAAGGACCCAGGACCTGTGAGTGAAATCGGGCTCGCATCCCCTGAAGCGGACTTAAATAGGTTTCACGTTTGCACCACTCCGTGGCAATAGTCGCTCAACGTGGAAAAACAGGCATCTCACAAGCGATATCAGTAGAGGAGCAAAATACCTGGACCCAGAAGCCCACGGGCACTGCAGGAAATTACAGACATCGGCGGCCTTGGGGTACGGACGAATGATTGATAACTGCCCCATAGGAAGCGTTTTATTGCAGCGGTTAAGGCTAAAAGAGCACTACGCCAAATACCGCGCGCAACAGCCGCAAGAAGTTTTACAATTCCCCTCTCTATAAAGCACTCGCTGCTTCAAGTCAGAAGAACTGTGCCTAAGCTTGAACACCGGCCTTTGTACGGGAGATTGCTGCACTTGGGAAGGTTAAGTGATAACGCACTAGGTTGTTGGCGGGGCTCGCCTACAAAAGTACCTGCATATGCTGACAGCACTATACCCGTTTTGTATGGTGCGAAGACTCAGAGAAATCTACCAGAAACCCCCAATCAAGGTAATGGTCTGTGCATTCCAAAGTGGCCCTTTTTAGTATTGGAGCGGGGCTTTGAAATCGAGGTACACAATTTCAGACTCCAAGGAGAGGGAAATTTCTCTGAGTGCCGCCTTGTCAACCCATGAGGCTCACTGACGACTGGGGAGATGCCTGTTATTTCCGTGGTAGGGTTCAGAGTAAGATTAGACTTCTTCTGGTCTGATGTATTTATTAGGTGCTCCCAAACCCATGTCAATGAACGGCGGCCCTGAGAGCAGTACACTTTTCGCTTTTGATGCATCCGTCCACCAGTATTATAACCCTCACTTTCGCCCTCCCTCTTCTTCTATCGCCGCCTATCCCATTGCCCCTACTCCAATCTTACCACTGTTACCGCTTTATTTAACTGCCGAGTTTATTTGTGACAATCTTGAGGGAATCCGGACCTAAAAAAAAGACTCGGCTCGTAACCTTGGGACTGCTACACTCTCTGTCGACAGCGAACACAGCGGGAAACGTGTTTCATCTGTAGAACAAACAAAAGAATCGGAACATGAACGCAGAAATTATAGCCCCGTGGGACTAATCATGATGCTGACCTGTGCAGGAATCTGGGCGGCTTTATCTGGCTCTTGCAGTAGGACCCGCCACCTGACCTCACTTGGTCTGACCCGAGGAAATCAGAGAAAGGCGATGACAAAAGGAACGGGGAAAATGAAGAAGATAACGAAGGTGGGGAGGAGGAAAGCAAACAGTAGTGGAAAATGGATGAGGCAGAGAGCACCATGCTACCATTGGTTAGAGAGGAGCATTCACCCCATGGAATCCTGGGTGGCATATTTACTATCCGGTTTGCAAGCAGAGCCTACGCAAATCGGGAAGGGTGTTTTGAACTTGCTTCTGTTTTGCCAGGTTAGCGTTTTCTGACTGGTCATCAAGTGGCTCCTGTTCAGGGCTACCCACATCGAGCAACGGAATTGGCTCAGTACGCGCTTAGACCACCAAAGAACTAACAACGATAGGTACTTTCTTGTTGCGCAGCGTAGCAACGCACTGATTGCCTTCTCCGGAGGACTGACTTTGGGCATTATCACTCCAAAAGACAAAGGAGGCTGACGAACAAGAAAAAAAGGGCCTTAAGATATGGTAGAGGAAACTGGGTTAGTCAGTCATCTTCAGCTGCTAGAAAGTTGACGGTAGGTCAAGCTTGGGAAGATAAGTGCTTCCTTCAGATTTGCCAGAATATCACCATGATCCACACATTTTTATTGCTTCCTTCTAGGGGGAGTGTTTGGAAGTTTAGTCTCTAAGCATGGGCGAACGGTTCCAAACTTCATTACGGAAATCGCTACTTGGCTGACCAAGTCTGCTGACGCGTAAACTTCGGAGATTGCTTTCAGACCCAGTGGAAGTTTAGTTCGCAGGACAGTTTTTCTTCCGGGATGAGGAAGCACTTTTGGTTAGTGACAATTCTGATGCGACACGGCCAATCACTGATAAATACACTGCATACAAGGAACATTCTAGTAAAAATCACTAAGTGATGCGCAAGGAACAAATATGCTACATTATTCTAAACTGAAATATTATCCGCATTTACCGTGACAAAACTAAACTCCTGAAGGACATTTGTATCGTGTACTCGTTGTCGATTCTTTTCCGTCACCAAAAGTTTTACTGCTCATAAGGAGCTATTTTTGGATTCTTGAGGTACAGAACTGCTTTGCTTAGTATACCTAGGTCGGTTCAGTTCAACATTTGCAAACCAGATATGCATTGTTTGATAGCAACCGTATCAAGGCAAGACGAAGGAATGACGTTAACTAGAGCATTGGAATTCAACTGAAAACAGCACCACTCCCCGTCATCCAAACATTTGCAAGCAGCCTTTGTTGATTTACAATATATCAAGCCGTTGGTGCTTTGTTTTGAATGTGTTGGCCTGGTAATAGACTTTTGTAAAAATGAAGGACTCTAAGCGGAAACAATTCAGCTTTCCCCAATAGGAGCATGTGTCTCCGAAGGCGGGCAGTTTTCATTTCGTTTGTTTTGCCTGTGCTCACAAAGCTTGCGTGTAAAGCACACAGCCTTTGTTGGAGCTTTCAACTTATTCGTTGCTGGGTGCCCTGTGAGATGCTTTACCAGGTTTGCATTGATTTTCCCGATCCTGCGGACCTAAACTCAGGAGTTGAACTCTCTTTGGAGCGTCAATATGAACAGCTGATAGCAGCGTCATTTCACAAGCTGATCGCCAACTAGCCTCACTTTGGACTTTGTTCCACGGTCTCTGTTCCCAAGCCGACGAGCTCAGACATTTTGCGCCTAATAGTTCCAGAAGAGGTATGGCAAACACTGTTGACGTTTCCCGACTGCTCTGGGGCTCGTCAAACTTCTACCACACCTTGTTCTGATCTGTCGCGGTAGTTCAGGACAGATCAGAACAAGGTGTGGTAGAAGTTTGACGATGTCTGTAATTTCCTGCAGTGCCCGTGGGCTTCTGGGTCCAGGTATTTTGCTCCTCTACTGATATCGCTTGTGAGATGCCTGTTTTTCCACGTTGAGCGACTATTGCCACGGAGTGGTGCAAACGTGAAACCTATTTAAGTCCGCTTCAGGGGATGCGAGCCCGATTTCACTCACAGGTCCTGGGTCCTTCGCAAACAGACAGCCCGGGTTTTGTGTACCCTCTAGTAGATCGTTGAAGTAGACGGAAAACAGAAGTGGACCCGAGAGTGACCCTTGGTGGATGCTCTTATGGATTTTATCAAATCAGCCCTTGAATAATAAGTTCGGTCTGTGAGATACTCCCGGATTCATTCCAGCACCTCCGGCACTGTAACCAAAGCATCAATTCTGTTTAACAACAGACAGTGGATCAAGAAGTCCACGGCCTTTTCGAGGTCCAAGTAGCAGAACTTCACTCGGTCAGCTCTATCAAGCCCGGCTGCTGCCTCGTCCATGAGAAAGAGTAGGAGGGACAAGTGCGGTCTATTTTCAGGAAACCTGCATTGTCTGTTAAAATCTGTTTCACTCCCAGCTGAGGGATTGGCCGTGCTGTCTCTAATCATTCCCTCAAGTAATCTTAGATACATAGGTATCAAACCCACCGGTTCATAGATTAATACTTCTCTCCTTGTCCTACACTTTCTTAAAGGGACATCTCCGGCCATTAGTCAGTCTCCAGGTAGATGCGCCCTATCGATCCACCTGATTTACATCCGAGCGGAAGGGGCAGCTTACACTTGGACAGAATGGCGTAGAGCCACAGAGCGGGTGTCCTCAGGGCCAGTTGCCTCGCGTATACTGCCTCCCCTCAGGGCATTTTCCACCTCCTCAGAGAAAAAGGGGATTCACAATACTATCTGCAGCCTGGTTGGGGCTCGTATGCCGGGCTTAGTCCTTTGTCTTGCTGGTGCACATTCTCAAAGTGCTCTTGCGGTATTTCGGCTTAGACTGTATTGTCGAGTGGGTGGTTACCATCCCTGGTCCCATCGATACCCAAAGCTATGCACATGGCTGCCTTCGACTTTGCACGTTTGTGGTTGGCTAATGCGCATCTTTCGGCATTTCTCGCAAACGTATTCACTTGAGAAAGCCCGTTCTGCTTCTGGACCCTCCCGACCACTTCTAGAGTCATTTTGGACCACAGGTGTCTCCCATGGGCTCTTGTTCGCAGACAGTGACACCACACCCAGTGTTTCCAGCTTCAGGCTCTGGTTGTTCCGATGACCCGCCACGGTGCTCCTCCCCTCCTTTGGATTCTTTGGTCTTGCGCAAAATCCCCAGTGTGCAGCATAACAATGTTTCCTGAATACCGTCCACTCTTCCTCTATATGCCCATAATCCAGTTCCTTTGTCCAAGCTTGGGCTACAAAGACCAGGCCTCGTCTTTGAACTATCCTAAATCATTCTAGTTTATAGTGTACCGTATCCTCCACGGCCAATTAGTTACAGCCGGTCACCTCATGGTAGTCTCTAGACGCGCTAAGACATGGAGGCCGGTAATGGCGCCCGTGTTTTCGGAGGTTACCAGGTCCAGTAACCCAGCAGTCTGCCCTTCATTGAGTATGGCTGGTAGTAGGAGTTGCTTGAAAAGTGCCCCCATCACGAAGTTAAGCATCCTGGCAGAGAAACCATCGCCCGCTTTCCAGGGATTCATCTAGTCTACCACGGGGACGCTGACCTCCCCGAGATTAAGAGTTCGTCTGCTCCGGCTACTGCTTGGCGAAGGTGACCCAGTAAGGTTAGACCCTAGGGCGGTGTGGCAAAGAGGCTTCGGTGCACACTTGAAACACGTACTCCGGCTCGGTGTGGTGGGAGTCACGGAAAGCAGACAGCAGACTTGGAGCCACGGTATCTTCCTCAGCTACCTGCTTCTTGGGTTCGAAACCGTCGTGAACCACCACCATCTCTTTCGCCCTTTACCAGTCCGGTGGATACAGCGGCCAAAATGGACAAAGACTACGGTTTCAATCCTAGCTTTAGGACGGTCATCGGTGACAGCTATACGACCTACGTTGGCAGTCTTCGCTGTCGGTTTCTATCACTTGTTTCCGACTCCGCATGCATTAGAGTAAACCACAACTGGTTTTCCAGCCTCCGTTTACTGTGTGTGAGGTGGTAGGGTGGCTTTCGAAACTTAGTTCCAAGTGCTGACCTCGATTTCGGCCAACAGGGACCAGCTTTAGTCCTGTAGACCACCTATCTTCTCCAACTAGCGTCTAAGGGCTTCGTGAGTGTTTTGAGACCTCTTCCAGATATGAGGGTTTTATGCCGGTCTAGAGACAAGTCAGCATTGGTCAACTTCAGCGAAAATGTGACGGTTTTTCCCAGGGCTAGATTCATCTTACTGACAGACATTATCCAAATGACTAAGATATCTCTCTTCAGTATGAATGTTCCTTGGGTGGTGGCCCTAACCAGCTCCGACAAGGCTTAGAGTGTGAAAATTGGATAAGAACCGACTTAAGGGGTTGTGAGTCACCCCCAAGCGGTTCCACTTAGCCAGCCCAAAGACTTTTCAGTACGGCTTGCCCTGGAGGGCGCACTATTGCTAAAAGATTTGGTAGATGTATTCGATATCTCTAACCCTTTGTCTGGCTGCCTGACGAACAAGCTCAGTGAAGCCTTTACAGGCTACTACACGGTTCCCTAGTGGAGTTATTTCTGTACTGTTCAGTGACCTATCAATAGTGAGCTTTATCATGTCTAACTTTCCTCCAACAGCCTATGACTCCGCATTTATCTGAAGGGTTTCAGGCGTTCCCATATCAAAGCTTTCATGCGATAGTCACTAACAAAGCTGCTGGTATGGGGATGAGTTTTGGTGTCTTCCATTGAGCGTGTCCATCCATAGGGGCCGGAGCTTTTTATGACACCAAGTTCACCTGAAATTCTGCCAAGCGATCGTTTATCTCTGCAGACGGCGAGGCTTTTAACGTAGGCCCACTTAAAACACTGGCGTCCGTTGTATGAAACCAACGCCTTAAGGATCAGCGGACAGCTTTTCCAGTGACGCTAGCTGTGGGAGATATCACAACTTATTTCCATTCCACAGCTTGAAAACACTCCTTGTTCCCGCGAATAGATCCAGGTACTGCCTGTCTAAGGGCAGTTGTGTATGCATTTTTTAGTCCCCGGCTCATTTTAGCAGAGAGGGAGGAAGTTCTAGCTAGTGAAAAACTGGAGTTCTGGTCGCAGAGTATTGTCAAGGGCCAAGGTGAAGGAGGCTTTTCTAGTATAGTAATCCAAATGGGAGAAAGTATCAACACGGGTTATGAGACTCACCAGCCACTGCTTTCGACGATAGCTGCCACAAACCCTTTCAGAATGATCAAAATCTTCTGCACATCCCAGAGATCTTAAAGGCCGGCCTTCCTCACGAGCTGAAATGGCTCACATCTTCTGTTTTTGATTGATCCACGAAATTGAATTCGTAATAACTGGAACGAATTCCAGCTCGATCGCCGAAGCCACAAGACAGAGCCATGTAGGCACACTGCACAAAAAGTAAATATGAAAGAAAAATGATACCTGAGGCTTTGCGGGGTGACAATCAAACTAAATTTTATACGAACCGCTCCTCATCGTGGCTTACGCATTAGAACAATGTGGATTTTCGCTCTTTTGTGGGTTATTATCCCTCCCCGGCAGATTATAAGCCCTGTTTCTTCTTCTTGACAACCTCCGGGGAGTAATAATTATGATTTGTTTCCTACGCACGATAGGACCTTTCTGTAAGGGTACGGTTCGACACATCTTTTGACGGAAGGTTTAGTCCCACTAGACGACAGTGCATCGGCACCGGCTCCTACCGAGCTCAAGAAATCACAAGTGACATGACAGCCGATCGACGGCGAGAACCAATGCACGAGATGAATCCTGCCAGTGTCATTCAAGCCTTAGGGCATGGTCGTCCACACCAGTCGGACTAATGCGTTGTGTAGAAAGAGTGGGCGCGTACGACGGCAATCTATATAGTCTTTGTTTTTCACTAATAAAAATGAATGGTTCTGGGGCAGTGCAGAAATCTCACTAGAGTCAGTGGGGCGGTACAGAACAATTTTTCTTCCATCCGGGATTTCTCTGTCGATTTTTTGACTGAATCAGGACTGTGTTGCCTGGCTTCGGAGGATACAGCAGTCCACCGCCTCGGTCGTGAGGTCTTTGTGCACTGCCACTGGCTACCTTAGACTCAGTTTCATTACTGAATGCGTTGCGGCATCTCGGATCAGTGACCCAGCAAAAATGATTAGGATTGTGCGAGTTCGTCCTTCAAATAGAGGTTATCACCGTTGCAAAAGGCGTCTCGAATCTCAAGCCCAGATACGCGCGGACCACCGCTATCTAACCTCCTCTTCTGAAGTATCCCCTGCACCTGTTTGACAGAGCTTTTTGCTTTAGCGTAGGAATATCTGTGGTGAGCACTGGTGACGTGATGCCCGAAAAGCCTTATCGAAAATTTCTGGGATTTCGCGCTTCGAAACTGAGGGCCGCTATCGGAAGCCAATCGAATAGGAACTCCGCGTCACGCAGCCCTCTCACGGTTCGTCGAAAATTTTGCAGTTGTTTCCGCTCCAGACAGGCCGGCTAGTTTGCGTCGTTCTCGCTTTGCAGCCGTCTACTTCACATTCTTTGCTACACCTGGCCGGTAGTGTGTTTCTCTGGCTCGGCTGGCACATCATTTGGTACCAGCATGTGAACGGCATAAACGGTGTGGAGCCTCTTTTCGTGCGAATCGCGGGGCCACTAAACACCCACCTCCACAAACCCGTTCATTTACCTGGCTCACCACGAAGTGTGATATGAGGCGATGGGGCCACTAATAGAATTCTTTCATCTTCTGGCCAGACTTGGATGATAACTTCCTTCTGGGGTTATAGACGAGATATTGCTATTGTGGCTTTCTGCTTATGAGTTATTTCCCATTCACACACCCCCAAGGCAATGTCCATTGTTTCGTTCATGCGTTCTTCCGCATTCAACAGAGTGACTAGTAAGTGTAGCAGTCATGAACATTTGTTTGCTTTGATAATAATGATTTTCGTGGTTGTACTTATGGAAGAGCATGAGTACCGATTGCAGTCATGGAGCCGGGTTTTGCCGCCCATCCCAGACTGCATTCAATGGCTAATGCTCTGAATATGCGTGTGTAAGTTAACCAGAGGTGTAGTTGTCACACTTCTCAGGAAGGTAGACATCCATCAGTAGTTCCTCTTCGGTTTACTCAATTTCCTGCTCTCAACTCGGTAACTCCCTACCGCGGCCTTCAGGTGAGCTTCCATTTTGTAAAAGAACAGCTCCCAAACCATCTCAACCACCATCACAATGTACATATAGGGGTTAGGAATGACGATAACCAGCCAGGACCAGGGATACTTTAAGCGATCAGATGCCCATTGATGCCTTTATGTCCTTATCCAAATTTCTCCCTTATGTGGTATTCGGCGGACCGGTTTGGGCCACTGGGTTGGCTCTTGCAAGAATCTTCCCGGATGGTTGGTCTTCCAGCTTGTTGGTGAAGCACATTCAGTATCGGTTTGCGTAGGCGTACATACAGCCGCCCCACCTTTTCCGGACCCAGTTTGATACCTCCGTTGTGAGAATGTGGGCACAGAACCTGATTGAGGCTTGACAAAGCGACACCCTGTCCGGTTTCAATTAAATTCCACCAGAGGACCACGGCTGAAGGAAAAATCGAGCCTTCCTTTATGTTCCCCGACATTTTGCTAAAAATTAGAATACGATCTGTAAGGCATAGTACTCCACGCAAGTCGTCATTGCTTGGAGAATCTACTTTAGGATATATCCTCTGGTACCCTCAGGCCGGAGGATAGTTGTTTTCAAAGGTACCTGCCGCGGGGTCAAGCAACATTAGTCTCCGTCCTAACCTAAAAGCTAAAACCCTGGAGCCTGGTTGGTCCTTTCTTTTGATAACTTAGGAACCATATCACCAAATATGGGAATGTAGGTTCCGTCGTTTGAGTACTTTGTTTGGTGGCCGGGAACAAATGCAGGTGCAAAGTTCCCAGAATGAGTTTTTACAATCGCTGTTTGACTTACCAATCCGTCGGTTTATCAACTTCAGTAAAGACGTCTTTTGAGAAGAAGATGTCCTACCTCCTTTCAAATTCTTCCATAATTACTCATGGAATACCCTCTGGTCTCACCATCATAGGTCCTGTAGATCCGTGTAAGTTTATTACTACCACTCACGGAAGCTTTCTCGATTCCCCTTCGAAAAAAGAAGAAAACTTTTCAAGCGACTGATTGAATCACATTAGACTGACTCCGCACCCAGATTTGTGATAGATTCGCATTCGAGGATAAAGACATAGAAGCGGTCGGTCAAAATGAGGTTAGGAATGATGAACGTCCACCCCAGGATTGAAGGCTCTGCAGCTCTGCCGCGCCCATTGGATGAACCTTGTGGTAGTCCCACATAAGGAGTGGCTGCCTTGTTGATGTTCATGCAATACCAAACACAGCGTCCATAAGCATAGCGTTCACCGACGCTCCACATCAAACTGGGAATCCACCCCTTCTGGGTTCACCAACATTTTGACAAATACGCTTTCTCGCATTGCCCGTGTCTTCACTCCATTCACTCTGTCCCCGTAGCAAACATGTCTCTCTTTGGCCATTGTTTTCTCCAGGGAATACTTTGGCGCCAGATGATTGCACTTCTTACAGTAATCACGAGTTTTCCTCGGGCTGGACTGCAGTATTTCCCCGGGAATTGAGGCTTTCCACGAAAATGACACACCGTTTTTGTCACCACACGCGTCTTTGATGTTATTTTGTATGAGCCACGCAATGCTGACACGTTCCAAATCTGTGCGTTTTTGACTGCTTCTCGGCTTTAAAGGATACCACCGAATTGCGGTGGTGATTTTTCCTGAGTATCTAATACCCTGCCAATCAACTTGGGTTCGCGTAACCCAATAACTTCTTACCTCGCACTAGACTTCTAGGCAGGTGGAAGGTTTGCGTGCTCGTGTCAGCGATCAAAACGACAAAGTACGAGTCAAAGTATTCACCCAGCTATTGTTTCCGTTGTGCAAGACAAAATGCCGGATGTGTCTTTTTGCCCATCAAAGAAATGTCGTTCGAGTTTTAGCAAAACTTTCGTCCGATCACCGCTATCCCCAGCGGAGTTATATGAAAATCAACCGAACACCATTCTCCGACGATCCAAAGAAGTGACAAAATAGGGTAAGCCGGATGGCATTTGATTCGTTATCCACTGCAGCTAGAGTTTAGCAATCTCACTGCATTCTTCACAGCCTGTGGTTTTCAGTCAGTCAGCCCCCATCTTTCATCTCCGTGCCCCCAATGAGTGGATTTTAAGGCCTTCGTATTGCCTCGTCTTGTCCGAATTGCCAAAACAATTGTTCTTCAGCAATGCATTCTTAGGCCGTTTAAAATTTACTTGGGGGACAGTAAACAAACATCATACGGATAGACACGGAGTTGACACCAGTCATTGGCGGGGGTTTTTCAGCATTGAATTTGCCCCTGTATCGTGATGGGTTTATCCAACATACTCCCTCTGGATGATAAGACAACAGATTCATTTGGCTTCGATCGATCCTTGTCCATGAAAGTTGAGTTCTTGGACCAAACCCCTTTGGGGCTCGAAGTTCGGGAGTCAGCTTCCTGATTTCAGTTGCTCCAGCTACCGATGAAGTGCGCAACTGAACGTCTTTGCACTTATTTGGGGAACACGACACACACTTGAAAGCAGTATCCGGATTCATCTGATGTCCGCTGTCAACCAGGTGTGCTGAGAGTAAGCAATTTATCGACCCTGCCTGTCCTTGATCTACCCAGCTTGGATGGTGCCCTCTGATCCGAGCGGATGGCTGTCGTGCCGTTCAACCTAAGTGCGATGCATCAAAAACACCTGAAACAGTACGCAACCATCAATGCAATCAACATGGCAATTTTACCCTCGTTCTGAATCTGGATCAGGGGAGCACTTCGGAACACAAAGTGGGGTGGCGGCACCTGACGTGTTTTAAAATTCCTCGTCTCAATCATCAAATTCAGATTTTACTCACTGCATTACTATAAAATGCTAAACTGCTAAATAGGTCTTCGTTCTTTATTGTTTCTTTGGTGATTTTAGACCCCCTTTGAGGAATTGCTCTTATAGTAATTTGGTCCGGATGACTATTCTCAAGTAGAGTGTTTGTTATGGGCCTCAGCCCTCTCTCTTAGGTCTTTTCAGAACAAAGTTTTCCAGCTCTGAAGACCGAACATTTCACAGAGTTTTGTTTCTGTTGGAAACCAAAGAAACTGTTGAAATCGGGGTACTGGACGTTCCATGTTCATTTCCGGCAAACCTTTCTTTGGATCCCACCGTCTTCCGTTCTCGTAAGTGTGACATCGAGGAATGGCAGTGGGCCGTCAACATCGTTTCTAATTGTAAAGCATAAAGCTTCGTGCCCCTTGTTAAGTTCTGTTTGCACGGAATCTGGGTCACAAGTACCTTCAGCTATACATGGTAAGTCGTCCACAAGTCGACGGTAACTTCTGAAGCTGCTGATGGCTAATAATGTTTCTTTAATGTAAATTAAAGGCGGCCTGAAAACGAATTACTAAAATACAATTAGTTCATTAGGTCGGACTACTTTATTTTTGCGTCAGTTTTCGCAACCGTCAAGTCGCAAGCCAAATCTTCGGGGAAAGTAGTCAGTGTATTTTTACAGCGCGAAAAAGGAAATCTCAACTACTGCTATTTTTTCAATGTATTTTAAATCCCTTGTACCAATTAGATTGGTTGGCATATAATGTGCCGATCAAAAGTCCCTGCTGAGGAATTAAGAAACTTCACTGACTTGGCAAGACAGGGGCATATTAAACACAGCAAGCGCCCAAGTGAAAGCTTTCAGAAGCGCATTAATAACGCACACGATAACCAAAGGGACATGACTTGCGGCACAAATGACGTGTTAATACGTGGCTAGAAAGCCGATCAGCACCATCTGCACTTGGAGGATTTCCAGAGACGCATACAACAGAGTGTACGGCTGGGTAAAGGGAAACTCGAAAGCCTTATGTCGCTTTGTGTAATTAAACAAGATGCTTTGGAAACATCAAGTTTTTCTTACCTAAATTACTAGGGTGGATCAGAAAGCAGTCGGTCCTCCCGGGAGCTGCATTCCACGTAGCAGTTGGGAGCCTCTTGCTTGGAAGTCCAATGATTCGCCAAGTGCTGCGGTTCTGCGTTGCATTAGGTCAAGTCTTGATATCGTCTCCTAATGCCAATAGTTCCACGAATAAACAATTAAGTCCCTAAAGTGCAGGACCACCTCAGTTGTGAGCGGCCTGAAATCCATGGAAAAGGGCTGGCTTTATTAGTTTTCCTGTGGATATGAATTATTTTTTCATCTATAAGAGCAGCACTTGCAGGTGGAACGGGGTGACCGACGGTGCAACAAGCATGATTACCCTGAAAGGGTGGTCTGACAACGATTTTGTTCAATAGAAACTATCATAATAATACTTTTATTAATAATATGGTAATAGTTTATTTCTGATACCTAAGAAACATGCTGCACTGCAAAATCAAACAGTACAAGTGAAAGCTAAATCAGAACTTGAGGAGGAATGCTCGCCTTCACTTAATTAGTATTAGACCACAATGCGCCACAGTCTTCTGCACCCGACCGCTTTCTCGTGACCCATCTGATGATGGCACCTACGTATACAGATATATATATATATATATACCCTGGGTACGCTGCATTCACCTTTCTCCTCCCTCCTAATTAGATCGTGCAATTTTTCACCACAATTTGCGTACATAAATTAAAAAGACCGCTTTGTCCTTTAGTGATAGGTGCTCGCCTTCACTTAATTCCTCTGTCTCAGGCTAGAACACGGCCGTCTCATCCTGCTTTTCTTGCGCCTTTCTGGTATACTGGAGTCTTGCCACACAGACTACCATGCCTTAGTAACTAGGCCTCACTTCTCCGCCCATATGCTCATGGTAAGTTAAGACCCCATTCCAACCGGAATCCGTATACCTCTGATTTCTCATGACCCCGCGGAATACCAGCACTTCTGCTCTCACTTGAGAAATCCTCACCTCAACACCCAGTGTTTTCCTTCCGTTTCACTGTTTGCCGTCCTCGACCACAGCTGGTGAACCGACCAGACTACCAACTTCCCGCTTTCCTATTTTTCTTCCAGATCATACTGTCTACTAGTGTTTTATTCCTGGTTCCCAAATGGACCCCCTCTCCTCATCCACCACTTACCTGATGTCTCCCTAAATCTCCACTATCACCCAACTGCCCTAGAAAGCTGCCAGTCTCCGTCCAGGAATCCCTCATGTATCGGCCTACTGGCCGTCAGATAACATAATGTTCAGGCAACAAAATGTCTATTTTCTGGTTTCCATTAAAACGATAATCACAACCCACAGCGGGAACACTCTCCAGACTGCCGCACTCCTGATCTCTTTCAGATCGCATTGGTTACTTGGGTAGCCATCGGCCAACTCCAAGTTAATCCCGGATTGCCGTAAGAATCAGATGATTTGATCAATGGTCTAAACTTATACTCTTGCCTGCTGTCGTTATAAGGGGCACCGTACAAGGAGTACCAAACCCTCATAAAAGTCTCACCGGATCACAGAGGTGATTCCTGACACCAACCATCAACCCACATCCGCTCAACGTCTATTTCCAATAATCCATTTCAACAGTTCAATTCTTTCCGCGTTGCAGTGTGAAACCAATGACCAGAACTGAGCCCTAGCTGCTGTCCGCTTCGCCAAACCAGGCCTTTTCTACCTGCTACCCTCAACATTCTACCTGCCTCACCTGCAACCAAGGTCTTTATGAAACAGAATACCTGCCATCTGCAGCCAACCAGAATTTGGCTAATGGTTTTTTTCACATATACAAAAGTATTTTATCTTTACACTCTCCCAACTTCTGCCTGGCCCCACTAGTAGCATTTGTCTCCACTAGTCCGTTTCTTTGACGGCTCCTCTCTGAATGTCCGTTCCGCGTCCGTAAGTCAGTCATGCTCTTCAAAAGTTTACCGCAATCCTTGTGAAGCTTTTCGCCTTCGTGTGACTTTCCATATGACACTGAAATCACCTGCACAAAAGGACAGTTTCATTATCATCTTCGACTTGCATTTATTTCACATGCTCCCCCCACAAGTAGTTACCCAATGCTTGATCAAAGTTCTATATTTTGCTGGCATTTCTGGCTGTAAGTTGATAGCCCCATGCGTACTTTACTTTCAATCTTGCTCTTTAGCATCTCCTACGCCCGATTACTCGTCAGTGATTGTCCAATTATCGCTTATATCAGCAATCACATGTTTGTCCAGCTATCCACACCGTCCTCCCCGAATTTGAAACCGATTTTCGATTCCCCCTTCAACCATTACCACCTTAGTTCACTCAAACACTACATGACTTCACTGTTGCATTTCAGTTGCTGTGTGGTTCGTAAATTTAGAAGTGGTAAATACCTCACATTGACGTGTACTGTTGTATTCCCGGATTTCGCCTTGTGCATGTGTATTGGCCACGGTCAAGAAATATACAATTATCAATTATCAACTATCAATTATGTGCACGCCATTGGATGTAAGAGGAGGCGTTCAGGTCCATTTTTGAGGTACCGCCCTGGAAATTTGGACTCAAGGTCAGGTGGTCGAGCCGGTCAAAGGTGAGGTGTAATTATTCTGCCAGAGTTTGGAGGGGATCATGGGTAGTAAAGATTCACACAAATTTTACGGAAGGAAGACTGTCCTGTCGGAAAATCATACTGAATTGACGGATTCGTGATTTCCGAGAAAGAGAAACATTCCCGAAGGAGACGTAATCAAGCAACAGAGCTATTCATCGTGTGAGAGGGGGTCGCGATGCAAAATTAGACGATGAAATAAAGGTGGCGTAAAGCATGAAGAACCAGAAAAGTAAGTCGAGGATTACAGTTGTGAAGTTCAGTGACCGTATGTTGGATGAGCCAACTGTATAACAACAGGACAACACACATGACTGTGATTGTCGAGGTGATGGTGAAAGAGGTGGCCGGATAAAAACATGTAGACTTTGAGCGGATCGTTTGCTTTCAGAGGAAAGGAATAAAATGCATCAACGTGAAACTGAGAGCTGGAAAAAAATCGATGTGCGGGGCTTAGTTAGGATAGCGGCAGAAAAGTGGCTTGCAGGAGAGCTGACCAGTTAAATGACAGGTAAGTATTTAAATACTGACATTCCTTAGCAAAACCCTCACGCAGGATTCAAAACGCTGAAGACTTTGTGAGTAAAAATACTAGTGGCAATAGTGAGGCCACACAACGACGGGACTAGGCTAGATGATCACAAAACAAACAAACAAAATGTATGAAATATAAGAAAAACTACTGAAGAATCTACGGCAAAACGATAACCTAGATGTGATGATGAATAGTGAAAAACAAGGGAGCTTTCGTGACCTGGGATTCACCTCGGGCTCACTGGTTGTGAAGCTGGCGGCCTTAACATATCGCTTCCTCAGTGAATTGACCCTTGGTTTTTTAATAATGTATGCGGGTAATCTACGCGTTATTCTCAAAACTGACAAACCAGGGTGATAAGAAGGGTTTCCCCCACGGGTCGGGAGAAAGAGAAGGTAACCGAGAGAGATTAAGAAAGAAAAAAGTGGATGGTTTGTCGTACGGAGAGACTGTGTGAGTAGCACGCACGAACACGGGTCAAATGGCTACAGCGCTTGACGATCAATATCCAGCTAGGAATGTGCCAGGGAAAAGAACAAAGCTCCTTTTTACCACAAAGTCTTCCACAATAATTTAATGGACGAATAGGCGGGTCCGCTGAAAAAACAACCTGGTATGGCGATTAACCTCCGCTCGCTGCGAGAACGAATCACACCTAAGATTCTGCCCCCAAGGGGATCTTTTTGGACTGATTCTTACCCACTTACATAAATCCCGTTACACTACTTGTCTAGGGTCAGCCAGGTTTTTCCTTTGTTTACATGTGGTGTCTCGCCTTGTCCGTCTGCTCTCTGGGTCCTATCACTTTGCTAAAGATGCTCAGGTTTATACCCCGCCTAGTTTACGCCTCTGATAAGCAGGCCACATTTATGAGCTTAGAATTTGCAAGGCGGATCAGCTTAAGTCAACACCAAACCTTACTTCTGAGTTTTGGCCGAGGTAAAAGCGATTTGAGTAACGCGTGTTGATAGCACTTTAGTTCCATCACCGAGAATCCAAAATTATGTTCAGCGCTGATAAAATTTCCCGAAGTTTGTGCTGTTCTCTCAAGCAAAATGGGCCCCGCCAAAAAACACGGGGTGTTGTACCCGGTAAGCCTTAGGCACTCAGTTCATGGGAAATACGCAGGCCCATGTTCGCGATCCGCCCCGCGAAGCAGAATATACTACCACTTTGTGGGGCTTCTACTTTCCCGGGCCGGGGCCTTTCCTCGGCCACAATCTGCGTTCAAGCAACATGTTTCCGCAGCAGGGAAGAAGAGCAAATCGCAAACATTTCGTAAAAGAGGAAAACTGATACAGTTGCCGATTCACCGTTTAAAAAACTGACCGTGAATTGACCTTTGGTCAAAGACCAAGTGGCCGCACGATCCAGTTTACACTCCTGTTTTGGTCCGGTTTAGCTGCAATGTCCTCATCTGTGGATAAAAGTGATAATTAGGTGGCATGGCGGGCCCTTGAAGAGGACGAAATGCCCCCTTGCGGTGAGTCATCCAAAGACTAGGGTTTATGAAACACAAGAAATCCTGGACCGTGACTGAGCACTTTTGTATAAAGTAAAGAAGGCACAATTATTAGGAGGATGATTTGGTCAAAAGGGGTGGGTTAAAGCGACATTTTGACCAAGAAAAGCTCACGAAACCTGCGCTTCCAGTCCCCTCAAGGCGGTCCATGGTTCCGTGCAGTTTAGCCTGTTACAGAAACCGTCAGACGGGTTACCTGCACAAAGTCCACGAGACCCCGATTCTGAGGAAGGAGAAAAACCTGAAGCATGTTCTCAGCGGGCCTCCGATTGGCTAGACCCAAATGGGGACGAATTTATTCTTCGGGCCCTCGGAACCCAGCACTGCCGACCGCGTCTCAAGTGGTTGCCACTGGTTGCACTTTTTGAACTGGCCCTTCAATTCGACTCCCGGTAAAGACTCTTGTGTGGCTCGTGGCAAGAATAGGAAGTGTGGCCTTTCTAGCCGTCGGATGCTTGAAGCCCCCTGGATAAAACAGGCGAGCAGCAGTCTAAGAGACTTGCAGTATTTTGGGGGTACTAGGCTTGAGCCGGAAAATCCTCGGATCTGATGCTAAAAGTTGTCTCCAGTGTTTCAACAAGCCCGTGCTGGTTCCTCTGACAGAGGCATAACTGACCGTGGGTGCTTCTGACTGGCAGATGTCCCTGGCTGTTTTCATTACCTGTCGAGTGGACAGAAAGAAACCGATTTCGGAGGTAGTATCAGTTTGTTTATCAGATCGCATGTACCAGTCTCGTAGTTAGATTCGTATTCCAACTACGGGGATTATGGAGATGCCCTCTAGCGTCTACTTGAAATGCTTATAAGTTGATGAGCCCGTCAGTATCGTCTTCTGGGCCACGGCGGGTGTTGTTATCATAAGAACTTGTGACCCACCGCTCTACTCAGCTTTCGATCCAAAATGGTTGATAAGTTTCTGGCTCTTTTTGATTGTGGAGAGGGGCGGTATCACCAACCAAGACACTTAGACAGACTCAGACCCGTTCTTTGAAAGACAAAACGGTGACCACTGCCTGAAAACTTAAGAAACCTGGATAAATCTGCAGGGTCCGTGACAAAGCGGATTATCTTTGACCCAAACAAGGGTTACTTCAGTGAAGCCAGTAACCATTCAAAGGCTCGAAATGGCAGTGGTTGTATTGGTTGTGCAAGGAGCAACACTTTTGAAGGAGCATCTTTTCACAATCGAGCGGGGTACTGTGTACTTGACAGACCCAGCAATAGCGACCAATTAAAAGGAACGGAGAGCATGCTGGAAACGCAAAAATGCTTTGTCTACTAATGGGGGCAAAGTTAATGAAAAAGTCGAAACAGGTAAAAAATGATGAAAACATTTGTGATTCGTTCACACCGACTGAGGCTCCGCCTAATTCTTTATCTTTAGCGTATTTTTTTAGCGACTTAAGGCTCCGATACAGTGTTTGAGTACATTTTCTGAATTTCCTGTACAGCTGACAAAGAACACAGTGGAAGCATTTTCAGATATTTCAAATAGAAGGCTCGCATCAATACCGTGACCTTTAACTGCTTTTGAAATGGCCTCCGAACTTCTGACGTGCCATACCCAAATCATGCTTATGAATCTGAGTGCTTCAACAAGCCGAGCCCGGAACCCGTTCTCAAAACGATTCTATTACTGAAAACGAAAATTTATGCAATTCGAGCACATCAAAAATACTTCCATCAGTCGTTGACATTTTCAGCGTTTTCTACGGCTGAGTATTTTACCACGGTTGCAGAATCAGTCCACCCCTGTCATTTTGAAAATCACCTAAACGTTTTATTCATATCTAAATGAGCGGCAGAAATCTTGGTAACACGTAAGCAAGAAAGGGAGCACCCACCCAAGGTCTAAAATGAAGCTTGGAGAACATTACCTTCAACAACAGTGTGTAGCTTGTCCCTGATTTCTAATCGACAGAGTATAGTAGCTAACTTCCCTGGCCATTAGCATCCGTCGCAGCTGCGCAACGGCATCCTGACTCAAAGATGCGCTGCCGTCGATTGAATAGGGCAAAATGGTTGTCAATAGTCGAGGATGTCAAAATACTGTGGGGTCCGATTGGCCCAGAACTCGCTCTCAGCGTCACCATGTGCTGAGGAGATCTCGGCAGTAGCCTGGGGAACAGGAACTAGGTCAAAGGCTCCGGCAAATCAGTTTTATATGGAACAACTTGTGTTAATGAAATAGCTAGCAGACTCAGTCATCTCCAGGTTACCGCAACTTATTTTCCTTCGCCAGCGCGAAACCAGTCTCAAGTCCTTATTCTTGGAGCATAACAAGGTCCGGGGGCTGGGAGTCAATGTAAAGGGCCTTGACAGTATCTTGTTTCTTCTAATAAAGGTCAGCCCGTTGATAGAGCACTGGACAACAATGGAAGTTCAGTTTGACAGCTTCTGTTGCATCAAGAATCCCAACAGGCTCATTGAACTGAGCCTGTTTACTCTTGCCACCTTTCTAAGTCCAGTTCATTCAAAATCACATTTTGGAGCAAAAGTCCTGTAATAGGGCTGCTTATCATCTTGACAAAGTAGCATTGACATTGCTGTACAAAAGTTAGTTATCCATCTTCGTGTTTCAAAGAGTCCGAGAATAAAATGGCCGGGGAAGCTGCTCACAGCCATGAAGACAGTCGACCGGTGATTGGTTTCACGCTGATATTCTTAATGTACTGGGTAACTAGGTACCGCCTAATAAAGATAGAACTCCCTCTGAACAACACCTTTATCATTCCTATCACAATTGGGGACCCTGCCAACAAACCAATCGGTACTTCGAAATAAAAAATTACAGCAATGTCACCACCAGAGCCAGAATATACCACCCTACCAGCTGAATCTTTAGAAACCTTTTCAAAAACCGGTTGCATGAAAGTTGTCGCCATAAACGTTTCCTCAATTGATTCTTCCACCAAAGCATCGAAATCTTCAACTATCATTTTCTAACATGCCGAACATAGAAAGGCACTCTTTCTGCCGCAGGTGTGATTTACCATGAGCAAAAAATACCGACTGGGCAAAGGACAGGTTCGGCACTATATCAGGCGCATTTCAACCGATCGGCAGGTGTGTCTGCCACTCAGTTTGTTGGGAGGCCAACTGTACGACAGCATCCTGGATGCCCTATTTGACTTCTCAGAGTCTGATGACATTACGCTTCACGATACCAAAAGTGGGCTAGTTCTTCCATGTTTGCCCCCGACCCGAGAGAGCACATTTCGTGACCCATCTAAAAGATCTGGAGAACTGATCCCTCGATTCACGCGGGATATTCAAAGCTTAGAATGGAGGGGAATTCGTAATTAGTCAGCGATTTCAAAAGGGTTTTGTGCCGGCTAATGAAGCAGTACACCGTTGCACTCTATAGTTACAAGCTTCCCCTCACACCCTCAACACTGTTCCTTGGGGCCGAGCTTAGGCTAGTACAGAGAATTGAATCTTTGTACCCCGAGCCCGGGACTTTGGGCTGCTGCGTGAGTAGACCACCCCGGATGGCTGTGCTAGGTGGAAGCATCAAATTCCGCCCAGAAGGACTCTTAGCAGCGCGGATGAATCACTGGGCAATGGCAAAACCCAAGGCGGGACTATTTTTAAGGGCTTGGAAGCAGTCTGCAAGGGGCTTGATCACCGGCCCGCCACTAGAAAGCATCCGAAAATTAAACTTGTCCCAAGTCTGACCAAGTTTTCTCATTCTTCATTCCTCCCCACGGTCCCGCTCAGGCTGGCTCGTTTATGTGTGGATGTGTAGGTCGCCGTGAGGGCAGACGGCAGCCCTATAAACAAGGGTAGGAGCCAAGAGAAGCGGAACACCTAGAATTTTGAGATGTGACTGGAGAGTTATGCGGAGCTAACGGGGAAACACAAGGCACAGTTACCGACGTGGACCCTGATGTTCGACTTGGGCAGGTATCACCGATTCACCGCTAAAATGCATCCCGTCGTACGCCTTGAAGTTTATTGCCGGGGTGGACTGGCTGACCACATTAGGCCATAGCATTTACATGAACTGTCTTCTGGCTCATAACCCAAAGAAGAACAAGATTTTTTGCCGGGCAGAACGCTGGCTGCAGATTAGCATCACGGGTGCCAGTGGGAGTAGAGGAATAGTCAGGATAACAACAACCTGGTGAAGACGGTGAACAACCTTACACGGACAGTAAAATAACCAACAACCAACATCCAAGGCAAGGCCGACCTTTTCACCCCAGGTGGAACAAAGTTCTGGATGAACAGATGGTGCGCCACCATTAACATTATTTAAATTTAAACTATAAAAGTGCAGCCTTTGAAGATTTCACCCTATAACGAGGTGATTTGAGAAGTATGATCAAAAAATGGTGCACACAAAAGCCACCTAACTCTTCAAGTCCCTCCGGCCGTGCCAGTGGTCTTGCCGAAGAAGAAAACGGGGGCTTTGCCTATGCAACGGTTTTCATAAACTAAACTGCACCAATCTATGACTGGATTCCGAAACAAACCAATAAGGATGCTTTTTGAACCAAAATGGTTGGAAACTACATAAAACTAACAAAGTATCAAAGAAACCCATTTACTGCTGAACTCACTACTGTGTATCGATTACCTGCGACCAGTCAAATCCGTCCCCCTTGTGGCCGTTAATTTATCAAGGGAATCGAGGCCATCGACTGCTCCGTGATCCGGAGTGGAGAGCTCAATTGAAAGACGAGTCGAAAACGTCTGCGGCCGCCATGAAGTGCGCAAGCTTGGCTTCTTTATTCCTAATTCTGTATTTAGCCTATACCAAACTTTTACACTGGATTTAGAGGATTTCTCCTTGAAGTTGACACTTAGTTCATCCAATGATTCCGCTAGGCTGACAAGATATTTTTAGATCACTGTGAGCGAAAGTGTTTTACCAAAAGTGGATGGGAAATGTAGGGATGAGGAAACTACCGAAATGTCGCCTTGTGGAAGAGTTGTGAAAAGTGGCCGGTGAAGGAACTTAGCGCGGAGCTTTCACAAATTGGTATTGTGATGCCTGCAGCAAGGATGAAATGAACCTGAGCCTTATTCCAAGCAAACCTAACTAAAACAGCGCAATGTAAAGTGTGTAGGCAAGGTAGCTACGATCGAGTCAGGACCACTGGAGGTGGTGGAGTACGCTAAGGCTAAATACTGAAATTCCCTCCTCGTTTTCTACTTTCCCAGTGAATTCAAATTTTCGACGTGTTTTCTCCAAGCACTTCCATACACAATACTCTTTCACTTTTTTTGTGTTAGACATTCGAACTTGTCCTCAAACAGTTCCTGACTGTCGTGCTTGGACCACGGGATGTTGAACCTCTGCGTTTCAATTTTAGGTTTATTTTGCCGCAAACTCGAGGTCTTCGTATAGTTGTACTTTTTGCGAACTTCAAAATGGTTTCCTTTAAACTATGAAGCAACCTAGTTCTGGCTTTGAGGCTCGTTTGAGTTGACTGGGCTCTGCTCAAAATCCGACTACTGTGAATTACAGAGAGCGTAAAAATGGGAAACAAGAAATCATGGACGGAACTTACAGTTCAGCGAGCTAATGCGAGAAGCAAAACGGAGCACGGAAATATAAGACTCGAAGCAGAAGGACATGCAGTGTGTGTGCCGGCGAAAATTCCCTGAAAAATGAAATTCTCAGTTGGGCAATCCGGTAACGGCAACAATAGGGCAAAATGAAAGGGAATAAATTACAAGCCAAAAGAAGAATTAAAAAAACATACCAGCTACAAAAGGCAAACTGTGGGAGAAAGTGAGGAGAGTACGTTTGAAGGTGTCATCCGCAACCTGCTTCAGAGAGTGACGCGTAATCTGGACTACCGGGACAGACAGTTAGACAGCCTCTCAAGGGACAAATACACTGTTAAGAGAAATAGCCGCGGGAAGATGCCGCAATTTAGTGATCCATGGACCACGGGAGCGGCTTTTAGGAAGAAGTAAGACTAAGTAGAACAATTAGGCATCTTATAATGAACTGGATACATCGTATCAGGCTCTCGTACCAAACACGCTCAAAGGAATTTCTCGACTAGAGATAAATTCAAAGAAAACTCAGAAAGTTACCTGAAGCCACGGACCGGTGCTGACGTACGTCATAAATCTGAGGCTGCGATCAACTACAAGCAGACTCAGAACGAGTGAGGAAGCTTCAAACCCGTACCGTAAGCTGCTCAAAGGACTATAACAAATGAGTAACCAAGTCCTAACTCAAAGCCCTGACTCCCCTCTCGGAAGAGTCCCCGCACCACTGGAAGTGAGTCCTGCCGTTGAACTGAGCAACCTAGAAGAGATAGACCCGGTAATGGGGAATGATCTAGAAGTTCGTGACTTTGGCCACTTCAGTGACGGAGGTCAACAGGAACAGTGGAGATAAAAACGGAAACGGCTGTTGAGCTTATGCTTCGGGGGCTGGGAGAAGCTCAACAACTGCCTGAGAAGATCAGTAACGCTAGTTATTGAGAGCTTACCGGTGGCGTCCATGGATACCTGTAGTCGGCCGTTGCTCGTCATCATCTGATGGGGCAACGTCCAGCTGACCGAAGCACTGCGTTTCGGGTCATTTACGTGGCAAGGAATACCAGGCACTTGAGGTTTGCTGAAGCTATTGCCATACATCGACGGAAACCCATATTGTGTCAGCAGAAACAGCTCTTTGTTAACGTGTCTCTACTATGGTGACGTAACTTGACTATTGTGATTTTCCTTATATTTGTCGGACATGGTGGTTTTATATGAACTTATATAAACAGTATCGCTCTGCAGTAAGCACCGTGTTGGGAGGCAGCGAAATCGTCCCGGACATAAATGGTGCTGTAATACAACTCTGGCCTTTCTTTTCAAGATCATTTCGGGAAAAGCATATTTCATTACCTGTTGGATGCCTCAGAAATAGATAACACTAGGAAAAGCACCACAGAGTTTACTTGGGTAAGATTTCTTGATGTTTCCTAAATAGAGGTCAATAGTTCAATACATGCAGCATGACACTCGGTAGAGCCTTAACCAGAATCTTGCGACTTTATGTTTGATAGTTTTGAAGTAGGGAAGGTAAGCAGATATGATATAGAAGCAACATTTGGAAAATGCGATTATGCGCCAATAGGGAAAAAGCTCATGGCGGGTAAAACTTCTACACCGGACAAATGTCGCCGAAAGCTTGAGGGTTCCAGTACCCCTGAAGTTTTACAAGCAGCCAACAGGCAGCTGGATACATTCACGTCCTTACTGAAAAGTGGACGGAGAGACTTGTTCCAACGTCAGACTCCCAGGGCGCAGAAAGCACAGGCCAATAAACTGAGGGCCCGGGATGGGTACAGAACGACGGCCAGTAAACAGAAGCTGCTGGAGTATATTAAAGCACATAGTGGGGCCTAGGGTGTAAGTCTAGTATGCCAAAGACAATATGCAGAGAAATAGGAGACAGGACTCCACAAGTACCCTAAACCATACTTCCAGTCTTAGAATACCCCACGCGAGACGGTGGTTAGCTTTGGGCTCAAGAGGCACAAACGAAGATACACACCAGGGGAAGCCGGCTAACCTCATAGTAACTGTGAAGGAGCTTACAGTTAAAAAACGGTCGAAACCAACCAACAACACTAGGGACCAGAGGAGCTATCAGCCGAAATCGAGGGGGGAAGTATGAAAAAGGCTCGCTGGGTTGGGAGTAGGAAAGGCGGGGAACTCAAATGTGCTGGGCCCAGAACTTTTTGGGCCAATAACGGCGCTGCTGGTCGAGCAGCTATCAGTGCTTTTTAACCGGTCAGTTGGTTACTGCCAGCACTCTCAAGACTGAAAGATGGCGCGAGTGGTACCTTAACACAAGGGCGGGTGTATATTGAAAGTCCCTCAATATTTTCTGTGGATTTGGTTACATTCGACAGTAACTTTTCAAGTTCTTCTATACGCGGCACGTTCACGAAGATTTATTTGTTGGAGTGGGGCCCATATTCTTTTGGTTGTCATGTTCGGGCTGTTGGATAATAAACCTCTGGTTTTTGCTGCTATGTCTCCTTGGCCGCACACTCGAGATCTCCGTATATTTCTACCTTTGGAGATTTTCAAAGTAATATCGTAGAACTCTAAAAACCACTTTCTCTTTGGCTTCGAAATTCCTTTGAAATGGCTACACTTTTCTCAAATTATAAGCCTCGTGAATCATGGTAGAAGTAGAGGAGAGCCCATCAGTTACAGATCAGTGGGCCTGGCTTTCACAGTTTGAGCAAGGTCCTGTGAAAGATCTCCATATTCTAGATGGCCATCTTCTGTCACAGCAGAGTCTACGGGCACATACTACACTGCATTCTTGAGCAAAATATCGTGCTCCACTAGCCGCATTTGATTTTTGGACGGGACTAGGCAATGGGCAAAGGCAGCTGCCTGTTGCTCAGATTTCATGGAGGCCTTCCACTCTGGTAACCACAGGCTACTAGTGTACAAGCACCGAGCTTGTAGAATAGCCCGGTATCTGGTGAACTGGATAGCAGGACTTTGCTGCTCAAGCTGTAAAGGCTAGAAGACGGAAATTGAATGACCGTTTTGTTAAGACTGCTATAGTTGAAGACCTGGGGAGATTTGAAGGCAGATTTTAAGCCACAGATGCAATGCTTGGAAGCCGCAAAGAGGGGTAATACTGCCCTCTTGCATTCAAAGAGAAGCTTTACTTTGCGTGACCGTTGACTTCTGTCGCCTTTTTGCACGACTTGCTTAAAACTGCTTCCGGACTGTGCCAATAAGGCTCAGCGTCTTAAAGCCGTTTGAGACAGGAAGCTACTCGGACGAAGAAAAAGACGATCCACACGGACGTTTTCCGAACTCTTAAGCCAACCACATGAACGGAGGCTTGGAAACCCAAACCATTGCCATGCGGAAGAAAGATAGTAAGATATTTCGCTGAGGCTTTCGTGACCCTGAGGAGCTTCCCGGACTTGGAGGGACTTCAGATGCTCCCTAGAAACACGGATGAAAGGCCGAGGAGACACGAACTATAGAAATACTGCTGCTACTCTTTAGTCAGAGCAGTTTTCTCCGCCCAACAAGTGGCAAGCCGATGGAGCCAACTTTCATAACCGCCGTTCAATTCAGTTCAGTTTAGCCTGTATAGGACAAAAGTGGTCGAGACCAGTTGTGCATCCAGGTCGTTCTGTAGCCGGCGAATTCCATAGGTTTCCAACACTGCGCCTTGTATGTTTGTTCCGAAAGACAGAGCTTGCAAGGCACTATCACCTTCACGGACGTAAGTTCATTGACAAAAGCCCCGGAGGCTCATTACCTCGTGCCTCATCTACTCAGTTAGCTATAAAAATGCTGTCTTCCAGCGAGAATCTTGAAAGCTTATACGTTACTGCGTCCAGCAGCATCCCATAACAATTTGTTCCACTTAGATACCGTGCAATTTGTAAAAAACAGCTCTTACTTCCAGCCCTGAGTGGGCCCTTCGCAGCTTGTAACTATGCCCATGATGCCGCACTCAGGGGCAGAAACGAACAAATAACCCATGTTTATACCCGACAGACCCTCCTCAATCGTGAAAGCTCCCGTTAAGTCACCTCGGTCCCCGTGAAGCCCCGGGAGAAAAGGTTAGGATCTAGAAGCTCGCAGTAGGATTTCCTCCTCTGATCTGTGATCATTCTAGTTTCCAGTTGCTGCACCTCTTCCAAACACTTCTTATCTTGCAAAAATAAGCAGCTCATGCCCAAACACAAAACTCCAGAAGTGCCCACACTAAAACCTTGTAAAAATGGGCGAAAACTTCTAGTAATTGCACGTGACAATATTCCACACCCTACTTATTACACCCACCCTCCTCCTGGCCATGTTTTGCGGCTCTCCGGTGCTCTCTAGAAGTCCTAAAGCCCTGTGTGACTATCACACCCAGGTCTCTTCCCTCCGAAGTTCCTTGAGACGGAACGCCGTTTATTTTGTCCCTGTTGATATTCAGGATTTGACTTTCGGAGAGACTCATGGGTATATCTCATCGTACCGTCCACCTGAGAAAGGTATTTATATCCTGTGCTAAATCACTCCCCGTTAACTTCACGTCACCTGAGATACTCAGTTATTTGGCTGGGTCATTTATGCACAGGAGGGAGAGCAAAGGCCCTGGTGCCGGACCGTGTGACACACCACTGGGTAAACTTTTCTGACCTCGATAGGTAATCACCCACCTTGACGAAGAAAATGAGATTCCCAACGAAGAGTGTCATCGAAGCATTCTCTTTCCCAATTATCCCAAAGACGTGAAGTTTATAGTCCCGCAGATGAATCATAGAGTCGGAAGCCCAACTGTCGTACCTTCATCCATTCGTCTTGCAGTCTAGTCCAATAACGTCGGAAGGTTTGTCATACACGATCTTTCTTAACAGACCCATGTTGCACAGGTGCCAGTAGTTCGTTATTAACCAGAGGCTAGCGCAGAAGCTTCCCTATTATACGTTCCAGGCACCTATACAACACTGATGTCAGCCTGACCGGTCTATAGTTCTCCGCCTTCTGTGTGGATCCTGTCGCATCTGTTTCTAAGAAAAAGGCCTTACCCTAGTCCTCTGGCACCTCACCCTCCCTTGGCAAGGCTTCTTACAGCTGGGTTATCGCTGCTGGTAAGATACTTGCGGGGTGCTGGACAATTTCCGGATGAATCGTAACCAGTCCGGCCGCTTTGTGCATGCACAACGATTTAATTTCATGGCGTACCTAGTCCTCACTTACAGAAAGCCTCTGGGGCACTGATGTACTTCTTATATCAGCTCCCGCAGCCCTGTACATCTGGTCCTGACAGTACATGATTCTGAAGGACACGAGTAAGTTTTTCGCCGTGTCTTTATCGTCGAGAGCAATGCTTTCGTCGGGCATTTCTAGAGTACCTACGCTCCTACCTAAGGTTTTCTTGGACTGCACATGGGAGAAGAACTTCTTGGGGTCTGCCTGAACACTGTTGGCTAGTTTCTTCTCATTTTTTTACTTTGTTTCTTCCTTCAGGGCTTCAGTCCAGTTTTTGGCTTTCTTGTACGCGGCCCATGAGCAGTGCGTGCTGTGAAGCTGGTAGTGAGCCCATAACCTTCCACTAACAGTCAGAGCTCTGGCAATTTTTGGCTCCCACCAAGGTGGCTGGTTCCTGTTTCTTGGCTGTGTTGACGAAGCATGCTCGCCTGTCAAGCTTGTAAGCCCGGCTCTTGCGGCCCCCCATCCATTCTCCACGGATGCTTTGGCACTTCCGGGTACCAACATGCCTTGTCCCAACACCTTCAGTCTAGCCGCGTCCACTATGGGGTAGTCCCGAACCAATCTAGATCCTGGTTCGTTGTGCCTTACGGCAAACATCGCAGGCAGAACTTCGTGACCGCTCTTCTCCAAAGGCTCTTCTATCGCCAGAGAGGTAAAAGCAGGTCGACACCAGGTTACCAGCAGATCCAAAGTAGACGAAAGTAGTCCATCGCGGGAGGGTGTTGCTCCTCTCACGTGTTGTGTGAGGGAGTGGTTTTGAGGCCACATCACGAGAGCATTTCCGTTGGTTCTCCCGGGGGCAAAAGCATCGGCCCAGTTTATTTCTGGAAGGTTCCAGTCTCTTAGTACGATTAAATTTCTGTGGCCTATTCAATACCATCTTTAAAAGCTGAGGTAGTTCAGATTCTTCTATATCATCTGCTTGTGGTGCTGTATAGACTTGGACTGCCCCCACAGGCCACTGACCTAGGCAAATGCAACATGCAACGGCTCGCCTGTTAGGTGTTCCAAGTGTGGACGGGACCTCTCACTGACTATAGCCTGCTCCTACGAGGAGTACCCCGAACTCAGCCCATTGTCTATTCTGTCTTGCCTGTAGGCAGATTAGCCGCGACTTTGCATAACTCCGATCCTTTCTCATCCGAACCTCCTTGATAGCTACGAACACTCTAAAAGCCACCTGGCCCGTATCTTCTTGGACCTTCAAGGCCAAATTTTGCACAGTAATTGTAAAGCTGTCGAAGGGAGCATATAAGGCTTCCCCCGTCTCATTACATGGTCCTCTGTCGTCCCCCGTGGGCATCAGGGACCTACTCCTGTTCAACTGTATGGACGTCCTTGCAACAGCCGTTGCCCAGCTTCCATGGGCATTCCTGACAATATCTGGATTGGACTAGAGTCGCCGCCACTTCCTCCTTTCAGGTCGCATCCCCTCTTTCGAGGGCACGCGGTTGCTGGGCGTTCCCCGGTTTCCTATCCTCTGTGTGCACTTTTTACATACCGTCCCATCTGCCCGGTTTTTCTTAGCCGTTATGCTAAGCATTTACTGTCCAATTTAGCTATTGCTAATGACTGCGGCTTTAGGAGGGCATTTGCTTATGGGTTAGTCGTCAGCTTTCGACATCATTAGAACCAGCTGTCTGAACTCCGGTTTTAGTGGACACGGTAGATTTTGTTCCAGTGCAACCCTTGAACTAAAGTGAGTGCCCGATATGACTCATATATACCCTCCTTTGGCCTGCTCAACTCGATTCACAGCCTAGCGGCAGGCCCCTTCTGCACATGCTGACAAAAACAATAAGCAGGAACCGCGATTTTAGAGAGTTGCCTGCCTCCCAAGCTTCACTGCAAGGCACTTTGGGTACTTTATGTTGAAAAGTAACCCCGCCATCCCAAGAACACCTAAAATTTTCCCGTGTTTGGCTTCTCTTCTGATCAGCACCTCTTTAGTCGAGGGTTCCGCAGAATTATGCAGAAAAGGTTTGCTCTTCCCAACAATTCCCTCGGTGATGACCCTGATTATTTATCTCGTCTTCGAGTCTTTCCATTCTCTGTCAAGGCGCCTCCAGCTCTACAGCTTCTCTGTGCTCGTTTCACTCATTGCTGCCACACTTTGTGCCCTTCTTTGCCCGCTGGTCGTTTGTCCTGATAAATGCGCCCGTTGCTTGTACGTAACTCATTTATCCAGCTATCCCCTTGGTACACGGGAGCATTCCTTTGCCACAGCAACACTGCAAACAAATCCATTTCAAAGCTTCGTGTTCCCTTGGCAGCTCACTGTTTATCTTGGTCAGGACAGAGCAGCGCTGGTGGTATCTTCCATTTCACCTATCACACTCTTTACCAGTCTCAACACACTTTTTCAACTACTGACTCCCTGGGAATTTTTGTTGCTAATGGTCGTCATGCTACCAGAGAGACCAAAAATGTATAAATCAGGAAAGACGTTACCAGAGTAAACCCAAAACTGTAGGTGGTTTCGATAATTGTGCAAACAAACGCAATCATCAAGGGCACCATAAAAAGCTTTTCAAAAAGACAGCACCTTACCAAAAATGAACCGTTCGGAGTTATTATTTCCCGATTAGATTAGTTTTTTGATAAATACTGAAGCAAGTACTTTTTGTGAACGAACTGCTGTTACTTCACTATCACGGCAAATAAATGATGGCAGAATGGAGCACTTCAAAAATCCAGACCACTTGGCTACTCACAGGGCCAAAATGGTGGAGGCCAGAAATAACTGCATTCAGGTAAGGGCTAGATGCCCATTTAAAATCATTTTTGAAGACCTCGTCTCGAAATATAAACTGCTTCTTGACCCTCTCAGTGAATGGAAGCGAAGCTTTGAAAACTACCTTTATCAACCCCTTACTAGTAAGTACGGAAACTAACTTGTGCGGTGGCGGTCGGTGGTAGGTGATACTGAACTACGCCTTCAACCCCGTTTCCCTAAAATACTAGTCGAAACTTCCCGCTTGATAGGCTTCTCGGGTGAAATCAAACCTTCATATTTTTATATTTCATTTTCGAACTCTTACATGGGGCCATTGCGGATTAAAAAGCACAACGCAGCGTACAAAGCATAATCGTTACCATATAGGATGCAAGACCACACGAGATGGAAGTAATGAAAATGGAGGCACAAGGCAGAGAGGCATTGACATCATTTCGTGCAAAAATCACTTTTCTGGAGTGACGACCCTTCGTCTGGTTGAAGGTTCCCGCGAAAGAGCAAAATAAGGGTTACAGAATTGTACACCCCAGTCAGCCCTTACGTGAGGCTGCCTAAGGTCAAAATATTAGATTGTAAAGGCAGCCATCGACCTCTGACAGCAGGGACCGAAAAAGTGAAATGTGTTAATAAACTGTCAGAAAGTTTACGTATTAATTTCACAATTATTAATAATAGCAATAATGATGGTAACAATAATATAAATGTTATTATTATTATTAGCGGTGTATTTCGGAGGGGCTCAGAGCGCGCCGGATACGTGATCCAGTGTCACAGACGATTTTATGGACAGATATTTAGCGACTACGTAGAAGATCATTTGGCTAAAGTAGAACAGATAAACTCAAGAGACATACACGTGAGATGAGTGCATGTACACCAAAGAATAACAGAGGAAGTGTTAATGGACCCACTAATGAATTCGAATCATCTCCCGGAAACATTTCAAAGTCGGAGCCAAACAGTGGGGCCTGACTGGCCCAAGCGGAGCAGCTGAAATCTGCGAGTTTTATGTGAGAGAGAGAGAGACCAAGACTCAGTTGGAAAGGCAATACCAACGAAAGACAACGAAGACTAGATTGATATACATGGAAGGGGAATAAATAGCAATGAAGCATTGCTACATTGCGAAAAAAGGTCACTAACAGGTTGCAAAATTCTCTGTGGAACATGGAGCAAGCGAAATAGGTCTTGAAAGGCGGGTCAGATGGGAAGGATGCTTTGGAGAGATCGGTGTACGGTAGTGATGAGGCAGGATCTTGTCACAATGTACGCATGTCAAGAGAGGCGGCTAGATGATGGTGGAGATGGCCGAAGAAGGCTGGAGGATGCACAGCGAAAATGTGCCCTATACCGACGATGAAGCATGCAATATCCACGAAGAAGAGAAGCCGGGGCGTATGGCAGTGGAGTGTTATTTCACATAAGAGTGGCAGTGGGCAGAACAGACAGATAGAGTTTAATCAGACGGTTCTGAATCACAGGGGAGGAGCATATTGCATTGGTTTCTTTATGACGGGTGGAAAGTGGTAGATCTCTGGAGAGAGAAAACAGCATGCGAAGCACAGAGATGACGTCAGCCGTGGTAAACTGTTTATCAGGGATGAAAGATATAGGAAGTGATCGAACGAAGAAGATAAGAGTGGGTTGATCAGTTCTTTTAGTGCATACGCGTCATATGATGACGGATGAACGCAACAGGGGCAATAAGAAGCGGGTGTTATTAAAAGGGCCACAAGATAATGGCAACTGAGGTGGCTAGGAGAATGCAGAACAAATACGGTTATTAGGTGATCGCGGTGGTGAGGTCTTTCAGTGTGAAAAAGGAACTAAAATGTGAAACTGACTGTGAAGCAAGGATATAGCGGCTGTGACGAATAAAGACGCAAGAGCAAAGTGGGTACGTGGAAGATCAGAAGGAATAAGTAACGGCAGATCATTCGATTTGGAGCTGTTCTTGAAACTCATGGAGCAACGATTTCTTTATAACAGATGGAAAGTCGAAGAGCAAAGCAACCTGAGAAGTACGGAGATGTCTGTGACAGAAAAATGGGGGGATGAGAAAACTGGCAAAAAACAGGTGAGGGATGAACAACTATATCTTCCTACTGCAGTTTAAGCACGAAGTACGCCGATGATAAAGGAGGCTTTAAGAAAAGAAAACCCGTCATGGAACCGTAGTCACGAGAAATATAAGCAAAGCGGAGTTCGGAAGATGTCGCTATAGAGCCGCAGGCCCGCGGGCAGTTGCTTAAATAGAATAAACCAAACGTTGCAATCTAAGCACTTTCCGATGAAAAAACCAAAAGAGATCGGTAGAGTCGTGCAAGAAATATATGCTGGTGATTAATGGATTGTAAACGTGGCCGTAAGAGATGCAGAGATCGGAAGGCGAGTTCTTAAGGGACAGCAGGGCATGGGTACCGGCGGGGCTGGCGATTAAAAAGATAAAAGTACGGAAGAAATGGATAAATGCGGTAACGGTGGTAGAAAGACAGCCATGGTAATAGATACAGGGAGGTTGGGTGTGCATACTAGGAGTGACAACAAGAAGCAGCAAGAGTGATGAAAAAATCGTCAGGTGAACCTACCCTGGCAGAACGAAGAAGATGGGAGCATTCGATCTGCAAAAGGCTTCATTAAATGCAGCTGGACTGTGACCGTGAGGGTATGAAATCCACAATAGGTGTTGGTGTATAAGGCTGACGGATCGCACACGGCCTGAAAAACACCCCATAGGGTGAACACGGGAAGTGTGATCTACCAGATTAGTTCCGCCAACACATGATGACAGACGACCTAGTGACGTACTTTTGTGAAAACCTCCGCAGTCTTTTTCACGTACTTTTATTGCTGAGACTTTGTTAATTATTTTATTCATCCTCGAACAAATACAGCGCATCAACCACCATTTGAACAACTTTGTTTTCCTCATAAACCTTGGCATCTCTTTCGGTTTGAACTCGGGCTGCCTTGACGGTTGTACCTGACAGTGACTTTTGCCGAGTTCTGGTTGCCGTTAAAGGTTGCGGCCTCGTAGTTGGACTTCTTACACGCGTTTGTTTGTTAATTCAGCACAGTAGAACCAACGAATCCATCTTGTCCTGACCTTGAGAATCGTTGATTTGGCTTCTCTTCACTCACTATCGGAATGGCCTTTACCGGTCCGCAAGCCTGATGTGCGCCGGCCAAGGCAGTGAAGCTGACCACGCCCCGCCCCGCTGGAACTGGTATAAAAGGTCACTGATGATTATGCTTTGGGGCGTATCTGAACAATGAAGGTATATGGTCCGAGATCAAGTAACCGGGTAGTGAATGATCTTCGAGGGCATAACCAGCTGGGCGGGCGACGGTTGAAAGACCATACATCAGTGTTATCTGGAAGCATTTACAAGGGAAGTGAAAACCACACAGCTGAGGCAGCTGACCGAAGTGGGGTCATATCCGCGTCAGCAGAGAACTGGAAAGAGAAACTAGATACATAAAGACAACCAGAGTGTGCCCCTGTCGTGGATCAACAGTTAACGGCGGCAAATAAAACCAAGAAAGGGCAAAGCTTAGGGGTGTCTGAGATCACGAGAGAAGGGGAAAGCAGAGTGTGGGAAAGTAATGGTATTTCGATTCTGTTTACCCACTACGGTAATGGTCACGTTTAACCAAACGTCCAGAACTCTCTCATAGAGGTTAGACTATTTATCGTTGTCAGTGCCTCAGATAAGAGGTTCCAGGTTTTTCGAAGGATTTGGCTGGACTTTGAATTCGGGGCCCCTGTCGTACTTCATATCCTCAGACATGCGCACATTAGATAAATGAAGTCTCATTGGCTTTAAATATTTGTTGGCTGTAGCTCAGTTCGTTGTTTGCCAGGTGTTCTTGTCGCTGAGCTGGCGTTTAGATAGCAAACCTCTCATCACCTCCACATGCTCTGGCGATTTCACCTCGACTGGTGTCGAAACGTTCGAGATCCAAAAGCCAAGCTCAGAGATCAGGACATCGTGGCAAATAAATGAATCGCACTGGTAGAGCTGAGATATAGGGTGAGCACCGATAGAAATTGTCGCCTGGTCTGCGAATCTCGGACGATGGTATGTAACTTATCCCAGAACTTACGGTAGACGGGGAGGAAGGAGCATGACCATATAGCCTATTTAGCTATGGTAGAATGGATATTGACAGGCCCCTGCCGAAGTGGGTAGGGGGTTTCACAGGAGAAGCCTAATAGTTTACAGAAAAAATACAGGTTATGCAGCGAGCTATGCTTCAAGATTAGCTTTAGTTTTAAGCTGCGGAGCCAGAGCTGGTCGAGATTTAGATGTTGGCATCGTTCTCCGTATCTTACCTACGTGGACCATCCAAGCAATTGCTTAGTAAAACAACTCTGTATGCCTTCTGGCGCAACTCCTTCTGATTATTGGGCAATACTCAAGCAAAGGTCCGATGTACAACTTGAAGATGCTGATGATACTGTCCCAGAGGTGAGAGAGGCGGAAAAGAAGGGCCACGCTTCTTCTAGCCTTGGCCGATTGAATCGCGGCTTGCTAAGAGAAGCTTATGTGGCCAGTGTGGTCGAAGCCCAAATTACCGTGGTGAGTCGAAAGGCAACTGTAGACCCGCCAAGGGGTAAGAATCCAGGGAGCCACTGGAATTCGTAGGTTAGGACTTCGCTCTTACCAGTGGAAAAATTCACCATCCAGGAGAGACACCGACGGTCAAGTGCAAAAAGGTCCACGGAAGTCGCGCTGAGTGTAGAGGTAGCATCACGGGACTCGAAATAGGAGACTTTTTTATATCATCCTGCAAAGAAGAAAGGAGAACCACGGTGTAGTAGACCCAGTGCGCCATTGATATACACTATAAACGGAGGGGGCCCAATACACTGCCCTGTATAAAGCCACTTGTAACAGGCCTCGGTTCGGAGGTATGACAGCTGGCAAGGACCAGTTGAGAGCACCAAGTAAGAGAGGATTGCATCCAAAAAGGCAGTGGGTCGATGATGCCAAAAGAACATAATTATGCAAAGAGATTTGCCTGTGGAAGGCAATCGAAAGCCTCCGACAGATCAAGGTAGAGAATGACCAGTGCCTACCTGCTACCGATAGCCCTAATGTCAAGATTGAAGGTGTCGAACTGGCATATGGTGCATGATCGCGAATTGGGAAACCCATGCTGTCTATTGCTAAGAACGTTTGAAGCAAGAGTAGGGGCAACAATGCCGTTTTTAACAACATTTTCCAATAACCTGGAAACGACTGGGGTGCGATCAGTGGGACGGCAATTTGTGAGTTCTTGAAAGGATCCTTTCTGTTTCGCGGAACTTTGACTGAAGGCTTCTAGTTCGACGGTACAAACCCGGGGTTGGATAAAAAGTAAATAAGTCTACTAATAGGAGTAGAAGGTCCGATCCGCCCTTATTGGTTGCAGCGGGGTCAACCCATCTGGCCCACGGCAGGCAGATGCTTTGTAATGTGGAATGGGCCCGGAAATAATGTGTACGACACCCCTTAGAGTGGATGAAGAAGAACTGGTGGTAGAAAGAGGACTAGAAGGAGTTACGTCCGTGGAAGAGGCCATAGAACCAGCCAAGTGAAAACTAAGAGATTCAGCGATATCGGAGGTGGAGATAACCGAGGTTTTATTCGGTAAAGCAAAGTACGAAAGGTTAGTTTCTACTTTCGAGTCTCTAGATTTATGTAATGTTCAGAGTTTCAGGACCACCTTAGAGGGACTACTGGCTGAATGTTTACCAGGGTTATGGTTCTTCGCATGGCTTTTGTGAACCGCTTTTTGTAGAGGGGTTTTGTCGGGAAGTATTTTTGCTCGCTTGAAACCTGTATTGGCGACTACAAAAGACTGTCGGCCAATAAATTCCTTGGCAGCAACTTCAGTAATAAAATGAAACAGAAGTGAGCATGTATTTTGCAGTGAAGTTTTGCGGAGTCTGACACAGTAGCTAGGTTGCAAGCCTTTAAGATTAGGTTCTTGACAGTTGAGAGAGGTGACTTATCGGGAATGTTGAATACTACTGCACTGTTGGCTTTCTTGATGCGTCTAAATATTTCAGAGGCAACGGTACCAATGAACTTCGTGGCTGAGATTAGATTTGCCTCAGTGTGGTGTAGATATGGATCAAGCAGGAACGCTAAGGGACCTAACTGACCGATGGTTTGGTCAAAAGCGTCGAGTCGAAAGGAAAAACTATTCATGGTTTTGCTTATTTCGGCAGTTGCTCTCGTAGCATCTCCAAGTATATCAACGAGTGATACTGAACAACTTTTGAGCTTGCTTTGGCGGTGAGGGTGTAAGGTTGATCAGACCTTACTTCGCGGTTTCCTTAGTAAACGCGTGCTTCGGTCCTTTGTACTGCGTGGACCACCTGCACGTTACTCTAATGCTCGGCACTGTACGAATATGTTAACCAGAACGGTATTCTTCACGCCCCGTGAGAGCGAGAAGGCAATTGGGAGAGATAGCGGTTAGCTTATATTTAGGAGTGTGCGTGAAAGCGTGCGCAAGAGCAACGGTCAAATGGCAACCGCGCTTGGCAGTCGGCGTTCAGTTAAACAATAAACGTGGTAAAAGTACGAATGAATATGGCAACCGCTACAGGGGCCTCCTCCCAGAAGTTCGACGGAGTTGGGCTCCGATCGTGATGGTAGGCCGGAATTATTAGTTGTCCAGGAACTCCTCGTAGCTTGCCCGTTATATTGTTGGTGACGTCGAACAACTGCTGATGAGTTTACCGGTGCCTGCACTCTTGAGGTCCGATGTGCGTAGGCTCAACTGTGTTTTAGCACCCACGGGTCTCATACGCATGCGAGCCGGAAGATCCCGCGTCAGGTCCATCCAAAAGGGCGCCCAGTTGTCGTCATCAGTATCAGGCTGAGGAATCGCCCCGTTATCCAGTGAGTGGTTGGCTCCTTGAATGTGCACGGGAGTCAGCGAGGCTACGGATGAAGCCAATATGACTGTGTAGATCCGTCTGAGAGAGGGTAAGGTAAACTGGAACAAAATAGCGCCTGAGGGCGCCGGCGCATGCTGGACCGTAATAACAACACACAAACGATGTTCGGTGTTGTTGTAGTCGCTAGGAGACCAGAAGAAGATGAAATCATTACCACCGATTGTAATTTCCCGAGCCTGTTGGTTGGTAAACCCATGGCGAACTTCCCAACTTATTGCTAATAGTCGGTTGTAAAAATCGTCACGAAATCGGAGAAGCGGACGGGATTTCGTAGTTGGCGACCGCGACGGCTACTTTGCGTTGCGGGTACGGTTGGAGAATCTGATGGACTAGCTGCCGAGTCCTCAATAGGCGTAATTGGGGCGGTTCGAGTGGTAGCTCGCTCGACGCGGCTTGAGTAGGTGCAAATTGGCCGAGCGGCTTGCACTCCATGACGGCGGGCTAGAGACGGTCGATAGATACGGTGTCGTGCCCTCCGCTGATATCTATGACAAATGTTTTTGCCCTACTTTTCATCACCCTAAACGGGCCGGTGTATGGCGCTTGTAGTGGTGATCGGAAGCCATCGACGCGAAGGAATACGTGAGTAGCGGTTTCTAATGCAGTTGGGATATAACTTGTAGACTGTTGTTCACGCGGCTGACCGGCCTTGAGCACTCGCATGTGCTGCGTAAGGCGCTGAGCATAGTCACCATAGTCGAAAGTCACGGTTGGTGAGGGGGCTACCAACTCCCCAGGCAGACGAAGTGTACAGCCATATACTAGTACGGCCGGTGTTGTGTGTAACTCCTCCGTAACGGTACTACGCAGGCTTAAGAGTGCTAATGGTAGTGTTTCACTCCAAAGGGGGTTACCGTTTGCTTGAAGGGCGGCTTTTAATTGCCGGTGGAAAGTTATGCCATTTGTGTTAGGTAGTACACGCTCATCAGGGGGTGGTATAATTTGGAAGAAGGCAAACTATTGCGATTAGAATGAGTGGAGATCAGGGTCGAAGGGGGATACATGAATGTTGGGGCTGGTGTAGGGTCAGATGTAGTGGCTTTCAGCCAAGCTGGAGTAAATGTTGCAGTGAGAGGGACTGCTGAGGGGTAGAACAACCGGGCATCAACGGGGGGAAGTCGGAGCAAGGGGAAAATCTTGTGCAATTTTGTGGGTCAATATCGGACGGGGGTGATCAGGAACAGTTTAAAAATGCCGCCCAGTCGGAACTGAGCATCGACTGAAGAAAGATTCGGAGGTCAGGGTTGAAAATGTTTGAAGAATAAGGAAGTAGAGGGGTAGATTAGGCTGCACGTTATAGAAGGGTAAGGGAAAGTTGGGTGGAAAACCAAATGTGGAGGTTTTAGTATCGGGAGCAGTAGAGGTATTTGTCAGGTGAGGAGTACGGCTTGGGGCAGAGTGAACGGCACCTGGCGGCCGTATTTTTGTATCGGCGGTCAGCGAACAAGGTGACTTTGTGGGGACCACTGGATCATAGGAACAAGGGACACTTTTCAAGGTAGAAATTGGATTTGGAGAACACATTTTGGCGAACAAGCTCTTTTTCAGTGACTCACAATCTAATTGGTTCAACCCTTTGACTGGTCGTAATGTACTGTGCTGTAACGGCATGCTTAGGAATCAATGAAAACGAGCTTGTTCGCCAAACTTTTCTCCAAATGTATTCATCGGGAATTCTCCGACACGTGAAACCGGATTCGTTGAGTTAAGTCTAGTCAATTCAAGAGGAGACATTCGGATGATGGAGAGGTTTGTGGGAAGGATGGGAAGACTGGTAGACCTATTCCTGTGGATGGCGAGTAGTTTATCACCGGAAGGAACAGAGAGCGAACAAGAACTGGAGGAGTGCACAGCAGGCGATGAAGTGGGAGAGTGAGGCAAAAGTTGGCGTCATTACCGGGTGGCAGTGAGAGGGAGAAGCGGACATGCCTAGATCAACAGCAATAAGATCAGATTTCAAAGAGTTCAGTGCGGGAGCAGATGAGGAGGCAGCGGGCGGTTGCAAAGAAGCGGAAGGCCAGTGTGAAGAAAAAGCGGTGGGGATTTGAGAATAAGCGGTGCCTGTGTCCAAGGGGCGGGTTTAGATACCGCATCTCTTAACTTTATAAGATGAGACCCTATATCTGGAATGCTCTGGTCTGAAACAGCTGCTCTATCCGACCCAAAGCCAACAAAGTCACAAAAGTCAACTCAGCATTGTTTTGAGGCCACTAGAGTTTGAATAAGCCTATTTTTTCCTAGTAACCGGAGTGTAAGAGGATGGGATATCATTCGAAATCTTCTCTACTACGTGTGGCATCCTGAAGTATCAAAAAGACTCTGCTAGAGAACAGGAACATTAGGTGCAAACTAAAGCCAAGTTAGAATTTATCTCTGAGGAAAGTTCCCCAAATTTCTCCGAGTCACTGGAATGCCCTAAGAAGCTGTAGTTTGCAATATCGCCCAAGATAGCTGAGTGAAAACTTAATCGACGACAGCACACAGTAAGACCCGGTGTGGAGCAGCTTCCACTATCTGCTGCGGTCCACGGTACTGGGTATTGATGGCAAGTAGCGAATGATTTGGGTGGCAGGCAAAATGGAGCTATGTTGGAGTCGGCTGACGAAGTGGGAAGAGCAGATTGAGAATTCAGCCGAGTGAGCTGGATTCCGGTCGTTGTTTTCGGTAGAGCAAGGCAAAATGGTCTGAACCGTTTGAATGGAGTACCGGTGGTAGATATTGGGGCTGTGTGGGTGTTGGTTGGTGTCAGGAATCAACCACGTGGTCCGGTGAGGCTATCATGACGGATTGAAACCCGGGTAATAGGATGGTGATCACAGTGGCCAGCAATGTAAGGCTCCTCATATGGCATCAGTAGGCTTGAGTCTAGGTATAGACCGTGGCTTCCATGGGGGTGGGTAGCCCAACCCGATCGATCAAATCTATCTATCTAGGTTTACAATCCAAATAACTATGAAATCCGGTGTAAAATCTGCTAGTTTGAAGTCTTCGAAGCTGGCAAAATCCGGGCCATCATATCCACGGACAAGATGGTAGCGGGGCAGCACCTGCCCAGACCTGGAAGATGAGGAAAATCCTGCTGAAGGCGGGATAATGGGGGTGCAGAAATTTTGCTCTTAGGTCTTGTGAAAAATGTTGATGAAAATGAGGTCAGCAGAGCAAAGAAACGAGGACCTATCTCGAGCTTAGAGTCTGAAGCTTAAAGAATCTCAGTGAATGCCCTTAGAAGAAAGGGCTGCTAGTTGGTGGGCGCCTGTCGACTATGTGCACGAATTTTTGTAACACTCGCAACAAGTGGGATGAATCAATAGTTACTTTGAGCGATTTATAGGTTGTTGCACTCGTCGAAACGTGGATAACACCAAGAGACGCCATCGCTCAGTCCTGCCTGGGGGGCTTTGCGCACCGTGAAAAGAATAGGGACGATGGTGGATTACGGGGAACCTTGCTGTTTCGTGTTTCCACGATTCTTTGCCAGCAAGAAGGAGTGGAGGAAAGAAAACCGGATGAGTGGAGTTTGAGCTATATTATTAGGACTCCAAGAGTCTCCGCTACTTTGCTCTGCCATCACCAAAACCCACTCCCTACCAGAATGAATGATACTGAAATACTGATGGTAACTGACAGAGCCACTAAAGATGAAATAATACTCATCATGGGGGACTCTGGCTCCCCAGAAATGGGTTTGATTTTGGAGGATGCACTACCGAGGTCTTTCGGAGATGCACTTTCTGAGAGTCCCGCAAGAAGAGCTTATCAAGCATGAGCGGCAGGAAAGGCTTTGGTCCGGTAGTGGAGAAGTGTGAAAGGGTCTTAGGTCCAGCTGTCATCACAGCACCACTAAGGAAGAGAGATTACCAGTAAATAAGCACCTAAATGGTGGCACGTGTAAGCGTACGTCTGAGCAAATACCTGCTTGAGCCCGGAGGATTAAAGACCCCAGCGCTAGTGGAAGTAGCGTAGAAACTAAATAGGGAAGTCGCTCACAACAACAAGGAACAGAAGTAGAACCATTTCCATTGAGGCCCTAATAGTAGTAATAATAGTAACGGTATATTTCTCGACCGTAGTGGGGAGGCAAGGAGGAAAGCATAATCATAGTTCACAATATCACTCAATCAGATGAAAATCTCACACAGTTTAAAGAGGGAATCTCGCACTACAAAAACAGAGGAATGTTGGTGCGGAGAGTTTAAATAAAGTAAGGGGGCAACGGACCAAGCGGTAAATATGATTCACCTTTGAGTCAGTGAAGGCAAAAGCAAGGAATCAGCCGGATGTTAGAACGCTGCGAAGGACATCGTCTTAGGGAACAGGAAGTTCAGTATTCACAGGGATGACGCAAGAAAATGGGCGCTAATGCATACTTAAGCTCATTTTAAAAGATAACTGGTGATGAGGGGAGGAGACAGAAGAGAATTTTATGAAGGTACACAGAGGAATGCCAATTTTCATAGATTTGCGGACATGGAAAGGAATGGTACCCCGTGAAAAGGTGAGATAACTTCCCAAAAAATAGCATGCACCATCTATTTCCGGGAATTAGCAGCTGGTAGAAGGAGTGCGGATTTTCAAGGAGGAATAAGCAGCAGGCGGAGTGCAGCGTTTTTGAGGAACGAAATAACGCAAGAAAGAAGGGTGAAGACCATTGCAATAGGCCAGGATACCTTGGTAAGATGACAAATATATTGGTTCGTTGAGTTTTTTGTCTTTTCTGTTTCTGTGTTGGGTCTTTTGGGCGAGGGTTAGCTGCGACTTGTATTCCCTTTTTTCATCGTTGGAGGGAGAATGGCGTCACCGAATCTGGACCTTTCCTTATTCTATTAGAAACCCTTGCAAGATGGTTTAAATGACTTCAACAGCGAGACAATCCTGTGGCGAGCAGTTTACAGTGGGTCTCAGTGGGGCATATGCAGCAATATCAGGACTTCTTGTGGGAGGAACCCGGCAACCAGATGGCATTCGCCGCGGCCAACCATGGGGGCGGTCTTAGGAGGGCAGAGAATGGGATATGCTGTCAGAGTGATGTGTTGCAGTTATGCTACACGGTGATCGGGTGGTTCTGAAATTCAAAGAAAGGGAGGATTGCAGTCTGGAAGGTGTTCCAGCTGAGGGTTGGCCCGAGCAAAATAACAGACAGGGGTGCGGAAGTTGGAAATGAGGCGCAGTGGTCTCAGTAAAATGAGGAGTCACTAGTACCGTAATTCGGTGCTCGTGAGGGCTGACTGGGCTTGCACTGTTAAGCCCGGAAAAGGAAAAATAAATAAATAAATAAATAAAGAGAGAGATAAGAACACAGTGGAAACCGGTCACCTTTTCCATCTATACCCCTCCACCTCCTGTCATCTCTCTTAGAAAGCGGCCTTCCCGATATCCTAGCGTCCAAGCCACGCTTAGGTTTACAACCCTACCTAACAGTAACCACAGCCCCCCGCCAACTACAATCACTACTGCAGCCTGAACTTTAAGCCCACTGACATGGATAACATATGGCAGCATATTGGTAATACTACAGAGGCAAAAGATGACCAACACCTGCCTCAATTAAGTCTACAAAAATGGACACGGAGAACCGTTCATATTTTCCATTCCCCACTGACTATCTCTCCTCAATCTTATAACAGATATGGTATTCATGCATCCACTATGTCATGAGATTTCCCTGCCCACATTTAATTTTAATCTCAGTAGTTTGGCACCACCGAGTAGTAGCACAGATGGACCCACGTCCACCTTTCTCTGCATGATAACAATTTTCTCTAACGCATCACCACCGATGCCCTAGTGGTTTTTCCCGAAATCTCACTTAATTGCTCTTCACAACCTCTAATTGCGTTCAAACCATTTACCCTTTGAAATGCAGACGCAGCAGCCCACCCGCTTTACGCTATCTTGCTAGTCTGTAGCAGTACTTATCAACCCCCTGCAACCCGACGTTACTTAAGCTCTCGAATTAAAACACAGATCAGAGTATAAAATGTGCCACTGGCGGTTCACATAAACCCGACCAGCTAATTACTAACTGTCGCTATTTATTATCATAACTAACAGCTGGAACCACGTCCAGACTGCTAACATCATTTATTTCAGATTTGACGTCGCCCACTCCCGGGCTCCACTTTCGGTGACCAATGCCCACACTTTGACCTGTACCGACAGAAACCTAAATGGCACCTTTTATACGGAACGGGATTGCAATCGAGCCACACGACCTGATCACTCCCAACTGCCTACCAGTAGAATGATAGAAGTCTCCTAACGCAACACCTCTTCTACTGAGGCTTCACAACTAACAGTTCGAAAGCAACCTTCTACTGATTGATTGACACTTCCCTTACCCCGCCTGATGAACCATACCCACGGGATGCTGCATGTCACCTTGGTATCATGTGAAACAATTCAATAACAGAGCCAGAACTGGCAACACAGGAATCTTTTACTCATTAAAATTTGATACGCCATCCGAACGCGAGTCCACTTATCCCCCTATCCGTGGTTCCCAATTTTGACGCCGAATATCACTGAGAATCATTAAGACAATATATTTTTTGGCAGCGTAACAAAGCAATAAGGCGCGAGCCTACGCGGAGGTTTTTCACTCAGTTTTCTCTTGTAAAATTCCATTTTACTTTCGATCAGCATCCCGCTTGAAACTTACTCCTCACCAATTCAATGCCTTCAAGTTGCGCTCCCTTTTTTCTGAATGATACGGGTTATTGATCCTGAACCTAAACTCACCTTTTATATGGATTGCTGTTTCCTAGACCACTCCCACAAAGTTTGCTCATGTCTCCCCGTTTCATGAAGCACTCCGTTTCTTATAACCGGGAATATCCATCATCGTCTTCATAGAGAGCCGTTCTCTTCATACTCACCAAAGTTCACGAGTGTACTCCCATTCATTTCTTTCATCTCTCCATGTCCATAACTTATTCCGTGCATAGAACCCCAATAGGCCTCCGTTATCCACAGCTTGCACTATTTTGGTTTATAATGCATCCTTAGCGATATATTTTCACGACGGACTTTGTATTTCCACGGGCCACCACCAACCGGCTCGAATTCGAAACCAGACCGTACTTGCCGCGCAAACCATTATCACCTCGGTCGATTCAAACCATCTGTAGCTATATTGTTTTGCTTCTGACGTTTTCGACTCGCCTTCTTAAAATTACTGTATAGTTCATTGTTTTGAGTAACGTTGTACACCATGATCAAGCGCTTGCGCGTGCGTCTCGACCACGATCGAGAATTATACCATCATATCATATCATAACACCAGCTCGTCGACGTACCTGAAAAATCTTATCCTCCTGAGTTAAGAAAGCCTTGGAAAGGCACTGGGGCTGCTGGTTCTGAGGGCTTCGCAGGGCAGCAGCTGCACAGCATCAAGAACTATGGGGTATTTACAGGTGACGAGGAAGCGGCGGAGAAATACTAGGGGCCTGAATGGCAATTCTGTTTAGTAGGTCCACGTAATATATGGCACATCTTACTGTGGTGTATTTACAGATCTTATGCTGCAGGCTGGCCTTGGCATACGGAAGGTTGCTGTTAGATTGGGCTGCAAGTGGGGGAGAGGGTTGGTGGCTGGGACATTGGAGAAGCCACTGTCTTGCGAAAAAGAGGAAAAGTAGATAGGTATGAGTGAAAAATACCGGTGGTTTTCCCTACGTTCTTATATTTATGTTTATCTACACATCCATATTTACTTGTGTATATTCTGCGCTGTGACGAGATGTGTTTACCGTCCGACGTATCGATTCGTTGTCCGGAGCAGGGTGGTAAGAGTCAGAGCCCTGCTCGTTTAGTAGCTTGTGTCAACGTCTATGCCACGCGGGCATGCAATGGCATCGGGAGGTTAAAACTCAGAGCGGGAGGCTGATTATCACATGTGGAGAGCCCAGTTCCCCATCATCCCGCTCAGCCGCGTGTGCTCTGAGAAAATGACGCAGGCTAGTGGAAACCTAGGTGGGTCTCAAGCCACTCACGAGTGAGTATCCAAGGCCGACGTTACATAGGTTGGCTTACATATTATTCTTGAGCGCAAACGAATGCCTCTAATAGTCGCCTCATGCACCTGCAGAACGGACTATGAACGTAACTTACTTCACAGGACTGAACTTTGGAGAGTGTGCGTGGACGACGGAAATTTACATCAGCAAGCTGGTCGGAAATGGCATGAGGAAACCAAGAGAGTTTAAACTGGGAGAGATGGGTCGGTTTTTACGTAGAGAGCCTAACAGACACTATCACCCGGCCCAGGACCGGGCTGAATAACTGAGGGCTTGGCTCGTACGCTTCATTCGTTTCGGGGGCATCCTGTAACCAGGGTCGGGCCCTGGCTGTAAAGAGGAATTCATCCGTTATTGGAGGGCACATAGCAGGAATCCGACACCTTCGCAGCCAGAAGTATCTTTGGTGCTTCGACATTCTTCAGAGGAATAGTAGAGATTGCTTACACCTCAGGGCGTGTTTCCCATTCCTCCTCCGCCCGCCATTCTTTACGCGTGAACAATGGGGTCCGGAGCTGCTAAGGTTGGCTTTTTTCCCCGTATAATAAGACAACCACAGACTTGTAGCCTTTTCCCCATTTGGCGGTGTCGCGTTCTTTAGCTACGGAGGAGAGATGATGTGAGTAACAGACACATGGAATGATTCCAACACAAGAAAAAGGCATTGCTGACCGCTCGCTTCAGACCAGGCCGGAGTGCGACGACTTTCGGCTTGTAAGTGAGCCAGCTGCTTTCAGCACAAACAGTAGTGATACACGGAGGTTTTATGATATGGTGTCATAATCCCATTAATCAAATCCATTTTTGTAGGCCAGCTCTTAATGGCTGCTCTGGCCAGCAAGAAGGATCATATTGGGAACAGTCAAGGAGTGATCGATGGAGCCTCTTAACCGAGAGATAGAGAGATTCCCGGGATTTTGTTCCATAGCTTTGAGATTTTTATTGGAAAAAAGTTAGATCTCAAAGCTAGTTCTGATCTAGGAATAGAGAGCTGCAGTTCCCGAAGGCGTGAGACATAATTCGTGGAGGTAGTGAGACGAATGGGTTTAGTACTTGAGAAGGCCATACGGTAGAGTGGCTTAAACAGGCAGCCTAAAATGAGCTTCACGCGAAGCTGCTACAGGGGTAGAGTAGAGTGCATCGATCCCCGTAACACCGACTGGGGGAAAATCCCACTACCAGTTCGGTGAATAGGAGCTTCACGGACGCCGAAGAAAGGCGATCAGATTTCATCACGTTGGTGAAGATAATGTTGCGGTACTCAAGGAGAGCCCTGGCGTGAGACTTGTAAGTGAGCAGTTCGCAATCGTTCAACCGAAAGGTTCTGGAGATGAGACCAATAGTTCTTCTCGCCGTGGCAATCTAGACTTGAACATAATCAGAGAACCTACAGCTTAAAGAGTGATGAAGATCCAGGTCTCGAACTAACGACTGTACGAAATGGGTAGGTCGTGGACAAGCAGGGTTCCGGGAACCACTTGGCATTTGAAGGCTGTGTAGCAATTCTTGTAGGATTGGAAGTTGATACTCCAAAAAGTGCACCCAGCTCCGCTTGGCTTTAGACCACTAGAAATTTCGTCCAGCATGATGTTGAGGTTCTTACGGTGAAACCCATAGACAGTCCTAATGCCATTAGTGAAAAGGAAAGGGGTACCATGGCGCAGGATGGGAAATATATCATTTATGTAAATGTGAAAAAGTAAAGGACCGAGTACACTGCCTTGTATGACCCCACGGATGACTGGAGCAAGTAGTGAGAAATATCCATCAATGGGAACCGCTTGTGAGCGGTTTGATAGATATGATGTTAGCCACGACAAAAAGGGACCAGAAATCCATGAGCTTTGAGTTTGGTTAGTAATAAAGAGTGGGAGACGCGGTCAGAAGCCTTGTTCATATCGAGGTACACAATAATTATAGGTTCATCGTTGTCGGCGGCGGCCGTTATGAAGTTAAAAAATTCGCCCTGGCAAGTGGTGCATGAAAGTGACTTTGAGAAGCTGGGCCGCTCACTGTGGATGATGCTGTGAGACAGCAGGAAGTCAGAGGTCCTATGTTTGATGAGGCGTTCGATCAACCTAGAAGCCTTTGGAGTGTGGTTGATGGGGCGATAGTTTGGTGGGTCGTATACTTGTCCCTTCCTATGAGTTGGGATGATGATCGCTGTCTTTCACTGCAAGGGAAATGTACCAAACTTGATAGTGCACCTTTAGTAGCAGGGCTGCGACCACGGTTGGGTAGCAATATTGGACCAAGAGACGTGGGTGAGCCTTGTGGAAGTGGGAAGCTAGGTGAAACACGAAGATGATTCCCAGGGATAGACTGGGTAACGGTTGGGGTATAGAGTGTTTGGTGTGGCGGATATGAATATAATGGGGCGGTGAATGGAAGGGGATAAAATGGATCAAAGTAGAATGGAAACGAAAGGGCATTTAGCCAGGATAGAAGTAAGGATTCAGAGATGCACAAGTGGAAACCACTCAGGGCAACTTGAAGTAGAGGTAGAACCATATCGATAGGAGCCTAAAGCCACTTCTGGATGCCTTTGTCCCATTGGCGAGGGTTAAACAAAGCGGCGTGCCACCACGGTGTAATTTCAAAGAGCGGAAAGCACTGGCCAGAAAATAAAAGGCGTGGTGCAAGTTGGGGGGAGAGAGAGCAATAAGGAACTACTGAAATGTTTGATGGCTTGAGAAAGGCCTCGAAGACCCAACTGGAGTGCAGAAGCCAGCACAAATGGAGGATGGTGAGAGGGGGGAAACGTGATGCAGTAGCATAATTCGACTAAGTCTAGTCAAAGTCAATCCTAAGGGTTGTGGAGGGTAATGTTAAAGACTCGAAGAGCGGGAACACTAGAGCGAATGAGAACAAGGCCAATGTATTGCTTCGCTGCTTTGACGGCCGCATGGCAGCGATAATAGCAAGGGTTCAAGATGTCCCCCTCCGTTTGGCGGTACAGGAAAGCTCCCAGAAAAATTGAGGGAGAATATGGTAGACAGAAGCCAGGAGGACTGAAACTAGGTGGGGCAGCAGGCCCAGATAAACTGTGTTTAGCCCTGTAGAAGCCGTTAGCGAATTTGCCGGCCGAACCTTCTTCTCAGCGATTCGACAAGACTCCGAATGACGTTGACAGCCAAGTGACTGGAAGCCTGCGCGAGTGGTGCAAACCAGCTAGAGTAGGAGTAGAGGAAAGCCTAAAAATATGGACGAGTGTGTCTGGTAGATGTGGTGTTGAAGACCCCTGAAAATATTCTTCGAATGTAAATGGTCACCTTCCTATCTAGGAGTGGATCCTTTAGGTTATACCCAAGTAGCTTCATGAAGAGGTAGTGCACGACGGACGTCTCATGCATCCCGGATGGAGTGACCAGGAGACTTGATGGTAGTGAAAAGGTAGAAATCCGTTACTCGGACTTCATAGAGAACCTTTAACTCGGCTAATCACAGATTACTTGTTCACAATAATTACCATGATAGGATAATTTTCGACCTTGGTCAAGAAGCTCGAGTAAGCGAGCGTCCAAGGTGTACAACGTTATCCAGTACGGTGAAGCACAAACCAGAATTTCAAAAGAAGTCCAACGTTTCAGCGAGAAACAATAGATCTATCAAGAGCCTGAACGAAGCGAAGTGGCGACAGTTTTCACGACGACTGAGTAAGTCTGGAATTTATGTTTGCCGATGGAAGAACACGGAATTGTTGGAGAGGGCGGTGTTTTAAAAGTTTAACGTGCATTATTTGTAAGGGTGATGCAGGCCATGAATGGCGGAGGCCTACCGAGCTTCAGCGAACGAAGCAAGTCGTGGATAGGGCAGCTGGGCCGAATTTCATAAAAGCACTTAAGAAGGCATCGGTGAATATGAGAAAGAACAGCGATCTATGAAGTGTAAGTCAGTCGCCGGGGTCAATAGCCAGAACCATACCAGAGATGAGAAAGCACAACTGGCAAAAGAAGGCTCAAAAAAGGGTCAATAGGAAAGTAATTACTAGGCCGGATACGGTGTAAAGAAGAACTTGTAATTGAGACAAAGGTGGAAAATAGGCTACCAGATCGGGGAATTGGAATGCTTTTGCTACGAAAAATGCGTCTGCAATTGAGTAGTATGAGATTAAATCTGTATAATGATTCATTTTGCAGCTTCAAAGCTCAACTCAGCATTGAAAACCATGGAAGTATCGTACAGCTGTTTCATCCTTGTTAGGAATCATCAGCAGAGCACATCCACTGAGCCCCGACAGGGACTCGAACCCGGGGTGAACTATTGCTACTGGACCAGGTTTATAGCAAGGCAACCCGCTCAAAGTATTTGACGGAAGGGTGCTATACCACGTAGTGTAGATGTTAAACAAACCGTTGCTAGCCAGCCAGGACGGCCCCATGGTTAAGCTGTTCAATCCGCAATAGTTCACCCCGGGTTCGAGTCCCTGTCGAGGCTCGGTAGATGTGCACTGTTGATGATTCCCAACAAGGAAGAAACAGCTGCAAAGTGCTTCCATTGTCTTCAAGGGTGAATTGAGCGTTGCAACTTATATTGTCTTTTTGAGTCTCAGTGCTTTTTGTCTTCAGAGTTTTAGATTGCTTCCATGGAGAATAAGTGAATCCGCTTTTGGAGAGCTTATCGGAATTCTATGAATAAAAATTTTCTGTTTTTCATGTTTCAGTTGAGATGTGGGTTTATTCCAAATAGAACCTCGTAGTCATCGGGGAGCGACTCTCATTGGTGATGTCCGCTATCTCTCAAGTATGGTTAATCTAACGACGTAAAGGTTGTACGCTGCTGACCCAGCAGGATTTGGCGAGATGTGACGGGTGAAACTGATGAACATCGGTAGTTGTCTTGAGGGCTTTAGTAATGCAGCGGTATGAGGCAGAGGTCTAAGTGTTCCTGGATCTTTTGACTATCTTGTTATGTGAATGTCACTGAAGCAACGGAAAGAAAGAAGGGAGTTCAAAGTACAAACCTTGACAGTACCTTGCATCTGGCATCTCCGATAAACGGGAGATGGGCCAACGGACCATGCGAAAATGTTCAGATTACTAGCCTTTGCTGCATTTTCCTTCTTAGATTGTCAGACAGCTTCGAGGTAGATCGCTGGACAGTGGGAGATTGTTCAGCATTTTGGTTCTCAGTTCAGCTTCAGGAAAGCTCCCAGTTCCACCTCAAAACATCTGTGGAACGCCAAATGGCGAGGTTTTTTAGCCGAGCGCCTGGCGGAATTGTCTAGTTGGTGTGGTAAAGAGAGGCGTATGAAACATCATTTGGGTAGACACCAATACCGGTATCACCAAAAGAGCCGCCTCATTCGATGCTAACCTGTCTACTGAGGAGCCGCTGAGAGTTAGTTGTCGGGTGGCTTGACTGGAACCAAGGATGGTATGAGAGGTTCTAGCTGGGCCCCGGTTGGCCAGAATAAAAACTTATCCTTTGCTTTCCAGTACGGAAAGTTAAATGGTCGTGTCCACCAGGCCTGTGGAATCGATCGTTCGCTGGATGGCTGGATGTTCTGGTTCCTCGGGGAAAAGGGATTCTTTGCAGAAATTGGGGGACACAGATGCAGTGTGTGCAGGGTTGCCTCTGGAGTCCCGCGAGGGTCGGTGCTCGGACCATCCCCGCTTCTGCTGCATGTAAACCATTTACCGCATGAACCGGACTGTCCACACCTCCTGTTAGCTGAGGGTAATAAAAGAGCGGGAGATGTAATGGTTATTCTTATTGTGAGTAGCTTGTAGCCAAATTAACAAACCTCAAAGCCAGAACAAGATTGATTCGTAGCTTCTACAACACTGGATCAAAACATTATGCGCGAGCATATTGTGCACAAACTTCGACTGTACTGCCACAATGTTTACCAACTAGAACCGGAGTTCAGCAAAAGTCACTGTCGGATACGACTGTCACGTTGGTCACTGGTCAAATCAAAAATATCCCAAGGCACACGTGAACGAAGTATAAACGGATGTTCAAATGTAGTGGCTGCGTGCTGTATTGTTTGAGGACTAACGAGAATGAAAGGCAGTCCAAACAGTGCAAGCAAGTGACAATGATTTGGAAGGATTTCCAAATACGCACAGCACGTCGCCCACCAAATCCTTCCATAACTCACTGTCCAGGAGGAAGACGAGGGCACCGATTCACTTTAACCTACCCAAACTATGGAGTCAGTGTATGCCGCCCACTATGGGTTACGTCTACTGCTGAGCGGTCGCGGGTACCCCTGCATAGTTTCTTGCGGGTCAACTCCAAACATCCAGGCATGGAAGTTTCATCCGGCTATGACCTTTTTATCGGCGCGTGAGATACGTGTTTTGGCGTAGTCGGGATGCGTAGACAGCTTAGGAAATGCAAAGAACAAAAGGCTTCCCGATCAGGAGCAAAATACATAGCCAAGTAAACACTGAGAATCCCCGACGAAGAATCGACATAGTTAAAAGCAGCTTGGAAGGTTAAAAAGCTGCGCTCGTTATGGAATCACTTCGAGAATACGTTTGGAACAAAACACACGTCAATTCGAGCAAAGACCGGATAACAAAACAGGGGGTAAGTATCAGATGTAGAGATATTCCTACAAACTATCAACAAATGGTTGTTCCAAATTTCCTGCTACTTCACAAACAATTTCATACCGTGGGCTGGTTTGAAGCTTCAGCAAATTGACTCCATTGCAAAATTGCAAACATTGGGCCAAGTCAGATGCAGATGCACTTTAAAGATTGCATGAGGGGCCAGGACCTTCTGGAGGACACTTGGGAGATAAATTAAATGAGCTCAACCTCATTCTGCACCACAGGTTTGGGGAGGTATTTCATTGACCGTGCCTTGAGCTTCGTCTGTCGCCTTGAAGCCACCCTCACAACTATCCCCTTCAAGTAAATACACCCTACGAACATCTCGCAGTGAGTCCCCTTTGGTTGATTCCACCGACATTGTGCGTATCACGCCACCGGTCGCCGCACCACAGTTCTTGATTGTTCCGAAGGGGCCATGCAATTTTGTGCAAGGGGCCCTCCACAAGGATGACTGCATCACGGCATCTAAACGAAATCATTTTCGGGACCCACTTTCACCGAAGCCGTCGTGTTTATAACTACTCCCTCATTCAAGGTTTCCAGAAAGACTGAGCCGAGTGGTTCACTTGCTGTCTTCATGTGATGTATGTTTCAAGTAAAGTTTTCGTAGTGACTCCACTTGCATTTGGCCACAATAACAACAGACCATCGGGAGTGAGAGCAGGCTAGCCTCTCGGATCCGGGACAATCGGCACTAGAGATCTATTGTTCGGCGTGTGTTCTTCTTCGGTTGGTAGGGTATTCGGAGTCTAATCATCAAGAATTTGCTGTGAGATTACAGTTATGAGTGTTTTTGCCGAGCCCACCGTATCAGTCTTTTTTAAGTGCAGCTGCGATGATCGGTATAGTGTGGATTGAAATGCCATTCTATTCCTCTATCCACGGCTTTATCTCGTATTTTACCATGGCCCAGTGGGTTCCACCGCCTCTCTAAGTTCCCCTGTGCTCCAACAGAATTTGAGCCATTGTCCGAGTACATGCTTTTGGGAGTCCCTCACTTTGACAGAAACCTTTTAGATGCCATCAAGAAAGAATCGGTGGTCATGTTGTTTACTATCCCCAGATGAGCTGCTCCGGATTGTAAGCATCTTATCAGCAGCCATACCTTTTCTGTGCGCTTCTGTGTTTTCGTGCGAGTAAACGACCGGGATAGCCGATGCCGGTCTGCAAGAATGAATACCATCCTGGGTAAGCTGCCGCAGCTGGAAAAGGGGCCATCATTCGTTCACCTGCTACCGCAGTCTGACGACACACGGGGCAATTTCCGATAGCTGGCTTGACTGTCGCTAGTCCCTTGGTCGCCCAAAATGGTCCACGGATATTATTCAACAAGCGGTTCAAATCAGCTTGTTCTTCCTCTCGATTTAAATGATCTATCAAACATTTCCTGCAGTGGTGATTCACAGGAGCTATTGTGGGAGGTCTCGTTTCGTACCCCAAGTTTGACTTCGCAAATGGCCCGCCGACTCTCGGTATCCCGCTGGCTGAAAAAGGTTCTTTCTTTGGATGCTACTGCGTAACAGCTCGCTTTTCTTGGTTTGTGGTCAGCCCTAGAAAGCCCATGGGTCTCCAATGGGAAGGAAGGTGGTTGAAGCTGACGCGGAACATGGATTTCTGCTTGGTCCAACTCGTTTGGCAATACCGTTCCCACATTCAGCCTGTTTTTGCGGTCATGCGCCTTCCAAAATGTGTAACAGTACATTGTATCTAGTCCACCTGACCATGGCTGTCAGCGTTTTAGTCCAGTGGGGAGAATAGCGCAGTCTCCTATTTGGCTTCCGTCTTCCGTAGAGTTTGTAGCCAGTATTATTGGTTCGATCTCAATATCACCATCTTCAACCCTGAATGTTGGCAACTCTGGCCACGTCTCTTTAGATGCAGCTAGGAAGTCGGGCTCCTTCGTCCACACTGGCAGCTTTTCTAGTGCTGCCAAGTCCCTCGAGCAGAAGTCGTCCGGGTTACTTGTGAATGGTACATAGTGTCACGGACCGGCCTTGGTCGACTCATGAATCGCAGTGAGCCAGCTGGCCACAAGGGCGCCAGAACAGGTGTTAGCGTTGTTTACGTAATGCAGCACGGTGGCTGAGTCCGTCCAAAAGTTTGGTTTCTAGTTCATTTGATCAAGGACTTTCTACTCAACAGGGCGGCTTTAGCTGCCAACAAGGCTGAAATCAATTCTACCAATTTTAGTGGGGCTTTCTCGCCTTTGCGAATACTATCTGGTTGTGCCGCCCACCAGTTCCACCTACCCGGCAACAGTAAGCCACCGACCCGTAGTGCATTTCTGGAGCATCAGAAAACAAGTAGAGATGAGCACGGCGCGCGCACTTGATGTCTGTCAGATATGTCGGTATCCCACTTTTGCCGAGTTAACCTAGTTTGTCCAGCCAGTCATGCCACCGCTTGTCGTTGTCGTCCTGGAGAGATTCTTCCCGACCCGTCCCTCTTCGGCACACTGGCTGGACCGAACTCTTTCCTGGTAGTGGCCACGGTGAAACAAATCCCATAGGGCAGCAGAGGTTCGGGACCGATGATAGAATTTACCTCAGGTAGCTGGTCGTTTGCGTGGATCAAGATGGAATATGAACTCTTCACCTTCGGCACTCCATGAGACTCCAGGCGCATGCACCTTTTGTGGTGAGGATTACAAAAGCTCTTTAGCGCACTCGGTCTTCTTGAACTCCGGGGTAATATTCAGGACCTCAAGGCTTTTGGACGCTGATTTCATGTTAGGTCTCTGCGGTGCCGGAAATTCGAAGCTATCGGTTAAATACTCGGCGTTCTTGGCTACCTTTTTCGAAGCTAATCAGTCTTATCGTGACAAGGCATCTACATCACTGGGTTTGTGTGCGTGTGTTGGAACGCCTGTTCGTTGTTCGCCATTTCCACTGAAGAGCTGTTAATTTAGATCTGTTCATCTTCCCTTCCGTTCGTAATACCATATAGGGTCCAGACAAACATCGAGTGTACGGCACACGGTGCTTTGCGGCTTCCCATTCTCTGATCCAGTGCCTAGTGTGCCTCCAGTACGTCACAACCGATCAGCAGAGCCACTCCGTCGTTCTGCCGCTCTTCGACTGTGACCCCTTCGAGATGCGGCCACTGACTCAAAATCGACTGCACTGACTTAGGCGCTCTCGTCGGGAGATTTTATTGGTGAATGCTTCCATGCTCTCTGCCTTATTGTTGCTGAACAAAGAGACGTGACGTAGGCGCTGTTTGTTTGGTTAGGAGACCTGCGTGCCACCTACTAAGCTCACTGCTGAGGAAGATTAAGCCCCTCTGATTTCATATTTCTCTGCAGCTTCCTTCCCTACCAAAGTGGTATCCAGGCCACCATCTACAAGGGCCGGCCCTCTTGTCACCCCAAATGGGGTTTCTACGCCACCGCTATTACTCCGGGTTGTCCTCGGCATTTAGGCTCCTGGGTTTGAGCCGTAAGTAATCTTATTTTTGGTGGCACTTATCCCTATCCCAACTTGTTGTCACTCGGCACACCGCGGCTAGACCTGAATCATTGAGGCCAATAAAGCACGCACCCAGGCTCCCGGCCAATTCCTATCGTTCGCAAACGTCTACTTAACGGAAGCAAGGGCACTGTGCCAGAAGATGTGGCCCACCCACACCTTATATACGGGCTAGTTTTCACCTCGGCAGGATAATGCGTGTACGCTAGTCCATGTTTGACCTCTACCTGAATCCCTAGTCCAGCTTTATGATGTTGTATCAGCTCTAAGTAACTAGCTGATTTCACGCACAAGTTAACCGAAGCGACTATTTGTTATTCAAGCAAGACGGTCTATAAACTGCGTCAGGTCCTCAAGCGTAGTGTTGTGATACTGCATTCATGTCTGGCAATAATGAAGATTGACGAAAAAGCGAAAACGAGTGCTTGAGTTATCGTCCTAAGCGGATGGAAGTGCACACAAAGCCAAAGGAACCTGTAAAAGCAGTTATTATTTTATTTGCTTTTTTGAAAAAAATTATGATAACTACAAAATCTCGGTGACGATTTGGCATAACAGCAGTGTCCACGAAAGGTACGGGTCTTCGCACGACCCCACCGCGATAGTCGCGTTGTACTTGGGTTTCGTGGTTCGTTGGATCCGTGCTTGTTGGTGACTTGGAACCGTGTGGGTATGTCAGTAGGTGCTGAACATGGTTGGGCGGAATCCAAAGCCGGTTTTAGCCCGTCTGTGGAAACCGTCTCCGATTTGCCCTCAAGTCCTCAAGTCCAAGTCTGCTTCCCGTTGGCTGCGACCAGCTTGATGTTCGACTGGTTGAGGCTGTCTGTACCCCGAAGTTCACTGAAGGGGTGTTCCGGAGACTCCGTCGCCTAAAAAAATAGGCGACCGTGTGCGGAGAGTGTGACAAGGTTGTCATCTGCACCGGTCGGCTCACGCTTTCCCCGGGTACTCAGACTGATGCGTGCAAGGCTTGACGCATTTTTTTGCTTTGTCACTGTGTTGCCCGTGGTACCAGCATACGCCGGGGTTTGTGGGACTACGCTGTCGTGGGCGGTTGGGACTACATGCTTTGAGAGGTACGGAAGTTGATCGCCGAGCTTGCAGCGCGTTAACCTGGGAGGACGGTAACTCCATTTGCCCAGGTGAAAGCTCCATGACGTTAACCCGGGGCACGCCAAGGACCTTAGGTGTATACCGAACAGAAGGTAAGGTGAGTGCTTGTACACGATCAACGGGTTGCGCTTGTTCATCCAACGTTGATTTATTTCCAAAAACGGTCCACATAGCCTGAATGTTATTGGAAAGCACCTGCATCCAAAGAACGAGTAACACTGTACCATCCACTTCGAGGGTACGGACCTGCTCCCGCATAAAACGGAGGAGATGCCTCTGTGTCTGGATGCAAGATGGCCGAGTTTGATGCCGGACACCAGTTATTTTAGCTGGTATTCCACTGACATACCAATTCTCAGCTATATGGCGGCCGGCAGTCTATCGCAAGGGCCATCTTCAGGTGGATTGCACACGATATCCCTGACTACTAGGGCCGGAGCCGGTGAGGGATGCCCCACCATATCCGTAAACTTATGGATTGGCTAGTAAGGCGGACCGTTCGAAATCTTGCCTCCAAAAGAACCGACCAGAACTCGGGATCCATGGCTAGGAACTCGAGAGTTCTCACGTGTGTTGAAGGTATGCAGGACTGTCTTACGTTCACTTTATCTTTACCGTCTAACACTGATCCCCCGAAAGTTAGCCATTTTCGCCGATTAACTGAGCTTAAGTCGATATGAATATTTTTATGATCGGGTTAACTGAGGAGGCTCTGATACACCTTTATCAAATGACGCCAGAAAAACTGGTGAAAATAGTTAAGTGGAAGAGACTCACGTCAGTGGTAAAAAAGCTGCGGCAAATTGAAAAACGGCAACCGCTTGCTGAGATCACCTCGGGCCTACCAACTATGCTAGCAGGGTTAACGAGACTAAAAGCGTAAGGAAGCGGTGTAACAGCCGGTCGTGGAAAATCCCCCTTTTTCCCTCGCGATTCAGTGTTTTTCCTAACATCACTCATTTCCATACACTATTGACTTGTCTTTACGAACTGGTTGTTTCTATGGTCCAGTTTTTGTTTGTTCGCACCCAGAGCGCTACTTTGACACATCCTTGTTCAGGACCTGCGTGACGCACGTGCTGTCTGCTCACACGCTGCTATTCGGTTTCTCGTTGTTGAGTCCTTGTGATCGTATTATTGAGGTTTGTATATTTTTCATGTCATTGTTCATGTAATAATCTGGTATCGTGGAATACTGCGGATAATCGTCTTTTGATTTCGGGATCCGTTGCAAATTTGGCTACGCATTGCTCAAACGTTCGTTACAATCGGTACATAACTACAGTAATGAATCGAGCTGCGCTTCGCTAGTAGATGGAAAACCAGGGTCGGACCACGGATATCCGAACCTGCAGAGCAAACAGTACAGAGCGAGAAGCTATCGGGGAGCACTCACAAGATAGTGTGTATCATTGGCGACTGGGCCAGGAACAGCTTGTTTTGAAGTGAAAAAAAAAGTTTACGCACGGGCTGGCGATAAAGAGGATCATTTCCAGAAAGGAATGCAAGGTCACCACAGCAGTTTCTCGCCCAAACCCACTGAAGCCCTCAGCTTCCTCGGCCCCCTGCGCTGTACTTCCTTGGGTAAACTAAGCAATATGGCCTCCGATGTGTGTAGAGCATTCAGGTCCGATCGGTACTTTAGAAGTTGCAGAGCGAAGCTACAGTTTTCTACCTTTATCACCAGGCTCATTAGGGGGCCAAATTTGCCCTTGAATAGCCTTGCCTCCGATAGTGCTACACGGAACAAGTTACGAGCGACCTCAAATGGTTGCTCAAACAGGTCTTTCGGAATTCCACGTGCGTGGGTGTAACCCTCTCCGGGATCCGGCATCGAGCACCCTTCGATCGCTTCCCCGGCGCCTCCACGACAGTGCTGCAGCGGATGAAAGAAAGTGTGCTCTGGATCAGATACTCTCCTTCTACGAAGTCCCCAGATTGCTTCGTGAGTCTGCAATACTGTTCTGCGCCTCCATCAAACGGGGACAGTTCCACACTGAGTAATCCAGTTGTGTGACTTCCGTTGGCATAAACCTCTTTTGACCGTTCCACGAAATTGCTAGGCTGAATTGGCTCATTCCCCGCGGTTTACAGGATCTCCTCTCGTTCTTGTCTTCGAGGTTGCCCTTTTCTGGCTGATTCAGCTCCTTTCTTAGCCGGCCCAAGCTAGTCCTCTAGTTCTATTATTCTCAATCTAAAAATATAAATACGTTTAAATTCTGTATCACCAGCCGCAATAAACGAGGCTTTCATGACGGAACTAGTAGACCTAGCAATAACTAATGAATCAATATCATCCGAAAATACCCGACGGACTGGCCAAGTTAATTCCTGTCCAGCTTTTCTTGCTTTTGTACCCTTGGCATTATGACTGATCCCATTGTGGCTTTCACTATCATGAGAGGCTTCCAGGAGCTAATTGGACCAGCTTTGCTCCCAAGAAATACAGATGAAAGGCCCGGGGGGCAAGAAGTAAAATTTGTGGATGTATGTTGCGACAAGGTACTTGGGGCAGGTTTCTTCTTCCGACGAGTAATAATTCGATGAAATAAACTCCCATCCTCGGAGATGAAGGCCAAGAAGGTCATCAATTAAAAAAAATGTTAGGAGCCCATTGGGGAAGCTTGGTCGAAGACCTAAAGTAGAATGACAGACAACCTCGTGGCTCCCTGAATGACCGGAGAAGTGGTGAATGGGGCTACAAAAATCGTTTCACTAGTGAAGGTGGGAGCCCCGCCGTGTAGGGCATTATCCTGAGTTACAGCCACAAGTGGCCAAACAAAGGGATCCCAAGGCGAAACAAGATTGTTTCTCATGTTCTAAGGCACTAGATTAGCAAAGTGTAAAAGCGAAAAAACATCGGCAAACCTCAATTATGCGGCCAAAACGACTACCAAACGAGAACGGAAGTTCAGCATTGTTCAACACCAAGAGAGATTACCAAGACGGATTTTGAGTTCAGCTCGAGTTGATCCGCAGAGAGGGAAAGAGCACGATACAACCAAGAGTGTTCGAAATGTGCCGAGTGATGTGAGCTGGTAAAGGTGCGACTTTCAACGGCAGATTCGTGTTACTGGGTGATGGGCATATATGAGGGGTGTTCAGTGGGGACTTTCCATGTGCGAGCGACACTATGCCATACAGGCCGTGTATTGACGCTCGGGTTTAGATGACGCTTCCTTCCGACCTATCTCTTGATACCTCAAAAAAACCAGGTTAAAACCAAGCTTGATGGTCGATTCGGGTAAACCTGAGTCTACATGTCTTTAAAGCTGTTTTCGGCACCCTTTTAGGAAAACACTACGTGCTGAAACGCCCACGGCTGCGAGCACAACCTAAAAGCTGAGACATGTGGGGGGCGACCATGTGAAAAGGAACTGACATAACTAGGGGCACGCGGCGGCCAAACGCTAATCTTATTGCCCAAAATTCGCCATGCTGCTGCAGTGTTCCTTGGCCTGGCGGAAGGTTTCCACAAAATCAAAGAACGAAGGCTAATGTATCGCTGGCTTCGGTCAGCCCCTAACCTGTCTAAACTTGCTCAGAATTTGAAGTGGTAAGGAGAGCCATCAAACCCTGGTCATAGATGCTGACAAAAAAGTGAAGTATCTTGTCAGACTGTCGGGCCATTCAAGGTTCGAAAGAGCCCCGGAGGACATTGAAGAAGCCTAACTTAGAGCGTTTTCGAGCTACTTGTAGCCAGTTCACACGAATTCCAAAGCAAAACAAGATTGATTCGCAGATTATGCAATGCTGGATTATGAAGTTATTCGATCACAAACCGGTCTTGAGAAAGGTTAACCGCAGTAACCGAAACTTTGACTGCTTACTATCTTTTCCGACAAAGCCGTGTCACCGAACAGTGAACAATTACCTATGTGAAACGAACATCCTCACGAACATACACGAACCTCAAATATCCGATCACAAAGGCTCAAAACAAGAGTCAAGTTCACGACTTGAGAAAGCAAGCAAGTGAGTCACGCAGGTCTAGACCAGTCACGATAAAATCTCTCATTGGACGCAAATAAAGGAAGGTTGCGGCACAAATATATATGGGTGGCAGGAAACGTGCGAAGGCAGCACAGAGTCGAGCATTTTTCACGGATCCAAAATTTGTGGCGTTATCCGGGGATTTTCCACATCTGATATTCACACCTGATGCCTGAAAATCGAAGATCAGAAAAACATAGGCCAGCTCCTGGAAAAATGCACTGGAGAGTGGCAGGGTATCACCCACAATCACCCAGGGTACAACCCGTTCCCAGAGTGTTTTGGAGTCAAACTTAAAAAGTTACAGAAATTGTTCTGTATGTCGTATTACAGGTATAGTCCTAGTACGGCAACGGGTGCCATATCTTTCGTCCTAGGTCAGCACACTTTGCATTTTCATTGGGGCTGCCATCGCTGCTACACCCAACCAATTTCCAAACCACTGAATTTCTTCTCCTCATTTGCCACTTTTTCCACTCCTTTTTCTAGTTTTTCAGGTTATCTTCCGTATCCCCTTTTGCCGTCTGCTAACGAAGAGGAAACTCAGAAAACCCTCAGTAAACAGAAGAGGTTCGAGCGCGGCCAGAGAACTAGTCTCGTACTAGGTGTAACGAACGTTTGAGCAATGCGTAGCCAAATTCGCAACGGATCTCGAAATCAAAAGACGATTATCCGTGATCTTCTACGATACTAGATTATTACAATAAACAATGACATAAACAATATACAAACCTCAATAATACGATCACAAGGACTCAACAACGAGAAACCGAATAGCAGCGTGTGAGCAGACAGCACGTGCGTCACGCAGGTCCTGAACAAGGATGTGTCAAAGTAGCGCTCTGGGTGCGAACAAACAAAAATTGGACCATAGAAACAACCAGTTCGTAAAGACAAGTCAATAGTGTATGGAAATGAGTGATGTTAGGAAAAACACTGAATCGCGAGGGAAAAAGGGGGATTTTCCACGACCGGCTGTTACTCCGCCCACCAAAATCCTCCTGGATCCTTAGCAGAGTCAAAGGTTCGGTATAAAGGTACTGATTCTTCCTACCTGCCTAGGCCCTGCTGCCAGTGCGCGCGTCTAATGCTCGTCGTCAACGTTCTACTACTGGTCGCACCTAATCCATTGGATACATAGACGTGAGGCTAGTCTACATCTTCCACAAGACCAAATGACCGATGGCGGGCGTGAAGGTTCACATAGACGTTGTCCTCGTAAGGGACCGTCCGGTCCTGGATATACGTGCTTGAGTGTGTGTGAGAGTGCGTGTGTGTGTGCCGGGGGTACAATGAAATCACAGGTATGACTACACATCAAAGGAGGACATTCTGCTATGTCAACAAAGACCGCGTGGCAAGAAAACGAGTAAAATGTAGCATGTGTGTGTGACCTAAGCTCCGCTACTTCCACATATTCAAGGGGCATTCGGTAGCGTCAACAAAAAGCAACACAACGAACACTGTCACATGTTTGATGGGTTTACGGGATGTAGAGTGCGTCGTGCATGCGTGTATGTATCGGGATGTACAATGGAATCGCACTCATCACCACATATCGGGAAGAATCTCCTGTGAGGTCAACGAAAAGACCGCGAGCACCTTAACTTGTTTGACGGAGACCGTGTGGTATATATGGTGTTTCTTTATCCACCTCGATTACTGGTGTGCAAAAGGTTTACTGGGCCTCAGGGTTATCAGCTCCTCCGTCTTCGCTCTCGAGTAGGTTAATACTGCGTATGTCACGAATGAGCACTCCGTTAGCTGTCTTCACCTTCACCGTTCTTATCATTCCGTCAGTGCTTTTGATGGTTTCCGTAACTACTCCCAAAGACCAAGCGCTGAAATGTGCGCGTTCGTCGGCGATCATAACCACGTCCCCAACTTTGAATGGTCTTGTTTTGGCCAGCCACTTCTGTCCAGTCTGCAAAGCCGGTAGGTACTCCCGCAGCCATCGCCTCCAGAAGACCTTGGCCAGATAGTTCGCTTGCTTCCATCCGTGGAGGTAGCTCCCACGAAGGTTTACCGGCCCTTGGAAACCCTCGTTCGACCTTAACGTCAATAAGTCGTTTGGGGTGAGCGCCAGATGGGTGGGGTCGCCGTTCAATACTGGAACCATGGGGCGGTTGTTCAGGATTCGCTCCACCTCAGTCATGACGGTGTCCAGCGTCTCGTCGTCGGGCGGCTGCTGCTCCATGATTGACAGCAATATCCGTCTGGCGGATCGGATCATGCGTTCCCATACGCCGCCTCGGTGGCTGGCCTGTGGGGGGTTGAAATGCCATCGTATGCCGTAGGCCACTGTTGCATCCTGCAGTTCGTCCCTGTTTATGTTCTTGTGCCAACGCTGCAATTTCCGGTGAGCGCCCACAAAGTTCGACCCATTGTCTGAGTATATATCGGCCGGTGCGCCTCTTCGGTTGATAAATCTTTGCAAGGCCCGTAGAAACGAATCGGTCGTCATCAAATGTGCGACTTCTAGGTGTATCGCACGTGACTTCATGCACGTCATGATACATCCGTATCGCTTTTCTAATCTTTTCCCGCACTTGATCCACAAGGGCCCGAAATAGTCCAACCCGGTGTCACTGAACGGCCACCAGCCCGTAGTCACCCTGCATTCTGGTGGTGAGGCCATGAGTTGTTTGCCTGCTGTGGCATTGCGTCTCCTGCATTGCACACACCGTCGGATTACGCACTTTACAGTCTCTCGTCCTCTCAACAACCAAAGACGCTTTCGGATGACGCTCGTCACGTGACTTTCCCCGGCATGTCCCTCCACGGCGTGGACGTGTTGAATCATTAGCTCTACTACGGGTTGTCTCGCAGGCAGCAGTATATGATACTTTGTGTCGAAGTTCAGGTGGGCGTTGGTCAGCCTACCATCCACCCGCAGCGGTCCGTCGATGAGTTTGGGGTTTAAACGCTTCAGCTCGCCTCTTGGAGATGGCATGTCTTTATTGGTCGGTTCCACTTCTTCCGCCCTCTTGAGTTCTCGGACGAAAGCCTCGCGTTGTATCATTCTGAAAATATCGTACTCTGCCGCTTGTAGCTCATCGGGACCTATCGGGCCGACGCGTATCCGACCTGAGGGCCGTAGCCCTTTCATGACTAGTAAATTTATCTTGAACCTGGTTAACCAAACTAGCGAACGAAGCGTCTTCATCCAGGAAGAAAACCTGACCAGTCGCGATGGAATGGATGACGCTTCGACGACGTTGGTTGCTATCACTACGCCTTTGATCTCCAGTTCCATTTCCGTAGGGGGTTTTAATTCGAACACGGGCCAGTCCTGCTTGGGCAATTGCAGGAAGTTTGGCCCTCTCGTCCACGTGTCCAGTTGCCTGAAGTTGTTCGCACCTCGGGAGCACAGGTCGGCCGGATTATCGCCAGACCTGACATGACTCTACTGGTGCGTGGCTGATTCATCGTGGATAATCGTGGGCCGGTTAGCAACGAAAGTACTAAACCGGCTCCGGACGTTGTTGATATAGTAAAGTACTATCGTTGAAACCGTCCAGAAGCTCACCGACCAAATGTAGAGATCGAAGCATCTCTTCACAGCTTGCACCACACTGACTGCCAACACGGCTGCGCTGAGTTCAAGGCGTGGGATTGAGACCGACTTCAGTGGAGCAACGCGGGCTTTGGCGAACAGGATCCTCGTGGTATATTGTCCATCTCCTGCGCACCATCGTCCGTACACCACAGCTCCGTAGCCGACTTCGGATGCATCGGAAAAGGCATGTAGTTCTCCAGTCCGTGTCGTATGGCCAGGAGTCAAACATCGTGGGATTCTTATGTCCCCTAATTTCTTCAAGGTGCTCCAAAATTCTTCCCAGTCCAACCGGTCCCCTCGGTCCAGTGACTGGTCCCAATCAACTTTCTTACGGCACAGCCGCTGCAGCAAGATCTTTCCGGGTAGCAGCCATGGTGAGACGAAACCGAGCGGGTCGAACAAACTTGAGACGGCAGATAGTATGCCACGGTGGGTTATTGGCAGCTCGGGAACGTTTAGTTCGAAAACAAAATCGTCCGTTTCCGCGTCCCATTGTATCCCTAAGGTGCGCTCGATAGGAAGTGGAGAGCCGTCCAAATCTCTTACCCTTTCGGCCTTTTCGTGATACGGGATGACCTTCAGCATTTCTGAAGCGTTCGACATCCATTTAGTTAGATGAAAGCCGCCCTCTTCCAACAATCTCCTCAGACCCCTGAACTGCTCTAGAGCTGATTCCACATCATCGAATGACCCAAGGTAGTCGTCGACGTAGAAGTTCCTGCTGACGCTTTCTACCACCGTCCGATGTACTAGATCGCCATGTTTGTTCGCTGATTCTCGGAGGGCGTAGTTGGCACAAAATGGTGACGATATGGCTCCGAAGGGGTGGACGGTCATCCTATAATTCACCACTACGTTGTCCCGGTCGCTCCCTTCCCACCACAGGAAACGCAAAGCATCTCGTTCTCCTAACGGAATCTTCACCTGATGGAACATTTCCCTAATGTCGGCAGACAAAGCCACTTTACCCACTCGGAAACGGCACAAAACATCGATCAGTGGTGTGGTCCAGTCAGGCCCCTGTAGTAGGCGAGCGTTTAACGACTTGCCCTGGAACTTGGCCGCACAGTCGAAAACCACCCGCAGTTTATTGGGTTTCTTGGGGTTCATAACCGGATGGTGAGGCAGATACCAGATACCCCTTTTGCTGTCGGTGTTAACAGGCACCTTTTCAACGTAACCGAGGGCCTCGTTTCGCTTCATCAAATCCGCGTATCGTTCCCACAGATTCTGGTCTCGAATGAAGCGTTCTTTTAGTCGTAGTAATCGTTGGAGAACATAATTCCTGTTGTCAGTCCACGGGTCGACCGGTGTGCGCCATGGGAGGGGAACCTCGAACTTCTTTTTGAGGCTTCTAGTGCCTTGCCGCACCGTTTGTAGAGCGAAGTGATCCTCTTGAGACAACGTCGGTCTTTCGTCTCCAATGTCATGAAACTCCTTTTCATACAGCCGTTGCAGATGATACTCTATGCAGTCCGTTTCGATGGATAAGTAGTTCACGGAACTGCGTACCCCTACTGGACCGTATAACATCCATCCCAGAGCCGTGCGTACGGCATAAGGTGCCTGGCGGTCGCCCACTCTCTGGTCAAGCACCCAACGCGCCTCTGGCACGTCGCATCCGATGAGGAGATCCACCTCATCATCTTCCCAGTCTATAACGGTTACATCCTGCAGGTGGGGCCACCTTGTCAAGATTGAGTTCACCGACCTTGGTGCTCGCATGGGGAGATCCGCTAACGTGAATGCCTCCGTTGGTTCAATTTCCTCGTTAGTGTCTAGAGAGATGAGTTGCAGCCTTAATCTACCGGCAGTCATTACCTGTGTTCCGCCCACCGTGCTCACTGCTAACGACGTCGCACCTTTAGCCAAATGGTGTTTGTCGGCAAACCGCTCTTTCACTGAAGTGGTGTCGGATCCACTATCAACGAAAGCCAACGCCTTGACTATCCCAGTCGGAGTCACTACTCCCACGGCCACCACGCCTAAACGTACCGGTTTACTGGCAGATTGTGAAGTTGAACAAATCACGCTGGGCTTGGCACTCGCCTCGGATATGGTTACTCTCACCTGATGCAGCAGCCGATGGTGTCTGCCCGTGCAGCCCTCGTAACCACGTCGATTCCTTGTCCTACAGGCTGCTGCCCGGTGCGTGGTGTTGAGACAGATAAAACATGCTCCTGCCATCCTCGCCATTCCCCACCGTTCGTCTATTGTGGCGTCGCCGAACTTGGGGCATTCTGGTAGGCCATGGCTAGTACCACAGGATCTGCAATTTGGTTGCGCCGTAGCATCTCGTGAAATGACGTTTGTAGTGGTCCGAGGCCGGTACTTTGGATGTTCCCGTACAGGGGTTTGGACTTGGCTAGTACTGGGCTTGTTTGCTCGGTTGCTGTCCCGGATGAGTCGGCCGAATCTGCTGTCAGCTATCTTCGTTTGCCTGTCCAAGTATTCGGTCAGGTCTTCGAAGTTGGCTTCTCTGTCGCTTCGGCTTATCCGTTCTGCTTCTTCCGCCCACCGACCCTGTAGTTCGGGAGAGAGGTGACGGACTATGCCTTCCAAAGTGTGCATGGCGTCTAGGTCAGCCCTGTAACCTAAATGGTCGAGGGCTATTGAGCGGTTCTGCATCTTAATCACCAGGTCGGCCATGGTGTAGACGTCGCCCTTGGTTCTCTTGGCTTCTACCATCACGCCCTCTATTAGGTTACGGGCTACTTTGAAAGGTTGGCCAAACAAGTCCCTTAGAATCTTCCTTGCCCTTGTGTAGCCTTGTTCTGGGTCGAGCATGGTGCACCCGTCGATAGCTTTTCTTGCTCGGCCTCAGCAGTAGTGAGTAAGTTAGAGAAGCCTTTTCCCAGGGTCGGTTACCTTATTTCCAACGAACGTCTCAAACTGCTTGACAAACTTGCAGTATTGCTCAGCTCGCCCGTCGAAAACCGTTAGCTCCACTCTAGGCAGATCGGTCGATGGTGGTTTGTAGTCGGCGACCGGCGTGGGGTTCCCTACCTTATTGCACCCTAATCTATCGGAAGTGTCGAAGTCACTGGTCTCATGCTCTCGCTGTTTCTGTGTACACTTCTCTGCTTCATGTGCCTGTAGTCTAGCCGATAGTAACTGTTGCTCTAGTTCTAGTATTCTCAGCTTATGTAAATCGACATCCTTATGATCAATATTGTCTCAATAACACATGAACTAGCACTGACAGGACTAGGCGATCTAGCATTAACTAAAGAATCATTTGTACCCAAAACCTCCCCAGAGACTTGCCGTATTACTTCCTGTCCGGATTCGACTGATTTTGATCCTTTTCTCGGCATTTGCGTGTTTTTCCTCGTTCCAAATTGATCTATTGAGTATTGTAACGAACGTTTGAGCAATGCGTAGCCAAATTCGCAACGGATCCCGAAATCAAAAGACGATTATCCGTGATCTTCTACGATACTAGATTATTACAATAAACAATGACATAAACAATATACAAACCTCAATAATACGATCACAAGGACTCAACAACGAGAAACCGAATAGCAGCGTGTGAGCAGACAGCACGTGCGTCACGCAGGTCCTGAACAAGGATGTGTCAAAGTAGCGCTCTGGGTGCGAACAAACAAAAATTGGACCATAGAAACAACCAGTTCGTAAAGACAAGTCAACAGTGTATGGAAATGAGTGATGTTAGGAAAAACACTGAATCGCGAGGGAAAAAGGGGGATTTTCCACGACCGGCTGTTACACCAGGTCTCACAGCAAAATGCCAACGTAACCCCCTCTGTCAGACCAGTCGATTGAAAGAAGAGAAAGTTTATTCTACGCACCGTGGGACCGAAACAGTGCCGATGGGGGAAATACAAGTAATGAAAACGAAAGCAACCGTTGAGCAGGGAGTGAACGGCGAGCGAGTGCAGTCGGTGGAAAACCGAAAAAGTGAGTACAAGTGATTCAAACACGAGGTCGACGAAGACCTCGGAAAGGTCAGTTCAGTTAAACGTACGCAACCGGACAAAACCGAGAAGACAATATCAAGCATCAGAAAAGATCGTAGAGAAAATGAACTTAAAGCATTATCCAGAACAACGGTCACTTTTCCAGAACGATCGAGGTTACTGCAAATACCATCCACGCAGTCACCACCATGACAGTCCATAAGGAGAACCGACGAACTCAAGGGTCGAGGTCACACTGTCGAAGCAGGCCCCTTCGGTTCAGTTCAGTTCGGTTTGCGCAGGACAGGTAATGGCCACGGCCGATCAGGCGTACAAAACTTTTTTGATGGTATGCGCACCATTTACGCTCCCGCCATTGCATAGTGTACTTCGTCAAATCCCAGATAAAAATTAGAAGGGAAAGCAAAACCTCATCGTACGCCACCTGCGAAAGACGTTATGCATCGTGAGTGTTCACTGAGACTGCATGCAACAAGCAAAAACGCCAGTTACAACACACCTCAAACGGACCACAGTGCAACCCGCTATCCATCTAGTGAGCATAATCGAAGCTCACGACAAGGGAATATGTCGATCCGCTAACGATCTAGGGCACCCTTGAAGGACCGGACGGTCTACAGGTCCATCGTTCCACCAGGCAGACTCTTCCAACTGCTTACTACCCCGATGCCCAAGAAATGCGATCAGGTCATCATCCTAGTTCGGACTTTCGTCAGCTTCTTTTCGTGTCCTCTTGTCCTGCACTCTAAAGCCAACTGGAATAGACTATCCGGCCTAAGGCCAGAAAAACCCTTCGTTACCTTCAACGTTTCCTTGAGATACGCTCGAGGTCTCCTGCTTATCAACGAGAAAAAATTCATACCAAAGAGTCTCTGAGTATACTTCTTATCCCCTTGCCCTCCAAATGTTTGCTTTGCGAGAAGCCGAATCTTCTCTAAGCGGGCGGAGTCTTTTTTGTAGAAAGGCGACCAAGCCTGCAAAGCTACCTTTTAAGTGAGGTCGTATAACAACCGCTTCGTGCCGCCTCGTCTCCTCTTCCAGTGGGGCATGAAAATGGCAGCGCTCCTTCCTAGGGTCTTCTGTTTTAGGGAGGAGGAAACAGATGATCAGACAACTGGAAACCTACGGCGCTGTCGTGACTACAGTAACGAATGCTAAGTTTCGTTTCACTGTTACAGCGATTCGAAACCTCTAGAACCTCGAGAGCAAGAAACTGGATGCGACTCCGGTTCAAGCCTTTACACCCTGAGATCTGATATGGTCAGATACTTGTTATAGTCCACCAGCTTTAGCAGCTACCCGCGTGATTTAAATGACTTGTTCGGTAATGTTTTTCGATGGTTGTAATTTAATTTGGTAGACATGTTAGGCTCTGCATTAATTAAATTTATTCTGTAAAATTTATAAAGCGGCCGTGTGTGGTGAATTTTGTGCTGCTTCTTCCAGGGCGCAATGCCCTGTCGTGTTGCGTGCTGACTAATCATTTTGCTATTTACCTAATCTTTCAGCCTGTTTGACCATTCAGACCCATAGAACAGCTGTTGCACGTCTGATATTTTCAGACGCGATCCCCTTAATCCTAACTGTCTAGGGGATGAGCTTCACATCTGATGAGGTTAACTTTCTTATATATCGGTACCTGCAGGAATCTGGTGAGTTGCAATGGTTGGGTGCAATTTGTATCCCGTTTGAGGCCCACGGACTGACAATTCTGCATTTTAGGGTACGGTCATTCCGCTTACCTTTTCGGCCTTGAAAGTCAGATAAGCCGGTCAAACATCGATGGTTCGATGATACCACCGGGTTCCTTGCTTAGCCTGATACAAAAAGGCTTGCAGTACACAGAAGCGGAGATCAGTATAGGCGAGGTAAGTTCTCATTGCGATGTGCCTGATTTTTTCAGGATGGAAGTGAGCGCGTTGTTGACTCACTGTCGCTGATAGATGCTGTGGTCCCGGATTTCATTGAGCAGCGGAAAAGTGCGTTGCGTCAGCAGCAACAAGTTGCTTCCGTTCCGCCAACAACTCCTGTCACGTGTTCTGGCGTCATTGTTACTTGCAACAATGTCTCCTCACATCAGAATGTTACAGGTGCACAGGCGATCTCTCAGACTGTGACCCAACATGCTTCGATCCCTCATCCGTCAGCGACAGAGTCCTCTGTAATGCACAACAGTCTCCACCATACTCTGGATAACGACCATCCAGTAGTGGGTTCTGTGAATTTTAAAACCGAAGGAACACTGTCAAGTACTCTCCCACCCCAGCAAACACACGGATCTTACTCAGTATCTGTGGTAAATGCCCTAGCGCAATCCAATATGAGTCCTGCGGGTGCGCTGAGTGTTTCTGTGCTGAATCAGTCCAGTGGGAATTCAGTGAATTGTTCCACTCCAGTTGTGTGTACCTCGACGACCTTATCAACAGTTAGTCCTGTGACCACCACACATGCAACCACCATTCACAATATAAATAAGAACTCCACGCCATCTCACTCCGTCATCCCCGGATCGATTCAGTCACACCATGTCGCACCATCTGTGTTGCTCTCTAGCATCCAGACCAACGGTGAAAATCATGGTTCTTCCATGGGTAAGTTATTTCTGATAAAAACAGTTGTTTTGTTCTACTGTGATTTCATATGTAGGATTTCAGTAAGCAACGGGTTTGTTCACAGCATGTCAATGAATATAATGGCATGCGGTCTGAGTGTTTGTTCGGCCCATTCATCAAGCCCACTCTATCCCCTCGGTATTTTCGCAACGTGATAGTCATAAGTTGAGGGTGCAGTATGCATTCGTCTGGGTTCGATGATGTCCAGGGGCTTCAAACCACTCGGCAAGCGTTCTGATTATAGCGTTGACCTACTTCCTTTGAATTCTGTTCTGAATTCCATTTCCGCCGGTTACTTTAGTGGTAGACAGTAACCCACTCACGGGCTCGTTACCACGCTTATTCTTCTGGGATATTATGACGTGGTTCATCACTCCAAGTCTCAATGTCAGGTTGTCAGCTATGCCAGGTAATGTAGGAAGAGACTACGGAGTATGCCCTTACCAGTACGCATGCAATCAAGTAATGGAATACCCCATGTACAGCTGAGTCGGTTGAAAGATGACAATGGAGTGTGTTGTTTCTGTGGCTGAAAGTGCAAGAATCACAGAAGAGTAAGCGGAGTGTTTCAGTTCCTCAATTCTCGACAACAATAAGTCAATAAACAGCGTGACATTTTGAAACGCAAAGTAGGTGGTTTTCTGGGCCGGCGTGACATTCAATTATTTGTCAACAGTCTGGTATACACTGCGGCGGTTAGATCTAGTTTGTACGGCTCAGAAACGTGGCCGTTAGCGGTGGAAGATAGACGAAGACTGACGGTGTTCGGGGATTGATGTCTTTGTAGCATTGCCTGAGTCTAGTGGTAACCGTATCAGCATTGCTGAGGTAAAATGTAGTGTTGGGAACCAGAGGTAAGTCTCTGGATCTAGTACTGAATCTGGGCAGTTTAAGATGGCTGAAACGTGTTACGCATGCCCACCGATAGGCTTCCTCGGCGTACACTGTCCTACGAGGCGGGTAATGGTTAGGGGTTCGCTCGAGGCGGTCAGTGCATGGCATAACTGAAAGGTATGAAGACCTTGACTAGTAGACTTGGCGAAGTAGAACGTGTACGACTCCCTGGTTGGGGTCCACGAGATCCGGCCAGTGGATGGTTGAAGACAATAAGGGACGTGGCTAGGCGCCGAAGTCGACTTAGTTACATTCAAGCGCTTCGTCTATTTGATTTGCACTTTTTTCGTTTGCCCTTTATCTTTGTGTTCGTCTCGCTGTTGATTAGATGATGAGAGGTAGCAACCAAAGTCAGGACAGCAATGCACCAAATGAATTATAGTAGACAGCCACCTGAAGTACCAATAGGGCAGGCATGACAGTAATCCAGCGGCAGTGGACTGCTATCTACCAGTAAAGAAGCAGGCGGTGGTAGGATTCGAATCTCCCAGGTGGTAACCGCTTAGAACCACTCGACTACCGACGGTTAAATGTATTTTTCGCCAATGAGTGATGAGAGAAATCGGCAACGCGAAATAAGAGTTTGCAGCGTCAAACCATGTAAGGCTTTTAGACCGAATGGTGGTATTTCTCCGGTCGAAATTCGGGGTTGTCTGTTATCCACTCATTACATTGCCCGATAGTCTATGCATATGGTCGACTTAAGTTTCGAATTTACGACTACACATATGCCGTTTCCAACAAACTCCTCAACACGTGGTCAAGTAGGATGATTACGGCCGTTAATCCAGCCACATAGAGAAATTTTACTTCATGCGTCATTCGTAATCTAGAAAAGTTGTCAAATTCTGCAATAAGATGCTCGCCGGGGAGACGTAGACAGATATTTAGACCACCCGCCTGCCAGGTGGCTGCAGACACTGTGATACGGCTAGATGTCGCGTCCAGTGGCGTGGGTGCATTTTAATTCTGTCTCTGTCTTCGCGATTTCCGCTTCTTATCCTGCTTTCGACCGTTTTTCACTCCGTTTCCATTCTTCTTGCTTTTGACTCGGCGATTCCGGAAGATAGTAACCGAAACCAGAGCACTGAAGTGCAAGGCTAATGGTTGAATGAAGTTAACTGAACTGTAGGCTAAAACCACGGACAAGGGAGAGAACAAGTCTAGGATAATAAAATCCGGAATGAGCACGACAGAAGAGAGGAAGAGATAACCGCATGGTAGAGCTCAGCGCAGGGTTTAGCGTTGAGCGCCAGCGCCGATGTGACGGTTTTCGGTCTTGTCCATAATAATGGTTTGAAAGGGATTTGTAGAATTACCAGGAATCAGATTGCAGCGCCAGAGATCAAACCGAACAATAACAACCACGGTTCACGTGACACCAGAAATTTCCTAGTAGGGCTTTGTTCGCTTTTCCGTGTTGGGATACCTTGTCAGCACCACGGGTCGAATTACTGAGTTTAATGCTTCAATTAGGATTCCCAAAGTAAAAGTCCCTGTGATATGGGCAGCCGCGAGGTATGATACGTCTAGGAATCTTCCTGTTTATATATATATATATATATATATATATATATATATATATATATATATATATATATTGGCGAAAGATACCGTGATTTAGTGCAGCTAAAATAACATCTGGTGGTAGCATAGTTGTTCTTGAGTAGAGTAAATTAGGGACATTTCTCGAGCCCAGATATCCACTTCACTTGGCTGGCTTCAACGTTCGCACACTACGTCAGATAGGGCAACTGACTGCCTTAGCTAAACTCTTGGGATTTCTCATATAGACTGATTCTGTAGCTGAGGCGCGCATGCTAAACCCTTTCGCGTCCCATGCAACCTCCTTCGCTCCACTGTTCACTTGTCGAGGGGCCCAGTGTCTGTCGCTCGTGATCCGACTGTCGTTCAAATAGCATTGAATACTAGAGCTCAGCATGCACTGCTAGATTGAATCCCACTCAGCAGTCGTTCTGTGCGTTTCAACAGCAGCAGACAAGCTTCGATTCGGTTTTCGTTTCTGCATTTGCCCTGACTAAACGTAACTCTCCTGAAGCTAGGGACAAGTTCTACTGGGATTTATCTTCGTTTCGAAGCGTGCGTTCAGCAGATGTGGTAATTGCCAGCAATTATAACCTGATTTGACTGTTCATAACAGACAAAGAAACAGAAAGCATTTTTGTGGTTCGCGCTGATCCAGAATTCAGCTTCAGTTGTCTCACTAGCCATAGACTGTTTCTGACGAGTACGAACTTCTACCACGAAAAGTTGCAAAAGCTGACCTGGTACGCTACACCTTCGTAGCGTTATATTGGTCATGTCATTGGTCATCCCTGGCATGGATCAGTCGAAGACTGTCTTCCACTCGACCCTCACCCGTCGGAAATCACAGTAAGTAGCTTAGTAAGTATCGCATTCAAACAGCTAGCCCTCGTTGTTCTCCGCCGATTATCGAACAATCGAGAAAAATGTTTACATGAATCTAACCGGTTTCGAGAGTTGTGTTCATTGACCTGAAAGTGGCCCTAGACTCAGTCGACCACGCAGTTCTCTTGTATCGCCCCAGCGGTCGATATACCAACGAAATCCATTCCTTGCAATCCTTGCGTACGAATAGCTAAAACAAATTTCGGGCTAGTGACGTTTTTCACTCTCATTCACGGTGGTGATGGAGTCGTTCAGAGCGTTTGTTCACCACATCGGAGGTGAGGTTTGAATCCTCGCCATCAACGATGACTTTGGTGGTAAACCGTTATCCGCTGTCGTCCATCTCGTTACCACATCTGACCTATTTGAACCTTATGTGGTTCTCCACTCAGAGTCTCCGGGTCTGATTACTGGTTATCACTAACGGTGCGGTCGTGCGTGTCCTCAGATACACACTTCCGCGGTTTACATTGCGGCCCCAGCCAGGTAGGGGCTCGACGATAAGTCGAGGCGACACCAAAAGTGTGTACCAATCTTGACCAACGATTCAGGTCGAGTTGGACGTGTTGGGGTTCTCGAGGTTCGCCTAGCGTATGAATGGAGACATTAGGCAACACAGCTAAGCGCCATGGCAGAATTGCAATCGAGCTCTCTATTCGCGTCTACAATTTTCGTCAACTTTTTCCTATCCCCTTGCGCCTTATGCTTTTATTTGTTGTGCTCTCGACTGAATGGTACTGCGAGATAGTAGCCGAAGCTATAACGCGAGATGTTAAGTTGTTTAGAGAACAACCAAACAGGAAGAATTAAAACCGAGAGTAAAAAGACGGCTACTCACCGAGTCCCAGTCGCAACGTTATAGAGCGCGCCTAGAGGGCGAAATGAAATCACAAGTAGGAAGACGTAGCAACCATATGAGGAGTCACCGATGCACTGAAAGAAGAGAGAAACGCCCGAATACGAAGATGTGCTCAATGTAAAAAGATCGAGTATGGACGCACGATCAGTGATAAAGAAAAGAACCCATTTGGGAAAGCATCTGGTTCCGAACGAGTGTATCAGCCTTTGAAGTTCTTTAGGATGTTTATGTTTGCGCTGGTGTCGGTTACCAGAATATTCCCCCTAGCTTCCGTAACTTTTATTTGTAGGCCGCTCTCTCCGATCCTGTTGTACGTTATCTCCGTTATTCGGTTGCTTTGGCGCCGAGCTCGACCCGGTAGTGGTCGGGTGGTTCAGAGCGTTTGATTAATCACATTGGAGGTCGGAGGTTCAGATCCCCGGCATCAACGGTTATTTTGGTGGTGGACGGTTATCCGTTGCTGTCCGGCTCGTTATCACATCTGACCTATTTGGATCTTATAGGGTTCTCCATCATCCCAAGTCTATGAGTCTGGTTGCCGGCTATCTCACAGTGTATTGGGCTATGGGGCATTCCCCTTCCGTTGCGCTCATGCGTGAGCATGTAATAAGACAAGTTTCATCAAGCCCGTGATATTTATTTACCTCCCTAGCTCGACACATGCATTGAAATAGATAGCAGACAGCTTTGTTGCAATGAAAGACGAACAAACAATCGCAGTTGATGGTCGAAAGATGCAATTAGATTTTTAGCTAAATGAACTGAAACAGTTTCAGTTGTCGAAGTTGCATGCTCGAGAGGCCGTGATAGATTTTCGAATGTAAGCGCAGATTGCTGACAGTGTAAACAGTAGAATAAAGATCCGTCGAGAGGGAGTTTTCGGTTCCCGACAGAAAAATGGCTACAGAGAAAGAAGATTCAATGAGTTTATTTACAGTTTCACGCTTCAGTTCACGAGTGTTCGGGAGAAAACGCATGTTGAGACGACGTTTTTAGGAGGGAGTGGGCACGGGTTTGTTTGGTAAAAATACATTGCTCATTTAACAGTCAATAAAAAGACTTGTAATCCAGAATAGGAGCTTCGAGCGGTAAATCAGAGGGCTTTTAGACTGGGTGGCGGTACTTTCTCAAAACCAAAATCATGACTGTCTACCACACGAAACGATGTTCTAAGGCATTTTTCCGATTTTCATTTGTAACGCTCTGGTGACGATTATTCTGCAGTAACTTTTTCTGAACGGCGCGTCCAAATAATGCCGAAACTGTGGAGTGTGGTGATAAAACATCCAGAAACTAGTTCCCGATGGCGATCAAAATTATAGTTGGAATAAGTAAAACCATTAAGGGAAAAGTAGAACGAATTCAGAGGCATTACAATGCATTCATGCCACCTCATTTAGAGAAAAATTGGATTACTACGGTACTCGGCTTTAGTTAAGTGTTGTAAAGCTCACTCATAACCAGTAGTGGTCTAGCGGTTTAGAGCGCCTGCTTACCACTGAGGTCAGGTAGTGCAGTGGGCCTTTGAGGCTACAAAATCAACCGTTCTAAGTATGTAATAAAAAAGCGTAACTAACCGCATACGACCAATTTCCATGGCTGTGTACGATTCGCCTTTTCCGCGCTGTCCGTCTCCGTGAATGATGTGACTATCGTGCTTAACACATTTCCCAATTTACTGTATGATATGGTTTGTTGGTAATAGACTGTCACCTCTAGTAATGACTTATTTGCATTGAAACGAATCAGTGGCATATTGGTAAATGGAATGTGATGTAATGGCGTGATTACGAATCACTGGAAACGAGCTTGTTCGCCACCTTGCGTTGTTCTCCATGTGCCCTGTGGGATTATTCGGACAAATGGAATGTTATTACTGTCTCGTGTGCACCTGTACAATAAGCCTTAATGAATATCCAGAATTAAATTGAGAACATCGGTTGAAACATTTCCCGTTCTCCGCCCTCACGTTAGTAAGATTATCCGTCCTGGAACTTAGTTCCCTTATCGGTCATCGTCCCAATCGTCCACGCTCGAGCTTTCACGCAGTAATCCAGTGGTTTGGACTGCTACGTTCTCATTTTGTCTCGCGCCACTTGGTTGACACGGTCCTTAACAATTCCTAGTAAATAGCTTGCAAGGGATGACGAACGGGCCCTCGTGGATAATCGCTGGGCTTCGAATCGTGGTTCTCGGTAGAAAATGTCACAGTTTGTGATACACCAACGGTTCCTTATTACACGTTGCTCCGCATAAGTGATCTGTGAAGCCAGTCCGACCAAAAGTTTGTAGCCTATATATATATATATATATATATATATATATATATATATATATAATAACACGGATCTGGTACAGACAACGTGCCAAAGAGACCATGGGATAATAGGAAAACAATGTTCGAAAAGGAGGACAGAAATGTTGGAAAGATGTTATTTTTTGAAAGTTTCTCCACACACGGTGTTTTGATTTTTTTTTGTTCCCATAGTTTGTGATTTTCATGTATGGAAGGGAAAGGATGGGGAGCCATCACAGCATTGACGCCACTGACTCTGGTTTCGGGCCATGTCCGCCAGCGTATCAAGCTAACTGTTTTCGGTGTCATTCTTGCTCCAACCTGATAGGCGACAGGGCCCCAGTGCGGCCAAACGGGAAGTCAGCTTTTATAAACTTCTCCTCCGAGTCATCGGTTGTCCACCACGCCGCCGTTTCCAATCCTGTCCAGCGAGCGCGAATAAAGCGCGGCGAGGTAAACGCTGACCGGGCATCCGCAAGACATGACCTAACCACCATAGCCGACGAAAGAAACAATTACCCTGAGTGATGAACAGTACATCCCGAATACTCCTCCGCACTTCGGCATTACTGACGTGATGCTGCCACCATACTCGTGTGATTGTCCGTAGACAACGGTGGTCAAATACGGTCAGCCGACGCAGATCCTCTTCTCTAACTGGTCAGGTTTCGCATCCATAAAGTAGCACCGAGCGAACTGCGGCGTTATTGACTCTACCTTTTAGGGAAAGCCTGATGTCGTGACGACGCCACAGGTGCCTCAGGTTGGCAAAAGCCGAACGGGCCTTAAAAATGCGCAGAGACCTCGTCTCCTATACCTCCACCAGTGGAAATACAACTGATCAGGTACACAAAACCGCTGACAGTTTCCAAACGTTCCCCACATAGAGTGAGTGCAGGAGAATCTCCTTGCCAGTCTTGAAGAAACATTTTGCATTTGGATGGAGCAAAATGCATGCCATACTCGGTGAATTCGACGGCCAAGTGGTTTAGGGCATCTTGGACGACTTAAGGGTCGTCTCCCAACAAGGCGACGTCGTCAGCATAATCCAAGTCAACAACTCTGGTGCCCAGTAGAAGTTTCACTCCACTGTTTGTAACATCGTTAAAGGCTCTCTGAAGCAGGTCATCCATTATGAAATTGAAGAGTAACGGGGACATAGGGCATCCTTGCCGAACGCCACCTAGGACGACAAAGCACCCGGATAGTTGCCCATAGACCCTTACCCTCCCTGTGGTCTGTCGATGGATAGCTTTCAGAACGGAAACGTTCTCGAACACGCCGTTCCTAAACAGGCAAGTCCATAGGACAGTCCTATCGACAGAGTCAAAAGCGGCCGGTGGGCCTTCGTGGCTATAGGGTAAGTTCCCCTTCTACTGCACTCATGCGTAAGCATGTAATAAAAACGTGCATCGGCTAGCGTAGTCTGGAAAACGTCTAGCACTAGAGGGTCGTTCAGCTTGTCTATATTTAAGCAAGCATGATTCGAGTTCTTCAAGCCCCCAAACAGCAATCAGATCGTAGAGCAAACTAACGCGTGATCAGAAACGAGGCAGGTTGACCAGTAAGAGCGAAAATCTAACACGCTGCCGCGCCAACAGTAGCTAATCGCTACATGATCGATTTGAGACCTTCCTATGTTGAGGAAAGAAGACGCCAGGTGGCGGTTCGTCGTTTGGAGTTGCAAAAGTTTGTGCTTGCTAGAAAAAGCTGGAGATCAGCACATATTATCAGCAATCTGTCCCCATTGTCCGAACGACTGGAGCTGAGGCCAAACTGCCCTCCTAGATGATGTTCACTCGCTGCCAGGCGACCGACGCGCGCGTTAAGATCTCCGGCGAGGACCACGATATCTGTCCGAGGCGCCGTAAGCAGGAGCATATGGAGCTGTTGATGTTCATCTTTGTCTGTCTCCGGACTGCAGTCTGTCTGGGCATAGGCGGAAATGACGAATAAGTCGCGTGTGCGATCTCGATGTCCAGTTATTCGGCAAGAACCTCGCAGCCGGACTGCACAAAGTCGGCTATTGACAGGAATCCAGTCTGACATGGCCGCTTTAACTCTACGGTTCAGAGCAACACCAACACCGGCCTGGCCGGCTGCTGCAATGTCCGGGTCTCCAGACAGGCGTACATGAAACTTCGTATTGGGATTGGCTGGGGACGTTAGTCTGATAGTGAAGCTTGCGTCTTGTAGTCTTGTCTTTGAGAGGCATCATATATCGATCGAGAGCGATTCCAGTGTGCGAGTTAGACTCGCCTGTTGTCCAATTTGCGTGAGTGCGCGTACGTTGTAGTTGGCCAATTCGAAACGTAGGCGAGGTTGAAGAGAGGTGGACTCGGTGGTGTGATTTGCTGTGACAGTCGTAGGGCAGACGGTACTAGCGGAAGTCTGGTCACAAGCGGCGGCAGTAGTAAGGCGGTTTTGCTGCAGCGTAGTGACGTGTCTGGCACATAAAACAACGGGAGAGGTAGGGAGAGGGTGGATAGGTTCCGAGTGTGGTGGTGGATGTGCATATGATCTTGCGATAGCGAAGGAGCGTGAAAGAGTGAGATGGAAGCGAATTGGTATGAGAGTCCATGGTTCAGTTTGCGGGCGTAACACTGCCAGGCCACCCAGGCCAGAGCAGGTGGTTTTCTTAGGGATCCAAAACCGGAACCTTTAGCTATTCAAAGCTTCACCCGCAAGGCAGCGGGACGGAGCGTGATGTCCGAAACCTGCTGGGGGCCAGTGACCGATCATTCAGCTCATACATCCTGAGTGCCCAGTACACCCCTGCGCCACAAATGCCGGTGAACGTAGTATTGTGCGCTTCATACGCCAGCCGTAGTTGGTTTGGAATCAGGGTTTAGCCATCTCCCTTAGACTGACTATTGGTCAGTCAAACCGGTGGAGAGCGCCGGGCGTTCGCCTTCGTCCTCACACTTTTGTGTAAAAACACCGCCCCGAGAAGACAGTGTATAGGATTTCCTCAGCAGAAGCTATTTGATACGCGTGGTCATCTGGGAGCATTTCGAGAGGTGTCAGGGCGAGCGGCCAACTCAAAGCCTGAGCCACCCACCCCCGACCATACTGAGGCATTTTGGAGGCGTTTGTGGTCTATAAAAAAATCCAGTCTTTTCACCTAGATGTAGTCGGAATACCTTTCATATCTAGCTGATCACTAGTTGCTCGCTAAGACACCTTTACAAATGAGTATCGTGAAAAACTAGAGAACGGTTTTACTATTAATCAAGAACGACAAACGTGACCGTTTGTGGCGGTGAATTACATTGTATCCTAATAGAATTGTGTAGTAGTAGGCCGTGTCACAGTAATGTTAATTACCATCAAAAGTGTACTTGAATATTCACTGGATGATCATCCTATCGACAAAAGTAATCTTGAAGAGCCACCAACTTTGTGTTTCAGCGTGAATTAAACTTGGTACGCCTTTTAAAAAGTGAGCAGCAGAAACAACTCACTGATTCACAGTGACCACAGTGAAGACGTAACGAATGCACCACTGCGAGCGCACCATTGTCCGCGATAAAAAAATTTTTCAGATAGTGTTTGGATTCGGTCGGTGAGCCTTTTGTGCAACAACGAGATCCAGTTAATTTTCAGGACGTCGCGTGCTAACTACTTTTCTGAGATGAGCTCCTGCGAGAGAATAAGCCGGCTTAGTGAATGTCTCTGGTACCGACTTTTTAATTTTATGCGGGTAGCTCCTGCGAGAGGATGAGCCGGCTTCATGCATGTCCCGGATGGCACCAGCCCATGAGCGGCGGTCGGATGCGGAACCTGAATACAGAGAAATCCAGTTTGCTTCCAGTTGCGAGCGCCGTAGAAAGCCTGGAGTCCTAATCCCTCAACGTCCGATTTGATGGTACTGATCCATGTTTTCAGCTGCCCTTCGCGGCGACAGCGCCATCCTGGACATGAAAGAAGAGCGTGGCACTGTCTTGAGATCTCTGTGTCCGGACGTCGTAGGACATGTCCAAACCACCACAATCGTCGGCGTTGGAGGAACATTGATAGCTTGTCGATGTCGAAGCACCGTTGTCTTATTGTCTCGTTTGAAAGCTTTTCGTGCCACACCACTTTCAGTATCTGTTGCAGAAACCAATGGTCAAACACTTCCAGCTTTCTGATGTCCTCGACGAGTAGTGGCCACGTCTCGCGGTCGTAGGTCAGTATCGAACGGATAGCGACCCGGAAGACGCAGACTTGGGTCCGGAGGCTGATTTCGTTGCGCGCCCAGAGTACATTGCGAAACTGGAGAAAAACAATCCTGGCATTGCCAATGCGCAACTTGACTTCATATTTGATTTGATCGTTCGGAAGAATCCTGGAGCCCGGGTATTTGAACGCCGGGACGTGCTCAATTTGTCTGCCGTTCAAGTATGTCGAGAGAATGGACTGTGTAGTGCATGTCGAAAGGATCTTGGTCTTCGTCGTATTGATCTCCGGTACCATAGATTTAGCAGAAGATTCTACGCAATTGAGAGCTGGCTGTGCGACAGTTGGGCTATCTCCAATGATGGCGATGTCGTCTGCGAATTCTAGATCGGCGAGGAAAGCATCGGTACCCATCAGAATACCAGGGTAATCAGTGAGCGCCTGACCCATTATCCAATCGATGGTGTAGTTGAACAGCCCTGGCTAAAAGGGACAGCTTTGTCCAACACAGGAGTTGAGGGAGAAGTCACTGGGCTCTTCTCTGTATATACATATTCGCCTAGTACGACCTCATGAGACTGAGGAGCTTCTGGGGCATTCCATCAGCTTGTAGTGTAGTCCACAACGATTCTCTGTCAACTGAGTCAAAGGCAGCCCGAAAATCAATGAAACAAGCTGCAGTCGGTTGCTGGAACTTGTACCGATGTTCCAATACTCGGCGGAGGGTGAGTATTTGGTCCACGCACCCTCTGCCACGGCGGAAGCCTCCTTGATTGGGGCGTGTGCGTGCGTGCTTCATCGCTCAGAAGCGGTTCAACAAAAGCACGAAGAATATTTTGGCGGCCACGTTGATTAAACTGATGCCACGGTAATTTTCGCACACGGTCCTGTCGCCTTTCTTTAGAAGCGGAAGTAGAACTGAGGTCCCCCATTCAGCTGGGAATCGTTCTTTTTCCCAGGCTGAACAAAATAAGGTGTGAAGTGGCTCGAGTAGTATCGAAAGAATTGATTTATATATCCCCGGTGCGATGCCATCTTCACCAGGGATGACTTTTCGTCGGATATCACAGAAGCCTGGGGGACCATTTAGGCGGCCATCTCTGGCGTTTTTGGTTGATTGGAGTCGCCCCTGAGATCCAGTTTTTCTGACGTCGTCGCGTAAATCCCAGTTCATCTAAAGCGGATTGTTGGATTGATGCCCTAAGTGAAGCCCACTGATCTTCCACGTGTACTTCCTCCCCACCTATGAACGTGGTGGCTAGGTGAAACGTAATAGCGTCTGAGGCCGCTAGGCGCTTTCTTGGTAATCCTAACGCTGCTGTGTTAATCCGTTTCATGGAAAAGTTTCTGTGGCGATTGGCTAGGTGAGTCCTAAAGCGTGCACGGACGAGGGTGTGGTCGGTGTCATTCTTGTTGCCCGTCTCCGCGCCTCGGTAGGACCGACAGTCTTCAACCGAAGATGACTAACGTGGTCGTATGAGAATTTAGTCGATCTGATGTGCTGTGTGGCCGTTATTAGAGTACTACGTTAGAAAGTGCTTCCTGGGATGTTGGAAGTGGGTGTTGGTGGCGGTTGAGCTATTAAAGTCTGCAAAGCTGACGAGGCGTTCCCCATTGCGGCACTGCTGTCCGAAACCATACTTCACCAAAATGTGTCTAGTTGCTTGAGCGGAGGGACCAGTGCGGGCTTTCCATTCCTCCGCAACCAGGAGAATGTCACGTTTCGGGACGCCGTTTACCACCTCTTGTAGTCTATCGTAGAACTCGTCCTTTGCCGCTTCCTCGGCTGCAACTGTGGGGGGACATAGACCGCAACAACCGATACCTTCAAGAGTGAGGCGTGAAAAAGAGCTAAGGCGCTCCGAGGGGAAAGCAGTGTTTTTTTAGCCTTGTTGCTGACAGCTATCTCGACGTCATGAAGACCAGAGCTGTCCGTGGGTCCGCTATGATAGAGGTGATAACTTCCGTCTACTCCGGGAACCTTTATACATCGGGTGCCAGAATTCGGCAGCCGAACTTTGGAGAGACATGCAATTTCGATGCGGTAATCATGTAGCGTTCGCGCCGTGACAGTTTGGCTTCCGATGTCCAGGAGTATTCTCACATTCCAGCAGGCGATTTGGATGTAATTTCGCGTCTTGAAGCGCCCAGCTAGCATACTTGTCATCTCGTCCCCGGATAGAACACGAGGCGCGTTGCTTACCGGAGACGCCGTAGCATGAGCGATGTGTACAAGGGAACTTGTCATGAAGAGTCTTGTGAATTTGGTACAAAGTGGTGTCTCCATCGCCACTCGGCTTTTTGTTCGAGGTAGCAACTCTAGCCCGTGCACAACCAAGTGCTATATGCTGGCAATAGGAAGTTTTGTATTGGGAGCCGATGTCCGAACGAGCGTTTCATACACCTTTTGGATGGTGGTCTACCAATCCGGGATGCCCAACTCGTCCTACTGATCTTGGTGCATGGTTGCCGGTGGTTCTCTAGAAACTCATTCGCCATTCGGTAGAGGTAATCTAGACCCGGGGGTCCATGCAGCCCTGTTGACTGGAAGGATTTCTTTGATGACCGTTGGATCCCAGTTGATCTCATTCGCCTTTGTAGGAGTATCCGTCTTCGCATGGTGGACGCCGTCTCACTGAGGTTTTTAGGCTTCAGTTACCCTCGACTGGGTTTGGCCCACCTGCCGAGCAGTTTGCCGGGGTGTGGCCGCTGGCGCATGCTATAGCTTCGTGGGGCCACAGGTTAGAGTTGAACAGGTGGTGGAAACCAATGAGATGGAAGATACCCCAAGGGGCACAACAGCTTACCAACTCAGGGGTGCTACTCCTCTCAAATGCCTCACACACCCCAATGTCTCTGGTGGCTACCTTCCATGCGATGCGGTCAGCGGCAAAGACGGTACACAGTGAAATCCAGTTTTTGCAGCACAGTCCGAGGACCGACTGAAGGTCCAGATGTTTCACGTCTGCTTTGACTGTGTTGACGCATGTCTTTAGCTGACCGCCAAGGTAATACTTCTAGCTTGGATACATTGCTGGTAGAAGGCTTCCTCTAGTAAGTCTCATTTCGGTTCGACGGAAGACATAGCCGAGCCATTGGAGACGGCGCCGTTGTATTCGAACAGCGTTTTCGTACGGCGAATTTTGAAACTTGATCATGCCATTTGATTTTGACTATACATCGAAGACACCAGTGGTCCAAGCTTCCCAGCTTTTTCGTATCCTCTGTCCTCAGTAGCCAGGTTTCACAAGCGTATGTAAGAACGGGATGGATGGCGGCACAGTAAACGCGCAGTTGCGTCCAGAGGCTTATTTCACTAGGGGACCACAGCGTTTTGTGAAGTTGCGGGAATGCTTCCCTGTGCAGTCGACTTGAAGTTGGAATTCGTCTTTCGGTCCAGTCATTTGGTTGTAGGTTTGACCCAAGGTACGTGAAGTCGCGCACTAGTTCCAGGATTTGACCGTTTACTTGGATGATGCCTGTTGGATCTAAAGTAGTCGTGAAGATCCTGGTTTTGTTGTGTTTATCTCCAAACCGATCGCTTTGACCCCGCCCTCGATGCGTTTAAGAACCGGTCGTAGACTGTTCGGATCGTCCCCTAGAACGAGAATATCATTGATGAGTTCAAGATCCGCCATCCAAATCTCTTGGCTTAGTTGAATTCCTCGCTAACTGGTGAGCGCACAACGCATAACCAAGTATATGGCATAGATGAACAGAATTGGTGACGGGATAACCTCGACGAACACCGGAGTCGAACGAAAACTCTGGAGGCTCTTCGCCATAGACATGGACACTTGCGCAACCGAACAATATGACCTCAGTAGTTTCGTGTACTTTCCGGATATCCCATCGACTCTCGACACGCTCCAGAGTAACTCTCGGTTTACGAAATAAATGCTAATTGGGCAAACTGGTTTATTTTACTGATCTTTCCAATCACCATCATTTGAAAAGCACATCACGCGAATCTCAAAAAGTTCCACTATTTTTCGAACAAAACGCGGGTTATGGTCTGGCCTGTTTCCGGCTTTTCACCGTAAAGCGTCTTCCTCAATAAACGAGTTCCATTCCTATTCCGGGTACACACCTTTCTGTTGTACGCCTTTTTATCCCATAGTTATAAGATATATTACCGGTTGGGAATTAGAGGAAACAGCACAACCTACCAGTCATGATCGCATGCCGATCAGCTGCATGTTTCGAGTGGTTTTCCTGTAAAGATACCGGTTGATCTTCATATTTATCATTCTTTTGGTTTTAATCCAATTAATTCCTATATCTGACCTTGTGATTATCTTTTCTGTCATCACGTGGTGAATTTTTCGCATTGTAAATGCGTCTCCTAAGCACTTTTCTGTCGAGTACGTTGTGTGTGGTGTCACCACCCCAACATTTGTTGATTTCGCTATTAGTTCTTCACTAATACAGTTAACTAACCTTCATCTCGTAGTAGCGCTTGATGATAGAAACAGAAGGCTTTCCCGTCGTTACTCAGCGTTACCGCGTCGATCCTCAGCCGCGTATGACAATTCCTAGTCAATAAACATCCAGTTGAAAATCCGTCTCACTAACCTCTCATAATTGATCTCACGACTGGAGCGCATCGGTAGCCACGTCTGTTGACGGGCAGAAAAACAAGAGTGATTTCAATGACATCCAAATGCGATCAATTAAAACGGTTCAAATCAACTAATTTCAAGCTGGATAAACTTATTGGCTAAAAAATAATGGTGCACGACTGAATAACGTCGCGACGAGGCTAAGTAGGCTGAGGGTAGACAGTAATCCCCTGTCGTGCGATTTGTCACGACGCCTGACCTGTTAGAACATTGTGATTCTTCACTGCAAGTCTCAGTATCTGGATACGGGTTATCCCTAGTAGTGTGCCCTTTGTGGCTATGGGATATACCCTGTCCGCTGCACTCATGCAAAAACATTAAAAAATATCTTCATTTATTTTCTCTAACCCACGAGTCGAAACATATTTGAATGTAACCTTAAGGTAAGTCGAATACGGTTTAGGTGTTCAGCAGTGCACTTCAGGTGTCGTCTCAAAATCTTGCCACACCAACTCAGTGTTGTGAGTTCGCAGTCTTGGTAAGCCGTATAATATACATTGTTGGATCGTGAAATCTGAGTGTAAATCGGTGTCGTCCACTGGTATTGCCTGCAGAATTTAAAAAATCAATCGTATATATATATATATATATATATATATATATATATATATATATATATATATATATTACACCGGCTTGACAGAAAACATGATACCCACGTAACGACAAAAAAATTCAAAGGCGAGGGAGGGACTTTGAGTTAACAATAAGATTACAAAGAGCAAGGCAAAATGTTTTATTGGTTTCACCGTACACGTTTTGCAATTTTTTTGTCTCATGGGGTCCACAAACTAAAGAGCCAGATGGGTTAGAGATGGGGGAGAAGTTGGAGGAACAAAAATTGCGAGAGACGGCTTCAGCGATAAACCAGAATGGTTGGCTACCAGCAGCGGAACAATCCAGACGTTCGGCTCTGTGGAGGATGATGCGATCCCTGGCTTTTTGAATGGAAAGCGAGCATATGTTTCTGATCTGAACGAAGAAACTGCGAGATAAGGAAGCAACACAACTGTGTGAAGCGCACAACACGATTACGGGCATGGGTAAACATTTCAGGAAAACGTGGTTTGCCGTGTTTGGAAGTGTGGAATAAGAAGAAACCTTGCAGAACAGTCTCAGTAAAGTTTGAAACAAAGGAAGAAGCATCAGAAGTGAAACAACAGTCGACCTGTGGATAGGAGGCCAGAAAATCACGAAAATCATCCAAGCTAGCAGAGTCGTTACGCCAAAAGGTGCGTCTGGAGTTGCACATGGGAACTGGGTGAGAAAAGGTGGTGAAGGAGATAAAACAGTGGTCCGATGAACCAAGTAAACGGAGGGAGGTAATATTACAGAATAAGTGAGAAAAGCAGGTGGAAAGAGGATCGACGGTATATGCACGATCGCCAGCCTGGTTGGGAATGCGTATGGGGATGTCAACGAGTTGACTTAAATTGACCAAATCGAGAGCTGCGGCTTCGCGCCCCACAGCCGTAGAGTTCTGAAGCCTGTTCTCTTTATGGGCATCAAAGTCACCAAGAATGGTAACTGGGCAATGTGGGTCTGATGCAAGCAATAAATCAAAAATTGAGAGATCGCTGCCGTCGGGAGAGCGATAAACGCTGCGTATTACCTTTTCTCTGCGCTTATGCGTGAACATGGGGTCAAAAATAAGAATATATAGGCCCATCGCGGGGCAAGACAACGACACTGAATCAGTGCTTTTTATTACATGCTTGACCATAGATGCGGTGGACGGGGTATACCCCACTGTACTTTCACTTGAATCAAGTGGTTACTGGGTCTGGCGGATTCTCATTTTGGCAGTAAAAAAGAATTATGGTCAGTAGAGGTAGATAAAGTGGACACAAGGAAGTTAGTAAGATTGGAGTTACTGGAAATGGAGAACGGTCAGTCCATGATATGGAAGAAAAGCCTAACTAGTGGACTTGGCCATGTCAGGCATGTTAGACTTTCTGGATGGGGTCCAAGAGACCCTTCCACCCAATGGTTAGATACATTGGGGGATATGGCTAGATGCCGCGATCAGTGGCGCTCTTGCATTCACAACACATTCTTCATCGACTCAACTCTTTTAGTGTAGTTCTCCTCTTACTCCTTTCATACTCTTTTCTCCTTCATTATTTCCTTTTGAGATTGCCGCTAGGAGATAGCAACCAAAGCCACCGCACCCAGTGCATGGTTAATGGTTGTCTGAACAGAACTGAACAATGGTGAAATAGCCGAAGAAGTGAGAGCGACTACCCCCTTGAAGAGCAGTCAACGTTTGTTCAATGTTAAGTCTCGCTCTAGTGATCTTCGTACAATAAATACTGATAGTGTGTAACAACAAGGAATAACCGATTCACTATTAGGGAAAATAATTTGATCGATCAGGTCGATTACTTCAAAAAGCCAACCAGCTAATCGAGAATTAATAAATTGATCCAAGTCACCAAATTTAAGTTATATCCTATGAACCTCTAGCGAAATTGGTAGTTTAGTTGTGATTTATTGTGGAAGGGAAGTAAGGGTAAACCCCGTAGCCAAAAGGGCAATGCAGTAGGAGGGGTTAGAGAATATTGACGTAGGAACCAGCTTACTGATGCTGCTTCTGAAGAGAAAAAGATTGCAGGTGAAGGATAAGACAGAAAGGTAGTGTTACAAATTTTGGCAGTCCGGATGTATGGCACCTGAGCACAGAAACCTGATACGAATGACTGGCCACCTGTGTACGAGAATGGCGGGTACATGTTAGAGGAAGGGGAACCGCCGAGACAAGCTCCGGAGCCGAAATTGTAAAAATAGAAATAGACAACGATGCAGCAGCCCAATAGTGGGCCAGTGATTGCAGATGAGAGGTTAGAGAAGGATCGTCGATCAGCCGGATGGACTTACTTTGGATCCGATAAAGAAGAGAATGGATAGAAGACGAGGCCCCACTCCACGCATGACTTCTGTATTGGAGCGTGAACTTTGAACTTTGTTCAAAAGGCAACTTTGCGCGCAACACGAGAAGCGAGCTGAGATGGGAAATGGGACCAACACAGTGAAGAAGTTATGGATGAACCTAGAAGGGACATAGGGTCTGTAGAATGCAGGAGCATTGAACCAAAAGGTAAATGCAGGGATGAGTGATGTTTAAAGGAAAGTGTTAGAAAGTGAATCTTGGAAGGATTGAAGTGAACATGATTGTGAAGGGAGAAGTGTTCGAGGTTGTGATTCATTGATACACTGACAGCACTACGGTCAGGATCCATATTTGTGGTGGCATGGTGGGAGGTGAAGTAAAAAAGAAAGTCATCGACTAAAATGTGGATTACGTCGGTGGCTTGAGTTTGTCTTGAAAGTACAAGATGGTTCCTTGCTCGATCGATAATGTTGACATCTGGGGTGTTTTTACCTTGGTAAGCTTATTCATTAATTGTCTCGAGTTTTTGGGGACTATCTCTAACATTTTTCAAGTTACCGTGACAAGTCTCGTAACTTTTGTAACGGGTTATATTGGCCGTAATATTTCGCCGTCCTATACCGTTTCACGCGCCATCAACAGGCCGGATTCCGGTTAAGTCGCGACTGCATTGGTCAGGCCACACTCAGTCAAATGGATGAACATCCCATATCGTTGTTCTTCGGTCGTAGTCTTTTTTCCATCATAGCAAGCATTCAACACGTTAGCCTTTGCAGCACTGCTCGTCTACCGCCTTGAAAAGGTTATGTCTCATAAGTGCGTCAAATGAACTTGTCGTGCTCGCACACTACAGGTCAAGAAAAGGTTTACCGTGAGTTGTGCAGTTCATTTTAAACAGATATTGGTTTTCGTCAAAAAATTTTCTCGTTCCTTTGAAATTGGAATCTCCTGTTAATACATGATACGCGGTTTGGCAAACTCACATACTACGCTTCAAGGTTTCCAAGTGTAAGGCGCTGGCTCGAGATTGGATTTTGGACATTCCCCGCCTGATATTTCACAGTGAGCTGTTAACCATGGCGGAGAACTTCACGTACATGTATATGGCTCGCGCACGTTGTACGATGGACTAAAGCATCTGTAGCGTCGACCTGATAGTTCACTCCAACGGAAAGGTTGTGTCTGATGCGCCACAGTTCCGTTCTCACAGCGTTGCCTGCATCAGAACTGGAACTTGCTCATGGGAGTATGTTCGCCAAATAAACTTTCTAGAATCGGATTGCTTGCTAAACCCAGCAAAGATATGGTGAACTCAATCTTGGTACAAATGTGCCTTTTTCTTATATTCGGTTCAGCTTCAGAGGATGTCATACTTCGTCAAATCCAACTAATCGGGTTCCATCAACAGATGGATGTGTATAGAGAGAAAATTCGTTTGCCGCTTCGGTCATTGTTCATAGTTCCTTTGTTAGAAATTATTATATATATATATATATATATATATATATATATATATATATATATATATATATATATATTATCGGACTTGAAGTCAGGCATCGTATCAACACCACAAATACAGAAAGGAGCAACATAGCTAAAAAGTGAAGGAAAACATTGTTTTAGTTGTTTCAACGTACGCCTTTCTTTTAATTTTTTGAAAGTTTTACTCGATATCAAAGTCTGAGAGTTTCTTATACCCGCGGCCCAGCATTCACACATAGACACCTCAACTCCCAAGCAGTCCAAAACGTGTTAAATTATCTGTGCGTTGTTGCTCGGCAAGACATTATCATCGGTGAAAAGGTATGAGGTGGGCCGTAAGATTAGGGATAGTAGGTGTTTCTCGTCTTGCTAATTGTTCCCGAAGATCTCATCGGTTGACTAAAAGTAGAACAACAAACCCTGATGTGTACGGATTTGGTTCTGATTTCCACAAGTTGCAGATAATGCGTCCATGATCACGATCAAGTTGGGCATCCCGAAGTAGCATTTTCCCCTTTCGTCATTTATACGTCCACTTCTGTTGCCAAAAACTCATCCTCGGTGTAAATAGGCAGCAATCAGTCCAGCGTTCAGTGGACCACGCTGCACGATGAAAATGACGAGGACGTTCAAAGTAGTCCCAGATGTCGTAAACCGAGAAGAGCCAGTGGGATGTGATTGATCTATAAGATCCGAAAGTACAATGTTTGTTACGGTATTGAGAGAGTATCAGTAAAGAATTCTTATTGTAGGTGCCTCAGTAACAGAGCTCTGCTTAAAATCCAGTCCGTTTTTGTTGGTTTGTAAAAGCATGAGGCTTCTTGTTCACTAGCGCGATGAGTGTTCAATAGGCCTCTGAAGTGTTTTGTTGGCCCAGGAAAGCTGTGTCGTAAAAATTAACAATCCGGTTGTTGCAGCTTTTTAGAGCCCTGACCGAATTCAGAACTAACCGTGGGTGCATGTTTTCTTTCTAGGAGGATGAAATTCAGGACGCTTACGTGCCCGAATCGTATCGTCGTCCAGAGATAAGTATAGATCGAAAAGGGGCCTCCAGTTATAATGGCATTTTTTCAATGCAGTCTCACTTCTGCAGTTTTGTAAAGAGTCAGTTAACCTGGCAAGCACACATCACACTAACGGCTCCATCTCTGCACGTTAGTGTCTGTTTACAGCCATTGTGCGCCATGGCGATGATCTAATCTATCGGTCGTCTAGTACTCGTTTCATACTTTCAAACAACTGATCTCCATGCCCCGAGAATACTCGTTCAATCCGTGAACCTTAATTTCTTCTGTTGGAATCTAACAGGTCTACTAGCAAAACTGTGGGCGTTTGACATTTTAGCACCCTTGGATGGAGCACCAGTTTTTCTCAGTATCTTGATAATTTTCTCCTCCTGTCTTCTCCACTATTCCCCCGAATTCCCATTTCATTCCAAACTTTTTCCATCTATAGTTTTGTGATCCCAACTCTCAAACTTCATCCACTCATTTACTGAGGAAGCCGTTCTTATCCTAACATCCGACTCTTTGTTTCCATCAAAAACGAATGTAAATCACGAGCGCTGATGTACTGCATGTACGTAGACATTACCGTGACAAAATTGAGTACGCGTGTAAACTTCTGAAGTTGGCAGAATTCGATGATAATGTCAAAAATTTACGCGATATTTAAGCGTGCGCGTGGGTCTTCCATACTCATTACTGACCAGACCATGTAATGATGCGCGTTGAAATCGCCTGCATTTTGGTGTGAAATTTTAGTAAGGATACTGGAACCCAGAAGTGAAAGAAACCGCATATGGTCTAACCTCTGGTTTCCCAACTCTCGGTTACAACGGTTCCAATCTTTCGTTCATTTTCACAACTAGGGTAAACCGCGAAACTCTACTGTTCACTTGGATGGGGTTTCGCGGCTAACTGCTGCAAGAGAATGAGCTGGTTTCGTTAACGTCTCTTATCTCGGCCGTGTTTCTGAACCGTATGAAAGACTATTTAACCGCCACAGTGTACACTCAACCCTTTAACAGACAATCAGACGTCACGCCAGTGCCACAGGTGGCAAATCGGCAAAAAGCGATCATGTTTTCTGTATGCGCGGTGACACTTCATTTCATATCTGACATCTGGCGGGATGTAACTGCCCAGGTAACAAATTCACCTACATGAGTTAGAACTTCCCCTACCAACACAGGGTTTAGTGTAGAACCATCCCAGTCTTGCAGTAGCATTTTACACTTTAATGGTGCGAAACGCATCTCGAACATCGCTACAGTTATTTAGGCTATCCAGAAAAGCTTGCCACCTTTAATCAGAAGAACAACATCGTCCACTTATCCTAAGTCAGACAGTTCACTGCCTGAGCGAAGATCGATGCCGCTATTTTCACACGAAGATGGGGCTATCTTGAGAACCACTTCAATTACAAAAGGAAAAGGAAAAACGAGAGAGAACAACTTTGACGAACACTAATCTTTGTGAACTTGAATGAAATATCGCTGTAAGCACGAACTCGGTTTCGGCTTCGGCTGTTCGCATACGAGGACTGGAAAAAACATTTCTCGGGAATAACCTTCGATGCAAGGCAGCGTCAAAAAACTGCGGTCATATGCCGCTTTCAGATCATGAAAGACAAAAATTGTCGGTCTTCGGGAGATGTGCCTGTGTTCTAAGATTTGACGAGGAGTAAAGATGTGGTCAAAGAACCCGGACCGAGTTTGAAGCCGGCTTGATTCTCAAGCTGAGAACTTCCGCGGGTGCTGGATATTCAGCGAGGAACAATGCTAGTGAGCAGTTTGGATGCGATAATTACCGAGCTAACTCCTCTGAGACTTTCACTGGATTTGTCATTTTCCTTGTAAATCGGAACAATAGTCGATTCACACCATTCCCCGGGAATTTGATCGCTACCCCAAATTACTCGGAGTTTTGTGAACTCCTATTCCTAAACTCTGTCTTCATCCTTGAAGAAGGACGGAAACAACCTATCCGGTCCAGCAGCTTCGTACTTTTCCGAATAACCTATCTCGAACACTAACTCCATTTCTGATGGAGTGAAATCTACCTGCACCGTTTCTCTTGCAAGTATATTCGGAAAGATCCACCTAAATTGCACCGACCAACGCTCCAGACGACGTCCGTGAGAGTGAATCAGTGAGCCGTCAGATTCCTTAATCAGCTCACTCACACAAAGTTGCCGTGGACCGGTACTTCCAACGAAACTGTAAAAGTTGCGGCACTTGCCGATAAACACAGCCTTTTTCATTTCCCTACATTTCGTAATCCACCACTACTCACGGTCATTCCTCAGGCTCCTAGCCAGTAGATGACTCAGGAATTTGCGTACTTCATTGAGTTTAGCATCTGGAGGGATGGATCTGCAAGCAGCTAACAGAGCAACTAATGTCAAAGATATCCATCGGTTATGAGACCTACATAAACTTTAGTCTAATGTGGCACCAGAAGTGGCTTACAAGGTTTTCTTGATCTGTTGCCAGCGTTCATTCGGATCCTGAATATCCGGATGCCTCGACAATCGTGTAGACGGCTCTGCCTGAAAAGCATATCATCTGCTCGTCCAAAAGCAAGTGTGCGGGCCGAGTGCTTTTAGTGTTAGTGCAACCACGGACGAGACGTGAACAGCAGCGAGCACGTACCAGGGCGTGATCTAAGTTCACGAGCGCAGACCAAAATGAACAGCAATCTCCAAATGATCCACGCCACCGGTGACCAATGACAGTATGGGCAGTCTGAGTCCAACGTTGTAGAAGGACGCCATACCAGTCTATGTTGCTTCTTGTGGCAGAAGTTCACACTCGCCAAAAACAATCTGTTGTCAGAGCGCAAATTGATCACCGTTGTCAGTGCGATCGGTCGGGATAGCAAACGGTCCTCCAATGTGCCTTTCGGAATCCCCCAAACATTCGACTTCAGCGTTGAAATCCCCAGCAGCTACATCCGTTGATTGGTTGCTTCGAAGTAGCTGGGACAAATCCCGGTAAAATTCATCATTGGCCGCATACACAGACACGACGAACAAGCATCGACGCTTCAGTTTGTGCTTGACGCGAACAGAACCGTCCAACCGAACTGCACACAAAGGACTATTGACCGGAATCCAGTACAGCAGTGCACGCCCAGCTCTCACGCATAATGCAACCCTAGCGCTGGCCTGACCACGAGCGCTAGACACCAAATCACCCGACACACTAATAATGAAGTAAGAGACGGGTTGTGCCTGGGGCGCGAAGAGTGATCACAGAGGTAGGGTCTCTTGCGCGTTCCCGAGATAGCATGCATCTTTTCGGAAAGTTTCAAGAGTTCTAGCGAGAACAGTTTGGCGTCCTGTCTGACAGTGCGCGGACATCGAAGGCAGCCAAGTGAATTGAACACGTAGGCGTGAGAAGTGTATTTGATTTAAGTCCTACTCCGGAGTTTTCAACCCAAGTGTCTGATTCACAAGGCGGTGAGGCGTTAACCCAGCACGGCAACGCGACCGAAGCACCAGCGAAGAGGGAACTTCTGGTTTGTCACATGAGACGTGATTGTTCCAGGCATTCTGTCTAATTTTCGAATGGTGTGGAGACCCACGTTGGGTCCCAATAAGTCAAGTGTGGTAACGAGCCACGTGAGTGATGTTTGTGCGCTTACTGGTTTAGTCAACAGTAATAGTCTATGCTCATTTATTTCATGTTTCCCCGATAATAAGATCTACTCAAATAGTGAACCTCAGCAAGGTTTTTCAGGATGCTTTTAATATAAGTCCCGCTCCAAAACTAAGCCCCAGTTAGGACCGTTATCTACATTGTGATTCGATGAAGCGGATGCACACTGACGAGTGAGGTTACCACAGCTGGAACAACTTCTGCTGCATCGTTTTATGAGGTGACCAACGAGGTCTGCCAGTCTGGGATTCAACCAGCAACCACCGCGCGATTAGGAAGAAATTCCTCAGAGAAAGAGCCAGGTCAGATCATGATTCCTACGGGAATGACTGTTGATATTGCAGTAAAAAAACCTCTTAAGAACCATTTGCGCATAGAAGTCAGCGATCTTAAATCGAGTGGAGAGAAATAGGCGTGGAAACTTTGTGGTCCCATGTTTGTAGGAAATCGTGAGTTGGATAGAAATTCATGGGATGAAATCACTGGCAGCTATATTACCAATGCACCACGAACAATGAATGCTCATTTCAGCAGAGCTTTTTGCTGGACACCAGAGACTGGGATCAGTCATTCGATGGAGATTAGAGCCGCTAGAAATTCGGGCCTCAATTCAGGATTGGAAGATTTATAGCAATATTCCAGAAGGAAATTATATCACTGTATTTGAATGAACGCCGAATTTTGTACATAGATATGTGTTCTTTTTTATATCTGAAAAATAGGACATTCCCCCAAAATAAGCCTCAGTGCAGTTTTTAATGCAAAAATTAATAGAAGATTCGGCCTTATTTTCGGGAATAGACGGTAGTAATCAAACTTCCTCACCGACTCACTGACCTGAATCACGAGGTTCGAAGAATAAAACCGCGATAAATTGTGTTGCTAGTCAATGCCGCAATCGCCCGTATTTGAATTATACGATTCTTAATGGATGGCCTCCGTAGTTATGCCGGGCGTCTTTAATCGCGCTCAAGCTTAAGCAAAGTCTTAAAAAATGCGCTGTTATCATATGCTGATGATGGCCGAGTAATTTAGAGTGTATACTTACCATTTCGAAGGCCAGAGGTTCGAATCCCCGCCACCGACGGTCTATGGCGGTGGACAGTAATCCACTATCTACTGGCTCATTATCACATCTGACCTGTTGAAACTCCAAATATTAGGGTCTGATTGCTGGTTATCCCTAATAGTGCAATGAGCCTTGTGGCTGTCGGGTATACTTCTTCCATGGTACTCATGCGCAAGCATGTAGTAGGAGCAATATGCTTGTGCATGAGTGCAGTGAAAGAATATACCCTACAATACTATTAGCAATAACGGACAGTCCGGCGTTGAGACTCTGAATGATGTCGAACCACATGGAGTCCTAACAGGCCAGGCGTGGTAACGAGCCGGGCGTCGGTGAACTACTGACCACCACCAAAGTGATCGATGGTACCGGGATTCAAACCTCTAAGGTGATAGGTATACGCTCTGAACCACTCGACCCTACAACTCATCCGAGCGGACCCTTAACATAACGTTTGAGGTGTAATTTTCATAGTTTTATTTTCCTCGTCTGACTTATTCCCGCTAGATGTACTACTGAATAAACTGATCGTGGACCATATGCCTGAACATCCACAAGTAGACGTCATTTGGCTAATCCCGGACTGCATTTGTTCAGACTAAGCCCTTACCTTGAATGATAGCTTAGGCGCACAGGTTTTGTCAGGTGAGTTTTCAACTGCCGCACAAAAAAGGTAGTAAGCTTTTTCTTATGTCCCGTACGGCCGAGAAGCGTTGTATCTTTTAGTAGAAAATATTTAATTTTGTGTTTGTTTATTAGCGATCGAAATGGATAGTTGGGTTTGAAGATCGGTTTGCGTTTCACACACCCAGAACGTTGCGTGCTGCAGTCCATGTGTTGCAAGACATGAAAAAATTAACCGGTGAACTTCGCCGTGTATGGCTTGATAAGCTTTTTGGATCGGGTCCAAGGAGTCCACCCACTCAGTAGTTGGGAGGATATGGCTAGGCGTTGCAATCAGCGACGCTTTTATATTCGCACACTTTGTCGACTTGACACAACCACTTTTTGTAGTTCTCTTTTCATTCTTTCCAGCCGCTTGATTTTTTAGATTTAAGTTGAGGTTGCAGCCAAGAAACAGCATCTAGTGCACTGATAATAGTTGCTCGAACTCAAACAGGCTGGGTTTTATTGTATTGTATCGAGTACACATGATAAAAGACTGATACAGCTTCCGAGCTTCAATTGTTCATGTTGTTTGACGGTGTCCATTGATGTTACTGTTTGGAAAATGAAAGTGTTCGATTGTTGGCTGGAGATTAATAGATAGGGTTCACACTCGAAGTCACTGGCATGAATACTGTGCGGTGTTGTTCGCCTCCCACTGCCTCGGACTGAAGCGCAGCGTCGTAGCACTAAAAATCGCCTCACAAGTCTGTCACGAATACACTAACACTTCTGTTTACAACGTCTCCAGATGTAATCGCTTATCCTGTTCCAATTGGATATTTCAGTATCAATTACTATATAACGATACATGGTATTTCTGAGGGGTGTTCACGGCTGATCAAAGGTTGTCGTATGATAAAGTGATCAGCGGTGGCAGGATTCAGACTCGGAACCGCAAGATTTCAAGTTCATGGTAATGCCCATTTGACCACCGCTGGTATTCACAACGTCCTTGACCCGTTGAGCTTGAGCCGTCAGGGTATTAAATTGAAAATCTCCATTTCGGAACCGACTGTAGTACCACAGACAAGCACTTAGCTTTTCCTCAGGCTGGTCTATCGTACATGAAGTCGAAACCGATTGCACATTTGTTAACGTAGTACCCTACCGTTCAACAGAGCTGATTAACAATGGTGCGGCGCTTCGCGTGCCTCGTCTTTCGTCGTTTATAAACACAGTATGGTCAACTCGGGTGAGTTACTAGTACGCAAAAACCCAGTTCTCACACTGATTTCGGTGAAAAACAAGAGTCAGCGAGGGTGAGAAAATATGCGGCAAAATGTAAACCACTCTTAAAAAACCGGAATCTCTGGTGGATTCCATTAATCCGCGCTTGCAATCGCTCCAGAATGATTCAACCGCAATTGACTGACTTTACAGTTTGACGGTGTTATCAAATTTACTCCTCGAACAATGTCAATAGAGGTTTATACATTTGAAATATGACCTTGAACTGATCGTCTTACATCAGATTTCACATACAGAACCACCAGTTCTATTTATCGTTGCTCGTAATATGTAGGTAAGAAAATTCAACACAGTAAATTTCCCGGCTATCTTTGTACATAAAACGTTTGTCAGTACCAATCTGTACGTATGCCTGCCCATCATTTACCTTTTCGTGCTCTTTTTGCACGTGCTGAAAAGGCTGGAAAGAACGGTGTGGCGGTCCAGTTATGACTTGGCGCAGGGGCATAAGGAAGTTGGCTTCGGTTGATGCTTCTCGCCTTCCTGGTTGAGGCCCAAAAGATGAGGATTGTCTTTGGTTAGAGACGCTGTGAGATTTGGCTCAGAACCGAATCCAGTGGTGCGAATGCTGTGGCCTGTCTGTTGATTTCTTGTTCCCCATAAGCAATTAGAAAACGGAAAGGAATTACCAAACGTGTACGGTGAAAATATTTAGAGAAATTTGTTTTTACTTGTACTCTTTATGCTGACTCTTGATCCCCCGCCCCTCGACTTCGTAATTTTTCTCGTTGCGTTGGTACCATGCTGGTTCTCAAGCCGGTGTGACATGAATATATATATATATATATATATATATATATATATATATATATATATATATATATATATATATATATATATATACACTTATCTGTGCTTATTACCCCGTTTACTGCCGAACTTCCCCCTCCTCCCAGTTAATCACTATCGAACCGGAAGTGATGCTATGGATGTGGATCGTGGGCATCTCAGTGAAGTGAACAGAGCCTCGCCTATTCCTGGTCGGCAGATCCCTTCAGAGCGCATCACTGTTCTACGAGGCCATGATTCAGAAGTGTTCATCTGTGCATGGAATCCTCGCAGCGACATGCTCGCTTCAGGGTGAGTCATCACGATAGTTTTCATCCTCGAATGAACTATATATACATATACACTAATATATATATATATATATATATATATATATATATATATATATATATATATTTATAGGTCACGTATTGTGAAACGACCGCTATTGCAACTTATGACCCACTTGGATACCCCACCGTAAATGTCTTTAATCTGTTCCTTTTCTAGTTCTGGTGATTCCACTGCCCGGATATGGAACCTTGAAGAGCCTCTGGCCAATCCTCCGCAAGTTCCCCATTTAGTTTTGACCCATTACGTGAATCGCGATGGTCAAACCGTCCTCAGTAACAAGGACGTAACATCTCTGGATTGGAATGTAAGTTTTCGGTTCCTGTTTACTCGTTCCTGACAATAAAACATTGCCATCCTGGTATTATAGATGCTCCAGTATTCGCAGACCAGCCAAGTTCGCTGGTTGTGGATTCGCTTATCCCGAAGTTAAATATTTTATTTCTGCATGTAAAATCAGAAAAATAGTTATTCCTGTGTACAAAAACATGAGCGTCCCCTGTCGTTTGATTCGTATTTTTTACTGTTTAAATGCTCCTGTATATTTGAGGTTGGTGTCTTTGTTGTTCTTGCTTACATTGACATCACGATTGCTCTCATTGAGTTCATCCTGGTAGTCGAAGTTTAACAACGTTTTTTATTGGATTTCCAAATCACGAATGTTGTTCTACACTTCCAAAATGCTAATGGTACGTGGAAATTGACGGACATTGTTGAGAAAAATGCGATTTGTCCGTGAATAGGCGAGTGTTCTGAGATTTATTTTTTCCGCATAGTTACGTTCCATCTAATATCCTCAATGATCACGGCATTTTCGAATTTAAGGAAAAATTACGTCGTAACAACCAGCAGTCATTGTCGACGAACGCACAACGCATCCAATCTTTCATGGATCGTTCTTATGTCGGTTTTGAATAGGTCTCTCACTTTTTATTTACGTTTATCACGTCCATGGGTGTCGCACCTCACCTCAATCATGTTCTTGTATCAATCGCCGTGCTATGCAGTATCTGGAACAGATTCACATTCACTACCCGGGGTGGGTGGGTAGCAACGTAAATGCCACTGTTTTCTGACCCAAAACCGTTCACGTGCAAGCGTGCCCAGCCACTAAGACTTTATCTAATGACGGCGTCTATTTTCAACTGTAATGCGTTTGAATGCATTTCATGATTGGTTTATTCGCGTTACCGGTCTGTCAGTTGAAGAATTTCGCTTGTGCGCTGCATCCTACCCCCCTTCGTTCACGCGTAGGGTCGCCATCGCATGCGTATCTTTTCGAGATGTCTGATGCATCGCGTGTGCGTGCCCGCTTTCCAACATGCCTTTGTCTGTGGCACGGCACCGGACTTTTCCATGATTGTGTATGTATGAATGCTCTGTTTTGCGTGCTTCGGGCGCGGTCAGATCTGATTTTAATCTTTCGGTTAGACATGCGCAGACGGTTTTCCACATCAATCGTGGTATTTCTGTGCCCTAGTCCATCTACTGTTCTTACCGAATGGACACTGCATGCGCCAATGACGTTTTCGTATTAACGGTTAAACGCGCGCATCAAATCGTCAGCACACATGTCTACCGTCGCCACGAGACCGGCAAGCGATACGGCAGTGAATAATATCGTTGCATTCATGCACGTACATGCATAGCTTGTTTTGGCAGGTGCGTGCACACTCGTATCCACTGGGTTTTTTGTGCGTGGTTTGCTCTGTCATTTCCGTACGCGGGTACATATTCCCTCATTTGCTTCTGGAGATCGTGCAAGACAAGGCTCGAAGAAAACTTCCGGCCTGTGTCTTATTGATCGGTATTTTTAAGGGTCCATTCTTGTCGAAATTCTCTCAGTTGTTTCATTTAGATTTGCACTTCCACTCGGTCATCTTATGATTCGTCTTACTCTTTTCACCTGATGGGAAATAAGGAACATTAGCATTATTTCGAGAACTACCATGTCCGTCATAAAGGTACATTCTTGGTTCTGCTCCTAAATATAATTTTCATTATACCGAGCGTCCCAAATCCCGTCATTCCTTTTTCACATAAATTTTTACTCAATGAACAACTCATGCACCTGTTAGTGCGCAAACACGCTCGAACTGTATAGACCTGCCTGTTTGAACCCTGCCACTGTCGCTTTGAAATGAATGACTATTGATGCCTCTCCACCGCCCGCGATCAGGTTAATGTTAGAATCGCTTTGTTTATGAGTGCTAGGATTTATCCCAGTCAGCCATGGTTTGTGCTAAATTCGATTAAACAATTCTGTGTATGACAAGAAATAGAATAAAGTATGGACTTTTGTTAGTTTTATCCGTGTCTAAACTCACTGTATTCAATTCCTTTAGATGGAGCACAAATTCACCATGCTTGCTGGAATAGCTCCAAAGCGTGCGTTCAACGAATGTAATTGTTGCTGATTTCGATGCCAGAGTGAAAGAAAACAAACGCTAACGTAACTCTAGCTTGTTTCCGTCTTATTCAGGGTTTTATCGATCATGCATTCTTAAACTGGGGTAGTTTGTGGTACATATTTTTCGTGGTCCCACTATGCTGACTTTTCGTGATTTTAAACCGAATTTCAATTCAGTCTACGCACAGTTGTCTGATGCTACCTCTTTTGAAGAGCATGCCAGTGAAATCCTTTTCGTTGATCATTGTTTTAAGACCGCGGACACCACGCTTGTGATCATAGTGACCTTCCACTGGGGATTGTCTTGATAAGTTGTATTTGTTAAATTTATCCTCTCCCCTGATTGCATTTTGATAATGCAGATTATTCCGGGATGAAGCCCGATCATATTTTAAAAATGATGGCATAGATCTTTGCAAAATTACAAGCCCAAACTGTGCTAACTTAGTTGTGGTCCTTAGTGAGGTCCCGGGGAAGCCTGATATAATGTTAATATCATTTTTATTCATTATACAACGAAGTACAACAATTCAGGAAGGAGGCAGCGATCAGTAAATGGCTGCCGAAAGGGGACGTGACCGCCGGTGGCGGGAATCGAACCCAGGTCGTCATTGCCTCGAGTCCACCGTGATAACCGGCGATTGATGGCTTAGTAACCTTGGTGTTGTATGTGTTTCGCATTTCGAAGTGTAGAACGCTACCGCAAGATTGTATTGGCTTTATCTCTACATAGTAAGGTTGCGGGGATTATGGCTCGTCCCCCCGTTCGAACTTGTTCTTCGAGGCGAGTAGTGGTTGGGGTCTGGTAGAAGTTGCCAGTCCATAACACTTAATGAGGCTTTTGGTCAGTAAGCTTAACCATATGGATTGTGCGCCCGTAAAATCCACGTACCAAGCTAACACAGGAACCGAGTAACGAAGCCTAATTGTTGCGGCCACTGTTCTCGTATTCGAGTTCTTCATCTACACGCTCTCTCACTGGTGCAGTTCTCCATTTTTATATTTGTTAGCTTTGATTCTCCCTACAGATGGGTAGTGCCAGGTAAAAACTAACACAAAGTGACTAGTTATTAACCGAGTCAACGTTTCAGTGAGTTTCGCCTCCATAGCGAGCTCATTTCACTCACCCATTTTTCGATTATTTTTGTTAATTTCTTAATAACTTCTTTGTGGTAAATGAGACTGTCACCATCACCCTCACAAGTTTTGCCTTCTTCCCGATAGAAAATAATCGAATTTCATGTATAACGTTTGACAGAATCCGTGAGATTCTGGATTAATCAGGGTTTTTCCGCTTATTATTTAAGAACCACAGTAAGACAGCTTTATTTTCTTTCGAACACAACAAATTGCATCTCCTAGGCTGTATTTAGTGTTCTTTAAGACAGGGGTTTGTTTGTGTTATCTCATCGTGTTATCTTCATTTACCTCAGTCCGATGGCAGTTTCCTTGCAACGGGCTCGTATGACGGCTACGCACGTGTCTGGCACACAGATGGTGAGTCTGTGTGCTTGCTTTCTAATCACTTGTTTGTTTCCTGTTCAAGATATTTTAAATACTTGCTTTATTCGGCATTGTCGTGTTTGACTGATGTTGGGTAAAAGTCGAACTTGATTTCTTTCGATGCGTCCACTTGGTTAATTTCGGTCTTCGGTTGATGACTCCCATCTTTCTTGATAACTATCGACCCTCTGTGTTTAGGTGACCTGACGATGGAGAGAGTGACTTCCGGTTCGCAAATTTTTCACGCTTTTTCATCATGCAAAATGAAAAGCATGATGTAACTTTTGCTGACTTAAGTGTTTAAGCAGACACCAGATATGGAAAATAACCGATCAGCTCTGCATGTCTATGCATAGTTCCATAGTTTTACTATAACCAGGCTAGCTGTTGCGTCAGGAATGAACCGGCTTCATGGGTGTCCCTAATGATACCTGCCCGCGAGCGGTGTGTATTGGGGAACTGTTGATAGCCTCGGGAATTAAGTAAGCAGTATCGCCCCCAGCGTCCTTCGGCGTTTGTGAGATAGCAACTCTAGCCGGTGCACAACCAAGTGCTACCTGTCGGGCGACAGGATGTTTGTGTGTTGAGAGCCGGTGACCGAACGAGCGGTTCATCCGCCTTTTGGATGGTGGTCTGCCAGTCGAGAATGCTCAACGAGTCTTAGTGAATCTCATCCCACTCGGAATGGCTGAGTAAGAGGCAAGAGACAATGGCCTTACTCAGTGGCGGGCCACTTTCGCGGATGCCACATTGCTGTCTATGGGCTTCTGTGGCTTTTGTGTAGAGTTCGCTGCCGGGGGAATACCCACGACGCCCTCTAACAATTCCGCACTGCTTTTGCATGACTACTCATCCTCGGTCTGTCCGAGATAGAGGAGCGCTTTGCTCTCCACTCGGTATAGCCCTGGGGGTCATCGTAGCGTACAAACCTAATCACGTTATGGTGGTGACATTGACCAGGTATTACAATATTATAGTACTATTAGCTCAGGATGTGATGTTGTTGTAAGTGCCACCAACTTAACCGGTGGTGATCAAATGGTTGGCATACAACGTAGACCATCATGTCCAAGATGTGAGTTTTGAACCGCTGATTGTAAACGCCGCCACATTGCACGGCTCGTTTTCATGCCTAATATTTCGTGTTCCCCTACTTCAAGTGTCCGCTGATTCTTACTTGGCAATGAGTCTTTAAGGTTGTGGGTTGTATCCTTACCACTGCACTCATACCTGAGTATGAGAACGTGAAACTTAGTTGATCGTTCTTTTCCGTTTGATCCTATACCTAATCGGCTGTCATGTTCGATAAGGAAGAGTAAGGAAGTTTTGGTGGAACTTCGTTCCCCTGTATTTCACTTTGAACTGTCTTACTTTTGGGTTTTGTGACTTGTCTTCGTGACATCTAACAATTTACCCCTCTTACTTCAGGTCGAATTGCGATGACCCTTGGTCAACACAAAGGACCTATCTTTGCACTTAAATGGAATCGAAAAGGCAACTATATACTCACTGCCGGAGTAGATAAGGCAAGTTTTATGGACCAATCTGTCTACCTGCTACAAATCGCCACAAAGTTTCGCTTGTTTTGAGTCTCAGTAGTGATCTCGCTGTTAGTTTGCGCTGTGCTATTTCCAGATTTTTAACACATTACTCACATGCCAGTTCGAATGAAGGAGGTACTTCCCGGAAGTACAACAAAATTGGATCAGAATGCAGCGCTGTAAAAGCGCGTACGAATGACTGAAAGAGTAATAAGACGTTCGTTCTTTGAAATTCCACTTCGTCCGAACAAGGCACGTCTCATTTTTCTAATCATTTTTAATGTCTGGTTAATCATCATAGCAATCAATTAGAAGCCCTTCTTTGTTTATGTTTTACTGTGTTATAGTCATCTGTGGTATCATTTGATCTTATGAACAGAAATACGATCGTGTTCCTCAGCAAACTGGTTGATTTTTCGCATTCGACAATTTCTTGTAGTGATGGAATTTTCTCCACCACCGTCTCTTTCCGAGTTTTATCCAACTTTAGTTGATTTCCCTATTCGCGCCTTTTTGCCAAATCCATAGACCACAATTATCTGGGAGTCCCAGACTGGTCGCATCGCTCAACAATTTGCCTTCCACACAGGTAAGTCAAACCATATCTGGTTTTATCAGACAGTGCTCGAGTCATTTGATCTTTTGTTGATTCGTTGAGAAATGCGATAATATATGTTTTCTTTGTACTCACAATCACCCCAATCAAACGTATTCTGCCTTGGTGTTTGTGATTGAAACCTTTCCTTTTCAATTTGAATACTATTTCTTGGCATTCTGTTGTTGTTTTCTGCCAGTTGCCCTCCTGGTTTTCTTCGTTAACGTTTGCCTCATGCGTTTTTTTCGAATTATTGTCTGACCGCATTATTATCAGTCTTCGACATAAATCCGTTTTTTATCTGTCCTGGATTCGTGTCAAACAAATTGTCGGTTTCTTCTCAACGTTCAATTCCCACCCTGCTGGCACAGATTTGCGAGCATGCTCATCTGGTTGGTGTTTCACCGCTGTTCGTCTTTGTAGTAGTGGTGAGGGAAAACACTGATAATGGTGGCGTCGGTGCGGGCTTGTAATCGATGACTCCCCCCCCCCCCCTTCGTTTGGGGATTTGTACCTGTGCCTAGACACTTAGTCAGACGTACGTCGGCCTAGTTCTTGTCTCATCGTGAGGGCACTGGTTCGCCTCGTTTTAGTCCTACAAATGAATCATTTGACCTGTTTTTCGGTCGTCCCGTGCACGATTTACGGATGTGCTCATCACGACTTTTCGCGCGATCATCTCACAATTAGGATCGGTGCGTGCCATGATCAAATTCGTGTGTCTCGTGTGACTAGTCTGGCGTTGTGCTGACTTACGAACGATCTCTTATTGCCGCAGTGCTTTGTTATCGCAGTGACTAATATTTTTTTCCTCAGTAAATCATCTAAATAGAGGTCGACTGCTTTTTTCTGCTGAGCCGCCTGTCTCCAAAGTTTTTTTGTACATGATCGACCTGGTCATATTATCTATTAATTTTGCCGTCCAGCTCCAACATTGGATGTGGACTGGCAATCGCTTACTGGTTTCGCTTCGTGTTCGACGGACACCAATATCCACGTCTGTGAGCTTGGCCGATTCACCCCGGTGAAAACATTCCAAGGACACGAGGTAAACACCTTTATTTTTTTGAAGATCTTGGCATCTCATCATTTGCACGTCTTTCATGTGTATGGTACGTAACCGTACCAGTTGCATTACGAAAAAAAGTATACCGTTAGTAATTGTCCGTCTCATCTGCTTTTTTGTCCCACGTTTTGCCACTTAGATATATGAAGTCCGTATCAATCGGAACCCAATATACTCGTGTGCGGTTAAAAAACCTAAACCATATGTTGTTAAGCTTGCTATAGTAAGTTCTAATATATCAGGTAGTTTGATGATAGCTGGAAGACAGTTTATCCATTCACTTAGGTTTTCTGGCGAAAGTGTTGTCTTATATATCACGAGATTTCGCCTTGTTTTCCGTACAGAACGAAGTAAATGCAATCAAATGGGATCCTAATGGGCGGCTTCTTGCATCTTGTTCCGACGATCGAACTCTGAAAGTTTGGGATATGCACCATGATAACTGTGTGCATGATCTGAAAGGCCACACGAAGGAAATCTACACCATCAAATGGAGTCCAACTGGTCCTGGTACAGCTTTCCCCAGCGCACCGTTATGTATAGCCAGGTATGATCGACTGGTTCTTTTTTTGTTGGCTTTTTGTTTCAAGACAAATCCTCGTCTCGCGAATAAAAATGCATAATTGTATTCGCTCCTCATTCCTACGTCGGACTACCTCCCCTTGTTGGTTTCTCTAGTCATGAATTTCACACCGTAATTATAAAAGGAGACGAGGGATGTTCTACTGGCCGATAGGTGCCTCGGACAACATTTATCTTCAAATTGCTTGTGGACAGTATTGCTCTGCACGCAAGCGAGAATGATCATCATATTCACGGGATACTTTATCGTTACTAGTCCTTTGCGGTTCAACCGACCAACGGATTTTATCTCAAGTAAAGCAATAGACTACAGGCAACCAAATGCCAAAATCGTCCAATTTGAGGACTGAGAAGTCCGTTTGGAACAGCAAATAAATCGCTACTATCCCCACGGTGATCGATGCAATAGACAGCACCACTCTCAACTATTTTTTGCCACAACTGATACTGTGTAAAGTTTTCCTGTTTTTTCATAATCGCACTAGTACAGAGAGTTCTGCTCACCAGTTGAAATTTTGTTTGCAACATACCCTTTTAAATGATCAGTTCTGTCAGTTTTGGCTGTAGAGTTGCACCTGTGGTTCTTTCACTTAGTACCGATTAACTCTTCAGTGTAGTACTAATTGAAATAAATTTTTCTCTTACTGGCCTCTAAATTCACTCAAAATGTAACTGAAAAAGATGATCAGTTTTGTTCTACTCCCAGTACTCTAGCAGTACCAAAAACGTTCTCTCACACAATCCAGTGCACGAGCGATACTACTCGTACAACTAAAATCGAGTGTGTCGGTGCACACAGCATCTGCTAAATCCGGAAAACTGTTACTATAGGGCACCCTTCGCTATCGGAAGACTAACTAACTCAGATGTTTATTGTAACCCCAATATGTCGCCTGTGTGCACCCAGGTCCAGTGTTTCGCTTCTCAGCGCAGGATGCATCGGGGATGGTTACCATTTGATAGATTTGTATTGATGCCTCAGTAACATATCAATGAACCTTCTGATGCTCATTCTTTCAGTGCCAGTTTCGACTCAACAGTGCGCTTATGGGACGTGGAAACAGGCAATTGTCAAAGGATCCTTTCCAGGCACACCGAACCGGTCTATAGTGTGGCATTTAGCCCGGACGGTCAGCTGTTGGCAACAGGGTCCTTTGATCAGTGTGTGCATATTTGGAATGTGGCGGTAAGTCTCTGTAACAGTAGTTTGTCCTCCCGTGATGAACGATCACAAGTTCTGACCCGACAAACCGCTCCGTACATTTGTATCCACGGTGCTTTAGAACCGGTCATAGGTTCATTTTAGAAAATCATTAGCTATGCACAAGTGCATTGCTTTTGCTTTTTATTATCAATCAAACTTTTGTTTTATGTTCTCCAACGAAGAGGGTAATTTAGGCCTAAAATGCTCGGCTATTCAGCGCGCAAGATGTGAAGAAAATTCCCGCATAGGTGGACGAAATTCGTTGGAATCCGACGGCTACCAAGGTAATTCGTTCAATCAACAGAATTGCGTCGACCCCGGGGTCATGGCCACCCCTACCAGTACCGAACGAGCCATTGGCAATTACAAAATGAAATTGAATTTCCGTTATGTGATGGTTTGCGTGCGTCCATGACCGAAAGAGCCATACAGAATGGGTTCCTTAAGCCGGAGGTGCAATCATGCTTGATAGGCCAATGAGTAGAGACCAGACAAAGTCGAGTCTCAGAACCAGGTGATGGGCAACTTCTGGTTCTATTCACTATGCCCCTGGAGAGGACACTCCAACGAATAAACACGGAGACAAACAGTTTAACGGTCTAAAAACCTTCACTAGATGGACGTAGGAGTGAAGTACTTCGGGTTTCTCTCGACTATGGGAGAAGTCACCTCACTTAATTGGGCAGCTATCGCCCGTCTATACTGGATAGCCCCCGGCCCAAAGGATGCTGCCTCGTCCAAGTTCCGCTTGTTTCATTGGGTGCATGAGGCTAAGGACTGAATCCGAAAAGCGGGTCGATAACAAAGCACCAGCGAAGATAGGACAGAATGCTTGCAACAATCAGGTCTCATGTGACAGACCAGAAGAAGTTCCTTCACGGGTTCTTCGGTCAGGTTCACGTGCTGGGTTACCGCCTCATTGCCCTGTGGGTGACTCTTTTGAGTCGAAGGCCCCGGTGATTGTTCTCAAAGAAAAACCCCTTCTGTGGTATGGGCAGCCGCGCTTTATGGTATACCCGAAAATCCCCAGCGTCCCTCGAGAAAAATCTCACGTCTCTGCTCTTCGTCCTCCGCATCCCAGTTCTGAATGGATACGAAAGACCTTAGTGCGTTGTGACCGTGAAATTTTAACTCTGGGTGTGGGCATTAATCTGGAGACATGGGGAAGAAGAATCGATTCTCCGACCTGAGCATTCTTCACTTTTCTGCTTTCAACGTCCTCACACTTCACCAAACGGGGCAGCAGGTTACCTTAAATAGAACTCCTGAAACCGTCAACACAGATGTGTGTTGTCTCCGAAGCACGCATACAAGACCCAACTTCAGTGCGAACGCCTCGCTCCTCAGCTATAAACTGGGCTTCTCGTTTCACTCTCCGTTTATCAGGTGTTCCAGTGTTCAGTGCTCATGGTCAGGCTGGCTTTGACATCGCTCTGAGCATGAAAGCGGACCGTGCACTGCTCGACTGGATCCCAGTTAGCAGTCGTCTGTGTGCGATTCGGTTGAATGGTTCTGTGCATGTTAGCAGCACTAGACTGAAGCGTCGATACCTTGTTTATCGTTTCTGTGTATGCCCCAACTAACTGTAGCCTTTCTGAGGCTAAAGACGAATTCTATCATGGTTTGTCTAGCCTGCTCCTCAGCATGCGCTCTGCGGACATAATGGTTGTTGGTGGTGGTTTCAGTTATCAAGTTGGTGGTAGCCTAGACGAAACGGAGAGAAATATAGGAAGCCGCTTTGGCATTCCATCCGGTCGAACTGATGACGGTGATCCACTCATCTAACTATTTCGACTGTAATTATTCCTAGCGAGTGAACAGTTTTCGCATAAAAAGTGGCACCGACTAACCTGGCGTCACTCAGCGCTTTCACAACGTTAGACTCAGATCAACCACATTGCTAGCGGATCAACACAAAACTGTCGATCACTTTGGTCCACGTGTGTAGACGTTGATCACGCTGCTCGACTGGATTCCAGTCAGCAGTCGTCTGTGTGCCTTTCGATTAAATGGTTCTGTGCATGTCAGCAGCACTGGATGCCCGCAGATCGATTCCTTCTTATTCCAGATACCATACGGAGATGCCGTAAACGTCAACTGATTCGTAGACTGAGAAACGACCGTGAGAAGTAGTCGACTGAGAAATGTAAGGAGGTGGAAAAAGTTGTGAAAATCGGCAACAGCCGCAAACTTTTCTGTCCAATCAGAAATACCGGTCATCGAAAGCCAGGCGTTAGTGAACTGGTCAGAGGCGAACGGCTCACTGATTCTAACTCAGGAGCGTCATTTAGTTCGTTTGGCGGTGCTCCCTTCTCTCTCTCTTTAACTTCGTGATTGGTACGATCCTAAAAACCGCACTTTTGTCAGGTGATGATAGTGACATTGAACTTTTCCCCAAGTGGAAGGGTGTTAGACCTTGAATATGCGGACGATATTGTTCTAAGTGAAGATCCAGGTGAGTTGCAAGCTTTTCTAGACGGTTTGACAAATTGCGTAACAATATTCGGTGTGCGTTTTGTACCTTTAAAGTGCAAGGTGCTGTTGCAAGATTGGGTTGGTCCAACACCAAACCTTCGAGTATCTGGAGAAACTACAGATTTGGTAGATAAGTTCTGTAATCTCGGGAGCTGCATTTCACCCAGCAGTGAGATATCGGATGAGATGTCTTTCCGTTTACAGAGGGCTTGTTTGGCATTTGCCCATATGGGTCATCTGTGGTGTCAAAATGACATCCATTTATCTATTAAGGGTCGAGTGTACGCTTCAACCGTGAGGCCCGTGCTTCTGTATGGTTCGGAAACATGGCCACTGCGAGTGAAGGAGAGTCTTAGGTTCACGAACCAAATCGCTAGACAAAATATTAAAGGTCCCCAGGTTGAGATGGTTGGGACATGTGTTGCGCATGCCCCTTTGCCAGGATTGCTTCGGCGCGCCATGTTCGCTGATGCCGGCACCGGTTTTAAGATGAGTGAGGGTGGCCAGTGTTTGTCATGGAGGAAAGGTATGAAAAACCTAACCTGTGGACTTGACCATGTAGGGCGAGTTAGACCTTCTAGGTGGGGTTCGAATGCCCCTCCCACTCATGGGTTATATACGTGAAGAGCAAATTGCTAGGTATCGTGATCAGTGGCGCTTTTGCATTCACGAACTTATGGACTTGATACCAATATCTGTGGTTTTTCTACTGCTCATTTAATATTCCTGTCCTTTCTTGCCAGGAGATAGCAACCAAAGCCACCGCATCCAGTGCATGGTAATGGTTGTCTAAACTCAATGGCACTGGTTCTGTCGGGTGCTTTGTTCTGATCCTGCCCGCAAGCTCTAGCGTGTAGTGTTTTATGCCCGCGAATCATCTTGGTTATCGTAAAGCACAATATATCTTGGTTGTTATTACATATACCGAGTCGCGACGCGTAACGAATTAGTCTGACTGGTGTGGAAGACCAAGCCTTAAGGCTTAAACACCGCTGACATGATTCATTTCTGATCTGTCGTTCGTGATTTCGTGGGTTCGGAAATGCACGGGTGCTGACTGCTAATGTGACCTGGCTGTCTACTAATGATGATTCACCGTATGCCGCCACACCCTCGTGTCCCATAAATAAGAAAATGTCATTCAGACAAACAAAGCGACAAATAATATGCATGAATATGTATCTTCAATTCTTATTTTGACTGCAAATCGGAAGATTGCCATGATGTTCTGATCCCTGAGCTTGGCGTTTAGATCGCAAACGTTTCATCGCCAGTCGAGGTGACGTCAGTGTAACCATGTCCTGTATTCGGTTTCTTCGGGGCCCCTTGTGAGCTTTTCTAGCTTTTTAGCTAATAATGATCTCTTCCTCTTCTGACAATGGCCTACTCGTCGTCCAATGGCAGCCTCAATTCCTTTAATAGTTTCACTATCGACTATTCGTTCACACAAGCATTTGACCTCTGTCATTATATTTCTATACTTCTTCAGACGATTGTGAGCATCTGTAATCAGCATGCGTACCATACGTTTACCATTTTATTTTGCTCTCATCCATGCCTGTGGATGATCGATTGGCAGTCTGTGATTTACACTTCTAGATAATACATTTCCTCTCAGACACTCATGGAGGAAGAATAACTGCTCGCGGGTTGAGCCATGTCGGCAAACAGACATCTCCCAGCGGCGAACAGATTTGAGCGTTTCACGCCCATAGTTGATCTCAATGATTTTAAATATTTGTGTTGGTTGAAGTTCAGGTTGTTGGTTGCCATAATGTTCTGATCGCTGAGCTTGGCGTTTAGATCGCACCGTTGCACTGACGATGTCACCTCGACTGGCGATGAAACGTTTGCGATCTAAACACCAAGCTGTGATCAGAACATCATGACAACCAACACAAATATTTAAAACCATTGGAATCGGAAGGTAAACCGTTTTCGATTTACCTTCAGCATTTCCATCTGGATGTAAAATTAGCCACTTTTTCTGATCTTCGTACCGGCTGTTTTCGTTATACCCGAGACTACACACAGTTTCGCCGTCGATAAACGCTGCGCACGTGATAATGGTTGCCTTTATTAGACAAATCTGGTTTATCGTTTCATTGATTTTGGTTGCGGTCACCGTGAAATTCTGACTTGTACCATGTACCTCTCTATCACCTCATTTTCATGTTTTTACGTGCTGATACATGGATTAGTGCGTGCTGTGTGTACTGTCGCGCGTAGACAGTTATTCCAGGTGTAACCGCATGGCTATATCAGTCAGCACACTACTGCACCACGCAGTATGCTGTTCAGGTCGGACGACAAATTTCAGTCGGTCCGCCTGGAGGGAGCAATTTAACCGAACGACCATGCTTCCGGTGAACGCTGATTCGCACATGAATGCATTCACAGGCACGTGCACATATTAGCATATCTTGCTCTCCATCAAACCTGTCATCAGTCGTGGCTGAGTGCGCACGCGTTGTATAAATGGTCAAGATTATATTGGCTGTATCGATCACAAGTGAATGTTTTCGTAATTGTTTGTCTGACTAATCCATCCTGTCCCCAATACTGAAATCACCCTAACTGGTCGTTAGTACTACGGCGCGATTTCATTATCTTCATACTACGCTGGCGCGTCAGTCGGTTAGAAAACCCCATGGTTAGAGAGATAGGCGGTATTTGCATACGGGCTTTCTCTTTATTCTCTGATTACCTTCATATTCAACATCGTTCAAAATAAAATTTTCATCATCATGGATTGAGTTTATTCGGCCGTTTGCTCCACAATTTTACACAGCTGGAGAATTAATGCAATCGTTGGAAATTTGTACTTGTTATCTTTCAATATCGTGACACATAACCTGCGATGATGCCTAGTTTATTTGCTTTTTAGCCTATTTCTTAGTATCTAACATAAACCTCATTAAGTGTGACACGCTACCACTCTCTCCCCGTTATTTATTAGACGGGCACCCTGATCAACAGTTATCAAGGTACGGGTGGTATCTTCGAGGTATGCTGGAATTCACGTGGGGACAAGGTGGGGGCCAGTGCTTCGGATGGATCGGTAAGTTGATCTTATGTTTCAATCCCATTTGTTATCACAACAACTTCATAGTGATGTTGCTAAAAGCATTCGCTGCAATTATTTGCATTCGAACAGGGTGGTTGTTGAATATGTTGCACCCGTTCATAATAGGTATATATACGCACAATCATGACAAGCCCTCGAGGTTATTGCTGTATCTGTGTTTGTCAATTCCTTTTGGACGAATGCATTTTATCTCACTGATGTTCTGGCAAGCTCCGTCACTGAGGATTAACCGCTACAAACGTGTTGTAGTTGTTCAGGTCGTATCCTGGTCCGGTGACCTCGGCCTATTGACCCATCCCGGAAGATCGTTCATCTACAATTGTTTTTTCAAGTTCATCATCTCGATAGTCAAGCAGGCTCCACTTACCATAGATCACCGCTCTTTCATGATAATACCTGACAGGAAGTAGTCATTTTTCCGTCAACATAGGACATTGAGTCGATTTCGTGTTGGACTCCCACATCTGATTCACCCTGCTTCATCCATTGACGATGGTAAGCCGTAGGTCCTCTCTGAATAGCAGTTATATTGGTTGTGAAGAAAACTAGGCTTGTGCTGGTCTCAGTAGTTTTGATGTGTTCCTAGTGTTCATTATGTTCATGGGTGATCTATCGTTGGAAATCAGTATGCCTATCGGTTTACATGATTTTTCAACAATCAACAGACAGTCTTATCAAAATTTTATATTGTAGAATCGTTTTGCGAATTTCCTTGACATTTTTTACAGATTCGAAGTAAAGATGTTCTGATCCACACTATGTTCCTGTTTATTCATCCTTCGCCGCTAGCCTCTATCATCATCTGTATCTCTTGCCTCTCTTGTCGATAAATGCAGGTGGTTGTCTTGGATCTTCGGCGGTAGCACCAAATGACGCACATCACGACCATTTGTGATTGGACAAAAATCCGCGTGCGCACGTTTGCCCATGCTTGATCGTAAGTCGGCAGTCGTACGCTTCCCATTGATGCGGTCGTTTCTGAACTTGTGTTCGCGTTCGTTCAACTAATTGAGGATGTTAGTCACTTCCCGATAACAACGTCTCCTCACCGCCCACCTTCGTCCTTATCGTGAGCCCAACTGGCGGACAAATCTTCATACGTCTACACACATCCATTCACCAAATCTTTCATCCAATGTCTGTTTCACAATGTGTATATGTTTTCCAGTGATATGTACATCATAACCAAACTACGCGTCGCTTCCTCGCCCAAACACTACAATGATCGATTTGTATGGCTTTCAGCGCCCAGTCAAACCACCTTTCTAATCGTCTCCATGACAAGACGTGGTTTTACGATGCTTCTTTTCCACTGGATCCTGTCAGAATTTCCGCGTTGTACTGTAATTATTACCGTGTCGTGCATTACTCATTTTCAGCATTCACACATTTCTTTGATGACTAATCATGTCCCCAAGCTTCCTTCCCTTGTAAACCGCACCATCCACTCACGCTCACCCTATCTCCACCCACACGACACGGTTGCTCAGGTTGTGATAACAGTGTCGCTTGTTGTTCCATCTCTACCCATACCCGCGTCAATGAGTGATCAAACTAATCACCCCAACATCGCTCCAGGCAGCATACATGACCAAATCACGTCAATTTACCCTTCACTCTAGTACATGGCGTTAAACGACGTGACCGTTTTCAAGCCCGGTCAGCCCTTCTCTTGCAATTGCACTGTGTATACACCATTCCATTCTATGATTCTCTTTTCATCCGTGCGCGGATCCGATATACGTATATAAATACGCTTGCGGGTTGACGAATCACATCCGCCCTCGAGTCGTGTATAGCAAGCACAGCTGTCTTACCTCGTATATACATACATACTTATTGCTCGTCAAAATTCCGGTGATGATTGTATTGAGCGCTACTTTCGTGGTCGGGTTCTCGTGTTTAAGACATGCGCGTGCTAAGTGCCTGCCAACTATCCACTTCATTTCTATGTGCAGTTGCAGCTTGCTCCAGCTAATTCATCCGATCATCCTGCACCACGCAATCAGGTTGGCGTTCAAAAGCTGTGTTCAACCGCTCCGGTCCTCAACATCGTTTCCCGTTACGTAATAAGTCTCCGATGTCCAGATCTTACTCGTGTATCGCTTGATCGACTTCTGCATGATTCGCATTTGACTTGTTTATGTAGGTCTTTCTCGCCCATACTTCGTCGAGCTTACCTAAACGGGCACGCCGGTGTCCTCATCGTTTATGTTGTTATGAAGATCTGTTCTCATCACTTGTTTTGGTTGAACTCAGCTCTAAAGAACCATTTTCTTGAAACTGGTCCGAGTAATCACTTTACTTCCTTGGATTGTTGGTGTCTGAATTCACCGTCTGCTGGATCATGCCCGTTTTACTATGTGCCTCTTCCTCCCCGGTTGACTCTTTTTATTAGGGTTTCGACGGTTTATCGGCTTAGTCATGTCCGATTTCTTGAGGCGCCGATTCTAGCATACGAGCACATCGTCCGTTGTCTAAGTTCAATTTCGCCCACTTGTCCGTACCGTTTATTTTGTCTCATCTTTCTTTGCATTCTAATGTCTGTTTTATCTTGCGGCTGTGGTCCTAGTTTTCCCCTCCGCTCTATTCTACCACTGTTCATCCGCCCCCGCGGTATACAAGCACAAAGAATACCGTCGTTCAGAATGCGATCACTGCCTGATCCATCGGGGCTTTTTCTTTCCGTAAACTCATAGCACAATGTATTTTTGTTCACAATGGTCAGTCTGTACAATATTTTTTTAAATGATATCTGTTTCTCCGTTGTTATTAGTGTGACCGCCAGAAAGAGCCAACCATCAAGTCCACCTGATACTAATACATGCATTACTAAATCCGGTTGTCCGTTATTATTCCCCCTAGCTCTTTCTCTCAGACCCGTTGTCAATATCAGCTGAGTACGCGAAACTCTTCCTACTGTCACTGTGTTCGCTTCACAAGTATACGTGTGTGTACATTGCTCCTTTCTAAATCCATAGTTGTGTGCACCGTACCCTATTTCTCGACTTCGCAAACGAACAAAAGTTTCACAACCGTCGCCCCCATCTGAATTCGCATTCTTACGAACAACTGCGTGCACATTCTCGCACCCGCGTGTCCTCATAGCGTTCCGTCGTTTCTGTCCCATACACCAGTGTGTTTCATGTTTTTTTTTCGCAGTGTTGGTACATTCGTGTAGTGAGCACGACAACAACATGATGGATATCTGAGTGAAAGGTGGTAGACCGCTCCTGCCCATCGTAGGAACTGCAAAGTTTTCCTGCCCAGTTGTCCACCCTGTATCTGGTTCCCTTTGTACATTCACCTGATTTTCTGCATCATTGCCTGAATGTAATTAATCAATTCACTTGCAATTTGCTTCTGAAAGCTTTTAGATTTTATAGTGGGTCGCACCGGCTGCTTTCTATTTTACCGAGGCAATGATTGGGGTGAAGCGATCATCTGACATCACCGGGTTTCAGTCGGTTCATTGCGGACGTCCTTACTTCGTTTTGCAGACAACCCGTTCCGTAAAGAATGGTAGTACCAAGTTCAGAAATCAGTTCGCTATCGTATGTCCAGCTGATTCTGGATGATACTGGGGCGTGCCCGCTTTTGAGGTTCACTAGCTTCGTTGATACTTCGGATGATGTATTACCCCGAAGTGGGCAATTGACCCGTTTTCTCTCCAGATAACCCTCTATTCAACTCACAATGGTGGTTGCCTCCTTAATAGATATACTTCCATCTTGTCATTGTCAGTAACTCTTGAATTCCGTATTGGTATGTCCACCGTAACAACCGATCGTCAAGAGATCACAAATGGTTGGTTACAGTTGAGGGAATATTAATCATGACCGCAGTGACAGTTGCCGAGTTGTGAGTTGAGAGGCATGCTTACAACCGCAGCATTCTGTCCCCACGGTTATTTTGATAGCTCAACAATTATCTTTGTGCGATCGTCCGTTCTTCTAGCGTGAATCAACTCTACATTACTTTCTTGTATCTCCTGTGCGGTTTGTTAAAGTTTACGGTAATTAGGCAACGTCAAGTAAATCCGCAGATCTTGATTACAGGCGAATGGCTAGCCAGAACACTTTCCTGTTTTGAGGAGACTCCCGTGGTCGCCAGTTCTTTCGAAATTACTTCATCTTGGGGTAAGTTCTTTTCATGAAGCACCGCACATCGGGATATCTACCCTTTTCTGTCATTGAGTCTAGTGTGTTATCCTGCGCCGAACTTACAAGGTAGGTTGTCCTGACCGACGCCATCTGGTATGCATAGGTAATATTTGTAATTTCTATATCTCACGGGTTTGTGGGTGGTCGTCATGGTTACCTGAATAACTAAACACTGGTTTTTCCCATGTCTCGTTGTGCCGTGACTTTGGTGCGCATATCCTGGTCACCTTTAGTCTGAAACAGAACCAAGAAACGCAAGTGTATACCTGTAAGTTTCTCTCGTCAGGTGTGAAATGCTCCGTGCTAAGAAACTGGCACAAACCGCTTGACTGCCTCCGTGAAATGTCGGAAACTAAAGCCAAACAGGTTGTTCAACTTAGCAAAAGCTATGCGTGACTGTGCTTCATCCGATATTCAACAACGTGGTAACAATAATTGTCTACGACCAAGGATTCCCCTGATAGAGAGAGGTTTAATCTAGCACCAGCCCAGTCCGATAACAGTATTTTGTACTTCAAAGGGACAACGCATCTCAAACATTACTGCACTTTTGTTTGGCCCGTTCTTACGTGAAGATGGGGCTGTTTCGATTGCAGAATTGAAAAGGTGCGATAGAAGGCAACTCTGACGAACTTCCCTTTCCGCGGTGGACTAGGGTGAACAGTCGCCGAAAGCAAGAACTCGACCCAAGAATTGTAAAAAGATAATTCCTCTGGGACACCTTTGGGTGAAAGGGAGCGCCAGAGTACAGTGTGGTCGAACGCCGCTTTCGGATCGAGGAAGACAGGGATTAGGGGTCTACCGAAGATGTCTGTACTCTGACATGGTCGACACACATCCGACCGGGTCTGAAACCGGTTAGATTCTCTCGCGTGCACCTTTCACAACTTCTGGATAGTCGTCGAGCCGTTCGGATGCGATAATCACTCAGCTTTTCGTACAAGGAATTATTGGCACTAGAAGTCTCAGCCTTAGCTAATGTGAAATCCCGTTGCATTTTTCCAATCCCAAAGTTCAACACAGCAACCTTCCGCTTACCAGACAGGTGTTCTATCAGCTGAGCCGTCGTCGTACGGTCATTCGGATGTCAGTACCGCGCAACCTACTATCCCAGGGATACAAAGCGATTGTACTGGATTTAATCACTGGAATAGCCTTGTTGGTCATTTACCAATGGGCGAGAAGCACACGGTTGAATGTGAGCCAATGGACATTGAAATATATTCGCAGGATGTATTATTGGTACGGAGAGCCTGAATATGATAGTTACTGGGCGGTTTTCACCTTTTCATGTAGTGTGTTATTGGCATTGGGAGCCTCAATCCTAGATGAAGGGAAATCCGCTTACATGTTTTCCAATCCAAAGTCCAAGACCGTGCAGCTAGTGGAGCGCCTGCCCAGTAAGGGAAAAGTCGCCTGCTCGTGAATTTAGAGTTATGGATGGGAAAATTTTGAGTCGACCGATTCACACCGTACCCTGAAAATGTGTTCACTTTCCCAAATTACTTTGGGGTTTTTCAGCTCCTTAAAGCTCCGATTCCGTTCTTTTTTGCTCGACCGAGACAACCCATCGGTCCAGCACTAAATACCCAGCAAATAAGCAAACTCAGGGGAAGAAGGCACAAAATTGTGTACGGACTTTCTCAAAGTAAATTGCAATGTGAAGTGAATATTAATTACACTGCGGAATGTGAATATTGAATGCGACAAAAACGGGGGGAATCATGTATACACAAATCCTTTAGGCGGTGGTGATATTTAATGAAACGGAAAAGGAGAATAGGAAGTGAGAGTATATTTGTTCGCGCATTGTTCATTTCTGTTATTATTTTGTAATTTGCGTTGCACCTAAATTCTTTTTTCGATAACTCATGAGTAATACCTTGCGCGACTAAAATTCGCCTCCGCGTGCTCTACCTTGTGAACATAATACGGTGGTCACTATTCGGACTACATAGTCAAGCCGTGCTAATTGTTTTCGTGTGCTTTCTGGTTTACTTATTACAAAGCGTTCTGATGATTGCTCTCTTTGCGCAATAGTCTTCTGTACAGTAACAAAAGACGGCGTTTCCCATTTCCGTTGCACTGCTATCAAAACTCGGTTTTTTATTCCCCTAATTCGGTGGTGTATACAATGATACACAACAGCGGTCAGGGAGAGACGCTTGTTTGGCATGCGTGAGCGTGTAACTAAAGTTCAGGTACACTAGTTACGCCCATCCGGTTCGTACTAGACACCAATTAGTTCTTGCACGAATGCATTCGCTTGTGCGCCGTGTTGTGCCTTATCGGAGTTAATGTTGACTCACAACGGACCGATCATTGATGTGGTTCTATCTACGGGACTACATTTTTCGACTGCGTAGTAAACTGTACCAACTGCATTCTCTCCATCAGTACGAACCAGACTCGCGGCGCCCCTATCAACGCGAAAAGAGTCGCACAGAGAGTTGTCTTGGCTTATGTATTGACGCACAAGGGCTATGCCTAATTCGCTTCTCACAGTGATGCCCTTATCTGATACTTTCAAGTCGGAGGAACGTGAACGTATGCCATCATGTATACAAATCGTGGATAAAAATGTTCGCGCAAACCACGAAGACACTGTTCACAAAAAGTGGCTAGAATACTCGTTTGGACTGTGTCTTGCCCGGCGATGTTGACTGGCATAGAAAACTAACCTCGGTTCGGTTTTGTGCAAACTACAGAAAATGATGGAAATGTTTTGTTAGGTGATTCGGATGCACCAAACACGATGTTCGCAAACGATTTCTCTCCTTGAAACCGTAACAGCAGTATACATGGCGTTCGAAATCTCTATTTGGTCTGCTTGCAATTTGAACCACTATTTGTCTATCAGCCAGCGGTCATCAATTAGCGAAACCCAAACTGGTTTAGTTTCAGTCTGATTGATCGGGCAAATCTCCGCCAGCTATCTTGCACAATCCAGTGGACAATACGATATTCAGTAGGTCAATCCTTCCTGTGCAGCACTGCGTTGTCCCATCTGATCTACTTACTGATGTCAGCTTGTATCTTGCACACAGCAAATCTTGTGACTTTCAGTGCCGCGAAGTGTATTTGTCTCTTGTATCCCCTATTCTCGAAAAAAGATATCCAATTTCTTCTTGCCATTTCAGTTTTGGACCATGTTTCTAAAACTTTTGCTTAAATTCTCACTGCCTACTTTTCGTCAGAAACTGTGTTGTGGGGAAAAGCTTATCGAGAACAGCATCCCGGTCAACTGGTCCGCAACGGTATTACAAGGCTTTTAAAATTTCTAATCTCTCTTGGCGTTGAAATCGCAGACCCTTCATCCCGATAAAAGGTAAAATCGCTTATTTACATAGAAGTTCCTGACTCAGAACTGCCAAGTAACCTTGAAATTTTGAACATATTGCATATGGAAACGGTACATTGACCTTTCGCGTCTACTCCTGAAATTAGAAACTCCACGATTTCGCTTCGCCGAAGTCACTTCTAATTTTGAAAGTTTGACGTTCCATGAAGATTCGGTTGTCAGCCTATGTGAGGATGGATCGAATAACACGTTCTGGGGGCTCCCAGAGTACTTTGCTTACTTTTTTGCGACTAGCCCCTGCGAGAAGATGAGCCGGCTTCATGCATGTCCCGAATGGCACCTGCTCAGGAGCGGTGATCGGATCCGAGACGTATGCACAGGGAAGTCCAGTTGCGAATGCCGTCCTAATCCCCCAACATCCAATTTGACAGTGCTGATCCTCACTTTTAACTGTCCTCCGAGGCCATTCCGGACATGGAAGATGAGCAAGACACTGTCTTGAGATCTCTGTGTCCGGACGTCGTAGGACATGTCCAAACCACCACAATCGTCGGCGTTGGAGGAACATTGATAGCTTGTCGATGTCGAAGCACCGTTGTCTTATTGTCTCGTTTGAAAGCTTTTCGTGCCACACCACTTTCAGTATCTGTTGCAGAAACCAATGGTCAAACACTTCCAGCTTTCTGATGTCCTCGACGAGTAGTGGCCACGTCTCGCGGTCGTAGGTCAGTATCGAACGGATAGCGACCCGGAAGACGCAGACTTGGGTCCGGAGGCTGATTTCGTTGCGCGCCCAGAGTACATTGCGAAACTGGAGAAAAACAATCCTGGCATTGCCAATGCGCAACTTGACTTCATATTTGATTTGATCGTTCGGAAGAATCCTGGAGCCCGGGTATTTGAACGCCGGGACGTGCTCAATTTGTCTGCCGTTCAAGTATGTCGAGAGAATGGACTGTGTAGTGCATGTCGAAAGGATCTTGGTCTTCGTCGTATTGATCTCCGGTACCATAGATTTAGCAGAAGATTCTACGCAATTGAGAGCTGGCTGTGCGACAGTTGGGCTATCTCCAATGATGGCGATGTCGTCTGCGAATTCTAGATCGGCGAGGAAAGCATCGGTACCCATCAGAATACCAGGGTAATCAGTGAGCGCCTGACCCATTATCCAATCGATGGTGTAGTTGAACAGCCCTGGCTAAAAGGGACAGCTTTGTCCAACACAGGAGTTGAGGGAGAAGTCACTGGGCTCTTCTCTGTATATACATATTCGCCTAGTACGACCTCATGAGACTGAGGAGCTTCTGGGGCATTCCATCAGCTTGTAGTGTAGTCCACAACGATTCTCTGTCAACTGAGTCAAAGGCAGCCCGAAAATCAATGAAACAAGCTGCAGTCGGTTGCTGGAACTTGTACCGATGTTCCAATACTCGGCGGAGGGTGAGTATTTGGTCCACGCACCCTCTGCCACGGCGGAAGCCTCCTTGATTGGGGCGTGTGCGTGCGTGCTTCATCGCTCAGAAGCGGTTCAACAAAAGCACGAAGAATATTTTGGCGGCCACGTTGATTAAACTGATGCCACGGTAATTTTCGCACACGGTCCTGTCGCCTTTCTTTAGAAGCGGAAGTAGAACTGAGGTCCCCCATTCAGCTGGGAATCGTTCTTTTTCCCAGGCTGAACAAAATAAGGTGTGAAGTGGCTCGAGTAGTATCGAAAGAATTGATTTATATATCCCCGGTGCGATGCCATCTTCACCAGGGATGACTTTTCGTCGGATATCACAGAAGCCTGGGGGACCATTTAGGCGGCCATCTCTGGCGTTTTTGGTTGATTGGAGTCGCCCCTGAGATCCAGTTTTTCTGACGTCGTCGCGTAAATCCCAGTTCATCTAAAGCGGATTGTTGGATTGATGCCCTAAGTGAAGCCCACTGATCTTCCACGTGTACTTCCTCCCCACCTATGAACGTGGTGGCTAGGTGAAACGTAATAGCGTCTGAGGCCGCTAGGCGCTTTCTTGGTAATCCTAACGCTGCTGTGTTAATCCGTTTCATGGAAAAGTTTCTGTGGCGATTGGCTAGGTGAGTCCTAAAGCGTGCACGGACGAGGGTGTGGTCGGTGTCATTCTTGTTGCCCGTCTCCGCGCCTCGGTAGGACCGACAGTCTTCAACCGAAGATGACTAACGTGGTCGTATGAGAATTTAGTCGATCTGATGTGCTGTGTGGCCGTTATTAGAGTACTACGTTAGAAAGTGCTTCCTGGGATGTTGGAAGTGGGTGTTGGTGGCGGTTGAGCTATTAAAGTCTGCAAAGCTGACGAGGCGTTCCCCATTGCGGCACTGCTGTCCGAAACCATACTTCACCAAAATGTGTCTAGTTGCTTGAGCGGAGGGACCAGTGCGGGCTTTCCATTCCTCCGCAACCAGGAGGCGTGAAAACGAGCTAAGGCGCTCCGAGGGGATATGGGGTTCCATGAAAGCAGTGTTTTTTTTAGCCTTGTTGCTGACAGCTATCTCGACGTCATGAAGACCAGAGCTGTCCGTGGGTCCGCTATGATAGAGGTGATAACTTCCGTCTACTCCGGGAACCTTTATACATCGGGTGCCAGAATTCGGCAGCCGAATTTTGGAGAGACATGCAATTTCGATGCGGTAATCATGTAGCGTTCGCGCCGTGACTGTTTGGCTTCCGATGTCCAGGAGTATTCTCACATTCCAGCAGGCGATTTGGATGTAATTTCGCGTCTTGAAGCGCCCAGCTAGCATACTTGTCATCTCGTCCCCGGATAGAACACGAGGCGCGGTGCTTACCGGAGACGCCGTAGCATGAGCGATGTGTACAAGGGAACTTGTCATGAAGAGTCTTGTGAATTTGGTACAAAGTGGTGTCTCCATCGCCACTCGGCTTTTTGTTCGAGGCAGCAACTCTAGCCCGTGCGCAACCAAGTGCTATATGCTGGCAACAAGAAGTTTTGTATTGGGAGCCGATGTCCGAACGAGCGTTTCATACACCTTTTGGATGGTGGTCTACCAATCCGGGATGCCCAACTCGTCCTGCTGATCTCGGTGCATGGTTGCCGGTGGTTCTCTAGAAACTCATTCGCCATTCGGTATAGGTAATCTAGACCCGGGGGTCCATGCAGCCCTGTTGACTGGAAGGATCTCTTTGGTGACCGTTGGATCCCAGTAGATCTCATTCGCCTTTGTAGGAGTATCCGTCTTCGCATGGTGAACGCCGTCTCACTAAGGTTTTTAGGCTTCAGTTACCCTCAACCTGGTTTGGCCCACCTGTCGAACAGTTTGCCGCTGGCGTATGCTTCAGCTTCGTGGAATCACAGGGCAGAATTCAACAGACGATAGAGGCCAAAGAGATGGAATGTCCTCAAGGGCACTCAAGTATTTAGTACACTTCGAGTGTGGACTGGTTAATCGTTTTCAGCGAGATTTTGCGTATGCGTACAAAAGATACCGTCAGGAAATATCCGAAAATTTCGGTTAATTGCTGTGAAAAAGCAGGAAGTTATTCGATTTTGATTGCAGGCCGAGATGGCGTGTCCAGGGTGGCTTCTTCCAGAAAGTTGGTTCGATGGAGTTCCGAGACAGTTTCCTGGTCTATGACCTGGTGTCGCTGCTGTTATAACCGTTCCACAGTTTGGTTAACAGTTTCATTTTATTTTTGAATGAATTTGAAACCTGACAACCACCTTTCAGCTCTTTGCATGCATTTTATTTTACTCTTTCGGGGACAATCTTTTCCATAGTCTGTTGTACTGGTCACTAGCTAGATAGGTTCACATGTATTGTTTTCCCACGAACAAAATCTTCATTCCGTCCTTATTTCAGCGGTGCTATCCGCTTGACTAGATCCAACCAACTGTTTGAGGCAGGAAACCACGCTTTCAAAGCGAAATCACTGTTGATTTAGTTCATTACTTGAGTTCATCCTATGCCTCCCTGTTTTTCAAGTCAAGCAAATGAAGCTCACATGTCTCACCCGATCTTTAACATGGCACTAATTAACCGGATTGAATAAAGGCAAACCGTATTGTTACTGTAAATGCTGACAGAATGTACGCCCCACTGATTTTTCATGCATTTCAGTTCAGTTACCACTATAGCAAGGATGGAAAACTGGTCTAAATCGCATTTCGTGAGGAGTCCGTCTGTCTCACTGACTCGCTCAGTCAACCAATGTTAGAGTGCAGAACGTACCCCGTCTTCTCTCTAAGCTGCATGGCATGCACACGCGTGCATTCAGCAGACCAGTACGACAATCCAACAAGGCGTACCGGTTCGAAACGGCGCGTTGATTCATGCACGAAATAACCTCCGGAACCATCGATCGACAGCGGGTCAAAAATGACCTTGAATTCAGACCGACACGCCCGCAACAAATCATGACCAGATCGTGCGTACGCTCTATTGGTCATTTTCAACCAATTGCTAGTCTGTCACAAATATGGTGTCCACAAACCAGACCGTTGCACTGTGTCTACCGCGGACCTTCCGCGTCTGCAATAGCGCGATCGATTCGCTGCGAATGCGTTGTGGTAAACGCAATTTCCAAGCAGGGTGGTAACGCGTACAGTGACGGCTTTTTCCGCCCGTATGCGACCGTGCAGCCGAGTCTGTCCCCAAATAAACTGTGAATTGTATTTAGATTTTGTAAGATGATCGTTTTGAAGGTTAGAATGCATTGGGTCACAAGTAAAAAAAAGTGCCTGTCAAGAAGAATCAGCGACTCGCGAGATTCTCGGTTCATTGCGAAATATGACCTAATATATCGACTAAACAGTGTTAACTGCACCAAAATGTTGTTCATTATTCTGAGGCACATAAAATCTGGTTCTTGAATTGCTTCACCGCCAGAATGTTGCAGGATAGCAAATATTCACGAGGAGTATCAAAGTATCTCGTTTTAGGCAATCGTGCGACGGATTCGATGTGTCATTTCACACTGGTGCTCCTTATTCCACAAATTAACTTTGGTTATCTTTGAAAAGATCGCATTATTAACTAAAAGGAGCGAACTAATAACGATAATACCACGACCATCAAGGCAAGCAAAATTGGGATGCTTATGAATGCAAAAACCACGTGTGTTTATTCCATTCATCCATTTCTGGGAGCATTTGAGAAGGAGTTGAGATGTGGTCAACCTTTGACTGATGTGTCTTTTTGGGTGATGGATTTTTTTTTGGACAAAGGCTATCGGATCGCTGCCTAACATTTGCTCAATGGATGCACCAAAAGAACGTGTCCTCATCTGTATGTTTCAAAATTTCGCAAGGCTAATTCATTATTCTGAATAACGTTAAGTATAGTTCTCGAGTTATTTCATAACCAGAACGTAGGTGGATAACAGATATTCACCAAAAGTGCCAAAATTCCTCGTTTCAAGCATTCCTGTGATGGATTCAAGGTGGCGTTACACAGTTGCGCTCCATGTTCCCCTCCAAATTTTGGTTTGTTTGAAAGGATCCCATTATCATTCTAATTCCGTGAGAGTGGTTTGTTTGTGACATTTCTTTCCTGTGTTATGAGAGAAGGTGTTCGTACTGACAGCTGGCCGTTCTGTCAAGGATTTCTCAGTCGTCGTTCTAGTGTTAACCAGAAGATGTCGAGAAAAGCAGTTGCTTGATAGGTAAGCAGTTTTGTCCCTCACTTATTGTTAGCTGATTCCATGATAGCTCGTTTAATTACGACGCCTAACGTACATGTCATTTTGTCTTGTTGTTCTATTCCTCGAGGTTAGTTAAACGAACACCCCAAAGCTTCAGTGAGTTTCTGTCGTCGATTCATTGGCTGAAACATCCTTCATATTTCTTTAAATCGTGTCAATAGTAGTTCCCGGCCCCCTGACGCACCTCAGTTAAGTTTTTCGCATCACTAATATTAGTATAACTTTCTTGATCTGTTCATGTTACGCGGGGTTTCGGCCTGCGATAAAACTTTTTCCGAATGCATTAGGTTTAGTCAACTCATGGCACAGATATGACGGTTATTCGTAATGTTCAAGCTGAATCGTTTTACCCAAGTATGGCTGCCGAATCTGATCCAGAACTTGGGGTCTATGAGACTATGCGAATGATCTGCGCTTGTGTGAAATTTTCCCATTCGCTTTATTTTGGTGAAGTCCGGTACATATGTCGTCCTACTTTGACCTCTTGCACCTACTAATGATTTCAGATAAACGAAATTTTGCTTCATAAAATGTGGTCCCGTAGTCTCTTCCAGTGGGACATTACAACAGAAAAGGCGGCGAAATGGTTATTCTTCGTGGTCACAATGAACACCATTCATGTGATTTCAATTCAAATCGCAGTGTCAGGTGCACTGTTTGCACGTAGGTTATCGTCAGTCCGCCGGCATGGACATACCCCGCTCAGTTTTGTGGGGTCTAGGCTTACAGTAATGGTGACTGTACTGAAAAGCGAATAGACTAATAATCGTTAAGACGTGTTCTAATTTCTCATAAAAGGCGTGCTCATAAGGTGTACTGAACTCCTGAAACAAAATGGACGTAACACGTGATTTTAAGGAAATCTGACTAGCCATATCTATGGAGTTGGATGCATTCGTCCAGTTCAACTTCCATATTACCTCTCGTAAGTTTGGTCTAACATGAAATTATCGACTAGTTCCCTATTCTGGTTGAGAATGAGACTTCTTAGATTCTTGTCAGAAATGGAATTCTTGGATCAAATAAATGCACAACGAGGCACATTCCGAAGGGGGGGGTCGAAACTTAGGTCGTGGGGTGTATAGCAAACACCGCGTTGAGTATATAGGCGATTCACTAACCACAGACTGGTCCAATTTTCACATGTACACAAATCCAGAATAATTTTAACCCCCCTCCGCCGATGTCTCTCTGAATTCAGTGCTATTCTATTGCGATTCTTGCAACCATGACCACATGGTCGATAATAGCTACGTTAGTGAGTAGCGGGAGGTTAGATTTTACATGATATGAGATTAATCATGCAATATAAACACTCAAACCATGGAAGCACGGTACAGCTGCTTCATCCCTGTTAGTGCATTGCTGATGATTCCTAACAAGAATGACGCAGTTGTACAAAGTGCTTCCATGGTTTTCAATGGGTTTTTAAACGTTCACACTGCGTGATCAAGGCCATCAGAGATAACTATGTTCCTTTGCTCGTTTTTTTTCTTCTCATCAACAGTATTCATACTAATACAACCGAATCAGGGGGAGCATATTACCGATAGTCAAACTGTTCTCCACAAGTCATACTGTTGAGCATTGTCACGCACAATCAATTATAATTGTTAACAAACTGACAATATCCATGCCTTTTCGGTCATATTTTTCCCGAGTGTATTTTGTGCTGAGTTTGGGTCGTGCTACAGTGTTCAACCGGCCATGATATCATACTAAACGATACGTTTCCCGTCCTATTTCTAGTATACAAAACTTTGTTTCTCATGGCTGTTTTTAAGTGCTCCTTCTGTTCGGTTTTTCCGTGGATCCCGCTCATAATCAAGCAATCGTCCCATCCGAATAGTGTGAAAACAAATCAGATGTTGATGTTCCAACCATACACAATTGCCAGTAGTAATGAACTTTTAGTCAGCATCCTTTATTCGTCGGTCTTCCAAACGAATTGTCTTGAAACTCAGGATTGCCAAACCTTTCCCCTTGTCTTCCCTCACCTTTCGGTAATTTCGTCAAATCATGGGGTTTGTCTCTCCTGGTACGTGTGCTTCCTTGTTGCTTTTGTGATAAATACGATTTTTCACAAACATGGAAAACAACTTTCCCATCTGTTTTCCCAGTACCTTATCCTACATTCATCTTGGTAGTCTCACACAAAGTTCCTCATTACGGTAACCAACAGGCACGTGGACTTTGTACGAACCCCAACTCGGTAGCCCAAATCAAATATCGTCCAACACAACAATGGAAACCCGTGCATTAAATTCCAGACAGGTCTATTGACCGAATTCCACACCCATTCAATCAGTCACTCATTCACCATCTACCTCTTTGTCATGAAGAGGTCACTCACAATTTCTGCGTCATCAGACACAATCCGTCTATGGTAGTTAGGTTGATTACGGTGACGGACCAGCGACGCATAAGCCAGCCAAGCCAAATAGTTGTGCTCGCTATATTTCAGATACTATTATCTAGGACAATCTGGTGTGGGAACGTCTAGAGACGTGACCAGACGTATGCACAAAAGTCTGAACTGGTGTGTGACTCACATCCGGCAAGACTATCATCAACTCCGATCACTGCACCCTCCCGGAGGCACAGACAATGTATCACCGGACAAACGATTGGTGCATCTCTGTCAGCCCGAGACCAAGGTGGGGTGGAATACATTAAGAACTAATCGCTAAATTTTTCATTTGCATACTCTCAATACACCTAGTCTCCCTTTGCAAGGATTTGTCGGAGGGAAGACTTTTGATTCCGAGTGGAAGACTTCCGAATGGTACTTTGCCAATATGTTCTCTCCGTAAAATATACGCATTCAAAAAATCTAGGGAATTTGATTATCGGCATATTTTTATAGACTTGTACGCTTTTATTCTGTGATTATCAACGAGTGCAGCGAAAAGAGAAAACTCAGTAAATAAAAGGCCCACTGACTTTTTGGGGTTCACCTAATTACGTTACGCACACTCATTGTTGCCCGTGGGTTGCACCTCCGTGTTCGGCCTCATAGTTTTCCTTCCCACGCCCATACTAGAAATGATAAATATGATTATTCCTTCACTTCCTTTTATTTTTTCTGCAATAGAGGTACAGTATTTCTGGAAGAGGGCAGCGGCTAGCACAAGGTTGCCTGATGGGAAAGTGACCGCGGCTGACAAGTTCTGACGAGGAAGGTCAAGGTCTACAGTTCATTATGTAGACCGTTTGACCACAGTCGACCAGCCCAGTTTTAGTCCGAGTTTTCAACGACCACGCTGACCTTTTCATTCCCTTTGAAGGAAATTTAATCTCCCCTGGTGACCATCTCTCTCTCTCTCTCCTTTTTCAAAGAAACAACTGAATGAGAAACCTTTTTTGTACAGTATCGGGTTTCATCGCTACCATTTCGCTTGATCAAGGTGCAATAGCTTGACTGTTAAGGACTTAAATAGTGCAGTCCTTCATCCGCTTTTACTATCCTACACTCCGCCATTCCTCTCTGAACCGCAGTCCGCATCATCTGAAAATACAAGTCTCTTTCGATCAGGTGGAGATGCTGCGTGTAAAGCTGACCTGACCTTCGTGAATATTGAGCTTTTACCTTGCTCGGAACACCACGCTTCACGCCTGCGTGTTCGAATCCCCATCCGGACCTAGGAGATATGTATTGTTGTTGACGGTTCCCAACAAGTATGACACGTTTGAACAGTGTTTCTATGGATTTTTAAGGAGTAGCCGAGCACTGATGTGTGATAAATCAATCAATAATAACGAAATTCTCCTTCAGAAAATCTGCTCACACTTGCATCACTCCTAACTCTCGAATTTCCATTCCAAAATAGTTAAACCACGATGACACGCTTTTTCTGTGTTTTCAGGTGATCATTAGTATTTCCTCTGCACTCCGGTTTATTGACTCTGTTGATGGTGGCTCATTTTATCCCCCGGTTTCGCCTCAATTGACCAATGACGATTAGCGTTCAAGCCCAGAGGCGTATTCAGAAGGTCGTTTTTTCGACCGTAAGTCACAGATCGAATAGAAAACATAACTTCCCTGTTAAAAGTTTGAACACAGAAGTCAATAGCATTAGACTGCACGAAGTATTGCGGACCATTTCGTTGCATCTCCTTTAATACATACTGCAGTCAAGGTGATCATTTATAAAAGGGAAATTGAACGTTCTCATGAGACCAATACATCGTGCAATCTAAGGCTATTGCCTTCTGTGTTCAAACTTGTCTCGGGAAAGTTACGTTTTTAGGTCGAATAGTGCAATAAAGTGTAACCAATATATTTTATCATTACTGCCAAATGTGAGGGTATGGCCTGAAGCATCTGTAGTTATTCGAATGTCTTCACACGCGGTCCAGTGCGCTACAGCTTCATTCCCAGTATCCAACTAATCAGGTGAAGCCGGACAGTAACTCGCAAATAGTGTTGATACAGCGAACTCGCTTCGTGATTGGTCAGCACCTTATCTGCCAATAAGTACATGGCTATTTCTGGACATGACCGAGTTAGTACCAACCAAATGTAATAGAATATATTCCTGCCGTTCTTGTCTGGTCTTGTCGTTCCCCCAGTGCGCGCAGTGGGGATGCGAGCTGTTTCATCACGTACGGTTGGCTTGGTAGATACAATTCTCACTGCATCGTTCGATGGATGGCCTAGTCTCGCTGGCAAAAAGTACGTCAGCACCTGTCCAGAATCCAGGTCAAGGATCAAGCCAACTGATACGCAAACGATAGGATGGGAAAGAACTCACGTCAAGTGGTGGCTGTCCGCATCACCAAATAACTAATCATGCCCGTTTGAATCCATCAATCTGTGTTGAGAGGATTAGCGACAGTGGCTGTTTCTTTTTTACATAAACTGTGTGTTCTGAGCCAATAAACTAGGAGGATTCGAAGGCAGAAACGTCTTTTCACTAGAGTTAGAGAAAAGGACCAGAACATCAATCATTATTCAATTTACTTACAAACTTATACTTTCCGAGTCACCTACTTTCCTAATCGGTTTCGTCCAACATATATTTTCGATTTGACTCAATGTGAAAATATGAGTAGTCTGTTATTGAAACTTTTGAGCAGTAATGCTAGTTTCCCAGTTATCTTTTCTCTGTCTACCCCACATATCCGTGACTTATGGCCTCATCTTCAATGTCTACGATAGAGCATCTCTGAGTTGCAGTTTTGTCTCATTCCTGGATTTGAATTTATACATCAACAGCGGATTCCTGCTTTGTGGCTGGACACCCTAGCAGTACCATCATCATCGTCATCATCGTACAGCATTAAACAGTAGGGCAAGCCCCACTGACCACTGCCTTTCTCACCATGTTGCACGTTGAATTAAAAAGTATGAATATACAAGATGGAGAGGGAGTGGACCTACATGGGTGGGATAAGAAAAGAATGCCCTAATAGCCAACACACGGAATACACAGTCTAACTGTACAAACGTACACCGATCAAATATTCTGATTCGATAGAAAGTGACAACACGATCTCCATTGTTCTCGGTTCGCAGCCATATCCTTCAGTGTCTCCAGCCAACTGGTAGACGGATCTTTTGGACCCCAACCACGAAGACGTGAAGCACCTACTTTTCCTAAGTCTGCCGTACATTTTCTCATTCCTCGCTGCCACGTCATCTGTTGACCTCCACGTGGTCTCTTCCACTCCCTAGGAGGGGCGGAGAATAGGACACGGTACGGTAGACGTGTGTTGGCCATACGTAACACGTGTCCCAACCTACGAAGTCTACTAAGTTGGATACGCTGTGACGAAACGTTCTCTGAATTAGTACCCAATACTCGCTTTCTTACCTCATCGTTGCTTACTCGGCTATTCCACCCAATCCTAGCGATACTACGTAAACATCGATGGTCGAAAACCTCAAGACGACGAATATCTTCAGCACGCAGACTCCAAGTTTCGCAACCGTACAACATCTTCCATGAACTGCACGAATAGAAAGAATTCCATACTGCATCGGTCGTCACGCAGGATAATCAGGACAGCGCTGCCCATTGCATCGAGTGGGGTGGGTAGTGATAAGTGGGCTACTGCTCAGAGTTCCATCTCTTTTATTCAACCTTTGTCTTCTGTCCCTAACCACCCCTATTTGCCCCATCTATCCACCCATATTGCTCCCACTGATGACACGCCCGATACTCGTAACGGTTCATAGTCGACTGGTGTCGAAAATAACCCACTATCTTGTAACTCACATTTTCTCAAGCCTCGTCAACGTGCGTACACTCATGCAGGTCGGTCAGCAGGCGTGCCTAGCGCTCACAATAGATTCTCTGAAGATTGATGTCTGCTGCTTAAGTGAGACGTGTATACAGGATTCGAGCAGTGTAATTCAACTAACTGCTTCTGGTATCTCATCGAGGTATTTTTTGCACACTTCAGAAGCCGAAGTAGCTAGAGCTGTGGGTCAACGTGGTGTAGGAATAGTCTTGACTGACAAGGCTGAGGCTGAGGCTGCCCTTTTAGACTGGATCCCTGTTAACAGTCGTTTATGTGCTGTGAGACTCCAAGGGTCAGTTGGCGTTCGAAAGGATAGTTGTGTTAAGCGCAACTTGTTTGTGATCTCGGTGTACGCTCCAACGGACTGCAGCTCAAACTTGCAGAAAGATGAGTTCTATGATAAACTCACCATCCTCGTTCGCAGCAGTAAAGGTTCTGACATTGTAGTGCTAGCTGGTGACTTCAATGCACAAGTTGGCAAACTTAGTGTGTCAGAAGCCTGTTTAGGTGGGCTTTGTGCTTTACCTGCTGAGCGTACAAATAACGGGGATAGGCTTCTCCAGTTTTGTGCAGACAATCGATTGTTCTTGTCTAGCACCAATTTCCGACACAGCTCGCGTCGCACAGCGACATGGCGCTCTAATTCTACAGGTACTTTGAGTCACACTGATCATATCGCAGTAATCTACGGGTAGGGCAGTTCTGTTCAGAACTGTAGATCTTACTGGTCCACGTACGTGGAGTCGGACTATGCATTAGTTTTAATGCGATTATCTCCCCAGCTTCATGGTCATCGTCGCAAACCGCAAACCGGATTAGCCGTGCAACGTTTGTGTGATCCAGAAGTACGCACCCGTTACGTGCAGAAGTTAGCACATGAGTTAGGATCTACGACGAACAGTAATGTAGATGAGCATTGGGCTCATATCAAACAGGCAATGCACATTGCAGCAGGTTTTGCCTGTGGTCCTAGATCCGATGTCCATGGAAGACACTGGATTTCGCAAGAGTCGTTGAGTATAATGGAGCAAAAGCGTCAGCTGGACTGAAGCACTTGTGGTGTCGATCTGATATTTCACTGAAGTTGAAAGGTCGTGTATACTGTGCCGTGGTGCCTTCAGTTTTGTTGTATGGTTGTGATATATGGAGTCTGCGTGCTGAAGATATTCGTCGTCTTGAGGTTTTCGACCACCGATCTCTACGTAGCATCGCTAAGATCGGGTGGAGTAGCCGAGTAAACAATGCTGAGGTCAGAAATCGAGTATTGGGTACTAATTCGGAGAACGTTTTGTCACAGCGTATCCAGCTTAGTAGATTTCGTTGGTTGGGGCACGTGTTACGTATGTCAAACACACGTCCACCATACCGTGTCCTATTCTCCGTTCCTTCTAGGGAGTGGAAGAAACCACATGAAGGTCAACAGATGAATTGGCAACCTTGAATTAGGAAATGTACAGCGAACTTAGGAAAAGTAGGTGCTTCAAGTCTTCGTGGTTGGGGTCCAAAAGATCCGTCTACCAGTTGTCTGGAGACACTAAAGGATATGGCTGCGAAATGCTAACAGTGGCGATCGTGTTGCCACTTTCTATCGAATCAGAATGATTGGTCGATGTGCGTTTGTACAGTCAGACTGTATTCCGTGTGTTTGCTACTAGGGCATTCTTTCCTTTTCCCACCCATGTAGGTCCAGTCCCTGCCCATCTTGTATATTCATATTTTCTAATTCAGCGTGCAACATGGTAAGAAAGGCAGTGGTCAGTGGGGCTTGCCCTACTGTTTAACGCTGTACGATGATGATGATATCAACAGCAAATCTCTTTAACTTCGGTAAATAAATTCTGTTGACGATTTGTGACGATTCGATCAACCCGGTACGTGTCACAATATGTCATCAGGAACAGTACTCAACCATACAGGACCAGTCTAATAGATTGCCTCGATTCAATCGGATCTCACTGTGATTAACCAGGGCGTCAGTTGATAATGGTATTAGATAACGGTTGGCACAGAAACTGATGCACTGTGAATAAACTAAGAAAGGGAAAAGTATTCGCAACTCCGGTCTTCGTAGTTCTGGGTACCCATAATTTCTAATTTCGGTTAGCTCATAACGCACGGTTGATAGAAATAGTTTGAGAACCACACAGGGGTAGGTGTTATCCGTACACATATTAACGGACACAGCTCTATTTCTGCCTAACACATGTATGAGATGATAAGTTCAGGACAGTGTTGCCCTACCGAAACTATTTTGTATGCTCCGCCTATCTAAAGTCTCTGTCTAAGCCTTTGGAGCGTTTCATGGTACCATTCAAATCTGATCGGAGTGAAGGTTAAACGTCTAAAGTCGTTATTCACCAGTCGGGAGCCAATGCTATCCAACCAGCGCTTCAACTCGTATGCACAGAAAGGGAAACCATTATCGGTGACGGGCATTTGTTGAATATTGTGCTATTCGTAATGCTCGGACTGATAGAACGTATTGAAATCACTCCAGTCCAGTACTACGCAAGACGAAATAGCAAAAAGGCCAAGGAAGAGGTATTGCACATTAATTCCATCACAGTAATGGTTTGTATAAATATGGTTCACGAAAGGAAATAACTGTTAAACCACAAATCAAGCAATCAGAGAGCTTTTGTTGTACCTCTCCAGGGTGATCCTGATTGCCTGGAGCTCCTAAGCATTTGTGGCCACCAAGCTGTACAGGACCGCGTCCTGTGTGATGCTGGTTGCATCACTACAAATATCTTCTCGGCTGAAGCCTTTCACAAAACACGGGGTTGGCGTGCATGTTATAAATACCTCGGGCTATCTTGAGTAGGAGTCAGTTAACACGAGATCATGGTATTTGTTCAAGAAGAGACCGCTTAAATCGACATGTACACATTGCCATGGTATATAGCTGTCAGGCCACGGGCTCCAGTTATTTGTTTTCAACTTGGTGTTATACAAACACACCTCGCAGCTCTTCGTTGTTGTACAGATGTATGCAACCACCAACACATTTCTCGAACCAATGACTTAATATTCTCCACGCCCAGGTAACCCTTACGCAAATCTACCAGAGCTGTATGTAATGGAAAATCCACTTGGATTTTTAACATCGAACAGTCGGAGGCCGCGAGCCGGAAACGAACCGGCGACCTTCCGCATACCGGGCAGATGCGCTACCAGCTGGGCTATCGCGGTCCGGACAGTCCGGTGTGAATAATCGATAAGGCGCGAACCACTATTCCAATGATACACAGTAACTGTCCTGGTTTTAATCATTGGGTTAGCCTCGTCGGTCACTTCCCAATGAGACGAACAGCACACAGATGAACGTGATCCATCAGACATTGAAATATATTCAGAGAATATATTGTTGGCACGAAGAGCCTGAATTGTATGTAATGGAAAACCCACTTTCTTGACGCAGAAGAGCAGGCATGATCAGCCGGTCACCACGGCCCAGTACTCCGCCAGATTGCACGAATAGCTCCTCTTCCTGAACGGAAAATTTCAGATACCATCGTCTCACTCCATTTTTCCAGCCCTTTACCGCAGAGTATTGCAGTTTAGTGTGATTTTGTAGTTCTTCCCTCAACACAGGAGCGGCCGGTGAAGTTAAATTGCACAGTTCATTCGCGGTGAATCATGAGTATCAGTATGCGTGATCGATTTGTCAGACCGATGAAGAATGTCGTAATTACGTGATGAAAGTAATACCCAGTCGCTGTGGACTTGGCAGAGGATTTATAGTAATGACCGGATTGCTCGAAATGAAATCATAAGTCACACCAGCTGGCACTGAAATGTATTGTCGTTCAGTATACGAAATTCGGCATTTATATAGGCATGAGATAAGGAAGGGGACGCATTTACGCACAAGTATTGATCCATCAGTAATGTGATTAGTGGGCACACACTTGTCAGACACTGTCACGTGGTGCGCGAGATACGCGTACTGCGATAATCAGTACATATGGTTGGGCTGAGGTGAGTCATATGCGCGTGGCGCGTTTGTTTGTGTGAAGAAATGCATGGATTCTGGTTGGAATGTATATCGAACGAATGAACACTGGTCCAAATTGGTTTTCTCGAAATGCATGTGAATAGGACAGAATCACTACATCCTGTCCCCTTTAATTTGGGCTCGTGACACTGTCAGCTTGAGTCGTTGACCCTGGGTTTAGGTTAGGTGACCAGCGCAATGCAACGGGCTCACCGAATTGCAGGTTTTGCTCCGCCTCATCTGGTTATTCTTCAACTGGCATTCTGTTGCGTACCTGATCAGTATGTCTTCTATGAACTGTACTGTTGTGTTTGACTTATACAGTCGTGTGCTCACACACCGACGCATGATCTACACCCCGTGCAATCATGAACGCACGCCTGCAATCGTGCACACACATACACAGTTGACTTTTGTCATGCTTCGTCTGGGACAACACTGACCAGTCAGATCGTACCACGTGTCGCACGACTTAATGCAATTGTACAGTTGTCTTGCCCTTCCGATTACACATCAGTGACTCGCGCACTTGCATATTCGTTTGCGCTCTCACCTGCTGGCTTGTACTGGCGCTTACGGTACGTTGCTACAGGATACACGTTCATCCATACAAGTGCGCCTTTCTTCTGAATGCTGAATGCGGGATACAACATGTACCATCTCGTAAATCCGTAATCTCCCCAACTCTCGATTTGGCCTGTTGTGTAGCAGTATTTATGGATGGTCGGAGCCCATTATCAGGAGAACAGGAAATATCTGTTGAATCCGAGACCTTCAAAAACTCTCGCAGTTTACATGTCCTGTATGGAACCACTGAACGGTTTGACGAACCCACTTGAACTCCGATGTTTCAACAGAGTTTTCTGGGACGAGGTTTGAGCACTACGCCCGAGACCACAATTTTCTTTCAACAAAACACGTCCAATTCAAAGCATCCGCGCAGTAACCACCACACACACGTCAACCAGTCACACCATTCCGATGCTATGATGTCTCACAAACCTGTGGACAGATGAATGTCGTGCGGAGATTTCCATTTGCGTTCAACGTGTCGATTCCGTCAAGCCGTACGCCATGCATGTGGCAAAACTGGCCACGTACGAAAGGTATGCCGGGGATCCAAGTGTAACATGATAGAGGTGACCTTAACGAATAAACCCATGGAAACCAAACCCATCTGCACTTTGAAGACCAGCAGTCAGAACGATCACTTCCTGTACAAATCGGTGTCATTTGGACGCGGGTTTCATCATTTCATTGTGGATACGGGAAGTTGTGAGTCCATCATTCCGAAAAAGATGCTGAAGATGGTTTCACCCCAGACTACCATAAAACCTACTGAAATACGCATTCAGGGTGTAATCAGCCACCACCTCACGCTGTTGGGTGAAACGACCTTAATGGTACGATCCAAACAACGGACGCATGTTCCAGTCCGCTTCTTGATTTCAGTTGATAGTCCGTTCATCCTGGAATTGAACACGTTACGAGCCATGAGCCACTCACTTTCATTTCACACAGCGTCAGCCACTGGCGTTGATCCTGTGATTCTCCAACATCTAGTGATACAAAGCTCTAACATTCGGGACGGAAGGGCGGTGGAGCCAGTAAAGTTGGAAGTCGATGGGGATCCGGTGTTCGTCAAACGAAGAGTGCTGCCGTACGGTCAAAGAGAAGGTTTGAAACACTGGGTCCCCGTTATCTAATTCATTAGAACAGAGAGAAGACATAAGTCGCGAGATGCAAGCACTTCGTTTACAAAGAGAAGGTGTTCTGAAAGCATTGAGGCAAATGGAGCAGAAGGGTGTGGTCACTCCAGTCTGTTTGTCGTCTTGAGTGACTCCAATAGTTGCGGCAATGAAAGGCAACGAGAGAACGCCACATATTTGCGGGGACTACAGACTCACATTGATTGCACGACTACGAAGATGTGCGACGACTACTCTGGAACCGGGAGGTCTTATGAAATTCATGCTCGGTAGTACATTTTTTCGAAGGTTGATCTCGCTGACGCATACCTGCAAATTCCGCTGCTCCCAGAATCGAGGCCACTTACCACCATCAATACCCCTTGGGGAACGTTTCAGTACAACTTTCTACCCTTCTAAATTGCACGTTTTGTCCGCCATTTTTCAAGCTGCTATCGACCAAGTGACTGAAGGTTTGACCGGAGTCATGGCATATCAGGATGACGGAAATGTCTTTTGTGCGTCAAAAGAGGAACATGACCATCAGTTGAAGCAGGCCCTCGAACGATTCGTATCCAAGATTGTTCTGATCAAGCCTTCAAAAAGCAAGTTCGGTATCCGGGATTTGAGATTCCTTGGGTTCATTGTAAACGCTAGTGGATACCAGCCAGACCCGGATCGCTTCAAACCTATTGCCGAAATGGAGTCACCAAAGGATCAAGCACACTTGAGGTCGGTCCTTGGTTGCCTGCAATACTATTCCAGATTCATACCAAATTTCGCAACAAAGGCTCAGCCTTCGTTTCTCGCCCAGTCATCCCATGTGTCTCAGTAGATGGACCAATGCGAGAGTCTTGCGAGATCTTACTAACAGCAAAGTTGAACGTCCAACGTTAGCCCCGTTTGCACCATCGAAACACGCAGTGCTAATCGCGGATGCATCTGAGGTTTGAATCGGTGCACTACTTGAATAAGATGGATGCCCGATCATCTGTATTTCTCGACTTCTGAATGCTGCTGAGAGAGGATACTCACAGACACTGAAAGAAGCACTGCCGGTATTCCGGGGGTACGACGTCTTCATAAGTATCTGTTTGGGTTAAATTTCACAATTGTCACGGGCCACCAGGCTCTACAATTTCTATTCCACCCAAATAAGTCCGTTGCCAAGTCCCCAGCCGTCATGATGAAACGGTGGAGTATTGCCCTGGCTGCCTTTAATTACAATATCCTACATCGGCCTCGTAAAACAATTCCGCATGCTGTTTCTCTATCAAGATCCTCTCGATTCGCCGCAGCTGAGCAGTGTAATTTCATTCCACCTGCCGCTCCAGTGTCGAGAAAGGAGTTACGCAAATACACTAAACAGTGTTACTCGTCAGTAATTTCCGCTATCAAGAAAGGCTAGCAATCGGAGGTGAAACGAAAGTATCCACAGTTTTTCGTGAATCGAAAGGAACTATGCATACAACCTGACGGAGTGCTGTGTAGTGGCGATCGGTTGGTCATACCTCCTCCCCTACGCAAAACGGTCCTAGAAGATGTTCATAAAGGTCACTTGGGGGTGGAGAAGATGAAGTCTCTGGCCCGCCAAATGTGTTGGTGGCCTGAAGTGGATGCGGACATATGAACAACAGCCAAGAACTGTGACGTGTGTCTACATAAAGCGTAGTCGAAGCCAAACAACGGGAGCCAGTGGCCCGAGGGCTTCATTCCATGGCAACGTATACACGTCGATTTCTGCGGTCCCTTCCAGAACAGATACCATGCCCTCGTGCTGATAGATTCATACTCTAAATGGCCTGAAGTATTCTTAAAATCAACGCCAATCACGTCGCTCGTAATCCAGGCTCTAAGGAAATGCTTCAGCAGGGAACTATCCCAAAAGTGCTCGTCACCGATAATGGTTCCCAGTCCCATGCATCTGAGTGAACTGTTGGCTGGATAGCATTGGCTGTCGACATCTTCGGACGGCACCTCGCCATCTATGTTCTAAAGGTGCTGCGGAAAATTTGGTACGTACTGTAAAGAGTGCTATCCCCTCAGCCAATCCGAAGACACTGCCGGAATTAGAGACGTTTCTGAACAATTTTTCATTGCAATATCGGCGGCAAAAGAAACTCCAGCCATGTTGTTCAAGTCAAGAAGTCTCAGATAGTCACTAAGATGCCTGATGTTGAGCGACGTAACATACTTTCGAGGCAACGATCTCCGACCAGCCATTGGGATTGTAGTGACGTCAATCGTTCTGAGAAAATGACCGTTTTCTGGACATCATTTTGGATTTATTTTCTCTGCGATCTTTTCTGACGTATTTACTGTATACTAAGTCTGACCGTTACTCCCCACGGGAAGTCAGATATTTAGACCATATTTCTCAGTTCACGACTGACCTACGACACGTTAGAGGTGAGTCGAACTACGTTGCGGATACTTTGTCGCGTATTCCACTTAATACTATTGAATCTCCGGTTTTAGACATCCCTGCCATGGTTGCAGCATAGGCACAGGATACCTCATGTATGGAAGCCGCTCAGTTATCGTCGCTACAGTGTCAGTCCGTAGCTCTGGCCACCAGTGCTGGGACTATACTCTGCGACATGTCTACTTGCCTACCTCGACCAGTTGTACCCTCTACATATCGGCGTCTCGTGTTCGATACCCTACATGGACTTTCACATCCAGGCATCGCAGCCAGTCTCCGACTAGTAGCTGCACGATACGTATGGCCGTCCATGAATAAAGATGTTCGTATGTGTGCAAAACAGTGTCTACAATGTCAACGATCTAAAGTGTATAGGCACGTAGCTTCGCCTATCAGTACTTTTGCTACGCTTGATGCTGGCTTCGATCATATCCACGTAGACATTGTGGGTCCATTGACCCCATCACACTGGTATACCTATTTACTGGCATGCATCGATAGATTTACGAGGTGGCTGGGGACTATTCTCATCTCTATCGTCACGGCGGAATCGGTGGCTCGATATCTGATTGAACGACGGATAGCTTTATATGTTTGGTCTTCTACAATCACTACTGATCGAGGGCTACAATTTGAGTTCGATTTATTCTGTTCAAAAACTCACATGCTGGGTACGGAACGCATTCGCACGACCGCGTACCGTCCGGCATCGAATGGTTTAGTCGAACGTTTTTCGTCGCCAACTCAAAGCGGCTCTTAAAGCGCACGAGAGCCCCGACTGGTACGAAACGTTACCGCTAGTTCTGCTTGGTATCAGGACTTGCATAAAGGCAGATATCCAATGTTCCGCCGCAGAACTTGTTTACGGCACGACATTACGACTGCCTGGGGAATTCTTTACACCACGGAGTACAGACTCACTTGCCGTACAGACTTACGTTCGCCTTTTGTCTACGTACATGCAAAATCTCGCTCCGGCGCAGACTCGAATGCAGCGACGACAGGTTTTTGTTCCGACCGAACTCGAAACTTGTTCGCATGTATTCATTCGTGTCGATTCGGTAAGCAAACTATTACAACAGCTTTACGAAGGTCCATTTTGCGTGATTTCCCGTCACGATAAAACCCTCAAGGTTGATCGATACGGTCGAGTCGAAACGGTTACCATCGATCGTCTCATAGCCGCGTACGTTGATGATAGCGTGTCGCCCGCTGACATGAGATTCGATGTTAACCCTGCACTACCTGCGGACGACACTTCCATGTCATGTCAAGGTCTGCAGTTAGAGTTGCCTGCTACGACTTGGAATGAGGCTATCGTCTCACGTTCAGGACAGCACCCAGTTGGTACTGCTACGACTTCGAATGAGGCTATCGTCTCACGTTCAAGTCAGCAGCCAGTTGGCCCTGCTACGTCCTCGAATGAGAATACTGTCTCACGTTCAAGTCAGCAGAGCATGCCTACGCACCCGTCCGTGAATGAGGCTCCCGTCTCACGTTCCGGTCGGAAGATCGTTTGCCCAGCACGTTTTCGAGACTAGGTCAAACACGATCTTAACCATTGCACTTCGCAGTAATAACTTTCGTGTTTATCGTTTCGACACGATTTAACACACCTCATTAGTTATTACTGTATTCTAGTCAAGTCCATTGCGGTTGCTACACCAGTTTTTCGTTTCATGGAACCTCGCCATATGGTACGCTTCGCTGGTCCCACGAAATCTGGAGAATTTTGGCACCATAGTTTGCATTCTCGATCGGCCTTGTCGCTCTCGTTCCTTGCCATTTACGAACCTACCGATTTGGCTTCCGGATATCATATTGGTTAACGGTTACCCGACGCTTGACGCTATTGGTGTGGCACACCTGGATGACGATTCACGCAACCGATGTCATTGGCAACGAATCTGGTTTACGCTCGACCATCATCCTACGGTTCCTGCATTCCACGGATTCTGCCCGTCAGCATCCTACAACCCAGCTACATTCACGTATTTTGTACGCATTCATGCGCACGAATATCGTTTGATACCTTCACCTCTCTGACGTTTTTCGAAAGCTTTCCGTGCTTTCTAGCGGGGGGCTGCTGTAATGACCTCGATCGTTTTGAGAAAATGACTGTTTTCTGGACACCATTTTGGATCTATTTTCTCTACGATCTTTTCTGACGTTTGACATCGACCTCATAGTGTTCTCCGGTTGTGTACGTTTTATTGGACTGACTTTTCCGAGGTTTCCGTCGACCTCGTTTTGAATCTCTTTCACTTTCAGTCGCTCGCCGATTGTGCACGCTCTCCGTTCTCTTTCTGCATAGCCGTTGCGTTTCGTTTCGTTTTCCGTTCGGTGTATCTCTCGTATCGGTACTGTTTCGGTGCCACGATACATAGAATACACCTTTGCATCTGTAAACCGACTTGCGTCTTCTCTATTCGTCCGAAAGAGGGGATAACGTTAGTATTTCGCTACCAGACCGAATAGAAGACACGTTCACTGGCTGTGCTCGAACGTCTTCCGTAGGATCATTACAAGGCAACTTGGGCAATCCATGGTCGAGATTACGGACCTTAAAGACGCAACCGTGCACCGGCACCACCTTAGTCAACTTCACTTCAGAGAAGCTCTTGAATGCGCAGCAGAAACCGTGACCGAGAAGGATGATCGTGCTGATCCAAACGAAGAAGACGACAAAGTCGATGAAACGCAACTATAGCCTACTGCACCAGTCCGAAAATTTGTGTGTCAAGCAAGCCAAATCGATAGGGGACATCTGAGGGAAGAAGGTTGTAGTGATTCGACTGTCTCCACACGAGGTCCAGCTTCATTTCCGGTATCCAGCCAATCGAGCATAGCCGGATCGTACCTGCTAGATAGTGTAGATAAAGGGAAGTCGTCTTGTGATTTGTCATAGCATTATCTGCCAATGAGTACATGCCTATTTTTTGTATATAAACGAGTGAGCACCTACCAAATGAAACAATATATTGTTTCTGGTCTTGTCGTTCTTCCATTGCGCGCAGTAGGTATGCGAGCTGTTTCATTAGGTACGATTGGCCGGTTAGATACGATTCCTACAGGCGTCCACTGTGGCATATTTTGTTTATTTTACCCCAGTATTACCAGAAATTTTCGACAGAAATGATATCATATCGCTCGCAAGAATCTGTCATACAAAGAAAAATACCAATGTGGTTTAAAATAACAAACTAATTGACTGTCCATTAAACAAGAGCAAGGAAAGTAATATCCTCTCTGTAATAAACCATATTGTGCAAAACAAAATCTTTCCCCGAGCACAATATCTCTCAGCAAGAAACTACTGGAGCAATCCCGACTGGCGCTTCTTGACTGGGGGACTACTGTGTGACGAACCTGACATCACAGTATGACGAAACTCGCTGAGAAAATCTGTAGAGTTGACTCCATCAAGTACCTAAGGATAACGATGAACGGCACCCTCCATTGGTCTGTGCACATTCTGTTATACGTTAATAACTCTGACCTTTGTCTTTCCATATTCAGAAGTTCAAACAATACCAGACCGCACAATCAATACTCTCTACTTAGGATTATCAATTCGTTCTTCATGTCTTAGTCTACGGTTCTCCTTTAGTAAGTTCTGAACTTCCGAAACAATACTTCAAAGTTCTGCTGCTCGATCTGGAGATAATCATTCGTGTTTTCTTGACCTATGTTAAGGAACTGATCTAAAAACTTGCTGATATACACATTGAATCGGCGTAAAGATACTTTCAGACAATGCGTACCCCTTGCATACCGTTTTGTTGTAATGCTACTCTCGGCCGAAGACGTTCTCATTACCAGTGTATCCCCTCTCATAGTAACATTTATAAGAATTCTTCTGTTCCTTTCTTGGCTCGCATGTTGACAAACACAGAGAGAGAGAGAGCATAGAAAGAGTTGTGCACTAATTTAGGTGCATGAACTCCAGCTTTCTTTATTCTATTTTATGTATCTTGTGAAATCCGAATGTGATGATTTTTCGAGCGAATATATTTTTGACATATATATATATATATATATATATATATATATATATATATATATATATATATATATATATACAAATGTATTGAAACTGCTTGCTTCCGGTACTACATGGCCATTCGATTGCACATGATGCAATGTTTGGCACCGTTAGTTAGCCGTGTACTCGTCCGTTTGTGGGAGTACCTTACTATTGCGTGCTTGTGCACAAGTGCAGAGAAGAGGCTGACCCCATGACCTCATACGTTAACCGTATCATCAAAGAAAATGAGATCCTTATAAGGTCGGTAAGTTTTGTAACTCTTATCTATTCCTCTCAAGCTTTTACGGTAACTTGCGCTATTTAACACTCTCAAATACTCATAATTTATTAAGTAAAAACACTACACAAATCAACACACTGTACCGTTTATCGCAAGTAGGTCATCATGACTTGGATGCCAGCTTCTTCCCCAGTCACTGGTTCTGATTTCTGCATCCTGAGCGAATTATCAAAATCACGACATTCCCAGGCTCTTCGGATTAACACGATTCTGTGACACGATGCGATCAGTCAGCAAGCTTTTCACAAGCCCCACACACGGCACAGCCCTGAGGTCACATCCACTGACAATTTCCAGCCAATCAGAAGCTCGGTGAACTAGTACAACGAAAGCCCGCTGTGAGTGGTTGGGCTGTCGTCTACCAGTTATTTCTTCTGACTTAAAATTTATACAAATCAGTTCTGCAGTAAAATTAACGAGCGGTTCCGTAGCCTTGGCCTTCTCACTACGTTGGTTTTCGTTGTTCCGTGATGGAGCTATTTCAATACGTTCTCTCATTTTAAGTATTGTAGTACCTATTGGCCTCATAAATGAAGTGTATCTCAATCTGACTGCAAAAAGTATCATCCAGAAATGTACTCCATGAACCACTTCAGAATAGATTACAACTGATTCAAGAGTGAATGTAGAATGTTTGTCTTCCGAATGTTTCGATTAATTGCGACCATCCATTATCCTCTGCCAAATGACTCTTCGCTAGATGAATTAACCTTTTTTTATTTTGTCCCACCTTTCTGTTTATTGCGTTTGTGTATAGACTTGCTGTACACACCAGAAATTCTCAGACTTATACACGTGCGGTAAGCAGTCGAGTGACGACTAATTGCAGTCTGTTGTTTACAGGTAACTACAGTTAAACAGATGAATTGGACCAAAACGAATAGGATGATAATGAAGTAAAACTGTGTGCTCTTATAAAACTGAAACGACTCTTTGAGTGTGATCAGTTGAAGTTAGAATCCTGTATCTGCGAGGAGAGAAACCTTGGCAGAACGACGAGGTGTCCATATGGACACCCTCCTTTATAACTGCGGAAAAAAATTCCTTAGAGAACCAATCTAATCGCATTCGCATGCTAATAATGTGATCTTTTCAAAGATAACCAAAGTTAATTTGTGAAAAAAGGAGCACCAGTGTGAAATGACACATCGAATCCGTCGCCCGATTGCCTAAAACGAGATACTTTGATACTCCTCGTGAATATTTGCTATCCTGCAACATTCTGGCGGTGAAGCAATTCAAGAACTAGATTTTATGTGACTCAGAATAATGAATTAGTCTCGCGAAATGTCAAAACACCATTTACATAAGGTCACAAGTACTTTTGTTGTATCCGTACGGCAGCATGGTCCATCCAATGAAGTAGCGCACGAATGGCATATAACAATGACTTTATTGTCGCATCCCGATATGATACACCTCGTCCGTTTCCCTTCTAGTACGTGTTGTTTCATTGTGAGTTCTTTCTTCATGACAAGGTGATCGCATAACTTATTGACCAATCAAATAGTGAAATGTTTTCGACTCAAGTTAGACGAAGTGGACTGACAGCAGCAGATTCACACGCTCATTGCAGCTATATCCAATATGCTTCTCCGTATAGCCTTTGACCATCTGTGCGATATCCACGCCACATTCGTAACGATTGTGAAAGCAAATAGGCAGCGACTTTTTATTCGGTTAAAACTGTACCTCGGACAGACCTGTGCATCGTGGTGACGTTTTACACGGAGTTTCTGCCGCAGCTGAGACTGATACCTTCGTTTCGCAACTGCATCCAGTTTTGGCGAATACAACCAGTTGTATTCATTTATTCATAAAATAAAATTACCCCACGATTCCATATCACATCAACCGTTTTCCGTCTTCAGAAGTGTTAGCCGCATAGGTTCCTGTCGAGTCAAAACCCACATCGATATCATGAACGGAATGAATCCAGTTGAATGTATTCTCGGAGGAGTTATCAGCTAAAAACAACTCAATTCGCGTGACCTAAATATAATTTATTTTCCACATTCAGAATGATAAGTTATCGGTATGTTGTCATGACGAGCAAGAGTTACGAACATTGTATTGATGGCAAGCCCAGTTGTCGTGCCAGAAACGTGATTTGGTCGCAAACCAAACCCGCACAGTCGGGTGACCTAGAAAGCTTTGAGATTTGGTTGTCAGCCTGTGCGAGGACGGATCAAATGAGGATGGAGGATCAGATAACACAAATCGTCATCGATGTCCAGGCCGACACTTTATCTTTCTGTCCTCGAAATCGATTTTGGGTGTTCCTAGATTGTGAACCGATTGGTAGATTTCAGGGAAATTTGGTGGATAAGTGCGAAATTTATTGTCAGGATATGTTAGGGAATTTCTGCGAATTGCTATGACAAACCAAAAAGTTATCCGATTTTTTTTGCGAGCCGGTGTTCCCTTGCTCTACAGCGTCGTTCTAAAGCAGCACGGAGTATTGCAGTTATTGGGTCGGGGAATGCGTCACTAGACTTTGCGAGCCCGTCGGTTGTTCACGTATGAACCCCACCATGTGCTAGATGAGCTCACACTGTTTATCACATTATTTTCAATTCAGATGGAGTCAATCTATGCGTGCGTGAATGTTTTAGTGCTGGGACGGAATCATGCCCCGCGGACGTCTTTGGGTCAATGGGGCCTGTCAGACGAGCCTGAGTGCACCAGAAGGGCGTCATAACCACTGAAAATTTGATCACCTGATTCCGGCTACTTATGACTGGTTGAATCCCATTTTGGTTGTATACACGGAATTGTAGCCCACCTCATCGCGTGTAGAGGCATTCGAACCACCACTGATGTTCACAGGCGAGGAGAGGCCACCCTGTATGAAATGGACTCATAGTTGTTAGAGCTTAATAGTTGTGATGCACACCAAGATGTTAGTAGATTATGGTGGATATCCCATCCGGTGACTTGCTATTTGTTGTGATTGGATTTAGTTCATAAAAGTTAACCTTAAGTTGTTAATCGGAGTAAAACTGATTAACTGTGATTCGATGCAGTTCGATTTCTCTCCATATACTTTCACGGACCGTCTCGTGGCGAGATTACGGAAATTCTCATTCATCCCGTGACGCACTTGGTTGATTAGCTGTCCGCTTCGTGCTTCGATGGCAATGGCCTGACGTACCAGTCAGGTCGATCACAATAATCGGTCACCTTTATATAAAGACATGAACCGGTCAAGCATGATGATCCATGGTGCATGTCTGGATATAATAGTACATCTAAATCTGCCCTGTTTCGGTGCACGAGTCCGGCACAGGTCACCGAATTTACACTGTCAACGCGGTTACTGATGGATCAAAAGACAAATTTGCTTCACTGAAACACCGAAGACACATTTGTTTGTCAGTGAGACCTTTGAAATTGGTCGTGCTGTGTCGCTGGAATATCAAGTTACATCATTTTCTGTGGATTTTTCTACCGATATTCCAAATCCTACTACTTTGAAGCTCATCGCTGCCGTCGTATACGTGCACGTTTATGGGATTCTTACATGATTTTGCGCATACTGAATATTTTGTGAATTATGACAACAAAATGCGAAATACAATCCAATGGATTATCGTAAAATATGATGGAAGATTAAAGATACACCACGCAGGTTGGCAAATTGGTCTTCGACAATCCAGTGTTAGAAAAACTCTGATACTCATGAACTTAACGAGCAATATCCGTTCTCCTTTTGGCAAAATCGAAGAGATGGCTAAAATTATACAGAAGGAGTGTAAAAATGCAGAAATTATTACGATACAGGAGGCTTGGTTGCACGACGATATTCCTGATAGAATTTTACGGTTGGATGATTTCCGTCCATACCTAGCCGGTCATTCCACGGGTGTCCACGATTGTGAAGGGGGTGTCACCACTCATGTTAACAACTGGAGCAACTCAACTAATTTGGTTTTCACGTACTCCGCTGAAAAGATTAGCGGTCACGACGTAAACCGTAAGTCACATTTTTTGAGTGGAATCCGCTCGATACTCATCGGAAACATTTACTTGGTACCTAGGGCATCACGTTCTGAATTAAACATATTTTCTGATCTTCTGCCTACATCAGTAATTGGCAAATTGAGTGAATCCCTTTGCACATTTGTCGTTGACTTTAACAGGCATGCCGTTACTTTCCTCACCATGCTTGGCTTGAAAAATCTGTTACGCTTTCCCATAAGACTGGACTCACAAGTAGACCTGGTTTTGACCAATGGACAACTGTTCAATGTCCAAAAACGTACACCTCCGAGCAGCTCTGATCACAGTATCTCGTAAATATGCCTGACAGTGTATAGTGAGACCAATCGGTGCACTGTGTTAAGAAGTTCATCCAGGGAAACGAATCCGAGGAATTATTCACCAGACAACCTGGTCAATTTGAAGGCTCTGGTTACCCCAAACAATTTTTCCGTGTTTTCAGACCCCGACCATTCCATCCCCTGTGAACACGTCACTGATTACCTTAATTTCTGTTTTAATCATTGTTGCCCATTCGAAACTGTCTACATCCAAACAGATCGATATACCTCACCAGTACTTAAACAACTGCGAAGAAAAAAAGAGCACACTTACAGACATGGACAGAGAATACAAGTCAACAATCTCACCGTCTTCATCCAGTCTGAAGTTAAACGCCTGAATAAGTTGTATATAGATACCTTCCTAGAAAACGTTAGTTGTCGTGGCATGTGGAAAGCCATAAAATGCCTATGTGGTAGTAACCCAAGAAACAAAAAAGAAAACGTTGATGTTGAAAAACTCAAGTCTGATTTCAGCTCAGTATCGCAGTCCTCTTCCGTGGCAATCTTCAACAACTCATTTCAGTGTAGTAATCACAATGGACTGAACTGACTGGAAGTATTGAAATTGCCCCAACCCGGAACTACGCGAACGAAGGTAGCAACAAGACCAAATATGTTAAATTAGAGAAGATAATTGGTAGACTGGAAGATGGCCAATCCTAGGGAGCTTTTGTCGGACTTAACAGCGACGATCCTGATTGGTTGAGGTTCGTCCGCGCGCGTGTCAACGAAGCCGTACCTGGTCGTATCACGTGTGACAGCTACTGAATCACCACACTCAGCCACCAACTATTGAACCCGCTATGGTTTTCCACAGCTGTGCAAATTGAAGATAAACAAACCTCCTGGTCCGAATGAGCTATCACCTGTTGCAATCAAGGAGTGTGCTGACCCTCCTTTGGTTCCACTAACCAATACCTTCAATGATTATCTATCTAGCGAGAAAACCTCCGACTTTTGGAGACTGGCCAAGATAACTTTTGTCTCCAAGAAAGAACCAGGGAAATACTGCTTCATCGCCTGCACTTCTAAGATGCCCAGATTGTGTGAGAGGCTTTTAATACAGTGGGTTAACTTGGGGTCTGCTGGAGAAGACACACCAGTTTGCTAATCGGTCTTCGCGCTCCAAGCCTGACGCCATAGCTTGCATAGTCCAATCAATAGTTTCGGCATCAGACAGGAAAAGTGAGACTGTCAGAATGGTGTTCTTAGACTACAAAGACCAATTTGGTTGACTTGATTGATTAGTATTGCTCAGTATGCCCTCCGTAATTCCTGTTGAACTAAATCTGCAGGTTGATTTCACATTACTTCACTGACCGAAGACGTTTCACTTATTTCAACTACTAAAAGTCCCCTTCTCTTTCGGTTGACTCTAGTGTCATATAAAGTATAATTCCATCTCCCCCCCCCCTTTTTTCTTTTCTTTTTATGTTCACCTCGAACCCAGCCAACAATCATTAACAGCAAAAACGCCGACGATGTAGTTTTCGAATGTGAATTACAGACACTTCTCAAATTCAGATCCAACTAAACGAAGTTGTAAACCGGTCCCCATCCGGCACCTCCGTACTGAATGTTTCTAGATGCTAGAATGGATTAATTTCCCTTACTTTCTGGTGAACCACATAGAGCCCTTACTAACAGGTTTTCTAAACTTTCTAACTTTGTAAAATGTCTGCTGAAAGTACACGGACCGTGAAAGGTTTGGGACAGTGTAACACCAGGATATCTAACCATCGATGATATTAGTATTGGTTCATTATTCGCAAATAAGAGAGAAACCCTGTCAGGATTACTTTCGGTCCCATGTCAGTTAATTTTTGAGTTTGTGACTGCATGCATTCTGCTTCTGTGTTTGTACTGCGCTCCAGTTATTTCCCCTGGCCTTCTGAGGAAAGATTTCGGCTTAATAATAAGATCTACAAAACATATCTCTAAATGTAGTGGCCCATCCAGAGATGCACTCGTTGATACTGTCACTGATAAACACTTCGGTGCTTTTGGCTTGTTTACTTCCAAAATACTTTGAGACATACATCCTCCGCCACTCAACGAACTTTCAAACGCTATCTCTACAACATGTACGCGCTCAAAGTTCAAATTTCTATTTGACTGCACTTCCGCGTATCGCTATTTTGTTTTGCCGTATCATGCGCGTCAGTTTATTGATCCACTGACAGTCACCAAACACCAACGAAACTGCTTAACTGAATGGAAATTACCGTGATTTGTACGTATTTCCTGATCCCGTGTTTTTATATCCACAGATGTGGTGTAAATGCTGAAAATCCACTCAATGGGGTGTATG